>OX244044.2:1285000-2485000 GCA_945859785.2 Tridacna gigas | reverse complement strand
TATCAGTAACAGAATACTTAAGTCTTTCACTTTGTTTACTTAAATCAAACACAAACAAAGGATAAAGGGTTTTGTAATCTGAAGGAGTAATATTAGGGTTTGATACTAATTCATCCATGTTAAAAAACTTTTTTCTAAATGAAGCAGCTTCACTATATATTCTACTAAATTGATTAGCAACAAAATTTATATTATAATCATATATTGGATATTTTTTTGAACCTAACATTACATAAATATTATTAACTCTTAAGTTGTCAAATATAGCTGGGTTTTTTTCCTGATCATCATTTCTTCCATTTTGAAAACCAACAATTAAAAACCGTGGTACTTCAGGAGATGATTTAGATGATAACCTCCAAGTAAAACTGGTTGATGGTGGGACAGCTATATTATCACATTGTATCATTCTATATCCAACAGGGAATTTTTCTTTCTTCTCAATAAATTTAAAAAGTTGCATCTTATGACTATCTTCTGGTGTTACATGCGGCATAAACCAGGATACCTTCAGTAAATTAACTCTACCAGCATCGGTACCAACAGCTCTATAAATTGCATCATCATCATAATCTCTTGTTAAGGTTAAAGTTTGTTTCATACCATATAAAATTTTGTTATAATCTTCACAAAAACCAAATATATGTTTTAATGGTATCCTAAAACTAAATGTTCCAACCGGAATTGAACTAAAAATATAATCCCTTCTTACCTTAAAACCTGTATTATTAGCAGCATCAGCTGTTTCAGTAGTATCTTTATACCACAGTTGGTTTAACCCTTGTGATTTAGAAAAGTCATCTGGGTATTTTAACAACCCAAGCATTGTTGTAGACGTACCAGGGTAAATATTGTATTCTATCTCTTGTCCACTAAGTTGATATCTGATAGCTTTAAACAGATACATTATTCCATTATTTATTAAGGTAACCGCATTGGCAGCTCCATAAACAGTCCCATCATTTTTTACTAATTCACCTACAACTTCTAAATATGATTCTGAAGGATGATAAAAAATATCTTGAGTTTCAATATCAATCCTTATATTTCCTCCAGGGTTGTTTAAATTGGTTCCTGTAATAGGCAGATATTCATAATACTCATATTCATCAATACTATCATCTTTAAAAATCGGTGCTTTAATATTTAAAATATCCATTTTATTATTTGCAATTATTATTTTAAGTCAAATAATAATTGTTATATTAACTTGCCCATAGTTGAGGGAATGACTTGTTTTCATCATTTACATACACACCCTTAAGTTTAATATTTTCAATTTTTTCTACTGTAAGTTTTTTTTTCATTTTTAGATAAATTCTATTTCCGTAAAGAATGGTTACCTTAAGCATATTATTTTTTTCTAGATATTGATTTACATCTTCTTCAAATTCCTTAATGATATCAGCTTTTTCAGGTGACAATTTTAAAACAACCTTATTATAGTTGTATTTTGTACTACAACTATCTATTACTTCACAATCTTCATCAAGTTTAAAATTTGCATAAAGGATACTAACCATTTTTGTATTGTATTTTTCATAATGTGTTAAATTAAATTTTAGATTTGGCATTCTTTTTTATTTAATGTAATAATTTACTTAACTTAAATTTCATAATACTTTAACTCCACCACCCTTACTATTTAATTTCTTAACTAAATCTTGAATAGCAATTGCACTACCATCTATTAAGGTATTAACATTTTGCATTGCTGGTTGTGTTGTTGTAGTAGGCTTTTGAGTATATTTTTCTATAATCTTTTTTGATTTTGGTGTTAAAGCCTTTTGAACTAACTTTTTACCTGCATCAATTGCTGCCGTCTTTCCAACCTCTAACGCTTTCTTTGCTCCTTCCTTAGCTACGCTCTTACCAACATCAACTGCTGAAGATGCAATTTGTTTAGCTGCGCTGCTTGTAAAGAATTTTGTAAGAAAATTGGCTAAAGTATCAAATATTCCTGCTCCTCCATAAGCATAATTTCTTTTAAATCCTCTCTTTTGTGATGTAATCATTTTTATAGTAAAGACATTAATTTTTTATAAGTTTTTGCATCTAATATACGCTGTCTTTTCAATTCATCACAAATACTTACCAACTCATTTCTTACACCAGTATTACCAGCTCCTTTACTCGCCATTAAGAGGTCTAATCTTTCTAATAATGCATTAGGGTCAGATGGGATAACGGTAATTCCTTTTCCAAGGACAGAATCATTCCAAATATGTCTAAGTATGTTATTCCACTTGTATCCTTTACTGCTTTTTGGAAAATTACTTTTTGGGTTATTATCTCGATGAAGAGTGCCAGATTTTATCATTATCTCCTTGTAATTATCAAAATCCTTATCATCATATTTATCTTTATCCGGTTTTTTAGATATAATTAACTCCCACAGACCAGGAGTGCCTTCATAGGTTTTATTTTCAATTAAAAGATCATCTCCTAAAATTTCAGTTTCCGCATTGCCAATATAAAATTTACCTTTTTTGTCATATAACCCATAAGTCGTATCAGCTTCATTCTTATTTGTAAATCTTCTTAGTTGCTTTGCTGCAAGTGGTCCAATAAGCAAAAATGGCTCTTCATCATCCGCATGTTCTATAAACCAAAGTATTTTATCATAATCTTCTTCAGATAAATCATCTTTTTTTTCTTGAGCTTTTATAGAAGGAAAGGCTGGAAACGTAATAGCCTGTGGTAACTGTTCAATCCCCCTTTTAATAGGTTTAAGCCCTTCTGTAATTTCCTTTGTTGCAGCTTTTTGTGTTTCTGTAATAGGTTTAAAAAACTTTGAAAGGTCTGTTTGTAATTCAATTTCACCTGTTTTTTCTGCAAGCTGATTATCATGAATTCTTTTCTTCAGTGCAAGAAATTCTTTTACTGTTTCTTCCCTTTTTAAAGGGTCTTTTATCTTCAAAAATGACATTTTTTTAAAAAGTAAAAAAAATTTTTAATTTGTGTTATTTATCTCACATGCACAAGAACATTTAAACTTAGGTGGTTTTATTTTTAATTTGAATGGCTTCCATTGTGTCTTTCTACTAGTCTCCTGAATTCCTCCCGTGCTTCTATTCGTCCCTTCTCTATTAAACTCTCCGATTCCTCTAGCTTGCTTTTTTTCTTTGACTTACTTCTAATTTCTTCCTTCATTTGTTTGTATTTTTCCAATTCTTCCATAATTAAAGTAAATTCTGAATGATCTATTTTGTTGTCTGTTATTGCTTTTGATATATGTGTAAGTAGTGTATTTAACTTTGAATCTGCCAACATTTTAATCTGAAGATGTTTTTCAGATTTTGTTCTGCTTTTTCTAACCACAAACTTACCCACTAATGCGGCTAACCCAACAACTAAAGCACAACCTTCTAGAACCATAGTTGCAGGTATCGCTACTACGGTTGATAGTAAAGCGATTCCCCCTGCTCCGGCACCTAGTGCTATAACGGTTAGTCCAGCTTCTACATTGTCCACATTCTTACTAATCTTTAAATACTTTTTACTTAGTTGCTCTCTTTCCTTAACTTCATTTTCCAGAAAATCCTGTATCTCTGATATCTTTTTAAGTCTGAATGATTGGCCATTGTCTTCTGCTGATAGTATTGGCTGTATTGATGGCGCATTTGGTATATTTCGTGCTTCTGGTAAATCTGGATAAATCTTTTCTTTTAGTTCCATTTTATTAACAACAACTATTTTTTAAATTGAATAGTAAAGACGGCACAAAAATTCACCTTCATCAATTTTTACTAACTTTTTTGAGTTGTTTGTAATTGTGGTAACCATGTCATCCACTTCTTCTAATGTAACTTCATTTGTAATAGATATTTGATTAAGTTTTAGAGCATAAGATAGAGAAACTAAAACAAAACCTTTACTCATATTAAAACCCATACCTAAAGCCATCGTTCTTGTTTTGCCTCCTTCTAATACTAATGGTTGTTGAGTAAAAATATCCCATGAAACAGAATTAACTTTTTTAGCTGGATACTTACCTTCAACAGGTTTCCAAAAAATAGTTTTTGGTTGAACTATTTTATGATATCCATTTTTATTTCCATTTCCAAATTTATGTACATTCATTTTTTAATTTATAATATTGCTCCTAATATAGGAATATTAGCAAATGGGCTATTAGGTCCTAAAAGAAGACCTTTTCCATCATAAATTTTTCCACCTTGTTTTAAATACAGTCCATCACCAACGGAACTCAATCCTTTACCCTTTGCTGGACCAAGAAATAAACCTTCACCATCAGTTTCTACTTGATAGATACTACCACCTTTCTTAAGATATAATCCGTTACCCATTGCTTTTTGGACTCCTGAAGAAGCTAGACCAGATAACGCACCAACACCTATAGCAGGTAAAACGGTTCTTGCTAATGTTGGTAAAACTGATGAAGCTAAACCCGCCAACAAAGGTAAAAATCCCCCCTCTACTTTCATATTGTGTTTAAGTTGTCTAGGAGACATTCTAAACGTTGCTCCCTTTCCACCTTTATAAGCTTTTGTAAGTTTATTTACTTGTGATTTGGTTAATGCTATTACATCATTACCATGTATATCCTCATGCTTTAAACGAATACTTGCTGGAGTTTTGTTTCTAAAAGAATGTAAAATTTTTTCCTTTTGTCCGTCTGATATATTTATTTTAGCGTTAATATAGTTTGTCATTTTTTATATCTATCTTGCTTCTCTTATATGAAATCTAATTGTTAAATTTTCCCCTCTTAGATTTAGCAATGTTCCATCTTGGTCTGTAATTGATACATTTAAATTATGTATTTCATTTAATGTTAGGGGAAGATAAACAAGGTTTACCGGATTTTCTATTATTTTATACCCTGGTGATACATTAGGGAAAAAACTGTAAATCGTATTTCTTTGTGAGCCGTTAACATAACTACCTGAAATTAAATCAATATTAACTAACAAGCTATTAATACTAAGAATATTTACTACATTTTCAGATTCATGAAATCCTTGTAGATATTTTGCTCTATTAAATCCTAATACTTTTCCGATACTTCTACCTTGGTTAAAATCAACCTGATATCCATTTTCAACATAAAGAATAGATTTTAAAGTATTAGTGTTTGCGGAAATATTAATATAATATTCTTCATTAACTAGGTCATAATGTCCCCTTTTCCTCATTTCTTGTTGTATTGTATCATTAATATCAGCTAAATCATAAGATCCCTCTGGTAATTTTAGTTTTACCCATGTTGCACCATTGTCAGGTGAATAAACAAATGTGTTGTTGCTTTTATCAATATTAGGAAATGAATAGTAAGTTTCAAGGTTAACCAACGCTATTTCATATTCTTTATCTTGGTCTAATTTAAGTGGAGGAGTAAATCTTGTTTTAAACTCTGTTTTGTTATCGCTTACGATAATTTGAAATGATGTTTTATGGTTAGTGTTTTTTACTATCTTTTCAAGTAATTCTACTTCCATTTTATAATTTGTAAAATATATTTTTAATGAAAATATATTTTTAATGGTAATCCTTGTAATCTCGTGGTATGTAAAAGTTATCAAAACCACATCTATATTTTCCATCATTACGGTTCTTAGTTAAATCAATCACAACAAAACCATGCGGTTTTTCCCAACAGTTTTTACAAAAATTGATAAACTCTGTTTTAGTCATATCATCCCCTACATGATCACTATAAATATGGTTAAGATTTTTTAAGTCTTGTCTAAACAAGCATATTAAGTTAGCATTTTCTCTAATAGTTTGACGAGGTAATCTAAAATAATTTTGTGCTAGATAAAAACAATCGGCATTACTATGTCTTCCTCTTACATAATAGTTTTCACACTTGTTTTGCCTTTCTAAAAGTAAGTCATCAAATATCATTAAGTTTTTATTTGATGCATTTAAATCTCTTGGGTCAGGAACATCACTAGCATATTCAAAAAATTCACAATTGATATCAGATTTTTCCTTAATTGTTTTTGCCCATTCTTCAACTAATGCAGTAGGTGAAATATCTCGGTTTTGAACTTCATCTTTAAGTGAGAACAACCTTAATATGTATTCTTTTGGTATTTTTTCTTCAAAGGCTTTTTTAAGTATGCGGTATTCTGGTTGAAACAAACTTTTTCCAAAAACGCATAAGTTGTTATAATCTAACCAATCAGGTCTTAACAAAAGGTTAAGTAAAAGTGTAGTTTTACCACATCCTGATTTACCTACTATTAAGCCCCTGATGCTCCTAGGTAAAAGGGGGTGATTAAATCTTTTTGCTAACGCTTCATTCCATGATAAATTAACAATATCCATATTTTATATTAAAAAAATTATTTTAATATAAAAAAAAATGTATTGCGTTAAATGTAAAAAGAAAACTGAAACTACTGATTTAAATTGTGTAGTAAGTAAAAATGGTAAAAATATGGTGCGAGGAAAATGCGCTATTTGTGGTACAACTAAAACACAATTTGTTAAACAAAAAGAAGGTGGTTCATTGTTAAACAAAGCAATCAATAACTTACCTGTTGAAATGCATTTACCTGGTCATAATTTTACTGGTCCTGGTACTAAGTTAAAGAAAAGATTAAATCCTGATTTAACACCTAAAGAATGGTCAAAGCCTGTTAATCGTGTTGACAAGGCAGCATATCATCATGATATCTGTTATCTTAAGCATAATGATACTAAAACACGGAATGATGTGTGTGATGCTAATATGCTTAAAGAGTTAAAGGGTATCTATAATCCTACTATTAAGGAAAGAATGGAAAGAGGATTGGTTTCTTCATTAATAGGAACCAAGAAAAGATTTGGTATGGGAATAAGTAAAAAAAAAATTTAGAAAATATAGTGCTAGCAGAAGAATTACATAAACCTGTAAAAAGAAAATTTAAGAAAAGGAGAGTTAGAGTAAATGGTATCGATAGAATATGGGCTGCAGATTTAGTAGATATGCAAGCATTTTCTAAATTTAATCGTGGAGTAAAATTTCTTCTTGCTGTCATTGATATCTTTTCAAAATATGGATGGCTAATACCATTAAAGGATAAAACAGGAAAATCTGTTTCTGTTGCATTGAAGAGTATTTTTAAGGAAAGAAAGCCTGAGAAAATGTGGGTAGATAAAGGTAAAGAGTTTTATAACAAAGATGTTAAAGATTTGGTTGAATTGTATTCTACTGAAAATGAGGAAAAATCAAGCGTTGTTGAGAGATGGATTAGAACAATGAAAGAAAAAATGTGGAAGTATTTCTCTGCTCACTCAACAAATGTATATATTGATGTATTACCAAATCTTGTTAAGGAATACAACAACATGAGACATTCTTCTATCAAGATGACACCAATTGAAGCAAGTAAGAAGAAGAATGAAAATAAAGTTTGGACAACATTGTATCCTGATTATGACCAAGTAAGGGAGGATATCAAACCAAAGTTTTCTGTTGGAGACAAAGTAAGGATAAGTAAAAAGAAAAAGACTTTTGAAAAAGGTTATACTACGAGATGGACTGAAGAGGTTTTTACAGTTTCAGAAGTAAAACATACAACACCTATAACGTATAAGATTGAAGATTTAAATGGTGAAGAAATAAAAGGTTCTTTTTATGAGCCTGAACTACAAAAAACGAGCCAAGAGGTGTATAGGATAGAAAAGGTTATTAAAAAAGGTAAAAAGAAATCTCTTGTAAAGTGGAAAGGTTATTCTGATGAGTTTAATTCATGGGTCGATAATAATGCTATTGTAAATATTTAAATATATAAAAATGAAAGATATTACAATTTATAATGTTACTTTAAAAAATAAACCTTTAAGCAATTTTGAGCTTGAGGATGCCGTAAAAAAATTAAAAATAAAAAATTTTAGAGGAACATTTTTAAGAGATACCCTACCAAAAAAGAATAAAAAAAATGAATGTGGTATATTAAACCTTGATGACTCTGGTGGTCCCGGTACTCATTGGGTTGCATGGTTTAAAGATGGAAAAAGAAAAATTTATTTTGATAGTTATGGTATTCAACCACCTAATGAAATTATAGATTATTTAAAACAACCTATATACTACAATACTGATCAATTACAACATGCGGGTGAAGTATTTTGCGGTCATTTATGTTTGTTTATTCTTAAAGAGTTATGTGATGATAATGAATTTCAAAATGTTTTAAATAAACTTTTTTAGTACTCACTTTTAGTTCGTAGAACTAATATTAAAAAACGATGCCTGTTGATAAATTTGGAAGAATGGATGATGTTAAAACAAGTGGTGATGGTGGTGTGTCACTTGCTTACATAACTAACAACTTTTTACGTAAAGATGGAACAACCACTGTTACCGGTTCTATAAATATGAATGGCAACACATTTACGAGGGTAAGTAATCCAGTAAATCCACAAGACGTTGCGACCAAGGATTACGTTGATAATACAGCAGGGGGTAACGCAGAATCACCACTATTAAAAGAAAATGGAAATTTTATTGCTACTGCTCCATTCAATATGGGTTTTAAAAAAATACATAATCTACATGACCCTGAAGAACCACATGATGCGGCTACCAGAAGTTATGTAGATAAGGTTAGTAGAGAAAGTGTCATTGTTAAACGTAATGATGGAAGATTTGTTGCTACAGGAAATATAGATATGAGGAATTATGGGTTAGTTAATGTCCTGTCACCGGCTGAACCTGATAATGTAGCAACGAAGGGGTATGTTGATAGTCAATCCTCACCATTTTTGTATAACCCCATTGATAACTTTTATACTGCAATAGGAGAAATATCTATGGGTAACCGGCGAATTCATTTTGTTGCTCCTCCAATTGAAAATAGTCATGCAGCGAATAAGCTTTACGTAGATAGTGTTATTGAGATGGCTACCGCAGGTGAAAAGGCTTTAACAAAAAACCAAGACGGGTCTTTTTCAGTGGCTGGTAAAATAGATATGGGTGGTAACTCAATTACTGGTTTACCAAATCCTATAAATCTTAACGCTGCTGCTAATAAAAATTATGTTGATAATGGTGGTGCCATTGTAAAAAATCCAAATGGAAGCTTTACAGCAATATCTGATGTAGATCTTCAAGGTTTTTCTATAAAAAACTCTGCGATACCTGTAGATGAGGGAGATTTAGTAACAAAATCCTATGTGGATGAAAGGGTAACAGTTCATAAAACAATTATAAGCGTGTGTGCCGAGGAGCAAGGTCCTTTAGCAAACGGCCAATATGAGTTTTCTTTTGGTAATGGGAATGCCGGAGTAAGCCATGGAATGGGGGGTTATTGTATGTCTGCTCCTGGTAGAATTATAAGAGGGACTTTAATGGTTGTTAAGGGAACCGGTATTCTAAAAGAAGAGGCAAAAGTTAATGTAGTCGTAAATGGAGTTGAACAGATTGACTACTCTATAATAAAAAAGAAAGGAGAAGGTTGTAGTTGTGTAGTTTTTCCACAGCCTTTAGAATTAGACCAATGTGATGTTATAAACTTTATAACAAGATCAAAAAATCCTAATGCAAAAAATGCATATTTAACAATACTGATAGAGTTAGACTTGTAAATTTTTTTAACCCTTTATTTGGGTTAAAAAAAATCAATATTTTCTTTTATCATGTTAAGAATCACAAACAGTTTATCAAATTTATCTAGTATCTCTCTTCTAAACAAAATCTTTCTTTTTATGTTTGGATATCTTTTAACCATATTTTCAACTTCATCTAAAATACTGTTAATATAAGAAATTACTATCATCATCATTTGTTGATTTTTATTCTCTCCTTTTGGTTTAGGAATATGTAAAAATCTTAATATATCATAAAAGGTTGCATTAGAAACTTCAGTGGTTGTTAAAATTTGTTCAATTTTATCTATAAAAAATTTAGCAGCCTTATTAAGGTCTTCAGTTTCGATTTCTCTTAATATTGATTCATCTTTCTTGAAAAAGATATGTCCATTTTTATTAACTCCTTGAGCTTTTCCTTTGTTCATCTTTGTAAACTATAGGAATCTATAAATTTCAATTCAAAATTTATAGATTATATAAACTTAAAGTTTATACTGTATTCTTCAATATCATTAATACAACTTTCAAGGAAACTGTGTTCGTTTGGGCAATCTATAAATCTTTGTTTAAAGAGAGATAGCAAATTGGTTAAATCTTTACTGTAAAAACAATGTTTAACGCGTATGTTGTTACCGCCAGCATAAAATGTTATGTTTAAAGTACCTTCTTTAGGTTGTTCATAAAGCAATTTACTGCAGTAGTAGTATATATCGCTAAACCATCTTGGATTTTTATAGGGCATTAACCCGGTTCCATTTGTGTAAATGATTTTGTTTGTGTTTATAGGATAAATATTTGATTTATCCCTAAGTAGGTCACTTAACTTATGTTTAAAATCTGGCTCTAGTTCTAGCATTTTTAAATAAAATATTTTTTTTTAATATGGGTTATATATCATCTAAAAAGATGATATATAACCATGGATTAACATTTAACTTCTATTTTAACATGTTTTATAATCTTCATTTTGATTTTGTAACCAGTCAGTAAAGCCTGCTTTCATATCTTCAATAAAAGATACTATAGCCATATCTTGATTAAAATCTTCTTCTTCGTCTATTTTAACTCTTTCTATAAAATCTTCTTCACAACCTTTGGTATACTCATCAAGATAATAAATTATATCTTCTTTAAATCCTTCTACATTGTACAAAAAGTTAGATTTGACTTTTTCATAATAATCTTCTTCTAGGTTTTCTAAATCAAAATACTCAACATGACTCATTCCAGATTTAGGACAAAACAAACGTATGTTTATAATATTCTCCTCATAGTCTATCCATAACTCTGCTTCATCAAAATTATAATCTTCATATTTAGATTTGTTTACTTCACTATAATTTTTTACATGATCTGGATAGCCTTTATATGCTTTTACTATTTTTTTTGCTCTTTTTAGTAACCATTTTTCTTTTTCGGTGCGCTTCTTTCTCTCATAACACTTTTTTTCACTATATGATATATGCTCCCAATCAGCAGCATGAATCTCTATGGGCACGACTTTAGATCCATAATTTATTTGTTTTGTAAACATGTTTGTTTCTGGGTTGTAGTTTTCGTATCTAAAATTCATCTCTCTTTTAAACTCAGGATCATCATAAGGTGAAGCATTAACTTCATCGTATTGTGTTTGTTTTGGATTGTTTATTTGTGTAGCACTTGACATTGTGTTACCTACTCTATCGGTGAAATGTATTTACTTAAATTCAATTTTTTATTTCTATCGAAGGAATAAAAAATTTAAAATTTTTTTTCTGGTTATTTAGACCCACACTATAACTACTTTTTTATTTTTTTTTATTGTTCTTTTAGATCCTCTATGTCTATATACACATATCTGACTTCCCCTATAACATTCTCAAAAAATCCAACAACTTCTCCTTCTGTTCCATCAAAATCTTTTCTTAATGTTACGTCTTCTCTATCAATTGTCCATTCTTCATCGTCACTAAATTCATATTTTAAAAAATCGTTGTATGCTTTGTCTAGTAATTCTTTTTTAGTTAAAGTATCATCTTCATAATCATCTATAGTTTTATCGCTTTTTTTATTTGTTTCAATATAGGATATTAGTTTACCTTTAAACAATCTCATAAATCTATCAACGGTGGTATCCACTTTATCTTCTTCAACATCGTTTTCACGAAAGTACCATATAAGATCGTCTTCTACTATTGATTCTTGTAAGCCTTTTACTTCTAAAAGAATGCGGGGAACCAGGTCGGCTAGTTCTTCTTCTAACCGTTCTTGTATTTTGTTTTTAACATCTAGTGTTTGGTTGTTATCAGTTGAAAATTCTTGTAAGTTTGTCATCTTACCTACTGTCTCTGCGCGATTTTTAAACTTAAATTCAATTTTTTATTTCTTTATAGAAATAGATTTTTTTTTTTTTTTTTTTTTTTTAATTTTTTTATAAAAATCCGAAGCCCTCCACTAACTCATAAACTGGCTAGCCATTGCGTGATGCGTTGGTTGATGGGGGGGTTAAGCAATTAACTGATGTAAGAGTTTGTCTTGAGCAACTTGGTATCCCAGTATCTTGGTATCTCAGTATCTTGATTGAATTAGTATCTCAGTATTTCTGAGTATCTCAGTATCTGAAGCAATGACGCGTGATGATGAAATTTTTTTAAAATTAAATTTTTTTTTTTTTTTTTTTTACCTACATCTTAAGCCACCCAAAGGTCATAAACCGGTTAGCCTACTTATGGGCCTTCGTTTGACGTTAGCTGGTTTGTCATTGTGTGATGTACCTTGTTAGCTGATGCGTCTTGTTAAGCCATTGCCACAGTTAAACGAATATTAGTTTAATTGAGATATTGATGCATTGGAACGCGCTTTTGGACGCTGATCTTAGTATCTGAAGCAATGACGCGTGATGATGAAATTTTTTTAAAATTAAATTTTTTTTTTTTTTTTTTTTTTTTTTTTTTTTTAGAGGACATTTAGTTATGAGATGGTTTGAGACGGTATAAAACTGTTTTTGCGTCAAATTGGTATAATACCAACTACTAACATGCTTGCAACTAAACATGGAAGACCAAAATAAAATCCTTACCGCTGGCATGAGTGGGCTGTTTAACCCTTTTCCAAACGACAAATTTTTAGACTGGTCCAAATTGAAAGAGTTTGCAGACGACAATTTTAAATTTGATGAAAATGGCAGAAAGTGCTCAAAAAGGGTAGAAAACACTGTCGGAAAAGGAGAAATTGCTCGTTACGAGCAATTTCTCCTTTTCCCACAGTGTTTTCAAAAGACTTGTACTGCAGACACGTGAAAACCAGGGCTTGTTTGGGAAAGGGTTAACCCGTATGCTGCTAAATAAGTTAAAACTTTCAAGCCGATAGTAAAAACCTGAATATTGCTGTCATTATTATTATTATTATTTTTTTTTTTGGGGGGGGGGATATCTTCTTAACGGACAGTGTAGATCCAAGATCAGACTGCACGTTCTATGTGGTCTGATCTTAATCTACACGGGCCGAAAAAGGTCCTTGCGTCGTGCTTAGCAGCCAAATGGTTAACAAGTGCGTGTACATAATATAATTCGTAAAACAAAAAAGCAACTGAACAAATAAGAGAAAAAACAAAGTCCTTACCACTTGCATGTCCACTCGTTTAATAAATACATGTCCCCTACAAATCGACACATTTTCTAAAACTTTAACACTTCGTGCAAAATGACATGATTTACGGAGTCTGTTGTAACTCACAGCAACACAATCTTCTTCATAAATACATAGAGACATGCATTCTTCTATCGAGATATCATAAAATACAGCATAAATATATTCTTCTGTCATACACATATTCCACTGTATAACATTTAAATGATTAGCTGATATTAAAGTTTGAATTGTTTGATACATACAGAAAATAATTGTTATAACTGTACAGATGTTTATAACTTTTTGTTGTCGCATTGTGTACGAATAAATACAAGGCCAGAACACAGTCTCGAGTAGCAGATATATACTACATAGGGGATTTGTTTGTGAAAGATCGAAATTTATCGGTAGTATTTCACGAATGACGCCGCCACGAGTGAAAATATTATCGATGATGTTCACGAAATGATATAAATTTCGATCTTTCACCGAAAAAAACAAATATTCTATTTATTTCATGCTTCTTACCCCTATTTTGTGGGAACTTTCATCAAAATCCAGTACAGTTGTTTTCGGTAATTCCCCGTGGCGTACCCCCCTCACATAACTACGCATTACAATATTACGAAAAGCGCGAGGAAAAAATACCGTAAATTACGTCATATTTCCCTCCATTTGAATGGCACGCGTTGATTACATAGGTAACTAGTGTGCGGGAACTACTGTTTCTGCCCCTAATTTGAAGAGTAGAAAATATAAACTCGGTATATTCAGTGGTCGTAACCATGAAATATCAACCCATAATCCACCAATATTCTCGATGAACTACCGAAAAGCATGAAATAATTAATGATATTTAATATGCAACACTGTACATTATCATATCGGTATCGCTGTCTATGGACAATAGAAAAACTGTTGCTAATTCTGTATCAGCGATTGATTTTGCGATATGTTTGAGCTCTGTGAAAAGTTGGTTTAATGCCTCTGCAACAAGTTTCGACCCGGATCAACCCGTGTAGTCCGCATTTCAAAGGACCATTCTACCTCATGACTCCGTCGGTAGTTAGGCAAAACGGCTTTTACAGATTCATAATTATGTGATGACTTGCTTGGTAAAACAGATCAGAGAGATGCATTAAACCCCTTTTGCCAGAGCGTGGCAATTTGTAAGCTGTACATTTTTAACCCAGTTAAAGCCAGTTTCTATTACACAGTTATATCCGTTTTAAGTGCAAGGACCAAAACGCCTTGTTTTTATGTGTACAGAAAATATCATTAAAAAAGAGCTCAGAGGCTGTTGCGTGACTGCATTATATAAAAGTCTACTTTGTTCACCCTTAGGCTGCTAAACACGGCTCACTGACCTTTTACGGACAGTGTAGATCCAAGATCAGACTGCACAGAACGTGCAGTCTGATCTTGGATCTACACTGTCCGATATGGATACGTTTTTTCCTCCAAAAATACCTTTGAAATAAGAAAATTTGGGTTTACAATATGGGTTTGAAAGTCTCGTTTCTTTTATTTAGCAGGATAAGGGTTAAAATAGGCATCGTTCTTTGTTGAATATTACGTAATGAAAATGATATTAAAAAATGATATGAGCAGAGCTCCGGCCAAAGGGGGCTTAATGCATCTCCGTGATGCATTATACCAAGCAAGACATCACCTAATTATTGATCAATAAAATCCATTTTGTCGAACAACCGACTGAATCATGCGATGGAATAATCCCTTGACATGCAAAAAATTCAAAGATAGCGAAAAGTTTCGACCCATGTCAGCCTGCGCGGACTGCGCAGGCTGACATGGGTCGATACTTTTCGCAAATGCATTAAGCCACTTTTTAACAGATCGTGGTTCATGTGTATGTCATGTTTCAGTTCTCGAACTTTACACAATCTGCCACGAAACACACTAATTATTTACACCACAAGTCAATTCCTAATATTCCCGTTAGAAGACACGGTTCCTTGAGGTTCCTTGAAATATTATCACTTTTACTTTTGAATTGATTTTCCTGTTTTTGTTAACTTTTTCAATGCATCATTCATAAAGACATCGATTACGGTTGACTTGCAGAAAAAAAAAAAAACGTTATAGTCAAGTAATAATCCGGAAACTATAAGTTTAAAGATGCATCCTTACAGCCAGAGAGAAAAAAAAAACGCTGTTAAAACTTGATAGTGTAGAATGATTCAGAATTTAGTCAGCTGTGTAAATATAGATAAATTACCGATTAATATGGTGTAAGGAACAAATACACTTAAAGGATTTGTCTTTTACTAAAAACCGGACAATAGTGATTTTTTTGATGGCCCTCAGAAAATGAAATGCATTTTCTATCTGTCGTAATCTATACAACCTTGCGACCGTCAGCGGCAACATTTTGCATGATACAAAAAGGATTATAGTTGCATAAAATAGAGATGAAATGGGTTAAACACTGGCTGAAAAAGAGTAAAACTGCCTCTGTAAGAATACAAGAATATCTGGTCGTATTTTCCTTGTTTATTGTTTATGTAACGTATAATATAGCTCTCATTCGATAAACCTTTCATTATCAGTTTATATTATTGTTTATGTTTGGGATAACAGGTTTAAAATCACGTACCGTGACGAGATGATTTATAAACCCAACTCGATAACGTATATATTATCTCGTCACGGTTTGTTGTTTTAAACATGTGTTCCTAAAAACAAACAATAATATAAACTGTGAATGAAAGGTTTATTGAGTTAGAGTTATCTCGCAACTTTTTTTTTGCTGTATAAGATTTAAGTCTAACAACTCGCCTTTCTTTAATTATTAACTTTGTGTCAACTTTGCTTGCCAATCTTTACTCCTGTGTTACTCCCAATATTTTAAATCTTTAAAAAAAAAAAAAAAAAAAACGCGTATCATCATTCTATACAAGCCTTCTTTTTTATTGATTTATTTGATTCTTTAAGATCCCTCACATTCAAACTGTTAATATTTATGAACTTTTGGACGAGAGCATCAGATAATTATCCTGATTTAAGAACTTAGTTGTCCACGGTCGGTTTCAAAGATTTTTTTTCTAAATACAAGATATTCTTCATAGCCGACTTAACCCGTATCCTGCTAAATAAGTTATATACAACTTTCAGGCCGATAGTAAAAACCTTAATAATGTTACTCAAAACTTATGTTTTGGGGAAAAAATATCTCCTTATGGGACAGTGTAGATCCAAGATCAGACTGCACGTTCTGTACAGTCTGATCTTGATCTTCACTGTCTGCGCAAGGTCATTGAGTCGTATCCTGCTAAATAAGTTATATAAAACTTTCAAGCCGATATTAAAAGCCTGAGTAATATTATTTAAACCTTACGTTTTCGAGAAAAATATCTCCTTATTGGACAGTGTAGATCCAAGATCAGACAGCACCTTCTGTGCAGTCTGATCTTGATCCACACTGTTCGCAAACGGTCAGTGAATTGCGCTTAGCAGGTTCATGATTAAATAACTAGTTCTCCTATTTTAAAATTTTAGACTCTTCTGTGTTGAAAGCATTTGCAGACAACAATTTTAATGAAGTTCAAGTTATTGGATTGTCCGTGAAAGAGTATGCCTGGTTTTCAGCATTTTTTCCTTTTTCCACAATGCTTTCAAAACCCCCTTTTTCCCCCAGAGCTTTAAAACTCAGGATTGTTTGGCAAACGGTTAACTTTTTTTCCTGATGGCTATTTTAAAGTTGTGGATTCGACCTCAGTGAAACTATATGATGACAGAAAATAAAGGAGTTTCAAATTATCGTGTCACTTTTTTCAAGGAAAGAAAAGGTCACGCTTTTCAATCGAAGTTGCTTCAACAGTTTGAACAAGCAACTTATAATTGTATGTCACGTTGAACTATTTAAGCATGGAAAACCAAATAAGTAGGCTTTGAACTGTGGCACCATGGAATTAATTTCTCAAAGGGCTGAAACACTTTAAACGCCAAATATGAATGAAAGGCGCTCTTAGGAAAGCGGGTTTAATCCTTTAGCAGCTGAGCGCGACTCACTAACCTTTTGCGGACAGTGTAGATCAAGATCAGACTGCACAGAACGTGCAGTCTGATCTTGGATCTACACTGTCCGAAAAGGAGATATTTCTCTCCAAATATTAAGTTTGAAAGAACATTATTCGGATTCTTAATACGGGCTTCAGTTTTTTTTTCTTTTTTTTTTCTCTCTCTAATTAATTAGCAGAATACAAGTTCATACAACTTCACAACGCATTATACCAAACAAATCGTCACATAATTTGGAATTTCTTCAACCGACGGAATCATGAAGTTGAGCGGTCCTTGGACATACAGAAAATATCCCAATTGCAAAACATTTCGACTCAATCAGCCGGGCTGCAAGAGCTAATCTGGGTCGATACTTCTCGCAGATGCGTCATACCACCTTTTCACATGACTCATGTATGATCGACCGGTTTCGACGACTGAAAAAAAAATATCCACTCTGTCTCCGAAAGATGTTGATCAGGTAAGCTTGACTGAACAAGTAGATGATATAGATCAAAGTGCGCGTTCTGTGCTGTTTGATCTTAATCTATGCTGTCCGCAATTGTCCCTTGTTTTCGCCTGGAAAGATTACATATGTAACGTTAGATGTTTTTCACTTATTATATATTTTGAATATTTATCTCTACTTAACGAAAACTTTTACAAACTCTGTCTGTATTCAGCAACCATTCTTAAGAACATTCTTGGTCTTATTCTCCAAGATTTTCTAGATTTGAAAGTAACGCAACTTCTGATTGGCTAAACCATTTGGTTTAGTTAATCAGAAGTTGTGTTACTTTTAAGTTTAGAAAATTCTATAGAATAAGACCCAAGACCTTTCTTAAGAATGGTTAGTGAATACGGACCCTGTACTTCTGCATGGATCGAAAGAAACTGGTGAAGTTATCGAGAGAACAACAAAGGGAGTTAAGTCTCTTTGTTACATGTTGTAAGGTGACTTCCTTTGGGAAGCCAAAGAACTATCGCTTCTGTGTACCGGATATTCTCTTGAAATCGGCAAATACCTTGAACTACCATGTGCGAACCTTGTACTATTTCCGGCAATGCAGATCAAGATAAGTCTGTACAGATTGTGCTTTCTTGTCATGGCTACACATTCGGCAAACCTCGGGTGATCGATCTGAAGATCAGTTCCCTCTCTTATATTACAATTAGTAATATGTATCTACACTTTACATTTCTTCGCCGGAAATACACCGCTTTACTGCCAAAAGAAAAATGGTCGCTTTTCTGATGACGTCATGAAACCGGAAGTCCGCCATCTTGGAAATACCCCTGATAATTATCAACTGAATGTCCATGTTGAGTATGAAACAATTCTCCCGTTGTTAGCATGGAAACACATGGATACATGAGCATTGGTTACGATATGACAGATAAAGAGTTGAAACCAATGTTAAGCCTTTACCAAACAATCCTGTTTTGATGACATTGTGGAATAATTTTGAAAACATTGTGCCATGTGGAAGGGGTAGCATTTATTCCTTTACCTGGAATGTCTACTACGTGTTCACCAACAAATACCCTCAATTACCATTTCACCACCTGATTATTAGTTTTAGCAACCCTGAAGAAGAAGGCTTCCAAAAAGTTATGGAAAAATTGCTGGCAACCAGCAATTTTTCCTTTCCCAAATTTTCATTTCGTATGATAGATTTAGCCGGTGTTCTACTTTCTTTGTATGTTTTCGCTTAAGAGGTCTACAGTCATTTCAAAACTATTTTCCTCGCGGTGTTTTAGTTAGTCCAACACAACCTAAATGGAACCATTTAAATTCACAATTTTCCCAATCACACGCAATCATTTTGCCATACTCTGCCTCTCTACAGAAGCACCACTTATCCTTAAAAAGTTATCTCCCTTGGTTGTTCATTACCTCCTTTAGCAACTGTTTCATTCGCGGTTGAAGTACTTGTTATGCTGTTGTGAATTTTGTCACAAGTGATTGTTTATCTCTCCCTGTACAAGTTGCCGGGCCTGGGGCTGTACTTTGCGACAAGAATTTTGTCACAACCTCTGACAAGATGACAGAATCAAACAAAATCTTCATTTGGTATAATCCCACTGTATACATGATTCTCTCCACATGAATGTCCCTGCTTGTCCAAACCACAAAGAAACAAAGATCTTTTCCAATTATACCTAATTGTTTTGCACCTGAAAGTAGTATGGGTAATCTCTATTAAGGATCTGCCCTCATCAGTTCTAACAAGATGGTCCCATAAGGAGATGTATGCACCAATCCACACATGCTTTGGGCCAATAAAAAACCACATGGACCCACGGATAGGTTCTCATGAAATGAATCAATTTCTTATATAAATTCTTTCTTTGCAACCTCTTTGTGGTCAGATTCCCATCTTGTAGCTTGATTGCTGACTTGCATTGTGTCTGGATAGCAAATTGATGTTACCAGGCTTTGCGTAAGAGATGCAGTACTTGTCTTCACTGCAGCTCTTGCTTTACTTCCAGTTACCCTTGGTTCAAAGTTTAGTTGCTTGTTGCTACTTTAATCTTTCGAGCTTGCTCATCTGTGACAGTAAGTGATCTTGTAACATTGGGGCAATATTCAAGGATAAAATCCTTTGCAGAATACAGCAACGTAGCGTTGTGCATGTCACCTAGGGCCTTGGAAAATTCTTCTGACACAACACTTGGAACATACGCAGAACACCATGGTACTATTGTAGACAATATAACTTGTTAAGTGTTGGTTAAAACGTAAAACAAGTTTATTTCTTCTTGTGTTGGTGGAGGAACATCCTTTTGTATAGGCATTGGTGTTTCTGTGCAGGATACTGAAGGATTGATTTGATGTCTAATTTCTCTTTTCCAAATTTGCGGCGTTAGACATGTTAGTTTCACAGAACCACTTGTATTCTAGTTTTCACAATTCTGCTAGCACTGTCCAATATGCTTTTTTTAGCCAAGGTCATTTCATTGCGAATGTGGGCAACTGATTCTATGGAAAAGAGTAGGGCAGACACATGGGAACAAACCTCTCCTAAGCCTGTTTGGCAGTCACAGTGGGAACTAACAATCACTTCATCTTTCTCCTCCACTAAGTCGCTCCTTAACCCTTAGGCTGCTAAGATTCGCTGGTGGTCAATTTTCTGCGAGTCCTAGAACCAGTCTATCTCATGATTGAGTCGATTGTTAAAAAAGTGGCTTTTATCGTCCCATAACCATGTGATGGCTTGATTGGTATAATGCAACACGGAAATGCATTTAGCCCCCTTTTTGTCAGAGTACGGCTTGTATATTTGTCTCTTTTTTTTCTGACTGAACAATGAGCTTGCATGACTGTTGAAGATGCATGATCTATCTGGCCGCCTGAATATGATATATCTAAATGATCTGATCAATCTGAATTGTTTAAGGCATGAAACGTTTCAAAAGAAAAAAAGGTGGGTCCTAAGGGCAAAATGGGGGAAAGTACTTTTATTCTTTAATCCCAGCAAATGATGTGCAGATCCGTCGTTATTTATAAAATCGGTAAATAACAGTTTAACAACATACCTTAGCTGACACTGCATCATATTTGTTATCCGTACAGGCGTATGCTCTTCTGTCCGACACCCAACCATATACAAACTGGTTGTAAGCATCGAGGTCCTTCAAACACTTCAGTTATTCACGGGTATACGGTCTAGGATTGAACAATAGGGTCCGTATTCACCAACCATTCTTAAGAATATTCTTAGTCTTATTCTTCAAGATTTAGAAAATTTGAAAGTAACACAACTTCTGATCGGCTAAACCGAATGGTTTAGCCAATCAGAAGTCGTGTTACTTTCAAATGTAGAAAATTTTGGAGAATAACACTAAGAAGGTTCTTAAGAATGGTTGGTGAATACCCAGATAGAATATGCCGTCAAAATACTTGGCAATATCTGTTCATAAATTTCAGTCCATTGCTTCACTTTTGCGTCCTCAAGTGGGTCTTTATGGTCGATTACTCTTAATTTGTCTAAATATCTGCCCTTTTCTGTTGAATCCAACCTGTCTCTATACAGTGAGAGTTTTTCTGAATCGTTATTTATAGATTGTGATGCCATCTTGCTGAGAAATAACTTGTTTATCCATTTTTGGTCGCTTTTCCACTACTAATGACGTGCGTCTCCAGTAAGGCGGAACTTCCGGTGACGTCAATCCGCTTGCAAAGCCTTTAAAGATCCTGCTATTCAAAATACACAAATTACATGTTTTTTTTTGTGTTTTTTTTTTTTTTTTTTTTTTTGAGAAAATTCGAAATAATTATAATATAAATTTCTGCCAAAAAGTTTGTTATTTTATTTGTTTAACGTAATTTATCGATTTCCGTTGAAGTTTTGCTGTCTGACTGATACATGAAAATAACTTTACTACAGTTGTTGTTGTCATTGATGGGAAGAATTTCAAGGACGCCGCCATATTTAAGATCATGTGATAACAAGTAGGGTAGACAACATTGCGGGAAATACTGGTTAAACGTATTTTTCTCCTTTTCTCACAATGTTTTCAAAAACTTTCTTCTTCAGGGCCGTTAACACTCGGGATTATGTGGTAAAGGCTTAACGTAGCTATATATGTGTTAAAGTCCAAAAATATTTTATTCAGTAGTAAAACTCTACTAAACTGCAAAATTTTAGACTCGACCAATTTGAAAGCATTTGCAGGTGGCAAAATCAGTGTGGCTGAAATGATGATTTCCTTCTCTGAAGAGGTAGAAAACATTGTGGGAAAAGGAGAAAGTGACGGTTACCAGAATTATCTCCTTGTTCCATGATGTTTTCAAAAGCTTTCTCTGTCAGGGTCGTTAAAACTCGAGCTTGTGTGGAAAAGGGTTTATGCCTAATTTGAGATTTAAATATACCGAACTTTAGTTGTGAACTACGTGTTTCCTAAAATGTTTTAAATTTTCAGGATAGCTTTTTCCTTCAAATATACTTTTCGATCAAAGGGAGATAAGCGGGTTTAGCATATGATTTCTCATACAAAGCATACAAGCCGGACCTGCACTTTTTCTGAAGGTTTGGCGTGTTGTTAAAACGCCTTATTGTTTTGGCTCTTAGCGTTCTACAACATATTTTATAAGCATAGCAACACCAAAATTGAATTGCTTGATATCAATTTAAATTAATTTATTAGTATCTATTGGCCAATAAATAGAGAATTTTTTTTCATTGAAAGATCGAAATTTATTCCATCGAGTGAACATCATCGGTAATATTTTCACGACTGTCGCAGCCACGAGTGAAAATATTACTGATGATGTTCACGAGATGAAATAAATTTCAATCTTTCACCGCAAAAAAAAAAAATATTCTATTTGTTTCATGCTTCTAGCCCCTATTTTGTTGGAACTTTTATCAAAAACCAGTACAGTTTTTTTTTTTTTTCAAATAATTCCCCGTGGCGTACCCCCCCTCACATAACAACGCATTACAATATTACGTAAAGCGCGAGAAATATGGTGTAAATTACGTCATATTTCCCTCCATTTCAATGGCACGCGCTGATTACCTGAATACCGAGGTAACTAGTGCGCGGAAACTACTGTTTCCACTTTCAACTGAAGAGTTAAAAACCAAAAAATCGGTATTTTCACTGGTCGTAACCATGAAATATCAAACCAAATCCACCATTCTTTCTTGATATACTACCGAAAAGCATGAAATAATAGATTATATTTTACATACAAGTCATGTCACAGAGTTACTTAAATGCACGATCTGATATAAGTTGAAATTGGAGATAAAGTTCCAGCAAACGAGCTTAGAAAAAATGCCGTCAAGCGTGCCTCTAGCGAGTTCATTAATTAACACCATTTTTTTTTTTTGGGGGGGGGGGGACAAACTCAATAAAATTTCATCGAGTGTACATTCTGGAAATGCCCTATCTCGTTACCACACAATCCCGAGTTTCAAAGACCCTGAAGAAGGAGGCCTTTGAAAACATTGTGAGAAAAGAAGAAAATGCTGGTAACCAGCATTTTCTTATTTTCCCACAATGTTTTCTACCCTATCACAGAAAGAAATCATCATTTGAGCAACAAATAATTTGTCGTCTCAAAGGCTTTCAAATTGGACCAGTCCAGAATTTTGTCGTTTGGTACAGGGTTAATAGATGACGTCACATAAGGCTCCGATAACGTCATAAATCTTATCTCTTGTTATACATACAAAACCAGAGTTTACAAAGACAATAGACCAGTGTTCACCAACCGTTTTAATCGCATTTTTACTCTAATTATATCTGAGCCCTGCTCATATGAAAGAAGTCTTCATTCATCTGCAAAAAGTATTGAACCAAATTAGCCTTCGCAGTCCGCGAGGAACGAAACTTTATGCTATTTGTAAACTTTCTACATGGCAAAGGGCTATTCTGCCTCCCGATCCAGTCCAGTTATACTACTAGTAGACGGATTTGATGGATCCGTAATTTTGTGATGACTTGCGTCATGGAGAAGAATTAAACCGTCTTTTGTGGGAGCATAGCTCATATTAAGATATTAAGATGACTTGTGAACCAGGGTTTTAATACGAGAAAGCATTCAGCTTTCTGGCAACATTTAGTGTTTAGTGCACAAAAAAAGGCTCCGAAAAAATGTAGATAGGTGCATTGGCCGCCATGATATAACTGAACTAATGTTTGAAAATGGTGTTAAACATTAAACAAACAGACAGTGGATATGACTGAATAGGCCTACACTAATATATAGTAATGATGTACGGTATAGAATAATATTGATCTTTAAAGTTTTCAGGAACAGTCAAGGCCGCTTTAGGCATCCAAAGACTTATTTAAAAAGACTAAGCTTTTGTAAGTCTATCTAACTTAGGCGAATGTTTCATTATAAAATGTCCAATTTCGGCTGCGCTCCCAGTCGCGTTTACCAGACTTTCGTAACTATCGAATTCAGGTGGATCAGGGTAAGTGTAATGGATGGAGTAAACATCTTCCCGCCAATTGAATGGTTGTTCCTCCATGTACGATTTGAAACGGGGATGAAAGGTCGGGTGACATTTCAGATGAAAGCACATGACCTGTAGACGTTTTTCTATGTAAAGATACTGCGGAAATTCTTCGTAGATTTTATAAGGTAGTTCAACGGCGTTATAAAGAAAATCTTTTGATTTGTAATTGAGTAAAGCATCCTGCCATCGTTTCATGAAAACTGATTTCTGTTTGGCCATCAACACGCCTAGGTTAATCGTATCCGGAAATCCGGTTCGCTCCATGTGATCAAAATTGGCGACTGCGTCATGACCTCTGCTGATGACGTCAGTTGGGTCACGTAGCCACAACACATCCCAGTCCATGTAAATACCGCCATATTTTAAAAGGCAGTCTGCACGTAATATGTCACTTCTATGTTGGATGTATAAAACGTCATGTCCAAATATATAATAAGGTTTTTCTCTGTTGACGAATATCACTCTGTCATCAAGTTTAATTCTGTCCACGTATTTCCCAAAGAGCCCACCGTCACCATGTATATAAACTTTCTGAGGATTTAAAATAAACAAAGTACTAAGCATACTAAGATACATCATAAAGCTCATCTCTTTGCCACCAAACCAAACATAGTGAACTATTTTTGGAATAAATCCAGGTAGAACTGGTTCCCCTTTAATCACTTGACTTGTACCATACATCAACTTCCGGAAGAAAGCTCCAGACTCAGACTGATCTTGGAAAAAGTCTGTCGGGTGTAACCCGTCTTTGATAACAAAGCATTCGTTGCCTGAAATGTTCGCACCATTGGTGTATGTTGAACACTTCTTGTTTGTACTGTCAAAGTTGATTTCATTATTCCCATCAAAATCTCTTCTAAACTGGCGAAACTTCTTGAGATGGTTGGTCGACATAGCAACCGCAATCTCGTACACTTCCTTTGCTGAAGACCGATGAAACATTATTGTCAAGTTTTGCTGTTTGTTTTTAACCAAGTCCTCAGTTACTATGACGTCTGAACCAATGTATATACCTGAAGATTACAAACAAGACAGTCAACATGACGTTTTTGGGGCTTGTTGTGCCTATTACATAGATAAACATTCAATTTATCAGATTTTAGTGTCAGTCAAAACCAAGACGATCCTAAAGCACTTCAACATCATCTGAGCTGTTAATTGGAATATCCAACCAGTTTTTTTCTAATAACGAATTCAGCTCCTTAATCACCGAAAACCCCCGGAACAACTGTCAATAAATAGAAATCTTACTAAGAAAAATTTTGTAAAATTTCCATATTGTAAATATTGATCATGAGTGCTCTATCGACAAAAGCAGGGTACAGATATTCAGACAAATTCACCACCAAATACAAGCGCTTTTATAATTCCAGGGGCTTCAACATTAACCATTAGAGCATCAAATAAACGAAATACTTTGCCAAGAAAAAACAAAAAAAAACGGAAAATGTAGTTTAAAGATCAGACTGCAAGTTCTGTGCAGTCTGATCTTTATCTACATTGTCCACATATTGCAGTCTGATCTTGATTTTCATTGTCTAAAAATTAACAAAGTTATGCTTGGCTCTTTAATGTGCTTATATCTATTTTTAGTATTTCACTAGAGGAAAAACGGCGACTGAAAGCATGCAAGAAAAAGATAGAAGAAAATTTAGAATAAACTGGGGTTCATCTTTACTACATTCCTGGCTACGCACCAGAAATATTTGAAACGATTACTGTTTATGGCATCCCGAGACGGAAGTACTTACCTCCCCTGTCGTCTAGTACTGCAATGCCAAACCAAAAACCACAACCTTTTTCATCGCCATCCCAGTGTTTTGGTAAAGGTTTTCTTACGAAACTTGGAATTGTTTTCTGAATTCTATGAAACCAATCGTTATATTTGTCGGTTCTAACCTCTCCATGTTCATGAAATTCGATAATATCAGGCTGCAGCACTTTCCACACACTTAGAACACTAAGGTAATTCTTAAACTCGAAAGTTGAATTTGAACACCAGACATAATGTACCGTATCTATAATACGATGGGTTTCTAGGTCCAGAAGCTCAGGTTGTCTAAATCCAGCGAACTCCTGCAGGACTTTATCTGCGTGTACATGAGTTATCCGCCTTGAAACACTGTTCTGAAAACGTTCATAGCTCGCAGAAACCTGTCTCTTTGTCTTTGTTCTGTTGTCAAGATCCGGTTGACCAAGCGCACAGTACACCATGATTTCGTAAAGCGCCGTGAGAAATACGATGCTCAAGGTTATAAGAAGGGCACAGTTTCGAATACAGCAATAACAATAACGCCGTCTGCGAGCCATTTGACGTCAAAACCTGCCTTCGAACGTACTGATAAGCCCCTCTTAACATGCAGAGCCTGAAAAAAATATAACGACAAGTCGTAAAGCTGGACTTAGGTTGGCACCTAAATGAACGAGCTCGACTGTTTTTCGGGTGTAAATGTAGATTTCTACTGTTTAAAATACTTTGTAACAAAAAATATGGCAATAAAATATGTTTAAACTAAACTAGATTTCTACTGCATTGGAATATGAGCTATCCTCTGTGAAGAGGGGGCTTAATGCATCTTCCTTATGCAGTGCACCAAGCAAGACATCACATGATAAGGGATCCATAAAATCTACTTTGTCTAACAATCGACTTACTCATAAGGTAGACTGGTTCTAGAACATACAGAAAATTGACCTATAGCGCAAACTTTAGGCCCAGGTCAGCCTGCGCGGACTGACCTGGGTCGATACTTTACGCAGATGCATTAAGCCCCTTGTCACAGAGCATGACTCATATATTTTTGCATTGTACAGCATCAGATAGGACACACTGTAGATCCAAGATCAGACTAAACCTTTTGTGCAGTCTGATCTAGGATCTACACCATCTGCAAAGGCTTTTAAGTCGCCATATAAAGGGAGAGAGTTTACTAGACACACGACGGTAGCACTAACTTGTGTCATTGCATTGAAATATTGGCCACCAGTCACTGATAGGTTCTGAAAACCTTGAAAACTTTGTCCTTTGGCCGCAACCCTAACAATTCAAAGCGTGGATCAAAGATCAGACTTCACATTCTTTGCAGTTTGATCTTATTCTTATGCTGTCTAGAAGTAGCTAATGGTCCTACTAGTCGACAATTGGCTAACTGATTTCCCTTTAATAATTAATTAATCAGATTGGCTAAAGAAGTAAATTTGATTACTGTTCTATCGAACAACTTAAAACCAAGGTAGATTGATATATCGGATGACATGTGATATTTGAGATATGTGTACAATCTGACAAGTTGGCATTCGAGATAATTTCGTATTGAACTAGAGAAATGTTTGAAGCAAGGCTTTGGTGATTTTTTTTTATTGCAGATGAGTCCAATAAAACTCTATCTCAAAAGCCAAAGAATGTCAGATTGTTTTTATCACATAACAAAGAGGCATATAGAGAGAGAGACGGAGAGACAGCCAGACACGCAACAAACTGAGAGCAGACAGACAAAAAAAATAAGACTGTCAGAGACAGACAGACAGAAAGACACGCACACACACACACACACACACACAAAACTGAGAGCAAAGAGACAAAAAGAGTAAGAGTGTAAGAGTGTCAGAGAGAGAGACACACACAGACACACAGACAGACCGACGATAACTTACTAAGATGAAAAAGCCCCAAAATACCGCTACATAAAGAAGGTAATCCAACATCAAGTTACATTTATTTATATAGTATTTCTAAACCACAGTGGCAAACAAGTTCATATTATATCCGATTATAGGTAATCTCAAAAGTCTTATCACGTGAGTGAGAACCTCGATTTGGAGGTCACGTGACCATTGCTCGATTATTGATAAGACAAACTGAGTTGACCTTTTCACTGCCAAAGATATATTAATCTTTGCTGTCATCAAAAGCACTTTTACCTTTACTCCCTGAAAACATTGTAGGGAAAATTAGAAAATACCGAGTACTAAAATTTTTTTCTTTTCCCACAATATGAAAAAAAAACCCACCTATTCTTCGGGGTCAATGAAATTTGGGATTTGTGGTAAAGGTTAACCCTTTACCACACAATCCCGAATTTTAACGACCCTGGAGAAGAGGGCTTTTGAAAACATTGTGGAAAAAGGAGAAAATGCTGGTAACCAGCCTTTTCTTCTTTTCCTACAATGTTTTCAACCTTTTCAAAGACAGAAGTCATCATTTGATCTACATTCAATTTGTCGTCTGCAAATGCTTTGAATTTGGTCATGTCCAAAATTTTGTCGTTCAATAAAGAGTTAAGGATTAAGTTATGCCAGGCACTTTAACCCTTTCCCAAACAAGCCCTGTCTGCAGTACAAGTCTTTTGAAAACACTGTGGGAAAAGGAGAAATTTCTCGCAACGAGCAATTTCTCCTTTTCCAACAGTGTTTTCTACCCTTTTTGATAACTTTCTGCCATTTTCATCAAATTTAAAATTGTCGTCTGCAAACTCTTTCAATTTGGACCAGTCCAAAATTTGTCGTTTGGGAAAGGGTTAAGTAAAGAGCAGCTTCATGGGCCTTGACAGAATGTAGGTCGATGTACCAGTAAAATAAAATCCAGATGAAGCATGGATAGGTGCACTGTCTGCTGCAGTCAGATAAAGTGAAATAAATTTGAAAACGACCTTAAATACAAAAAAAAAATCAAATAGCGAATTCCGTAAATGTATCCAATGCATAATTAATACGGTACACGTCTGTTATCAAGCGATGAACTGTAATTATGTGATGCGAAGTATTTTTGCTTTAATAATTGCGTAGCTCTCAGGTAGGATCGGCTTATTCAGTCTTTCGCCCCCACCCCGCCCTTCATTCCGTGTATATAGATAAATTCGTTTTTGTTCAGGTTAGACTCATCCGAAGTGTTGAGGTATTTGTATGTTGATAAGCATCATGATGGTTAAAGTATTTTTCACGATATTTCCAGAGCAATACTTTAACCGTGTTGAATGCCCAAGTCTGAAGTCTGCACTTCGTCCTCTGGTGAGGCGATATCGTCTACCCGACGGCTTATTTCATCGTATTTAGCCGGTTGTTTTGGTGTATTTAGCCGGTCTTTTTGTTATATTTAGTCTTTTATTTTGGCGGATTTTGCCGGTTGTTTCATCTTTTATGACAGGATGTTTCTTTTAATTCGACAGTTTTTGTGGCATTTGTCGAAGACAATGCCACTATGAGTTCAATACGGCATTTTGAAAATCATGTATCGTAGTGTGTGCAAAACTGAAGGAAGTAAACCCAATTAAAATTAACTTTCTGAGACAAGCAAGTGGTTCGATTGCATTCAGATATGAAATTGAAAATGGCGTATTACAATAAATTGGATTAGGCCATCGATCGTTAAAACACTTCCTTTTTTTATTGAAAATAATTTGATCCGCTATGGCCTTCTATATTGGCGTAATGATACACACATACCTTGCTTGTTCGTCCCAAAACCAGTTCGTTCCTGGGCTGATTCGTCCCAGGGGTTGTTTGCCCGGACTTGTTCCTCCTACAAGATTGCGCCCTTCTCCATCGGAATTTGCATGACTATATAGTATGTTGACTTTCAAGCGAATATTTTGAAACTATTTCTGTTGTTTATTTTTCAAATTATTAATTCCATACAATGGCTTCCTTGACAGATGCCACACCAGTGTTTTCAACGCTTTGATTTTTCCCCGGTTTCGTTTTATTTTATTCGAATTCGTTGCAAACTTTCCTTCTTTCTATAATCCAAAGTTTACACGATTGTTTCATGTTTTGCTCTATAATATTTCTAGAATGTGTGAAAGGCTCACGAATCAATATACAGGTAATCCAGAAGAAAGAATGTCTGTGGATAACCACGATTAATTTAAATAAAATACTCTTGATAAAGCATAAGAAACCAACCAAATAAACATCAAGCAACGATTTAGTCTTGCCTGAAAAGAGACCCTACAGCGCATTGTACAACATCGGCTGTATTTGTAGACAATGGGGATTAAGATTAGACTGCCTCTTACAGACAGTGTGGATCAAAATCAGAAGCCGTATTTACCAACCATTCTTAAGAATGTTATTAGCTTTTCTCTTCAAGACTTTCTTAATTTGAAAGTAGCATAACTTCTGATTGGCTAGACCAAATGGTTTAGCTAATCAGAAGTTATGGTACTTTCTTGAATTTAGAAGATTCTGGAGAATAACACTAAGAACGTTCTTAAGAAAGGTTGGTGAATACGGACCCAGACTGCACAAAACAGGCAGTCTGATATTGGATCGACACTGTCCAGTTCATTGCGAAATATCTTGGCAAAAATACCCTTCTTTTGTCTGTTGTCTTGAGTGAGAGGGTAAATATCATTTAATTAGCCTCGGAAAGGTTAAGAAAATTGATCGGGCATTGATTCTTACACTGAATAATTAATCACTTACCTGAGGAAAGTTACATCGCTTTGTAACATGGTTCAGTAACAGGTCGTACGGCCATTGATTTTTGGTCAGGTTTTATAGAGCTGGCGTCACACTGTACCAATTGGCAATGCGAATATGAAATTTTTAATTTCGCGTAAAGTTTCTCCTAACATTGTGAAAATGGAACTTACATGTTAAGACCAAAACAAATGCCATGCCTACTGGGGGTCACGTGATGGATCGAAATGTTACAAAAAACATGAAACTTGTCTTTGAAAGGGTTACCAGCATTTTCTCGTCTTTCCCATAATATTTTCAAACGCCTTCTCTCTGAAGATTGTTGAAATTCGGAATTGTTTGGTAAAGGGTCGAAGATCAAGTCCGAATTTTTTTTTTTTTTTTTTAATATCTGTTTTAACGTTTGTCCATCTCTGCTCAAGAACGAGACAGTGTGACGCATGCAGGAGTCTACTATTGTTTTTAACACTTCTTCTACTTTTCTGTCAGTGTCTGCTATACTGTCACGTTATGGTTTACCACCAGGTTTCGTTTTACTGAAAGTTTTCTGATTGCTTTACTCTCAGGTTTTGTTTTACTGTCAGTTTCTACCAAATTTCAGTTTCTGCCATACTTTCATGTTTTGCTTTACTGTCATATTTTGCTGTTAGGGATTTTAACACTGTTAAGTTCTGCTATACTGTCAGTATTTTGCTATACGTACAGATTTTCCTTCCTGACTTGTCAATCAGTGTTGTACTATTAGGTTTTGCTAAAGTATACTGTAAGTCTTTTACTGTTACTTTTTGTAAGATTTTAACTTACTGTCATTTTTGCTATACTGTAAGTGTTTGCTATACCGTCATATTTTGTATTATTATCAGGTGTTTGCAATACTGACAGGTTTTTTTTTTTTTTTTTTAGTATCGTTATTTTTTCTAAACTGTAAGTTTTAGCTATATTGTCAAACTTTTGCGATACTGTCAGGTTTTGCGATAATGTCCATTTCTTTGCGATACTCTCAGATTTTTGCTGTATTGTGAAATTTAGAGTTTTAGTATACCGTCAGTTCTTTGCTGTATTGTTAGGTTTATGCTATAATTTAAGTTTTTTTTTTCTTTAGTATTGTCAATTTTGCCATACTGTATGTAAATGCTGTACTGTCAGTTTTTTTTTTTTTTTTTTTACTGTATTTTAAGTTTTTTTCCTAAAATGCCAGTTTTTGCTATACTGTCAGCTTCATTATTATTATTATTATTTTTTTTTTTTTTCATGTCTATGATATCAGGCTTTGCTGTATTTCCAGGTTTTGCTTTATTGTCAGGTTTTGCTATACTGTCAGTTGTTGCAATAATTAATTTAATCGCCAGTTGCTTCTATACAGTCAGGCCTCGCTTTACCGCCAGGTTTTTCCACAGTGTCAGGGTTTGCTCCATTTTCTTTTTTCCTTATTGCCTTATTGTCGGGTTTTGATGTATTGTTAGGTATTGTATTATAATTGGGTTTTGCTGAAATGTCAGTTTCTGCTATACTATCAGTTTTTGCTGTTCTTTCAAGTTTACCAGTGTGTCAATTTTTGCTTTATTACCATAGTTTGCTACACTGTTAGTTTTTCTTTTCTTTTTTTTTTCACTGTACTGTTGTACTGTTAGTTTTTTTATGTATTTTTTCTTTCTTTTGCTTTACTGACTTTTTTTTTTTTTTGTATTCTCAGGGTTTTTCGCGGGGTGGGGGGATACTGTTAGGTTTTGCGATACTGTCAGCCATTTGCTACACTTTAAGTTTTTTCCGTAATTTAAAGTTTTCTATGGTCAGTTTTTTTTTTTTTTTTTTTTACTATCACTGTTTTCCTGCACAATCATGTTTGACGTTTGATATACAGCCATTATTGTCAGTTGTTGCTGTACTATCATGCTTTGCTATAGTGTTAGTTTTTTGTTGTATTGTGAGTTCCCCCCCCCCACCCACACACACACACATACACACTTTTACCGTCAGTTTTGCTATGCTGTTAATTGGTGGGGGTTTTTTTAAGTTTTTTGCTGGTATTGTCAGTGTTTGCTTTAATGTCAGTATTTACTATATAGTATTTTTTGTTGCTGGCTGAAAAATTAATTTCCAAATCAACTAAAAGTAAACAAAAGATAAAGCAACCTGGCAACTTTAAACCTAGTTTTAGATTTCATTTTCTGTCTGCAACTAACAAATTGACCGACTGTAGAAAAGAAGATTTTCATCTTCACAATAATTTGTATACTTTTAAATGGTATGATGTAATTCTGATTGCGTTTTAACACCCGCATTGTTTACTTTTGGCATCCATAAGGTCTTTAAAACTAAAACAAGAACTAATGTTGGCAACATCAATTCTAGTTCTAATATATATGAGAAATGTTCTGTGAAAAGGGGCTTGATGCATTTGCAAAAAGTATCGACCCAGGTCATCCTGCGCAGTCATCCTGCTGACCTGGGCCGGAACTTTTTGCTTTTTGGTCAGTTTGCCTCATAATTCAGCCTGTTGTTATACAAAACGAACTTTAGGGATAAATAATACTGTGATGACTTGCTTGGTATCATGCGAAGGCTGACCTGGGCCGAAACATTTTGCTTTCGGTCAATGTTCGACATTTTAAAAGACTAGTGTACGTCATGATTCAGCAGGTTGTAAGACGGAAAGGATTTTATAGATCCATAATTATGTATTGACTTGCTTGGTACGATGCGGGGAGATGCTTTAATATCTCTTTGTCAGAACATGGCTCATATTATTCTGCGAGGGACTGCAATCTGGACCGACCACAGATAACCCTTTACCAAACGACAAAATTTTAGACTAGTCCAAATTGAAAGCATTTCCAGACGACAAAATAAATGTTACCGAAAAATGGAAGTGTGTTTTGGGAAGGGCAGAAAACATTGTAGGAAAAGGAGAAAATGCTGGTTACTAGCATTTTCTCCTTTTCCCACAATGTTCTCAAAAGGCTTCTTTCTCAGGGTTGTTAAAAGTCGTGATTGTGTGGTAAAGAGTTAAACAGATCGTCAGCCGTACAATGATCGTCATACTTTTAAATGATATATATATGAAATTTGCTACACAAAATTGCATACTATTAGCCGCTATTGTACATTTGATATCTGCTGTTTTGTCTGTTTAGGCGGTCGGTCTCCCGCCCCCTTCTTTTTTTGTATTTGTTTATCTTGCTTTATTTTCTTGTTTCACTTTTTGTTTTCTGAGATTTTGCTGTTTTGTCTGTTTTTCGCTGTAGTGTCGACGAAACACAATAGATACAGAACAACAATTGCGGTAACTAGTTTTGTCGCCATTGGACAATGTTTTCAGCCCTTAACCCTTTACCAAACGCCCCGTGTTTTGACAACCCAGGGAGAAAAGGCTTTTAAAAACATTGTGAGAAAAGGGAAAAAAATGCTGGTAACTATCATTTTCTTCTTATCCCACAATGTTTTCTAAAGATCGATTCTATTATTGTAGCTGCATATCATATGTCCTATTCAATTCCTTTCATTAAGGACGAGTCTAAAAATTTTGTCATCTGGTACAGGATGAAGTCCGGCATATACATAAATGTTTAGTCTCGCTACATGCGTTACTTTCCTTTTTTCACCTCTTTACTACAAGATACGGGGATGCACTTGTTTTTAGTCAGTAAAATTTAATTGTTACTCTGTGTCATACTCCTATAAGGTATAACCTGGTATCTGCTGTCGCACATTCATTTCTGGCGAAATTTCAGCTGCCAGAATCACTGATTACTGTAAAATTATGATTTTAAACTGTGGAAAACGCATAAAAAGAGATGAAAGACAAAATCTGGCTTCGAGGTCATTATAAAAGGTATACCCATAGGATTTGAGAAAACTTACGAGCATTTTAGAAAAAAAAAACAGAAATTCTATCTTGCTGTAGTGTTGATAAATATAGATTACTACATATAACTCTTTTCAATTTCAATACGATTTTGTAATGTTTGATTGACTCTGTGTCTTAAGGAACACAACACCAAAAAACCTGTTCTTATAAAGATAAGCCATCTCTGTGGAATTATCAACGAAAATCAATCTTCTGGACACTGAGCTCAATACCAAAAGCAAGTATATGGAGGAAGGCTCGCATACAATGTTGTTGAACATGTAAACATTTACAACATTGTAACAAAGAACAACGCGTGAAGGTCAACGAAAGTAACACTAGGACAATCCTTTTGTGTTTCTTTTTAATGGTATCCATGAATATTCAAACTTTGCTTTTCTTTTTTAATTCGTCTCTTAATTAGGAAAACTTGTTTATCTACGTTTCGTATTTTGTAATTAAAATAGACGACAAGTAAACATTATATTTTCATTATCGTCAAAAGTTTACTTTTCAACACCAACACAGGAGAACTGGGAAACTGTACGCCACATCAAAGGTAACGCATTTTTCGTTTGAGAATTCTACATATAGATCTAAGTTGTGTTTTATCAATAACATCTTATTATAAACATCGAAACAAAAGTCCCTGGAGACTTAACCCGTCATCGATGCCTCAACGAAAGTCATTTTTTTGTTCACTTTTTCTGTGTTATTATTCTTTTTCCTTTAAAATTTCAACACATTGAAAATTCATCACAACTGAGAAGATATAAAGGATATTGTCTGGTTCGGTGTATGATTGAAATTTCTTTCATTGAGTGAAAAGCAAAGGCTATTTTCACGAGAGCCGAAGCCACGAGTGAATACGTGGCCTTTGCTTTTCACGAGATGAAAGAAATTGCGATCATACTCTGCAAACAGTTATCCTATTTCTTTTACTTACGCTCTTCACTTTAACCTCTTTTTTCACGTCTAATATTTGCTCATCGTAAATAACATGTGCGTTGTTCAAGCGAAATAGATCTATTGAATATAGTCGGATATGGACTAGCTGTAATAATGACGTCATGAATGATGCTGACTACGTTATCAAACGTGACGTTCGACCGTTATTTAAAAATTCATTCATGTTCTATAAATATCCGTAGCATGTCAAAAATTAAAGTTATAACATTCACCGGTGAATTATAACATCCAACGGTGAATTATAAGGATATAATTCACTGTTAGATTTCTTTACCACTGAAAAGGACAAGAGAAAAGTTTTTCCCCCCTTCTCTGTAGAAAAGAAGCAACTTGGAATAATCCAATACTTCGGGTTTAACAGATTAGAATGCTAGGAAATATATGCATCATCAAGCCTGCGTTTTGATGATTCTTTTTTCCCTTAATGGGGATCAAAGATCAGACTGTACGTTATGTGTAGTCTTATCTTGATCCTCTCTCTCTCTCACAAGCAACTGAACTTAAGGATCCTGCAGGGTAAATTAGATCTATATTTACTTCGATATAGTAACGGGCCATCATTCACCAACCTTTTGTAACAAAAAAAAAAAACACCGTTACTCTAGACTAATTCGAAAGTTAAAGAAACGCAATATCTACTTTGCGAAAACATGTACTTTAGCCATCAGAAATTGTGTTACTTTAAAGTTTTGGACAGTCAAGTTTGAGACCTTTAATTTCCACAGCTTGGTCTGAAAGTAACAGATAGAAGGGCTAAAATTGTGCTGTGTTAGTTATCCATATGATGAAATCATTATCCATGTTTTTATTGATACAGCCGTAAAAAGGAAGGATAGAGGATAGTAGATGGTGTAAGAAAAAAAAAAAAAAAACTGATGCCCCTGTATCTTAAATGCCTATGATTATGTACAATGTTTACCCCCACTTCTTTTTTTTTTTTTTTTTTTTATTCCAGGGACACCTTTCAAAGAAAATGCAGACCCAAGTGATATTCTACATTCTTGTTATTTTTACCTGTAATGGACAGACACATCTCGTGCGACTTTCAAAGACAAAGAACAGAACAGACAACGAACAGCCAGTATCAAAGTGGAACATGCATATAACCAATGAACAGTCAACGATTCTAAATGCAAGAATGAAAGGTGAAACAGCCTTTGAAACGTCGAACATTCAACCTACAAAATCGAATGAAGGCACAGCTTCTGAGAATTCGAAGATGGGACTAATGAGCTTGGGAAAGGAAACGACCACTAAACAACCAAAGATGATTTTCACAAAGTCGAAAAAAGGAACAGTAAACGAAAAGATTAATTCAATATCTCCAAAATTAAACAGAGAGGTACCCAACTTTCATGACAGTTTCTTTCTGCGCGATCTAAGCCGGGGTGATCGTGAAGCTATTGAGGATTTCGTACGCTATCACACCTTTGTTGATACGCCATTTGATATTTTACGCCAATTTTTAGGAATTCAAGACCACCTTAAAATTAACCAAATTCCTGATTTTTCTGATGTTTTACGGAGACTGGTTGTACATGGACATAACCTTAACCTAGCTGGCATGAAGCCTGAAGTGGGTGATGGTCGATCACAAGGTTTATCGGAAATTACGCACAACAAGCGAAAAAGAGAAAATTTTATTACAAACCTACAAAGGGAACATTCTGCGTTGAGGACAGGGTCAAAATTTATGAAGTTCCTAACACAATTACGGAACTCATTGCAGCATACAAGACAGCCCGAGTTTCTAGATTCGCAAAAGCTGCAACAAGAAATGCATACTTCCCTGAATGAACATACAGCCTTTGACGCAATATCTAATGAATCGAAGGGTCTACCCAATAATAAACAGAGGTCCAAAAGCGAAAGCATAACGTTAAATATTCATAATCAGTCCATTGTAGGAAATGATGCTGTAATTAAAAACATTGATCGGCTTTCAGAATTAAGAACAAATAGCAGCATGAATTTTGAAGAACAAAATAACAATAACAGGGATCAGTTGAAGTCTTCAGTTAAAGTTCAGCCTGATGACGACAGAGTCATTCAGTTTATAGATAACATATTAGCCCGTGAAAACGCTGTAAAATCTGATATCCATAACACAAGATCTCCTGCAGGATCGAAAAGGTTTAAACCCCAACAAACCTTAGAAGGTTCTACAGATATTCAAGCAGGGACTGGGGAAAACGGAGAGAACCATCGACAAACTGAATTATCCTCGAATTCCCAAATGTCAACACATACAGATAAAAGGGACAATTTTTTCACGCAACATGTTCCTACTAAAATGGCTACAAATCCTTTGACCAAAGTCTCTACCAATGGAACGAATGGCATTCGTGCAAAGGACTTTTCAGAAAGTATTACAGTGTCTCCAGAGTTGTCTTCACGTGAAGAAATCCCAACCACAAATAGACATCTAGCTCCACAAAAGAGATTTCCTGAAAAACTGAAAACGAAAACAACGGAATCGCAATCGTCATCGTTGCTATCAGTTTCTCTACCTCTTTCTGTGAAGTCACGTTTCTTAGATATGAGTCCCACTATCAATAATGCTAACCCGGTAACATCTAGATCCCCTACAAGTGGAATCGTTACAAAAGTACTTCACTGGCCACCAATTGAGCAACAACAGAAATTTGACGTTTCTAGGTTCGCCGTGTCTGTCTCATCAGAGGTCGTCACATCTACACCCAGGCAAGTTCTGAAGTCGGAGAAAGATTCCCTGCCTCCACCCCATAATGTCAGCCGAACAATTTCGAAAACAACTCCAAGAATCGTAACAAAAATTCTACAATGGCCAATTCTTGATACACAACGGAAGAGCGATCAGCCAATTATCAATTTTTCACCAACCACCATCTTTTCGACGACTCCAACATCTCTCCAAAACACACAAACAACATCAGACATGTTCACCACTACACGGAGTAGATGGCGCAGCAGTATTGTTGAGTCCATTGTCAAGGAACAGTTGGTGCGAGGACGTGGCAAAGATCTTGCAGAAACGACCAAAAACTCCGAGGTACCACACGGCAACATGTTAAGCGTCACAGTGAAGAGGGATGGCAAAATAAACGAGAACTACCCTGAAGGTGATCGGAAAAGCTCTGCTAGACCACATCCTACCATACTGGCAAAAAAGGGGGTGAAAAAAGACAGAAACAGATCTGCAGGAAGATTCAATAGTTTCATAATACCAAATGTGAGACGAATTTCGGCAGTGCATACGACCAGGCCATCAGAGGTTACTTCGTCATTTGTAATGTTAAATTCAGTTCAATCGCCTAGAACAAGTTTTGCTTCTCTTTGGGACGGCTTTGACCTCGCTTGGTTCGACTTCTTCACAAAAGTCTGGTGTGACGACTGTGTGTTTATTGGTTAACATTTTCCAAAGAGTATTACAAAAAAGACATTTGAAAGCGAGAATTTGTCACAGACCACATTTTCTTGCAAAGAATAATATATACAGTAAGTGGTCATAGATTTCATCAAATTCTGAATACCCACTGACTTCCATGCATGTGCGAGAAAATTTATGACTATGCTTCTGATCATGCAATCACAAGGAAAACTATACAGGTAGAAAAGCCAGGTTATTGGAGCTATTTACATTAATATGCCATAAATATTCATCGCTTTACATCAAAGTTCTAGCTCCCTAAAACACAGTGGTTTTATTTTTCCGCCAATAATGTTTTGTGAAAGGTTGACAAAAATTAGATATTTCTGCGTTATAAGCTTTTGCATATGACATATAAAATGTTATTCAAAGATCGAAAAATGCTTTTGGAGGGATGGAAAACAGAGTAGGACAAGGAGCAGGCTTGTTACTATCATTTTCTCAATTTTTCCACAATGTTTTAAGTTCTCTGCTTTAAGGTCGAAAAAAACTCGAGATTGTGTGGTGACGGGGGTTAAGTCCATATGGCAATAGAGGCAATGTTACTCTTTCTGTGGATAAAATTTAAATACGTTGTAGTGAGTGTATAAAAAACCTTTAAAAGGATACAAAGCCGTTAAGGTTTTTCCTTGTGAGGTTATTGTATGCACAGTTTAACCCTTATCCTGCTAAAAAAGTGAAATTAAATTTTCAAATCGGTACTAAAAACCCGAATAATGCTATTTCAAACTTATTTTTAGGGAAAAAATATATCTCCTTATCGGACAGTGTAGATCCAAGATCAGACTGCACGTTCTGTGCAGTCTGATCTTGATCTACACTGTCCGCAAAAAGTGAGTCGCGCTTAGCAGCCTAAGTGTTAGATTTTTTATGACCTGTGTTAGTTGTAAGCACATGTACCCTTGGTAGACTTGTTTGAATGTGTATTACTGGTTGGCATATTTCTTGGTTACAGGCATGTGATACCTTTAACTTTAGCTTCAGTCACGTCATTACCAGTTCACAAAATTTTAACCCTTTCCCAAACGACAAATTTTGGACTGGTCCAAATTCAAAGAGTTTGCAGACGACAATTTTAAATTTGATGAAAATGGCAGAAAATGTCTCAAAAAGGGTAGAAAACACTGTGGGAAAAGGAGAAATTGCTCGTTACGAGCAATTTCTCCTCTTCCCACAGTGTTTTTAAAAGACTTGTACTGCAGACACGTGAAAACCAGAGCTTGTTTGTGAAAGGGTTAAATTTTTAAACTTACCGATATTGCCAGTATTGAAATTCTTTGCAGAGATGAAATAAACGTGTTGCAAGTAATGGGTTTTATTCTTTGAAAACAGTTGAAAACGTAGTGGGAATCGAGAAAAATGCATTTCCCGTTTTCCCGCGACAGCCTTCTTTCTGTGGGCCGTAAAGACAATAGGTTGTTTGGTAATAAAATTTAAATATGATATTTACAAGTGTATATACTAAATAACAAAAGATAAATGCATATGTGATACCCTTGTTGTATTGAAACCGAGTTGATTATTAGAGAAATGGAGCAAAAAAGGAACTAAAAAACAACATCATTATGATAGTCTGATTGCGACAAATAAAATGTTGATAAAAATTGTATCTTACTTTACTTATTTAACGTATGTGCAACTTCCGAGCTACACTCTAGAGATATTGTAATTCTGCATCGGAAACTCTCAGCTACACACACAATCCCTAATTCTAACGACCCTGAGGAAGAAGCCTTTTGAAAACATTTTAGGAAAAGGAGAAAATGCTGGTAACCAGCATTTTCTCCTTTTCCCACAATGTTTTCTACCCTTTCGAAGATTGAAATCATCATTTGGGTCACATTTAATTTGTCGTGTGCAAATGCTTTTCAATTTGGACAAGTCTAAAATATTGACGTATGGTAAAGAGTTAAATACATGTAAATATAGTTCACATATCTCACATACCACCTGTGTTTTTATATATACCTGTAAAACTGTAAAGGTCAATCAAGACGATCGATCAAGGTGGTTCACCAAAACCGAATGCTTCCGGGTCGTAATGGTCGAAAATAGTCCCATTTTAGGATTTCACATGAAGCACTTCCGCTGCACCATTTTATCAGAAAAAAAAAATGTATGAGACATGTTCTCTAAAAAGGGATTCAATGCATCTGTAAAAAGTATACCGTTGTCTGCGCATGTCATATTCTTCGAAGATTCGACCTGTCTACTATGACGCATCACCCATCCCCCGTATACCTGGGAAAAGTAGGGCTTATATTGAAGCTATTAGCCTATTACCAAAGCATGTAGGGGCTGTTTTAATAAATGGTCGGTGCATAGGTTACATGTTAGCCGATCATAGCTGAATGAATGGCACCAGGTAGCGTTTTATTGAGTAAACGTTTATTTTATTTGAAATTCAAAGTCACGGTTGTTGTTTTGAAAAATTACTCCGCTTCTGTACCCAGAATGCCCAAATTAGATAGATGTGTATTTGTAGAATGCCATCTAGCGGGAGATAATGAAAAGTATACTGAAATTGGTCGAAACCTTTTGCTATTTATAGATGTTCTGAATGTCTAAGGACCATACTACGTCATGATTCAGTTGGTTGTTAGACAAAATGGATTTTATGGATCTATAATTGTATAATAACTCGCCTGGTAATATTTATCACGGAGATGTATTAATTCCTCTTCGGCCTGAGCATAGTTCATATAGGAACACTTCTTAACCCTTTCCCAAACAAGCCCTGGTTTTCACGTGTCTGCAGTACAAGTCTTTTGAAAACACTGTGGGAAAAGGAGAAATTGCTCGTAACGAGCAATTTCTCCTTTTCCCACAGTGTTTTCTACCCTTTTTGAGACCTTTCTGCCATTTTCATCAAATTTAAAATTGTCGTCTACAAACTCTTTCAAATTGGACCAGTCTAAAATTTATCGTTTGGGAAAGGGTTAAATGTGTTTCTGATGTTGATTTGATTCTTTTCTGTGGAAACTAAGTTCAATTGACTTGTTTCTTGATGAAATATTTCGTACCTGTCACCAAATGAAGAAACCGAATCTGCAACGAGTATCACTTGTGTTCGAGATGCGGAATAACAGCAAAAACTCAATCAGATGAGGCGCCACTATTTGTAATTTTTCTGTGTATGCCATTAGACATATGAGCCATGCTCTGTGAAAAGGGGGCTTAACGCATCTCCGTGATACCAAGCAAGACATCATATAATTATAAATCCACGATAGCCAATCTTTTTTCAACAGCCGACTTAATCATGAGGTAGACTGGTCCTTGGACATACAGCGCAAGGTTTCGGCCCAGGTCAGCCTGCGCAGGCTGACCTGGGTCAATACTTTTTACAGATGAATTTAGCCCCTTTTCAAAGAGCATGTCTCATATATTTTAAAAACCAGCAAAGCTCTGACTTTGTAAGAGCACCAGAAAGTCAAGGAGAGTATTTGCACTATTTTTAATGTAACAGAACTTTTCGGTGTGACACCTTAAGAATTATTTGAATGCGAAATCTTCTCGGTCCCAGTTAAGCCTAACCAATCATCACGTAGGCTATTTTAACAGATACCAGCATAGCGTCCCGATGACAAAGAGGGGATATTGAATGAAAAGAAAAACTTATCTCAGTGGTTTTGAAGATAAAATGTTAGAAAAGGAGGAGATGCTTCATTTCTCACATGTTACTATAAAAGTTGTCTTCTCCAGGAATTGGTAATGTCCTCTAGGTCAAGTGAACGTTACTTTTGTGGCGCAAGAAGAGTCATACTCAACTGGTAACCATTAAAACTTACACCTTAGGCTTCTGAGCTCAACTCGACTTAAAGCGGTTTCGTACCTGCCCGGGTAGCTCAGTGGTCTGACTGATGACCTGGTTGTTGCGAGTTCGATATCCGGTTGAGGCAAACCTTCTTTTCGGCGACTTTTCGCTTCTCACCTCTGATGCGTATGTGAAAAGTAGTCAGTGGCTTTGGAAAGAAAGTTGTGTTAGTACTGGTGTGAGAAAGCCAGGAAACACATGGGTGCGTCACTGGCCGCCATGATATGACCTGAGCTGTTAAAATGGCGTTAAACTCTAATACAAACCAACCAAACTAAAGCGGTTTTGTGGACAGTTTGGATTAAGATCGGGCTACTTCAAACGCGATATTTGTCTCTGGTGGTACCGGTCAAGTAATATTGAAATTACCATGGACTGAAGATAGGAGGACTTCTGTTGCAATGTAGAATGAGTGCTCTTGCCAAAGGTCGTCCATCAGTAGGTTTTAAACTGAAATCGGACAACTATCTGGAAATTTTAGCCCACATTTTTGGTTTTACAACGCGCGCATCTAGATTTTCTCCTGATCTAATTGTAGTCTTTCATTTGCAGACGCCATTTTTTGTTTTGTTTTGTTTCGGCTGCGCGTATGAATAGTGTCTTACGAACCTGAAAGTTTGCAATAAATGCATAGCTCAAATATAAACCGCTCCGGCTGGGGTTCGAACCCTTCGAACCCATGCGGCAAAGATCCTCGTTTATCCACGTTCAGAGGACCAATACACTAACCCCTGAGCTAAAGAGAATTCTTTCCAACGCAGTTGTCAGGTATTGATTTTATAGGGGAAGAAGCTATGCTATAAGGAAAGAGTGTTCTGTCGCAACAAGTGACTCAATTAATTTCCATAGTTATACCATGTGTTTGTTATTGGCATATTCGGTACTCAAAATACGTTCATTTGATAAGGTTATATCATTGGTGCACCGTAGGTCATATAAAAAAAATACAACTGTAGTACATTTTCATGTTTAAGTATACAACCGTGGGAGTTATACCTTAAAGATGTCAACTTTCCAAATACTGTTGGCTGATTGATCAAATCGCTTTATGCATGGTCTTGTTGTTTGTAAAGCATTCCTGAGGCGATGCTTCTTGAACGCAAAAGTCGATAACCAGGACAGTAAGGCCGATCGATTAAACTTCTTTTTTAAAAAAAAAAGACAAAGCTTTCGACTTGTCCAATTTGAAAAAAAAAAAAAACTCTTATTCTTTACAGGACAAAAAAAAAAATGTAGACAGACCCAAATTAAAAGCATTTTCAGATTACAAATTAGTTGTTGCTAAAATAATAGGATTTGTATCAGAGAGAATAGAGAAAATTGTGGGAAAAGGAGAAAATGCCGCTTACCAGCATTTTCTCTTTTTCCCACAATGTTTTCTTACGGGCCATTAAAATTTGGGGTTGTGCGGTAAAGGGTTTTAACGTGACTCAAATGATGGGACCCATTGTTTAAATCTTAGAAAACTTTGTTCGAAAGTGAGAAAATGCAGGTTACTAGCGTTTTGTCCTTTTCTAACAATGATTTCGAATGCCTATTTTCCACAAATAGTCCAAAAGAAAGAAACATTTGGGAGTTCAGTAAATAATTTAACTTCGGGAAGACCAGCAGTCAGAACTTACGATGAATAACTGAAAAGTTCAGTAAATAAAAGTTACATGATTTACAAGTATAACAAGTATTTATTTATGATTTTCCTCTGCATTTTCTACATACATACATTTGTTCATTACCACGCAAGGCAACCGGGCAACGTAAACGTCTAAGTAAGTAATACCTTTGTTAAAACATGCTTATATATAAATGAGTCTCTAGAACTTGATACATGATCAGTATTTCTTTTTGCTTTTTTTGTTCATGTTTTCCATGCCAGGCTGACAGTCTACACCCATTTGACCTTGACCTTTCTCCTTTTCACCGTTCATCATCATGCCCTTACCACCTTTATCTCCGTTATTTGTCATCATCATCATCATCATTGGCGACATCTTCATCTTATTTTCTGGCATTTCGGATTGTTTAGGCATTGGCATCGCCATAGGTTTATCCATACCCATCATTTTCATGGGCTTCATATCCATCATCGGCATTGGCTTCATGTCCATCATTTTCATTGGTTTCATTTCCATCATCGGCATTGGTTTCATTTCCATTTTAGGCATTTCCATCATTTTCATAGGTTTCATTTCCATCATTGGCATTGTTTTCATTTCCATCATTGGCATTGGTTTCATTTCCATTTTAGGCATTGGTTTCATTTCCATTTTAGGCATTGGTTTCATGTCCATCATCATCGGCATTGGTTTCATATCCATCATCGGCATGGGTTTCATTTCCATCATTTTCATTGGTTTCATTTCCATTTTGGGCATACCCATCATTTTCATAGGTTTCATGTCCATCATCATTGGCATTGGTTTCATGTCCATCATCGGCATTGGTTTCATTTCCATCATTTTCATTGGTTTCATTTCCATCATTTTCATTGGTTTCATGTCCATCATCGGCATTGGTTTCATGTCCATCATTTTCATTGGTTTCATGTCCATCATCGGCATTGGTTTCATGTCCATCATTGGCATTGGTTTCATTTCCATTTTAGGCATTGGTTTCATGTCCATCATCATCGGCATTGGTTTCATATCCATCATCGGCATAGGTTTCATTTCCATCATTTTCATTGGTTTCATTTCCATTTTGGGCATTTCCATCATTTTCATTGGTTTCATTTCCATCATTTTCATTGGCTTCATCTCCATTTTGGGCATTTCTATCATTGGCATTGGTTTCATATCCATCATTGGCATTGGTTTCATATCCATCATTGGCATTGGTTTCATTTCCATTTTAGGCATTTCCATCATTTTCATTGGTTTCATATCCATCATCGGCATTGGTTTCATCTCCATCATTGGCATTGGTTTCATTTCCATTTTAGGCATTTCCATCATTTTCATCGGTTTCATTTCCATTTTGGGCATTTCCATCATTTTCATTGGCTTCATTTCCATTTTAGGCATTTCCATCATTTTCATTGGTTTCATTTCCATCATCGGCATGGGTTTCATTTCCATCATCGGCATGGGTTTCATTTCCATTTTAGGCATTTCCATCATTTTCATTGGTTTCATATCCATCATTGGCATTGGTTTCATTTCCATTTTAGGCATTTCCATCATTTTCATTGGTTTCATATCCATCATTGGCATGGGTTTCATGCCCATCATGGGCATTGGTTTCATTTCCATCATTGGTTTCATATCCATCATTTTCATTGGTTTCATTTCCATTTTGGGCATTTCCATCATTTTCATTGGTTTCATATCCATCATTGGCATGGGTTTCATGTCCATCATGGGCATTGGTTTCATTTCCATCATTGGTTTCATATCCATCATTTTCATTGGTTTCATTTCCATCATCGGCATTGGTTTCATCTCCATCATTGGTTTCATTTCCATCATTGGTTTCATTTCCATCATTGGCATTGGTTTCATTTCCATCTTAGGCATTTCCATCATAGGCATTGGCTTCATTTTCATATCAGGCATGGGTTTCATTTCCATCATCGGCATCGGTTTCATTTCCATTTTTGGCATTTCCATCATCATTGGCATTGGTTTCATATCCATCATAGGCATTGGTTTCATTTCCATTTTTGGCTTCATATCCATCATCATCGGCATTGGTTTCATTTCCATTTTTGGCTTCATATCCATCATCATCGGCATTGGTTTCATTTCCATTTTGGGCTTCATATCCATCATCATCGGCATTGGTTTCATTTCCATCATCGGCATTGGTTTCATTTCCATTTTGGGCTTATCCATCATTTTCATAGGCTTCATGTCCATCATCGGCATGGGTTTCATTTCCATCATTGCCATCTTCTTCATCATCTCCGGCATTTGACCGGGTGGGCAGTCCATGGCTCCCCCATTCATCGGCATTGCAGGACCCATGTTCATAGCCATCATGCCTTTACCCATTCCTTCCTTCATCATCGCCTCCATTCCCTTCGTGTCTCCTTCTTTCATAGGCATCGATCCCCCTTCGATTTGTATCTCTTGCACGGGCTTCATAGGGCCGGCTCCGCCCATCATCGGAACTATAATAATGTTACCTGAAAATAAATGAGTAGTGCAGTGTGAATAGATGGTTTCATGCATTTGCAAAAGGCATTCCTCCAGATCAGCCAGCGCGGTCCACGCAGCTTACATGGGTCAAATCTTAACCCTTTGGCTGCTAAGCGCAACTTACTGACCTTTTGCAGACAGTGTAGATCAAGAACGTGCAGTCTGGTCTTGGATCTACACTGTCCGATAAGGAGATATTTTTCTCCAAAGAATAAGTTTGAAATAGCATTATTTGGGCTTTCACCATCGGCTTGAAAGTTTGATTTAACTTAATTAGCAGGATAAGGACTAGTTGCCTTTGGGTTTTTTTTTTTTTTTTTTTCAAAGGACAATTCTATCCCATGACTCAGCCGGTTTTCAGACAAGGTGGATCAATATCATGCAATAACTTGCTTTGTATAATACATTACGAAGATGTCTTAGACCGCCTTTATACAAATTGCAGCTCAAATAACTATTTCATGAGTTACGAAGTGCTTATGTGACAAATACAAGAACCTTTGAAAATCTATCGTTCATGTCTTCATAAGCTCTGTCGTTGGAAAGAGGGGAGGGGGGCTTTTTTTCATATGAGAGTTCAAATCATTGCAAGATCTTTTTCAGTATTACTAGTATTAGCGGTTTATCACATAACCTCCCTTGGTTTCATTGTTAAATAATAATTACAATTTTTCTTTATATTTCATGCTTTTCTGTAGTTTATCAAGAAAAAATGATAAATTATGGTTTGATATTTCATGGTTACGACTAGTGAAAATACCGATTTTATATTTTCTAACTCTTCAATTGAAGGCGGAAACAGTAGTTCCCGCGCACTAGTTACCTGGGTAATCAGCGCGTGCCATTCAAATGGAGGGAAATATGACGTAATTTGCGCTATACTTCTCGCGCTTGACGTAATATTGTAATGCGTTATGTGAGGGGGTACTCCACGGGGAATTACCCAAAACAACGGTACTGGACTTTGATTAAAGTTCCAACAAAACAGGGTTAGAAGCATTTTTTTTTTTTTTTTTTTCGTGAAAGATCGAAATTTATTTCATCGAGTGAACACCATCGGTAATATTTTCACGAGTGGCTGCACCATTCGTGAAAATATTACCGATGATGTTCACTCAATAAAATAAATTTCGATCTTGTACCCCCCAAAAAAAACCCAAATATCCTCTGTATCTTACACACGTTTGAAATAAGACTTCTGACGTCATTTGTTAATGCACGATCGTCTTCTTGTCCGTTATTTCGAAATGGAACGCCCGAGACAATTTTTTGTGTCAATTCAGTGGTGAAAATAACCTCTGTAGCTTTTATAGATTTAAGATCTAGTAATTATTGGTCATCTTCTTTGGAACTATTTTAATCCGAAAATACACTTATGTCGAAGCAGTGAGTCGGTCTCATTCATGAATATGTAGATTTCTCATAGAGATCTGATGTTTTCAAGTAATTCTCGAGAAATAGTTATGTGATAAAGGTAATCTGACCTTTAATTTAACTCGTTGAGAAAAAAATGTTAAAAGCTCGCCTAGGCTCGTTTAATAAGAGTTTTCTAGACCCGTTTGATAAAATTTTAACTCAAACGCCAACTTATATCAGATCCTTTACATACATTAATGTTAAAAAAAAATAATAATTGAACCGTGCTCTGTGAAGAGGGCGCTTAATGCATCTGCGAAAAGTATCGACCCAGGTCAGCCTGCGCACTCCGCGCAGGCTGACCTGGGCCGAAACTTTTCGCTATTGGTCAATTTTCTGTATATCCAAGGACAAGTTTATCTCATGATTAAGTCGGTTGTTGAAAAAATGTTTATGGATCCATAATTATGTGATGGCTTGGCTTGTATCATGGATCACGGCGATGCATTAAGCCCCCTTTTGCCAGAACACGGCTCGTATCTCATACGCTCATAACAGCTCACAATAATTGTGTCCTAGTATAACTAGTATACGATTTATGAGAACATCTTTTTTCTAACCATCTACATATTAGCCACGCTCTGTGAAAAAGGGGTTTAATGCATTAGCAAGCAAGAGTCGACCTAGGTCAGCCTGGACCCATATGTTTGCTTTTGGTCAATTCCCTGCATGTTAAAGGACCAGTGTCCCTCATGGTTCAGTAGATTACTAAACAAAATGGATTTTTATGGATCCATAATTATCTGATGACTTGCTTGGTACATGGCAACATGGAGATGCATTCAGTTCCCTTTTGCCAGAGCATGACTCATTTTAAATGGATTTTTAAATGGGTGTTCGGAGAGGTTGGCTTTGTTATTCACAAGTTGTTGCTCCCTAGTTTATCAACGTTTTCTTTTTTTTTTTTCAGAGTTCTTAAGTGTCTCTTTCTAAACTGAATTTCATCAAATTTTATACACCGATCTATTCTGACAATATCCACGACGACTTGGTAATTTTCATTCTGTGCTCCCGTTTATGCCTGTTTTACTTAATTCATCATAAATAAATCAATAAAATAAATCAAACTATCAATCAAAAAGTCAGTCGATCGATCGATCAATCAATCAATCAATCAATCGATTATCATATATCAATTATCATCATTATCATAATCACTACCACCACCATCATCATCATCACCACCACCACCATCATCATCATCATCATCATCATCATCATATTTATTATTAGCACTAGCAGTAAGAGTAGCAGTATTATGTCAGCACTCTCACCAGTTTATTAATTGTCTCAGTGCAATTTCCCGAAACGTAACTGTTTTCATTAACCGGGGATCACTGAGTTCCAGAGTTGTCCACCTCATATTTGTCAGTGCTCTCATATTGAACTCAAAAGTGTAACATTTAACTGAACCATGCCGTGTGAAAAGGGGGATTAATGCAAGCGCAAAAAGTATCGCCCCAGGTCAGCCTGCGCTGTACATGCAGGCTGACCCCTGTCAAAACTCTTTGCTTTGGGTTAACTTTCTGCATATCCAAGGACAATTCTACAGCAGGATTCAGTCGGTTGTTAGACAAAAATGGGTTTTATTAAACCCCTTTCTACCATGCCGTGGCTCAACTATTGTATCTAAGCGCTCTAACAAGCTTTTTTGTTTTTCCCTCAGAGAAATTTATTGAAAGTGTATACAGGCGTTTTGTATAACAATCTGTGTTGGGGGGGGGGGGATATTTTCGTGTAAAACGTGCTGGCTTATTTACAGAGTTATTGTCCTTTTATTTCTTCCCTATTTATTCCCCAAGGCCATCTTAAAGTGACATAATAATCTCATTTCATTTTGCAAAATTTTAGAAAATAAAAAAAAGAATAGTTTTTTGATTGCCTGCTACGATAGTTTTAAAAGTAAAATAGACTATAGACAGAAATTCGTAAAGAAAACATAAGGAACATAGACTCCACCCCACCCCCTTTTGTAATTCTTTTCCCGTTTGTCATGTTAACATTGGGGTTAACACATCTTTGTAATGCATTTTATCTCATAACCTCCCTTGTTTGAGATGTTATATATCCATTACGAATTTTCTTTTATCACATAAAACCTCCTCCAGCAGTGTATTAAACCCAAGACTTATTTGTATTATCGTTTTTTGGGTCCCGGTTCTGATCAGGTTTTAGTCATGAACGCGTGAAGCCGAAGAAACCAGCCACAGCATGTACCGGAATTTATACTACTACGCCGTTTCGCGGAAAAATGACGTCATTGTTGCTAAGGCGTATACGCGTGATTTTTTTTTTTTTTTTTTTTCATGTACGTTATAAAAACCAAATAATGCAGCTGAAATTTTTTTTAAAATCAATGGAATTGCGGAAATAGGTGGAATTAACCCCTCTAGAAACTGTTTCATTCTATTTCCGGTGTAAATGTCAAGAGCTATCTACTTGTGTATGCACACATTCGAAACCGAACTACATCTGTAAACAAGGGCCCGTGAACGGTATAAAGGCTGAAAGTGATGAGGCAAGATACTTATTTGTCTGTCATTCATTTTATGTGATAAATAGAGGATCTTACATGAGTGTTTATGTATTATCATTTTTATCAAACTCGTTGACTAAAATGTATATGACGCTCCCAAGGCTCGCGTCATATACATTTTAGTCAACGAGTTTGATAAAAATGATAATACATAAACACTCATGTAAGATCCTCTATTTATCACATAACCCCCCTTGTTTAAGGTGTCATCTAGCCATTACGAATTTTCTTATCCTACACATGTTTGAAATTCATGTTTGAATGTAACCTCATTCGTGACGTCATTTTATACTGCTCTAAAACACATAAACCAGGGTCCGTATTCACCAACCATTCTTAAGAACATTCTTTGTCTTATTCTTCATGATTTTCTAAATTTGAATGTAACACAACTTCTGATTGGCTAAACCATTTGGTTTAGCCAATCAGAAGTTGTGTTACATTCAAATTTAGAAAACCTTGAAGAATAAGACAAAGAATATTCTCGGGAATGGTTGGTGAATACGTACCCTGGTTTTATGTCTGAAAATTACCGCGTGTGTATAGATCTAGACTGGATCTATATGCTTTTGAATATTTTGATCGATAATTCGTGAAATATCGTTATGTAATAAAAAGAACCCGACGTTCGTTGGCTTTTCAGATAGAATTTTATTAAACTCGTCTATAAAAATGTTGTTTACGTGTGTAGCTCGCATGAGGCTCCCTTAAAACTTTTCTAGACTCGATTTATAAAATTTTATCTAAAATGTCCAAGTATACACGTCAGATCCTATAGTCAAGCAAGTCTTCTCATGCTATGGGTCAATATTGTATAAAAATCGGCGAAAACATGAGATAGAATTTTCCCTTAACAAGCAGTAAATTTACCAATAACAAACAGATTCGATACAGGTCTGCCTGTGCGGACTGGACACACTGACATAAGTCAATACTTTTTGCAGATGCGTTAAAGCACTTTTGCACAAAGCATGACACATTTTAATGAAGCAAGAAAGTTAAATGCACCATCTATTCAATCGGAAACTCGATATACCATGGTTTTGAAAGTCGCTGACACAAATTCCAGCGACAGGATTTATTTATTGTTTGTCTGACTGTCTGACTGTCTGTCTGTCTGTCTGTTCGTTCGTTCGTCTGTTCGTTCGTTTGTTTGTTTGTTTGTTTGTCTGTCTGTCTGTCTGTCTGTCTGTCTGTCCGTTCGTCTGTTCGTTTGTTTGTTTGTTTGTATTATCATCGTCGTCGCCGTTGTCGTTGTTGTTGCTGCTGTTGTATGTTTCTCTTAACTTAGTGTATACAGTCACGTCCTAATTATCTTTCCTTATAAAAATACCAGTTTAGGTTCTCAATTAAAACAGAAAAAGTCAAAATCTAGTGCTATGCTGCTTCTAATCTAACTTACCATTTTTCACTCCCCTTGTGTGGATCGTAGAGACAAGCAGAAGGACGAACAAGCAATGCAGAGGTCCCATGGTGAGATCTGAAATGAAAAGCTGACCTTTAACCCTTATCCTGCTAATAAAATTAACCCTTTACCACACGATCACGACTTTTAATGACCCTGAAAGAAAAACCTTTTGAAAATATTCTGGGAAAAGGAGAAAATACTGGTAAAAAGCATTTTCTCTTTTTCCCATAATGTTTTCAACCCTTCATAAAAATAGTTTAAATTTTTGAGTCATGTTTATTTTGTAGTCTGCAAATGCTTTGAATTTGGTCTGCTCTAGAATTTTTTCGTTTGGTATATGAAAATTTTAAGCCGATAGTAAAAGCCCAAACAATACTATTTCAAACTTAATTTTTGGAGAAAAAAACCATTTGGTTTAGCCAATCAGAAATTGTGTTACTTTCAAATTTAGAAAAAACTCGGGGAACAAGACCGAGCATGTTCCTTGAAAAATGATTGGTGACTACGAATCCTGTACTTTCATAATTTCGGGGTAATGAAATGAAAAATGAGAGCCATAGTATTAAAAAACTCTTGACCAAACGACAAAATAAGCGTGAACTTGCCCAAATGAAAGCATTCGCTGACGAAATATCACCTGTTGCTAAAATGAAGGTACTTGTCTTTAAAAGGGTTGGAAATATTGTGGAAAAAGGATAAAATGCTTGTCGTCACCATTTCCTCTATTTCTAATACCTTATCCTAAGCGTCGAAAAACATGGGTTTACTTGGTAAAGAGTTTATTTACATGCGCACGTGGTTTATGTCACAAAGCTATTGGATTTTGAAAAAAGCAGTTTTCGCAGAAATTCAAATGATTGATATATTTCCATGAAGTGTTTAAGCCCTTTTGTACAGATATCAAAATTTTGCGGACAGACTCTCATGAAAAAAGTATTACCATACTTATACAATTGACTACAAGACAGGTTATTTTCCTGAAATTTTGAACATAATTAGTGCGTCTTATAAACGAGTGCGTGTTCTAGTCAGGTGTATACTATATATGTCTAGCTGTTTATTGAAGCTCAAGTTGATAGGACCAATCAGAAAAATAAATCTGTGAAAACAGCTGACTGAATGAACATTTTAATGTATTCATTGGTTTGACATAATACAAGAAACTTTCAATCTTCTCATATACAAATCCCATTATTTTAGCCACATTTAGTCTTTCGGCTACAAATGTTCTCAATGTGGACGAGTCCTAATTTTTGTCGTCCAGATTTATCCCATTACTATACAATCTATATTTAAACATACAACAAACATTTGCTAGGTAGTATGTCGTTTCCCCCTCCCCCCCCCCCCCCAAAAAAAAAAAAAATGTAAATCTGTAGCAAGCACTTGTGTCTTTGTCCACACAAGTCATAAATATGTCGAATTTTTTTAAACTGTTAAAATCTTTCAGTATCTATCTAAATCATACTATTACATAAAATGTCCTTAAATCGCCTTACCCCTTAACCACGGTAATTCAAAAAAAAAAAAATCAGACTGGTTGTCAAGAATCCGAATAAAGTTAGACGGTTTTGTATTGTATTATATTGTTACAATTTCTGACTGTCGTCAAGAAATATCGATGCTCAACGAGGAGGAAAGAGTTCATGTATACCTTTATATTTCAGATATTTTCATTACTTTACTAATTGTTTTATTCTTTACATCATGATGAAATATTTCGCTGCCACTGGCGTCATTGTAAGATTCCGGGGACAGATTAGACCAAGACCGAGATCAGCCTGCAGAGAACGTGCAATCTAATGTTGGATCGTCCGCATCACTTCATTTGCAGTATGGCAAGTACATGTATAGTAAATCTGTTAACCTTTGAAAACAGTGTTTTCTACCATTTAAAAGTTAAATCTCATCATTTAAGTCACATTTAATTTGTCGTATGCTTTCATTTTGGACAAGCCTTATTTTTTGAAAAGTTAAAGCATGTTTGGTCAAAGCTCCAGCCTCAGAAAGAGTTAAATAAAACGTAAGAGGGACTTACCTGAGTTGAAGTGCAGGAACTATTTCCTAGAGCGGAGGGGAGTCCGACCAAATGTGAACTGCACACTTGCTGTAAAATTTTGACACTTATATATCATAGTCATATTTGAAAAAAAAAAAAAATCTAGGTTAAAATATGTCAGTGATTTTGCGCCAAAATAGTCACAAGTTGTCAGCATGTTTATTTCCATGACTTACACGAATTGATACATAACGAGGAAATGTCGTAATGAACTTCAAAGCCCGCGTCCTGCTCACGCGGAGTCACGTAGATTACGTAATTCTCGCGACACCTCATTCGTGAGAAAACGACAATAAAAAATGATGTTGTCGATGTGTATTTTCTGAAGAAATTTGTAAATTGAACAAAATTTTAACATGAAAATTGCACGTTCAGTGTTTTCGCTGCAATTTTCGGACTGAGTAATGCTTTTTTTTTATGCTTTTTAGTGAAGGACGCGCCACCATATTTGATCTTGTTCGTGCACTTTCTTTTTCGCTGGAATATGCAGATTCAGACCATTTTCATATTTTCATAGTTCCAGTCCCTAATCTTTTAGGTCGTATACACCAACCACATAAATTGCAATTCTAAAATCTTAACCCTTATGCTGCTAAATATCTTAAACGAAAATTTCAAGCTGATAGTAAAAACCAGAATAATGCTATTTCAAAGATATTTTAGGGGGGAAATATACCCTTATCGGACAGTGTAGATCCAAGATCAGACTGCACGTTCTATGCAGTCTGATCTTGATCTACACTATCCGCAAAATGTCAGTGAGTTGCGCTTAGGAGCCAAAGGGTTAATACCAAGACAAGTTTCATCGGCTTAGACAGATATTATTCAACGACGGACGGAAATTGGATTTCTTTTTTAAGCAACAGGTAAGCCTCGTGAACAGGAGAGTAATATGTTTTGTGAACAGCATAGATCAAGATCAGACTGCCGAGAACATGAAGTCTTTTCTGGATCTATCCTTTCCTAAAGGTTATTCTTTAGATATTCTAGCAAAAACGACCGTTGAAATGCAACGCACTATTTTATCTTTTTCGGCGTACCCTGACCAGCTTTTTGGTTCTGATAACAAATTAATAAACAAAAATTTGTGATTTGTAAAAAATGTAGACATGTTTATTTCAAGGGTCCTGCCTATTTGCGGGCAAATTTACACCGTCTGTCTTTTTTATATCTTTTTTAAATATATTTCTTGTTTCTTATTTTTCTTTATGTTGTTGTTGTAGTTGTTGTTGTTTGGCTTTCTCTTTTAGCTGATTGAAAATATCTATCTTATTTATATAGCAGTGAGGGGAATGCTTTGAAGAAAATGCCTCGATGCCATTTATTGGAGAATGAAGTATGAAGACTTTCACGGTTTCAGTTCGTCCTGAAGTCAAATAGAACTTCCGGTACATCAAACGGTCTCCCAAACTCAATTCTCTTGCCATTCAATAAAACTCATCGGAGCGCAAAATTAAATACCGACCAAGTCGTTTTGTGGGAGCACTCAACGCTGATTGGTTAACATTGATTCTGTAAACGCATGTCTGATTGGTTGATAAGAAAGTGAAAGGAAGATAAATTAGATTTCGTTGCGGAACATTGACTTTGATCACTGAGAACGGATGAGGGTCGTCAATAATGTTCAAGAAATAGAGAACAAACAATCTGTACTTTCATAACCCTTCATCAAACAATCAATCCTGTTTTTTAATAACTCTGATGTTGGGGTCTTTTGAAAACATCGAGGGAAAATGAGGGAAATGATAGTAACCACCAGTTTTAGCTTTTTCCACAATGTTTCTGCCCGCATTCACCAAGCATTCTTTAGAATATTCTTTGTCTTAATCCAGATTTAAAAAGTAATGCAAGTCAATCAGAACTTGTTGCGAAGCAAAATACAAAGATACAGTTCTTCTAAGGCAATAACTTTTGTCAAAATGACAGAAAATAGGTTTTAATTTCAAACCTAAAAAAAAAAAAAGTTTCTGAAAGTAAAAATACGGCTCAAATAAATAATTATTCTAAGAAATGTGATGTTTGCCTATAGTAAAAAGGATTAATCGAAAGAATTAAGGCACTAGACAGATCTCGGTGGCAATATAGCAGTCTTCTTACGTGTCAAACAAAGACTTATTTTCTAATCAATTTTCTACCATGGAAAAACATTCAGTGGACAACTTTTTCTTAAAAATTTGCGCAGAAACATTGCTTTCTAATATCTTGTACAAAAATGATAAAAGTATATCAAGCGGGGCATTTGGAAGAGATACGGTGCATTTTTAGAGGTTATTGCCAGAATAAACTACCTCTTTTTACAACAAACGTCTAATTTAGAGTGACTTGGCATCCTGATCATTTATAAATCTCCCATTTTTCTTCCAAGTCTGTGATTTCCAGATATTTAAAGGGCAACCGACATTTTACAGTTGAAAATATGGTATCTCTATGTCATACTAACCTAGTGGAATATAACTGAGTGTACAAAAACAGAAACGCGCGAACCGGTGAGCGAGGTAAACTGTGGCATATATCCTTAACCCAACAATCCCGACTTTTAACGACCCTGAGAAAGAAGCCTTCCGAAAACATTGTGGGAATAGGAGAAAATGCTGGTAACCAACATTTTCTCCTTTTCCCGCAATGTTTTCTACCTTTCCCGAGACAAATTTTAATGTTTCAGTCACATTGATATTGTCGTCTGCAAATGCTTTGAATTTGGACAAGTCTATAATTCTGTCGTTTGGTAAAGAGTTAAAACAACAGCATAACAGGAAAATCTAAAGGCTCGTATAACTCTGACAAAAAAAGAAATACGTGTTACAGAGGCTAAGTAAGGAATACCAAAGAAGTAAACGTCCATGCCCTTGGACCAACTTTTAAAACCCTTTACTGCACAATGACGCCTATTGACGCCCCTGGGAAAGAAGCCTTTTGAAAACATTGTGGGAATAGGAGAAAATGCTGGTAACCAGCATTTTCTCCTTTTCCCACAATGTTTTCTACCCCATCAAAGCAAAGTTGCACCCTTTGAGCCACATTGATATTGTCGTCTGCAAATGCTTTCAATTTGGACAAGGCTAAAATTTTGTCGTCTGGTAAAGGGTTAAAAGCAGTTTACTGTGCAAGAATATCTTGTTGGGGAATTAAAGAAATACCAAAATAAAATAGCAAAACGAATAAGTTGTGTAAATATTGAGCCGGGGATCCTGTGCATGTTATATACCCGCACGATCCCTGCAGGACCACTCGTCACAACTCGGCCGATTCCGTACCTGCATCTAACCTCGTCTGTATAAAGGAGACTTCCATTTTGAACTACCAATCACATGATGTTAAACATGGCGGCGACCCTGTAGATCGCTTAACAACGACATGAACAACCATGGTGAAGTTATTCACTTCTATCGATCTGTCGATGAAAGTTCCCAACGGAATTGATAAAACACGCTAAAAATTGAATGTACAAACTGTTTGCCGGCTCAAATACTCTTAGAAAGATAACGATAGAAAATTTACTCATGCGTTCTTTCTAAAGAGGAGCCTTACAATTTCAATAACGGTAAAGCGGTGTGCTTCCGGAGATGTGCGAAATGTACCGTGTAGGTGCATATCAAGCTACGTGATAAAGCCGAGGGATTTGATCACCGGATCACCCGAGGTATGCCGAATGCTGCAGGACAGTACTCATTTAAACTTTATCAACATCCCTTGTCTCTAATTACTTGTCAATGCACAATATTATCTTAGTGTACCTGTGATAGAAGATACAAATTTACGAGTATCAAACTCGTCAATCATCAGTTAATGTCCGGACCATCTAACGATGTTGTTAATCTATAAACTTGTTGTCAGTCTGAACACTTCCTTTACAGCAATTCACTTGTTTGGAGCTATTTGCCATTCAGAGCTTTGTTGAACCCATACGGGTGGGGCAGGGGGTGGGGGGACATTGGATTGGTGGGGGTGGAGGGGGCTCTGCAGAGTGGTTTTACAGGGAGAGCCGAATTAGCAAGTGTTACTGTGTATCATGATATAATTGAGCCATGCTGTGTGAAAAGGGGGCTTAATGCATCTGCTAAAAGTATCGACCCAGGTCAGCCTGCGCAGTCCGCGCAGGCTGACCTGGATCGAAACTTTTTGCTGTTGGTCAATTTTCTGCATGTCTACCTTATGATTTATTCAGTTGTTTGACAAACTGGGTTTTATGGAAAAATAATACTGTGATCACCTGCTTGGAGATGCATTAAGCCCCCTTTTGTAAGAGACTTGCTCTATGATCTTTTCCGTCAATATCTTACTTAAAACGGTCATCTTTTTAAGCAAGTGTAATTCTTTTTTTTTTTCAAAATGCATTTTTTAAATCATCGTTTCAGATCATTGTAAATCGTAGACGTCGTCAATAACCAGTAGACTTAAATTTTTACTCTGTGACAGAATTTTAGACGATTCGAGATTTTCTGTCAAGAAAAGAAAACGCAAACATCTTCCATTTCAAGGCTGTTACTGGATAGAATCCTATAGTATAGCAGACAGTGTAGATCAAGACCAGACTGCATATTATGTGCAGTCTGATTTTAGATCTACGCTGACTCCGAAGGAAATTTAGCGTTGAAATGCCCTTTAAAATAAAAACAGCTGCCAAAATTAAACAAAACGATTGTTAAAGTGCATTTGAATTGAGATCATATCACTGAAAAGTATGAAGATTATTTTGAAGATGGCAATCTGTTATTGTCGGTCGGTCCAAACATTAGTCGATGGCATTAAAAAAAAAATGAATTTCAAAACTAGGTTAAAAGTTGCCAGGTCACTGTATCTTTTGTATACTTTTGGCCTGATTCTAAAGGTTTCTTTTTTCTGCCAGCGACTAACATAATCAACCCACCACACAATAACAGATTACCATCTTCACATTATGTTCCATACTTTTAAATGGTAGTCTTTAAATTTAAATGCACAATACTACATGCATTGGTTTTTTGGCCGCTATTGGGCCTTTGAGGCTTAACATAGTTTCAAACCAACATAGACAAATAAACTTCCGATTAACATGTGATAGAAAAAGGACAAAAGAGGAAATTTTACATTTTCCAAAATGTTTTATAAATACTTCGATAAACATTTCAAGAATGAAAACAACGGTTAAAAAGAAATCGATTGAAAATTCATTTTATCTTAAACCTATTAACCCTTTCAGCGCCATAGGCGAAAACAGAAACTTTTGCGGATGGCATAGATCAAGATCAGACTGCACAGAACGTGCAGTCTGATCTTTGATCTATACCATCCGCTTGTTTGGTCAAACCTATACGATAAAAATCTTTCTGGGTTTAGGTGGATTGTATTTTCAGCTGTCGAAAGAAGTCGAGTTTATTTATTTGGCGCCGAAAGAGTAAACCAGACGACGAAATCTTTAAACCTTTTGAAGCTTTTGCAGACGACAATTTTAATGTACATCATATAAAGGGATTTGTCTTCGAAATAGAAGAAAAAACATTGTGGGAAAAAGTAGAAAATGATGGTTACCAGCATTTTCTACTTTTTCCCCCACAATGTTTTCAAAAGATTTCTCCGTTAGGGTTGTTAAAACTCGGGATTCTTTGGTAAAGGGTCTAGTTACAACTATGTCTCGGCGTTGGACAACATTCCTCGGTTTGATGTTGGCGTGTTACCAGGCTACACACGGCGCGGAATTCGTTCAGAGGGTATACACTAAATTAGACAACGGTGAGGTTCGCGGCTCTGGTTCGCGAGAACCCATAAACGTACAGTCGCTACCAGAGTGTGCTTTGCTCTGTGCAGGTGTTAGTAGCTGCTCTGGTGTCGGGTTTGAATCTCAAAGAAGGGCGTGTTACCTGTACAGTTGGCTCAGAGTGACTTATCCTGGGGACGGTGCACAAGGGATATGGTTTTCGAAGGATGTGAAATGTGAGTGTTTGTTTTTCTTAATGAGAATTCTTAATTCTTTAACCTTTTAATAGATGATACAAAATTTGATCATTCTTTATAAGGAAGATTTTAATAACATTGTGAGGAAAGGAGAAAATGCTCCTTATCAGCATTTTCTTCTTTTCCCATATGGTTTTCTACCCTTTTGAAGACAATACCGTGATCAATTTTTAAGTAACATTTAATATGGTGTCAGCAAGCACTTTTAACCCTTTACCACACAATTCCGCCGAGTTTTAACGACTCTGAGAAAGAAGCCTTTTGAAAACATTGTGGGAAAAGGAGAAAATGCTGGAAACCAGCATTTTCTCCTTTTCCCACAATGTTTTCTACCCTTCCCAGAGTATATTTCAGTTTTTCAGTCACATTTATTTTGTCGTCTGCAGATGCTTTGAATTTGGACTAGTCTATAATTTTGTCGTTTGGTACAGACAATAATTTAGATGATGATAAAATTTTGTCGTTTGGTACAGAGTAAACAAACAAAAACAATATTTTAGACTCGGCTTTATTGACAGCATTTGCAGACGACAAAAACTTAAATGAAGCTCAAATGAGTAAATTTTTCTATGACAGATTAAAAAAAAATCTAAGAAAAGGAGAAGAAAAAAAAAAACCTAGATGAGTCTCAAGTGATGGAATTTGTAGATGAAAGAGGACACAATACTGTGGGAAAAGGTCACAGATGCTGTGTAACCAGCATTTTCTCCTTTTCCCACAAATTTTCGAAGAGTTTTCTTTGGAAACAATACTGTGGGAAAAGGTCACAGATGCTGTGTAACCAGCATTTTCTCCTTTTCCCACAAATTTTCGAAGAGTTTTCTTTGCGGTTTGAAGAAATCACACTCGTAGTAAAAGATAATTTCACACTTGCATGCGACCTCTTGTGGATGGTTTGCATTGGTACACAGTCCCCAGATTTCTATTTCCAGTGTTTCTCGCGTCCCGACAAGATGGGGCTGAGATGACATACACTCAAGCACAAGAACTGTGTTCAAGTCTGGGAGGTCGGCTCTCGAATCATCTAGAAGTCTACGAGGCTTATGATGCTGGCTTTAACATGTGCAGGTAAGAAACCTTTACAGATACTTTGTGAACAGTGAACCCAATAATATTCGTTGGGTACTAATTTTTGTTGTTTTCGCGGATCCACGAATTAAAGATATCGACGACCGATCGATGGTTGCATGTTTTCAGATTGTTTGGCATTCGGCATACCTCGGGTGATCTGGTGATCAAATCCCTCGGCTGTCTCACGTAGCTTGATATGCACCTACACGGTACATTTCGCACATCTCCGGAAGCACGCCCCTTTACCGTTATTGAAATTGTAAGGCTCCTCTTAAAAAAGAAAACATGAGTACATTTTCTGTCGTTATCTTTCTAAGAATATTTCAGTCGGCAAACAGTTTGTACATTCAATTTTTAGCGTGGTTTATCAATTCCATTGGGAGCTTTCATCGACAGATCGATAGAAGTGAATAACTTCACCCTGGTTGTTCATGTCGTTGTTAAGCGATCTACAAGGGAGCCGCCATGTTTAAGATCATGTGACTGGTAGTTCAAAATGGCGACCTCCTTTATACAGACGAGGTTAGATGTAGGTACGGAATCGACCGAGTTGTGACGAGTGGTTGTTTGGGTTATGCAGTGATAATGTACGGCACTTTACCCTCAGTCCTAGAATTAGAGAGGGTTTAACACTTAAGCTGCTGAATAAATGAAACGCAAATTTCTACTCAATCCTAAAAGCCCAAACACTGCGGTTTCAAAGTTGATTTCACCGGAAAGAAAATACCGTATCGGACAGTGTAGATCAAAGATCAGACTGCACGTCCTGTGGGTCGCGATTAGCAGCTTAAGGGTTAATTTACAGTAGGTCTGAATTGAATGTTAAAAAAGAAACGGTTCAACAGATTCTCTGCCGCCGCAACCAGGTTACAAGAATCCGGTATATCATTTTCAATAGATGAGCTACACTTGTGAGTTTGTTTGATTGACTGATATTTAAGCACATTTTCAAAATTATTTGTCATATCATGGCCGATATTGCACCTGTCCATGCGTTCCTGGAGTTCGAGATCAGACTACCTTTTGTGGACAGCGCAGATTGTTATGGCTAGCTAAATTACCTCTCTTTAATTAATGCAAATGAGATAGGCTTTAGACAAGTGCCGGGCTGCTCTTTGCTCTCTCTGTGTTGTTCATAACAACTGGGGGCCCGTCCAGGATTGATTTATTTACTTATGCCGATATGGCTTCATGCCATTTAGGCAGCGACTTCCTAATAATAAGGAAACGTTGTCTGCGCATGTCAGTATTTTTCAAAGATTACAACTGTCTGCTATGACATTACTATCCTGTGCAGGATGAATATTAACGCTCGGTGCGTAAATTGACGCTAAAAATTGCTAGCAGAAAACGTCTGTGAAAAATACCAAGCCAGTTTTTCGCTTCAAATTTCTTACAGATGTAATAATTTCAAACGGGGAAAATAATTTTATAAAATTCAGTTCTTTACTGCAAATCTCTGTAGACAGTTTCTAAATATAGACATGGGGAAAGCCGGGATATGTGTTGGTGTATCAACTGAGGCTGAAGTATCGAGCCATGGTCTGGCTAAAGGGGGTTTAACCCTTTCCCAAACAAGCCCTGGTTTTCACGTGTCTGCAGTACACGTCTTTCGAAAACACTATGGGAAAAGGAGAAATTGCTCGTAACGAGCAATTTCTCCTTTTCCCACAGTGTTTTCTACCCCTTTTGAGACCTTCCTGTCATTTTCATCAAATTTAAAATTGTCGTCTGCAAACTCTTTCAATTTGGACCAGTCCAAGATTTGTCGTTTGGGAAAGGGTTAATACATTTCCGTGAGACATCGTACCAGGCAAGTCATCACATAATGATGGATCCCCGTTATCCATTTAGTCTGACAAAAGATTCGTTCATGAGGTAGAATAGTCCTTAGACATGCAGAAAATTGACCATAAGTTTCCGCCCAGGTCAGCCTGCGCGGACTGCGCAGGCTGACCTGGGTCCATACTTTTTGCAGATGCATTAAACTCCCTTCTCACAGAGCATGGTTCATATCTTTTTGAAATAACGGACGTCTCAGTCTGTTTGCCTGCGTTAGGTCCTCCAGTTAGGCGCTTCGGCCGTATTTATCTGACTTGTCCCATTTACTGTGTGCTGGTCATAACAAGATCAAGACTACACAAGACGTGCAGTCTAGTTTGAAATCTATGTTGTCCAGTATTCTGACTATCTATGCTATCCAGATTAAGAAAGCCCATCTTATGAATGTACCACTTTGACTCTTTCTGTTCCAACTACGAATCAGTTCTTTCGTGTGTCTAAAAGTAGATTTTCACGATATTTCAAGATAATTACAGTCAAACTTTAGCACCAGGTTGCAGAATGTGTATTTCCAAGATCAGGCTGCACGTTCTGTGCAAATAGGGCGCGTAGTCACCAATCATTCTTGGTCTGATTCTCAAGAATTCTCTCCCGTTCAAAGTAACGAAATTTCTGATTGACTAAACCGAATGGCTAAGTCTAAACGTAGCTAAATAGAATGGTTTAGCCAATCAAAAACTGCGTTATCTTTTTACGCGTGAATTTACACGAAGAATGCTCTTTAGAATTGTCGGTTAAAAGGGGTCCTGGTTTTGATCTAAACCTGCCCCCACCCCGAAAAACCTGAGTCGAAGCTGGCAGTAAAAGAGTAACAGGTTAACATTTGTCATCGTATATTTTTCAGACATCATCATATATTTTTCAGATATTGAGAGGATATGTTTTTTTTTTCGGTGAAAGATCGAAATTTATTTCATCGAGTGAACATCATCGGTAATGTTTTCACGAGTGGCGCAATATGAAATATTACCCATGATGTTCACGAGATAAAATAAATTTCGATCTTTCATCGAAAAAAAAAAAATTCATTTATTTCATGCTTCTAACCCCTTTTTGTTGCGACTTTCATTAAAATCAAGTACAGTTGTTTTCGGCAATTCCCCATGGCGTACCCATAGCAACGTATTACAATATTACGTAATGCGCTAGAAATATAGCGTAAATTGCCCCATATTTCCCTCTTGTTGAATGGCACGCGCGGCTTACCTAGCACTCGTCACGACTCGGCCGATTCCGTACCTACATCTAACCTCATCCGTATAAAGGAAGCTTCCGTTTTGAACTACCAGTCACATGATCTTAAACATGGCGGCGACCCTATAGATCGCTTAGCAACGACATGAACAACCATGGTGAAGTTATTCACTTCTATCGATCTGTCGATGAAAGTTCCCAACGGAATTGATAAAACACGCTAAAAATTGAATGTACAAACTGTTTGCCGACTGAAATATTCTTAGAAAGATAACGACAGAAAATGTACTCATGTTTTCTTTTTTAAGAGGAGCCTTACAATTTCAATAACGGTAAAGCGGTGTGCTTCCGGAGATGTGCGAAATGTACCGTGTAGGTGCATATCAAGCTACGTGATACAGCCGAGGGATTTAATCACCGGATCACCCGAGGTATGCCGAATGAGCCGAGGGATTTGATCACCGGATCACCCGTGGTATGCCGAATGGCTTACCTAGGTAACTAGTGCGCGGGAACTACTGTTTTCGCCTTCAATTGAAGAATTAGAAAGTTTGAAATCAATATTATCACTGGTCGTAACCATGAAATATCAAACCATAATCCACCATTATATCTCGATAAACTACGGAAAAAGCATGAAATAAATAACATCGAATAAATTTCAGATATCATCATATATTTTTCAGATATCGTCGTGTATTTTTCAGATATCATCAAATATTTTTCAGATATCATCGAATATTTTTCAGATATCATCGTGTATTTTTCAGATATCGTTGAATATTTTTCAGATATCATATATTTTTCAGATCATCGTATATTTTTCAGATATCATCGTATATTTTTCCGATATCATCAAATCTTTTTTCAGATATCATCGTGTATTTTTCAGATATCATCGTGTATTTTTCATATATCATCGAATATTCTTCAGATATCATCATATATTTTTCAGATATCATCATATATTTTTCCGATATCATCGAATATTTTTCAGATATCATCGAGTATTCTTCAGATATCATCGAATATTTTTCATTTATCATCGTATATTTTTCAGATATCATCGAATATTTTTCAGATATCATCGTATATTTTTCAGATATCATCGAATATTTTTCAGATATCATCGAATATTTTTTCAGATATCATTGTGTATTTTTCAGATGTGGATGGACACAGGGTGAAATAATACGACTAATTCTCACCGAAGCTGATCCGCTTTGTCCCAACACATATAACAGTATCGGGGTGTTTTCTTGTAAAACAACCAATACTGCAACGGATGCCTTTTGCAGATTAAATTAACCCTTTACCAAACAATCCCTGATTTTCACAACCCTGGGAAAGAAGACTTCTGAAAACATTGTGGGAAAAGGAGAAAAGCTGGTAACCAGCATTTTCTCCTTTTCCCACAATGTTTTCTACCCTTTCAGAGAGCTTAAGCTCATTTGTACCAACTTTGAATTTGTTGTCTGCAGATGTTTTGAATCTGAAAGAGTCTAAATTTTGTCGTTTGGGAAAGGGTTAAAGAGTTTTGTTAGTATCATATTTTAATTTATAAATGAGCCATGCTTTGTGAAAAGGGGGCTTAATACATCTGCAAAAAGTATCAATCCAGGTCAGCCTGCGTGGACTGCGCAGACTGACCTGGGTTGAAACATTTTGCTATTGGTAAAATTTTTGCATGTCAATGGACCAGTGTACCTCATGATTCAGTGGGTTGCTGGATCAAATGGATTTTATGGATCCATAATTATGGATCCATAATTATGTGATGACTTGCTTATTATAATGCATCACAGAAATGCATTAACCCTTTACCACACAATCCCTGAGTCTTAGCAACCCTGAGGAAGATGCCTTTGGAAAACACTGCGGAAAAAGGAGAAAATGCTGGTAACCAGCATTTTCTCCTTTTTTCACAATGTTTTCTGCCCTATCATTTCATTATTTGAATAGCACTTGAATTGTTGTCTGCAAGTGCTTTTAATTTGGACAAGTCTGCATATTTGTAGTCAGATAAGGAGTTAAGCCCCCTTTTGTCAGAGTATGACTCATTCAAAACTGAACATTTTCTATCTACAAAAATTAACTATCTATATAATACCAAGTGAAATGTATAATGATAGTCAAGGGACATAACTGGTAACAAATGCTTGTCATGGAAAACGAGTTTTTTCCCATGACTATAGTTAACTCTTTAACTAACGTCAACATTTTTTACTTGTCCAAATTGAAAGCATTTGCAGACGACAAAATAAATGTCTAAGAAATTGAAACTTTTTGGGGAGGGGTAGAAAACATTGTGGGAAATGCTGAGAAATGCTGATTACCAACATTTTATACTTTTCTCACAATGTTTTCCAAAGCTTTCTTTCTCCAGGTTGTTAAATTATGTGATTGTGTGATAGAGTTAATTAGTAAACCTAAGGAAAGCCTACATCAGCCGTGATCTTTGATTGTATGGTGTTTAATGCCGTTTTCAACATTATTTCAGTAATATCACAGTGGCCAGTGCACCTATTCATACTTTCCTGGAGGTCTTTTTTTCTTACCAGTACTTATCACAATATTCCTTCAAGGCCACTGGCTGCTTTCCATACACTTCATTGAAACGATAATCAGCAGTGTGAGTGAAATGAATCCTGTCACAATGACTATCATAAATTCTCGGAAAGAGATTCGCCAAACTGGGGATTCAAACCAGCAACACCCTGTTCTTAAGTCCTGCACGCTACCAACTGTGCTACTTGGGCTCTGCTGTGATCTTTAACGTATGGAATCAAAAAGAGGGGTACCCAAGGATAATTCACATGAGCCATGCTCTGTGAAAAGGGGGCTTAATGCATTTGCAAAAAGTATCGACCCAGGTCAGCCTGCCCAGTTGGCACAAGATGACCTAGGCCAAAACTTTTCGCTATTGGTCGATTTCCAAGTTCAAGGCCCAGTTTACCTCATGATTCAGTCGGTTGTTAGACAAAGTGCATTTTATTGATCTATGACTCAACCTGTGCTTTTGTAGAAGAAGCTCATTAAAATTTTCAATTATCATCAATTCTGTTGCCATGGGAAAAGAGGTCAGATTGATGTTTCATGCCTTTTTAGAAAGTGCCCAAACCTCATGATTGGTAGCACACGCTCGACCATCTGGTGGCAGGGTAAAGAATGAACAAATATATGTGAAACAAGTGTAGTTTCATTATAATTTATTTCATTTTTTGATTACAAACAGTTCAACTCATGATTTCTATTTAATACTTTACCACACAATGATGAGTTTTAACCACCTCCAAGAAGGAAGCCCTTTGAAAACATTGTGGGGAAAAGGAGAAAATGCTGGTTACCAGCATTTTCTCTTTTTGCCACAATGTTTTCTACCCTCTCTAAGACGAATGCTAGCATTTGAGCCACATTTGAATTGTCATCTGCAAATGCTTTCAATTTGGACGAGTCCATATTTTGCTCGTGTGGTAAAGAGTTAACTCTTTACCAAATACCAAAATTACAGACATCCATATTGAAAGCATCTGCAGTCGACAAATTAAATTTGGCTTGAATGATGAAATTTGTCTTTGCAAGGGTGGAAAAAACATTGTGGGAAAAAGAGAACATGCTGGTTACCAGCATTTTCTCCATTTCCAGCAATGTTTCCAAGCATCCTTAACCGAAGGATGGCTAAAACTCAGGATTGTCTGTTAACCCTTTACCACACAACCCCAACTTTTAACGGCCCTGAAAAAAGAATCTTCTCGAAAACATTGTGGGAAAAGGAGAAAATGCTGGTGACCAGCATTTTCTCCCTTTGCCACAATGTTTTCTACTCTTCCTAAAGCATATTTCAATTTTTAAGTGACATTTATTTTGTCATCTGCAAATGCTTTCAATTTGGACTGGTCTAAAGTATGTGTCGTTTGGTAAAGAGTTAATGGGAAAAATCTACTTTCTGACACTTAAGGGTACCCTTAATGAGCAAAATACTGGTGAAGATGTATTTTTAAAGGCCCACTAGCAACCCACAATAAACACTTTGGGAGTCAAAATGCAGGCAATTCCATTTATACCATTTAACCCTTTCCCAAACAAGCCCTGGTTTTCACGTGTCTGCAGTACAAGTCTTTTGAAAACACTGTGGGAAAAGGAGAAATTGCTCGTAACGAGCAATTTTTCCTTATTCCCACAGTGTTTTCTACCCTTCTGGAGAACTTTCCGCCATTTTCATCAAATTTAAAATTGTGGTCTGCGAATTCTTTCAGTTTGGAAGGGTCTAAAATTTGTCGTTTGGGAAAGGGTTAAAAGTATTGATATAGCTATGACAGACAATATTTTACAGTACAGTTTGTCATAATTATATACAGTTGCAGGCAAAAACAAAAATCATTCTTAAAATATGAATTAGGCAACTTAGTTTTTTACAATTTAATTTTTTTGCCAGCTACAAGAAATTTGATACACTGTACTTTAACAAACTGCTGTAAAATATTATATATATATATATATGAGCCATGCTCTGTGAAAATGGGGCCTAATGCTTCTGCGAAAAGTATCGACCAAGGTCAGCCTGCGCAGTATGCGCCGGAAACTTTCTGCTATTGGTCAATTCTCTCTATGTACAAGGACTAGTCTGCCTCGTGATTATCTCGGTTGTTTAAAAAAGTGACTAGTATGGATCCAGAGTCATGTGATGGCTGTGTTGGTAAAATGCATCCCGGAGATGCATTAAGCCCCCCTTTGCCAGAGCTTGGCTCACACATAATTTTAAATGCTATAAATTGAATCTGCTTGCACTTTGACTCCCAAGTTTTTGACTCATGGCCACTGATAGGCCTTTAACCCTTTCCCAAACAAGTCCTGGTTTTCACGTGTCTGCAGTACAAGTCTTTTGAAAACACTGTGGGAAAAGGAGAAATTGCTCGTAACGAGCAATTTCTCCTTTTCCCACAGTGTTTTCTACCCTTTTTGAGAACTTTCTGCCATTTTCATCAAATTTAAAATTGTCATCTGCAAACTCTTTCAATTTGGACTGGTCCAAAATTTGTCCTTTGGGAAAGGGTTAACTAGCTAATCATTCCCACACTTTGTTATATGTGCACATACAAATGACAATGCTCTAGGTTCTAAATCTGGTGGCATGCTTTGGGTGGCTTTTTGCCGATTTGACCAATACTTTAGATCCAAGATCAGACTGCACAGAATGTCCCATGTGATCTTGGGTCTTTTATATCTCATACTTTACAAAGAAATCCGGCTGAATATGCCCAAACTTTCCAATAGATGGATCTCTTTCTTCAAACTGTTTTTCTTTTGCAGTGCAGTGCTTCAGCATTCTATTTGCCTTTCTCAGAGAGAGAGAAGACAAGGAGAGAGAGAGAGACAGACAGACAGAGAGAGAGAGACAGAGAGAGAGAGACAGAGACAGACAGAGAGAGAGACAGAGAGAGAGAGCGCACCAGACAGACAGACAGAAAGAAAGACAGGCAGCTGGATAGATGCTAAAAATTACTTTTTAAACCAAGACCTGAATTGCAATCTTCAACCTATAAAAATATATATAACACATGTGTGGAACTGTTTTTGAGAAATAAATTAAGTATAATGATGCAGCAATGATCATAGAAACACTGTGGCAAAAGGATAAAATGTATGCATTCTGCTTAAGAAGGAAGAATTATCTCAACCGAGGGAGAGCTAGCTTAAGAATAAAGAAGCATAAAACAAAGAGTTTATTTAACCCTTTACCAAATGACAAAATTTTAGACAGGTCCAAATTGAAAGCATTAATTTTGCAGACGAGAAAATTAAAGGTGGCCAAAATGAGGAAATTTGTCCTTGATAGAGTAGAAAACATTGTGGGAAAAGGAGAAAATGCTAGTTACCAGCATTTCTCCTTTTCCCACAATGTTTTCAAAAGCCTTCTTCTGCAGTGTAGTTAAAAGTCGGGTTTGTCTGGTATAGGGCTAAATTTTCTACCAAAATACAGAATTGCTAAACACTTTACCATACAGTCCTCCTTTTAATGAAACAGACTAAGGAAACTTTAGAAAACATTGTGAGAAAAGGAAGTAATGCTGTTTAGTGGCTTTTGTTTTTCTGAATAATGCTTTATAAAAGCTCTCTTCTACAGCGATGTAAAAGGCATATGAACCATGCTCTGTGAAAAGCGAGCTTAATGCATCTGCAAAGAGTATTGACCCAGGTCTGCCTGTGCAGTCCCCGCAGGCTGACCTTGGTAGAAACTTTTTACTATTGGTCAATTTTCTGCATGTCAAAGGACCAGTGTACCTCAGGATTCACTTAATTGTCAGACATCATGAATTTTATGGATTCATAATTATTTGATGACTTGCTTGGTATAATGTATCACAGAGACGCATTAAGCCCCCTTTTCACAGGACATGGCTCATTTTTTTTTTCAGAAATTAGTCAACTAATTTTAACCCTTTACCACACAACTTGTGTTTTAATGACCCCTAGGTAGAAGGCTTTCGAAAACATTAGAAAAGGAGAAAATGCTGGTAACCAGCCTTTTCTCCCTCTTCCCAAAATGTTTTCAGAGACAAATTTGACCACATATTATTTGTTGTCTACAAATGCGTTTATTTTGCACGGATCGAAAATTTTGGCGTCCTATGGATAAACAGTTTTTAAATTGGTTTGGAAATGTACTTGTGCTCTGAACTCTAGCAAACTTCACCGGTACTCATGATAATTTGTCTGTTCCCAGTGAAAATGAATGAATGTACATCAAAGATAATTATGATGAACTGATGATTTCTGTGCCCTTGTTGCATGAAAAAAATACCTCTTTATTGTTGAAAATCCTACAACTGCACCATCATGCAATGCAAGACCCCCCCCCCCCCCGCCCCCCCGTAAGTCAATTTATCTTCCTTGCCAGAGAAAAGACAAAAAGTAAACAATTGAAAGATTGCTCCTTTTATATGTATTCCTTTGTTTTTATCCTTCATTCCTTTGGGGATGTTGCAATAACTTTACTTTGATTTATGATTATGCCTGAGCCATGCTCTGACAAAAGGGGGCTTAATGCATCTCCGTGCTGCATTATACCTGTCAAGCCTTCACATTATAGATCCATAATAGCCACTTTTTTTCCAACAAGCGATTTAATCATGACGTAGAACGGTCCTTGTACATACAAAAGTTTGACCAATAGCGGAAAGTTTCGGCACAGGTCAGCCTGCGCGGACTGCACAGGCTGACCTGGGTCAATACCTTTTGCAGATGCATTAAGCCCCCTTTACACAGATCATGGTTCAAATGCAAGATCCCCATGTAATTCCAAAGCCAATTCTGTTCTCAATCATCAGAGAAATGTGTATGCGTTAATTTGTAAAACAATAACCAGATTTAGTTGAGATATTATCACAAGAACATATTTGTGTAGTGCAAGAAAATTAAGGATAATCAAAGCGTTGAAAGCACTTGTGTAGCATTTGTCAAGGGAGCCATTGTGTGGAATTAATAATTTGAAAAATAAACCATAGAAATAGTTTCAAAATATTCGCTTGAAAGTCAACCTACTATATAGTCATGCACAATTCAATAGGGTAGTGTACAATCTTGCGGGACGAACACTTCCCGGCGAACAAGCCCAGGGATGAATAAGCCCAGGAATAAACTGGTTTTGGGATGAACAAGCACAGAATTGGGCAGTCAGGAAAGATTGTGTGTATCATTACGGCAATAGAAGGCCATAGCAGATCAAGCTATTTTTGATAAAAAAGAAGTATTTCCATGATCCATGGCCTAATCCAATTTATCTTAATGCGCAATTTTTGAGTTCATATCTGAGTGCAATCGAAACACTTATTTGTCTTAGAAAAATTGAGTTTAATTAGATTTACTTCTTTCAGTTTTGCACAATTTAAGATACATGATTTTCAAAATGCCGAATTGAACTCATAGGGGCATTGTCTGCGACAGATGCCACAAAAATCAAGTAATGCCCTTATTCATACCAATTTATTACTGGAAACGCCATTGTGTTGGGGTCAGGGATTTGACCTCTGGGCACATAGTTTGGATTTCTGCAAGTGTAAGTAATGCTCACAGGAACCATATCCAATGAGACCCAGAAAACAAGCATTAATTTGTTCGTTTATTTGGTGGGGAATGCTGTTTTCTAACATTAATCCTTTACTGCACAATGCCGCCTTTTAAAGCCCCTGGGAAAGAAGCCTTTTGAAAACATGGGGAAAAGGAGAAAATGATGGTAACCAGTTTAACTGTCTAAGTTACCAGCATTTTCTCCTTTTCCCTAAATGTTTTCAAAAGCTGCCTTCCTCGGGGATGTTAAACTTGGGATTCTGTGGTAAAGGGTTAACTCTTTACAAAACGACAAAAGAAGTCTCTACTAAAATTAAAAGCATCTAAGGCAACAAATAAAATGTTGCTCATAAGATGATTTCTGTCTTTAAAAGGGGAGAAAACATTGTGGGAAAAGGAGAAAATGCTGGTTATCAGCATTTTCTCCTTTTTCCATAATGTTTTCAAAGGCCGCCTCTGTCAGGGTCATGAAAACTCAGGATTGTGTGGTAAAGAGTTCTAAGACACAACTGGACTCACAAAAACCCAAAATAAAAACAGGTACCCATGATTTACTCTATTTCCTTACAAATTTCACATCATTTATCTTCAGAATAACAAAAATAATGTATTTCTTTAATATATAATATATATCCTATGTACATTTTTTTTATTCAACCTATGGGCTTAACAAGAGTGCCCACATATGGGTACCAATGCTTGGCTACAGTTGCTTTTTCGTAAAGTTTCCATATATACGATGGGTATAATTGTGTGAAAGATATTTTAGGGGTTTCCTGTCCTACTGCTATAGGTTGCCCTTTGAACAGTGCTCAACAAGCCCAACTTAAAGTAAATATTGTAGTATTCTGGTCTATCCCAGACACAGATATGAATGTATAGCTTGTAATGTAAGGGGACACTTATGCTGCCTTGCTATAGAGCTAGCTTCTGTTGCAAACTTGCAGTTGATTTATTGATTGAATGGTGTTTTACGCTGCTTTCAACATCATTTCAGTCATATCACAGTGACAGCTCACATATTCATGTATTTCCTGGGTTTTACCAATACTAAACTAGGGCTCTAAGTGTCTTGCCAAGGACACACCCACGAAAAACCCAGCAGATCAGGCAGGGCTCCAACTTGGGGCCTCCAGGTTACGAATCCTACACTTTACCACTGAGCCACACAAGACCCCAGTGACCTTGTGGAGCATTCCTCTTGGGACCAATGGCTCCTGGGTTCTATCCCTGCCCTGGGATGTTATTTATCAGAACTGGTGCATTGGTGCCTTCCATGTGACTGCCTGACAAAGGCACAAAGCTGATTTCTATATTCAAGCAATGTGATTGGTTTGGCATCTAAAAATACATTTGGCGTGGACTAAAACCCCTAACCCATCCAGAAACAATATCCTAACCACTTTCCAAAATGACAAATTTGATACCTGTCAAACTGAAAGCATAGGCAAACAATATTCAAAACTTGATACAAATGAGCTTTAGTTCTCTGATTGAATAGAAAACATTGTGGGAAAAGCACATAATGCCAGTTACCAGCATTTTCTCCTTTTCCCATCTTCTCAAAAGCCTTCTTCTCAAGGTCGTTAATAAACAGGATTATTTGGCTATGAGTTTGTTGGGTTAAGAGTTAAATAATAATCAAGATATGAGATGTCAAAGTTTTCAACAACAATGACAAGACAGATGACAGGGGTCTGACAAAACCTCCGATGTTTTCTTTGAATACGGCCTAGCAAACAAGCACCGCATGCGAGTGCCAATGCTAGGCTGTTGTTGCTTTTGAATGAATATTCTAAGTTGAAAGGGCTTAACTGTGTCAAATATACTTTGATAGCTATCTGCCCTTATTGTACAGGTTCCACTTTTGATAGTAAACAAGTTGTCCAAATTTGAAATGATAATCTTCAGTAATAAGAGGGATATTATAAAATGTCGAATTTTTTTGCACCACTACGAAGATGCCCTTCCAGACGACACCAGGGCTTTGACAATATCTCACCGTTTTCTCCGAAAACAGCTCGGCAAAAACTGGGGAGAAACAAATGAGGAGGGGGGGCAAAAACATGCAAAACTGGGATGGGGGGGGGTTACGAGTGACGGAGTAATGAAACCTAACCGTGCTTTTGTATATATATATATAATACCATGTGACTTAATATACATGTTTTTAATGATACAAAATACTTATTATAAGACATAATGGTTATCAATTAATGTTATTTTACATTCTGTTTACATGGTTTTTTAAATTATTTACATAACAAACAATGAACAAATAACAAAACAATCTTTTATTGAATAATAAAAAAAAATATCTCTATATGCAAAACCTTTCTTTATTTAACCAGTGACTACATATTCCTATATTTTCAAGACCCCCAATAAAAAAGGGGCTTTTGAAAACTTTGTAGGAAAAGGAGAAAATGCTTGTAACAAGCATTTTCTCCTTTTCCTACAATGCTTTCTACCCTTTCAAAGACAAATACCACTGTCTGTGCCTCATAAAATTTGTTTTCTGCAAATGCTTTCAATTTGAAGAATTCTAAACTTTTGTTGTTTGGTAAAGTGTTCAAGTCTTTTGCTGCATTTACTCTTTACCACACGATAAAATTTTGAGCTGGTCCAAATAGAAAGCGTTTGCAGACCACAAATTACTTGTGACTCAAAAACTGAAATATCTCTCTTGAAGTGTAGAAAACATTGTTGGAAAAGAAGAAAATGCTGGTTACCAGCATTTTCTTCTTTCCCCACAATGTTTTCAAAAGGCCCCTTTCCCAGGGTTGTTAAAACTTGGGATTGTGTGGTAAAGAGTTAACAGCCTTGTAGAAAACATTGTGAAACATGAAATAATTCCTTGACACATAATTTGTCTGGAACAGTATTTTTCATCTGTTTCTTCAAGTTTCACTGACCCTTTACCAAACAATTCCATTTTAGATTGGATAAAATTGAAAGCATATGCGGACAAAATAAATGTGACTAAAAAATAGAATCTTTGATTTGGGAAGGGTAGAAAACATTGTTTGAAAAGGAGAAAATGCTGGTTACCAGCATTTTCTCCTTTCCCCACAATGTTTTCAAAAGCTTTCTTCTTCAAACCTTTACCAGACAATGAAAGTATAAATATGTCCAAATTGAAAGCAGATGACATAAACTCTTGACCAAACAACATAATTTTAGATTTGTCCAAAATGAAAGCATTTGCAGACAAATTAAATGCTTTCTAACCTATGAAAGAGAAAATTTGTTTTTAGTATCATTTGAACTGTTGTCTGCTGATGCTTTTAATTTGGACAAGTCTAAGATTTTGTCGTGTGTTAATGAGTTTATAAAAGATTTAACTCTTTACCACACAATCCCGACTTTTTAACGACCCTGAGAAAGAGGCCTTTCGAAAACATTGTTGGAAAAGGAGAAAATGCTGCTAACCAGCATTTTCTCCTTTTCCCACAATATTTTCTATCCTATCAATGACAATTTCCATCATTTGAGTAACATCTAAATTGTCGTCTGCAAATGCTTTCAATTTCGACAAGTCAAAATTTTTATTGTACGGTAAAGAGTTAAGTCATACCATTGATTCTTGTACAAGGAAAGGTTTGCCACTATAAATAGGTCTCAGAAGTACAATTTCCAAAATCCATGCTAATCTTTCTAGTATAGTCTAGGGGGAGCAAAAATCTTAAACATATTACAAATTAATCCTTTCACGAAATACTATCAGCAAGATAGAAACTTCAAAACTGCCTAGCCAATGAGGGCCATTCATCAGTTATTTCCCTTGATTCCTCTCCAGCACTGCATTGGTTCTGATAAGGGGATTACTTGGTTTTTATCCTTGATCTTCTTGCTCTATAAAAGCTATTTTCTTGGATGAATGCCTCAACTAAATCTGCTTAGACAGTTTTACTAATCGATTTATACATAGTTTCTGATGATTGAAAACAGAATTTGATTTAAAATTACATGTGGACCTTGCAAATATATCATAATCATATTTGTCACAATATCCCAAATAGAATCAAGGATAAAAACAAAGGAATACAGGTAAAAAGGACCAATCTAGTATTTGGTTACTTTTGGACTTTATCTAGCAAGGGAGATAACTTGACTTACAGGAATGGCCCCCCCATTGAAGTATACATGCAAAAATCTAAATAATTATTATAGTAACATCACATTATCACACAAATTCTCCATAAAGTAACATTTCAAAAGGTGAAAAATGTGTGGGATGATGTAGGAAAAAATACTGTAATGATCACAGGGTCCCAGAAAAGATTATTTTTCTGCCAGAATGATAAAAAATTGGTAAAATAAGTTTTAATCTTGAGCTCCTTACCAAACAATCAAAATCTGGACCCATCCAAATTGAAAGAATTTGCAGATGACAAAGTAAATTTGGCTGAAATGATGGAATTTGTATTTGATAACAAAAAAAAAAACCATTGTTGGAAAAGGAGAAAATGCTGGTTACCAGCATTTCCTCCTTTTCCTACAACGTTTTCAAAAGCTTTCTTTCTCAGGGTCGTTAAAAGTCGGAATTGTGTGGTAAAAAGTTACCTTTGATAAAGATAAAGCTGGTTTCCGAAGCCCAAATTTTAGAAAGTAACACAATTTCTGACTGGCTTAACCATTTAGTTTAACCCATAAGAAATTGAAAGTAAAACTATTTCTAATAGGCTAAAATATCTGATATAGCCAAAACCCATTATTGTTTCACCAATCAAAAATGTGGTTACTTTGAAATGTAGAAAATTAAAGAGAGCACAGTTTAGAATGGTTGGTGAATTCTGCCCCAGAACATCAAAGTATCCAACAACGAATATCCCAGATCAAACTGCACATTGTGTCAAGGCTGATCTTGTCTATACACAATTTAACAAACGAGCTGCATTCAGTGAAAAGGGGGCTTGATGCATCTGCGAAAAGTATCGACCTAGGTCAACTTTTCGCTACTGGTCAATTTTCTGCCTGTCAAGGGACCATCATGCCCCATGAATCAGTCAGTTGTTATACAAAATGGATTTTATTGATACATAAATATGAAATGACTTGCTTGTGATCATGGATCAAAGAGATGCATTTAGCCCCCTTTTGCCAGAGCATGGCTCAAATGGGTTATCCTTGACATTCTTACCTCTTTGCCAAATGACAAAATTTTAGTCTAGTCCAAATTGAAAGCATTTACAGATGACAAAATAAAAATGGCTGAAAAATCGAAATTTGTTTTGGGAAGGGTAGAAAATATTGTGGGAAAAGGAGAAAATGCTGGTTACCAGCATTTTCTCCTTTTCCCACAATGTTTTCAAAAGGCTTCTTTCTCAGGGTCGTTAAAAGTCAGGATTGTGTGGTAAAGGGTTAACCATTGAGATAAGCCCTGATGGTACTGAATATAAGAAATCAATATTCTCAGTCCATTTCAAAGCCATTGTCAAAATAGCAAAGAAGGAAACAGTGTAGAACCAAGATCAGACTGAATGGTCTGCAAAGACTGACCTTGGTCTACACTGTAGCAAGGAACTCAATGCACAAAAAGCAACAAGTCATTTTTTCTCTGGGACCCCAAGAAAGTGAAAACAAAGGCACCTTGTTGTTAAAAATAACCTGCCCCTGAGGACAAGGAATGGACATTGTGGGTGGGGGCCAGCGTGGGGATGTGGAGCAGGGGCAACATACAGGAGACAAATGGATCAACCCAGAACTGTACCAAACCAAAACCATTAAAAAATCAAACAAAAAGCTAAAAATACTTCTGAGAAAGTTTGTAAGCTGTTTAACTCTTTACCACATGATAAAATGTTAGGGCCAACCAAATTGAAAGCGTTTGCAGACGACAAATTAAACGAAGAGGATTTCTCTCTTTGATAAGGTAGAAAACATTGCGGGAAAAGGAGAAAATGCTGGTTACCAGCATTTTCTCCTTTTCCCATACCAGCATTTTCTCCTTTTCCAACAATGTGTTCAAAAGCCTTCTTTTGTAGGGTCATTGAAAGTCGGGATTGTGTGGTAAAGAGTTAAGTCGATAAAATTTTAGACTTTTCCAAATTAAAAGCCTTTGCAAACGATAAAATAAATTTGGCTCAAATGATGGAAAGTGTCTTTAAAAGGATAGTAAACATTGTGGGAAAAGGAGAAAATGCTGGTTATCAGCATTTTCTCCTTTTCCCACAAAGTTTTCAAAATCTTCTAACTTAAGGATCGATAAAACTCAAAATTCTGTTGTAAAGGATTAATGTTGTTTTCAACACTCTTTCAGTTATATCATGGCAGCTTGTGCACCTATCTATGCTTTCCTGGGGTTTCCTGTCACAGTGGATTCCCTAAAGCTAGCAGTTGCTAGTTCTAAAAATAGATAGTAAAACCTAGAACAAAAGTTGCCAACTTTAACCCTTTCCCAAACAATGAATTTTAGACTGGTCCAAATTGAAAGAGTTTGCAGACGACAATTTTAAATTTGATGAAAATGGCACAAAGTTCTCCAAAAGGGTAGAAAACACTGTGGGAAAAGGAGAAATTGCTCATTACGAGCAATTTCTCCTTTTCCCACAGTGTTTTCAAAAGACTTGTACTGCAGACACGTGAAAACCAGGGCTTGTTTGGGAAAGGGTTAAACCTAGTTTTTACAATACATTTTTCTGCCAGTAACTAGAACTTTGACAGACTACGCTGTCACACATTATCATACTTAAAATAACCCTTTAACACACAATCCCGACTTTTAGCGACCCTGAGAAAGGTGGCTTTCGAAAACATTGTGGGAAAAGGAGAAAATGCTGGTAACCAGCATTTTCTCCTTTTTCTACAATGTTTTCCGCTCTTTCTACACCAAATTTCAATTTTTGAGTCACATTTATTTGGTCATCTGCAAATGCTTTCAATTTGGATGAGTCTAATATTTTGTGATTAGGTAAAGGGTTAATATCCATACCTCTAACCCTTATCCTGCTGAATAACTTAACTCTTTACCAAACAACAAAATTCTTGACTGATCCAAATTGAAAGCATTTACAGACGACAATTCAAATGTGGCTCAAAAACTGAAATTTCATTTGGGAATTATAGAAAACGTTGTGGGAAAAATGCTGGTTACCAGCAATTTTTCCTTTTTCCACAATGTTTTCAAAAGGCTTCTTCTTTAGGGTTGTTAAAAGTCGGGATTGTGTGGTAAAGGGTGAGATGAAACTTTCAAGCCGAAGGTAAAAAAACCAAAATGTTAATATTTCAAAGTTATGGGGGTTTGGAAAATGCCTCTTTATCAGACACTGTAGATCCAAGATCAGACTGCACATTCTGTGCAGTCTGATCTTGATCTATGCTGTCTGCAAAAGGTCCATGAGTTGCGCTTATCAACCTAAGGGTTCTTTACTATGAACTACATTTGTCTGCATTTTGACTCCAAAACTGTTTACCTTTTGTCGCTAGTGTGCCTTTAACCCTTTACCACACAACAAAATTTTAGACCCATCCAAATTAAAAGCATTGCAGACGACAGTTTCAATGTAGCTCAAATGATGCGATTTTTCTTTGATAGGCTGGAAAACACTGTGGAAAAAGGAGAAAATGCTGGTAACCAGAATTTTCTCCTTTTCCCACAGTGTTTTCAGAAGGCTTCTTCTTCAGGGTTGTTAAAAGTAGGCATTATATAGTAAAAGGTTAATTAAACATGTCTCACAGATAGCCCATAGTCTTTTCATACAGTGAAAAATGAAATTAAAACAGACAATACAAATAAAAAGAAATACCTCGAAAAATTTAACTTGTTCAGAATGCTCAGACAAAAGTATTGCTTCCCAGAAAAAAAAAAACACCATTATAATAAATTTGCTGGAAAGCTCAGCTACGTAATTGTCTTTCTTGGTATACCTCCTTACCAAACGACAAAATTTTAGTTTAGTCCAAATTCAAAGCATTTGCAGACGACAAAATAAACGTGACTCAAAAATTGAAATTTGTTTTGGGAAGGGTAGAAAACATTGTGGGAAAAGGAGAAAATGCTGGTTACCAGCATTTTCTCCTTTTCCCACAATGTTTTCAAAAGCTTACTTCCTCAGGGTCGTTAAAAGTCGGGACTGCATGGTAAACAGTTAATTACTATAGTTACACATAGATACACTATTTCACAACCTTGCAAAAAACAACCAAGAAATTTATTGACCTAGTAATGCATAAATTATAACCTCTGTCTTCCCTAAAGCCAACACAAAATGCTACTTTTTCCTATCAGCTAGTACAACAGAAAGCTGCTGTGATTCATCAGTTAACCCCTTTCCCAAACAAGCCCTGGTTTTCACGTGTCTGCAGTACAAGTCTTTTGAAAACACTGTGGGAAAAGGAGAAATTGCTCGTAACGAGCAATTTCTCCTTTTCCCACAGCGTTTTCTACCCTTTTTGAGACCTTTCTGCCATTTTCATCAAATTTAAGATTGTTGTCTGCAAACTCTTTCAATTTGGACCAGTCCAAAATTTGTCGTTTGGGAAAGGGTTAAACCTTGACCACACAACAAAATTTTACACTTGTCCAAACTGAAAGCATTTGCAGACGACAAATTAGATATGGCTCACATGTCGAGATTTGCCTGTAAAAGGACAGAAAACAGTGTGGGAAAAGGAGAAAATGCTGGTTACCAGCATTTTCTCCTTTTCCCACAAAGTTTTGAAAAGGCCTCTTTCTCAGGATCGTTAAAACTCGGGACTGTGATGTAAAGTTTTATACTGATAAACCCTTTCGGATATGGCAAAATTTTAGACACTTCCATACTGAAGGCATTTTCAGGCAAAAATTTAAATGTGGCTCAAAAGATGATACTTTGGTCTTTGAAGATGTATAAAACATTGTTGAACAAGGAGAAAATGCTTGTAACCAGCATTTTCTCCTTGTCCTACAATGTTTGGATTGTTTGGTGGAGGGTACGGGGGAAAAAACTATTTTCTTTTCTTTATCATAAACATACAACATTTGGCACAATATAAAAGTCATGCTCTGGCAAAAGGGGGCTTAATGGATCTTCATGATCCATGATACAAAGCAAGTCATCATGTAACTGTGGATCTATTAATTCCATTTTCTCTAACAACAGTCTTTGTCTTGAGGTAGAATGGTCCTTATATAATATATATGATCTGCAGAAAATTTACCGAAAGCAAAAAGTTTCGGCCGAGGTCAGTCTGCGCGGACTGCACAGGCTGACTTGTGGCGATACTTTTTGCAGATGTATTAGGCCCCCTTTTCACAGGGCATTGCTCAGAATTCTCTCATATATGCCGTCAATTTCCATCAATCTAGAATAACAGAATCATTAACCCATCACTGCCCAGGCTATTTTAAGATCAACCAAAAGTTAATACAATCTACACCAAGTAGCTATGTCCAAATTGAAAGCATTTGCAGACAACAAAATAAATGTGACTGAAAAATCAAAATTTGTTTTGGAAAGGGTACAAAACATTGTGGATAACGGGGAAAATGGTGGTTACCGAAATTTTCTCCTTTTCCAACAATGTTTTCAAAAGGCTTCTTTCTAAGGGTTGTTAAAAGTCAGGCTTGTATGGTACAGAGTTAAATCTTTACCACATGACAAATATGTAGACTTGTCCCAAATGAATGCATTTGCAGACGACATTTTAAATGTGGCTTAAATAATGAAATTTGTCTTTGACAGGGTAGAAAACATTGTGGGCAAAGGAGAAAATGCTTATCCTCCTTTTCCCCTTATGTTTTCAAAAGGCTTCTTCCTCAGGGTCATTAAAACTTAGGATTGTGTGGTATAGGATTAAAAAGCAAAGTCAAAACTGTTTTGTGGCATTAAGGGAATTTGTTTGTATTGCAGTTTAACACCATTTTAACAGCTAAGGTCATATCGCGGCGGTCAGTGCACCTCTGCATGTGTTTCCTGGCTTTCTCACACCATTACTGACACAACCTTCTTTCAAAGCCACTGACTACTTTTCCCACATGAATTACAGATAAGAGGCAAAAGATCACCGAAAAAGAAAGTTTGCCTCAACCAGGTATCAAAATCATAACCACCAGGTCACGAGTCGCATACGCTAACCACTGAGCTACCCAGGCGGGTGGCAGTATGGGAAACATTGTGGGAAAATTAACAGTTCTTTGTTACAAGCATTTGCTTCTTTTCCCATATGCGTTTGGAGATCTGATGACTGAGAGGCATAAAAAGTTACACAAAAGCTGTGATTATTTAACCTTTTACCACACAATCCCAAGTTTTAATGACCCTTTGAAAGAAAGCTTTTGAAAACATTGTGGGAAAAGGAGAAAATGCTGGTAACCAGCATTTTCTCCTTTTCCCACATTGTTTTCTACTCAGTTTAAGGCATGTTTTATCATTTAACCCTTTCCCAAACGACAAAATTTGGACTGGTCCAAATTGAAAGAGTTTGCAGACGGCAATTTTAAATTTGATGAAAATGGCAGAAAGGTCTCAAAAAGGATAGAAAACACTGTGGGAAAAGGAGAAATTGCTCGTTACGAGCAATTTCTCCTTTTCCCACAGTGTTTTCAAAAGACTTGTACTGCAGACATGTGAAAACCAGGGCTTGTTTGGGAAAGGGTTAAGCCATGTTTGATTTGTCATCTGCAAATGCTTTGGATTTGGACACATCTAAAATTTTGCCGTTTGGTAAAAACAAAATGTGCTAACTATCGACCAGTATGATATCCATATCTCCCAAAAAAGGTAACAAAATTTTTCATTTAACTCTTTCCCAAACGATAAATTTTAGACTGGTCCAAATTAAAAGAGTTTGCAGACGACAATTTTCAATTTGATCAAAATGACAGAAAGTTCTCCAAAAGGGTAGAAAACACTGTGGGAAAAGGAGAAATTGCTCATTATGAGCAATTTCTCCTTTTCCCACAGTGTTTTCAAAAGACTTGTAATGCAGACACGTGAAAACCAGGGCTTGTTTGGGAAAGGGCTAAAGGCCCTGAAGCTCCTAAATGTAAATAATGGGGTGGTAAAATGCATTTAAATTTAAATCATGCCATTTAAAACTGTGGAAATTATAGTGAAGATGACAATCTATTACTGTGCAGCTTGTTCAAGTAATAGTCGACGGCAGAAAAGTTAATTTTCAAATCAGGTGAAAAGTAACAAAAGGTAGAGCGACCTGGCAATATTTAACTCTTTACCAGAAAGGAAAAAATGAGACTTGGTCAAAATTGAAAGCATTTGCAGACGATAACTTAACTGTGACTCAAAAGATGGAATTTGTTTTAGCTGAATTTGCTGGTTACAAGCATTTTCTCCTTTTCCCACAACAGTTTCAAAAGCTCTCTTCTGCAGAAGAGATTTAAAGTCAGAATTGTGTGATAAAGGGTTTAACCTAGTTTTGGATTTCATTTTTCTGCCAGCAACTAACACATGGACCAACCATACAATTTCAGACTGTCATCTTCACAATTACATACATACTTTTAAATGGTATAATCAAAATTTCAATGCATTTTCACACATACATTGTTTACTTTTGGCACTTATAGGGCCTTTAACTTTCCCAATTTTTTTTTTCAGGTAATAAGCACCTGACCTTTATTGTACCAACTTATCAACATTTGAAAAGAGGCCAAATCGAATTTCGGCACCAAAAATGTTGGAAATAATTTTCATCTCTTTTTTTCACAGACAAATATTCAACTCTATTCTCTAAGATATGAGCCATGCTCTGTGAAAAGGGGGGCTTATTGTATTTGTGAAAAGTATCGACCCAGATCAGCCTGCGCAGTCCGCGCAGGCTGACCTGGGCCGAAACTTTTCACTGTCGGTCAATATTCTGTATGCCCAAGGACCAGTCTACCTCATGATTAAGTCAGTTGTTAAAAAAAGAACTATTATGGATCCATAATTATGTGATGGCTTGCTTGAAATTATGCATCACGGAGCTTCATTAACCCCCCCATTTGCCAGACCATGGCTCATATCTCTGTGTCTATTAGATATTCTAAGAAACTTTTTAACCAGAAGTGGAAATATCAATGTCTAGCTGGTGATAAATGAATACCTGCTGCATCAGAAATTATCTCTGCTAACTATTAACCCTTTACCAAACAATTCAGTGTTTCAACGACCTTGAGAAATGCTGTTTTCGAAAATATTTTGAGGAAGAGAAGAAAATGCTGGTAACCGGCATTTTCTCCTCTTCCCACAATATTTCCTACCTTTTAACTCTTTACCACACAGTTCCAAGTTTTAACGACCCTGAGATAGAAGCCTTTTGAACATTGTGGGAAAAGGAGAAAATGCTGGTAACCAGCATTTTCTCCTTTTCCAACAATGCTTTTTGTCCCTACCAAATACAAATTCCATCATTTGAGCCACGTTTTAAATTGTCATCTGCAAATGCTTTCATTTTGGACAAGTCCAAATTTTTTTGTGTGGCAACGATTTAAGACATTAATTCCATTTTTCAAGCCAAATTTAAGTTACAGTCCTCTAATGCTTTCAATTTGGACCAGTCTATACCTTTGTTGTTTGGTCAAGAGTAAAGCCAAAGCTAATGATGACAAAAATAAAGTCACAAAATGCTATTTATAGTATCATTGAGCATCCCAGGTCACATGACAGTTAAAACCCAAGTCATATGATTTAAAATAGAATTCTATATAAAAACTTACTCACATGGTTCTCAGTAAATTGCATAAGTTACATCACCAGCTTAACCCTTTACCAAACGACCAATTTTTAGACTGGTCCAAATTCAAACCATTTGCAGACGACAAAATAAATGTGGCTGAAAAAATGAAATTTGTTCTTGAAAGGGTAGAAAACATTGTGGCAAAAGGAGAAAATGCTGGTTACTAGCATTTTCTCCTTTTCCCCACAATGTTTTTAAAAGCCTTCTTCATCAGGGTCATTAAAACATGGAATTGTTTGGTAAAGAGTTAACTCTTTACTGCCAATTCTGTGGTTCAAAGACCCTGAGGAATATTGCTTTTGAAAAACATAGTAGAAAAAGGAGAAAATGCTTGTAAACATCATTTTCACCTTTCCCCACAATGTCTACTACCCTACAAGGGACGAGTCTCATCATTTAACCCTTTGTTTAACCCTTTCCCAAACGACAAATTTTGGACTGGTCCAAATTGAAAGAGTTTGCAGACGACAATTTCAAATTTGATGAAAATGGTAGAAAGTTATCCAAAAGGGTAGAAAACACTGTGGGAAAAGGAGAAATTGCTCGTTATGAGCAATTTCTCCTTTTCCCACAGTGTTTTCAAAAGACTTGTACTGCAGACACGTGAAAACCAGGGTTTGTTTGGGAAAGGGTTAACCCTTTACTGCACAATGCCGCCTTTCACCGACCCTGGGAAAGAAGCCTTTTGAAAAGATTGTGGGAAAAGGAGAAAATGCAAGTAACCAGCATTTTCTCCTTTTTCCACAATGTTTTCTGCCCTATCAAAGAAAAATTGCAATGTTTAAGCCACAATGAAATTGTCGTATGCAAAAGCTATAAATTTGAACAAGGCCAAAATTTCGTCGTCTGGAAAAGGGTTAATTTGTCATCTGCAAACGCTTTCAACATGGAAGAGGCTAAAATTCTGTCCTCAGATGAAGCGTTAACCCTTTACCACACAATCCCGAGTTTTAACGACCCTGAGGAAGAGGCCTTTTGAAAACATTGTGGGAAAAGGAGAAAATGCTGGTTTCCAACATTTTCTCCTTTTCCCACAACGTTTTCTTACACATCAGAGAGAGAAATTGTCGTTCGAGCTGCATTTAATCTGTGTCTGCAAATGCTTTCAATTTTGTTGAGTAAAAAATTTTCTTGTGTGGTGAAGAGTTAAACTTTAACATTCTAAGTAAGTGAAATGAAACTTTCAAGCCGATAGAAAGACCCATAATTTTGCTATTTCAAACTTATTCTTTTTCAGGAAAAAAAAAAAATCTCCTTATCGGACAGTATAGATCAAAGATCAGACTGCACATTCTGTGCAGTCTGATCTTAATCTACACTGTCCACAAAAGGTCCTTGAGTCGCGCTAAGCAGCCTACGGGTTAAACCCATTCCTGCACAAATAATACGAGTACAACTTTTATGCCCCTGCAGGACACAGTTTTAGAAGTCGCTGTCGGAATAGTCCAACCATTGTTCTTACAAGCAGTTTCTTCTTTTCCTACAATATTTTCAACATCAATCCAACAGATATTTACCTCCCATCAGATACTTCTGCTTTATTGATTGATTGATTAACCCTTTCCGAATGACAAATTTTAGACTCTTCCAAGCATATGCAGACAACAAATCTGAGTGTGGTACAAATGAACTTAACCCTTTCCCAGACAACAAATTTTGGACTGGTCCAAATTGAAAGAGTTTGCAGACGACAATTTTAAATTTGATGAAATTGGCAGGAAGTTCTCAAAAAGGGTAGAAAACACTGTGGGAAACGGAGAAATTGCTCATTACCAGCAATTTCTCCTTTTCCCACAGTGTTTTCAAAAGACTTGTACTGCAGACACGTGAAAACCAGGGCTTGTTTTAGAAAGGGTTAAGTTATCTGAGAGGCCTTTTGAAAACATTGCAGGAAAAGTATAAAATGCTGGTTTCCAGCATTTTCTACTTTTCCCACAATGTTTTTCTAAAAACCTCTACTTTAGGGTCGTTAAAACTCGGGTTTACATGGTTATGGGTTAAATGATTTAATGGTGTTTTACACCACTTTCAACATCATTACAGTCATATCACTGTGACAGCTCACTTGCGTCCTGGGTTTCACCAGTACTAGGCAAGGGCTCTGAAGGGCCTTGCCCAAGGTCACTCCCATGAAAAAATCAATGCCTTGATCAATGTTCTTACGCAGGACCTCTTGAACGTGGATAAAACACCTTTACTATCGAGCCACATAGGGCCACATAAATGCTTTGAGCAAGTTGTACATGTATGCAGGGTGTCTAAAAATAGCATCCATAGTAAGCAGGCATGTCAATGCAAGTCATTCCGCCCCATTTCTAACCCAACATTTTACCATAATACTTAACAGGTTTTTTTTGCCACTATTATCAAATCAATGCTTTGTCGAAAAACCATTTCAATACAGTAGCCAAAGCCAGCGCTAGAGCATGTGTACCCTTCCAATCTGATCTGTATCTGATCTCCACCTGATCTGTTTCTTCCCCTCTCACTACTCAGAACACCTGGGCTAGTCACAATCATTCAATATAAAACTAACATCAAAATGTCTCACTCTCCAAACTGCTGAATCTCTGATATCCCCTTAAACTGTTTACCTTACAATCCTGAGTCTTAACGACCCCAAGAAAGAAGCATTTTGAAAACATTGTGGGAAAAGGAGAAAATGCTGGTAACCAGCATTTTCTCCTTTTCCCACAATGTTTTCTACCCTATCAAAGACGAATTTCATGTTTAGAGTAACATTTAATTTGTCGCCTGAAAATACTATTAATTTGGAGAAATCTATATTTCTTTCCTCTGATAAAGCGTTAAAATACTGCCTCATGCTTCTTTTTCTTTTCCTATGTTAAAATTTATCAATGATCTTTTAATATGTTGTTCTTATCTACAGCTGACGCTGCTTTCCTGAAGTTGTTTTAATTAACCCTTTACCACACAATCCTGACTTTTAGCAACCCAGTATAAGAAACCCTTTGAAAACCTTGTGGGAAAAGGAGAAAATGCTGGTAACCAGAATTTTCTCCTTTTCCAACAAGGTTTTCTACCCTTCCCAGAACAAATTTCAGTTTTCCAATCTCATTTATTATGTCGTCTGCAAATGCTTTCAATTTGGACCAGTCTAAAATTTTGTCATTTGGTAAAGAGTTAAATGTTAAGTCAATAATTCCCGTCTTGTTTGTTGATTGTTAAGCCTTCCGTTAGTGACTGATCTTTGATTTCCCCCACGTAAATAACATAATCAGCACTGTTTCTTGACACCTTGTTTAGTTTAAACTTGTCTTTTTCATTTTTTCTTGCTTGTCATTGAACATGTAGATAGATACTCATTTTCCTGTCTTAATGTAATCTACTCATTTTCCCGTCTTAATCTAATCTTTGAAGTAAGGCAACAAACTTGCATTTGAGTTCAGTTTCAAAATCTTAAATAAAAATCTACAATTTCTTCGCAAGTCGATCCTAAAATGATGTATTCTATTTCACCCCATGAAAATATCTTGAACAGCTATTTTTCAACTCATTTATTAGCATCTTTCTTTAAGTTTGCTATTGAAGATAAGTTATATATTTCCAATTAGCCACCTTGTATTCGTAATTTGGTATCAGCTAGCCTTTCCGCAACAACTCCAATCCACTTTCACGCAGTAGCTTCTAGTCAAGCACCATGATTTATCCCCGCATAAGAAACAGAAGCTGCCATTTCACAGCCGATTTTAGAATTACTCCATCAAGCAGCATGGAACATAAAATCACTCAATCAGATGATAAAACATAAACTTCCGGGGTTAAAACTATCATTCTCAACCATGCCCTAGCTCCATTCTCTTGAAAACTCAACCCAACAAAAATATCCGCTCCATATTAATGGAGAACGTCCATTAAAAAAAAAAAACGTTCACAAAGACACTGATTTCCCACTACTAGGACGATTCTGAGTTAGTCGACGGTATGTTTGTATTTCGTAACACACTGTACACATTGTCTACTTGTGCTAAAGCCTCGAAGAATGGTATAAGGTCCAACAGTTCAGTATCCTGCATGTCGTCAAACCATGACTGGCAAGGTACCTGAGAGGAATAAATGAAAAAATTTCAAACTTCAGTTTCACATAACTCCTTAGCCCGCAATATTTTTCAAAATGGCTATTTTTCCAGCATTTTCCAACACACATAACTCTTTACAAAACAGTCAATACCATAAAGTGCTTAGCATTTTCTCCTTTTTTTTTTTTGCATTTTTTGGTTTTCAACATCTGTTTTCTAACCTTTCAGAAACAAATTCCAAGTGTTATTGCATCTCTTCAATGCAGTGTACCAGGCAAGTCATGACATAAGTATGGATTCACAGGGTTTTCATTTAAAGCTGATTGCCGATCAAAAACATCGGTTGAAATCTGCCTTTAATCGGTTGTTTTTGCTGGATCTTTGAAAAATCGATTGCGTTGTTTATATAAAAAATATTTCACGTGTTGGCAACTGTACTGCGACACCAGTTCAATTTTACCGCAAAACCAGAAACAATTGGTTTATGAATGTTACGCGGTCATTCATTGGACACCTGCATCCAATTATCCAATCGTAGGCGACAATACGTTTCTCCGATCTCCATTTGGTAATCATGGACGCCAAAGCTTAGGCGGCCCCCTTGACTCCTGGCCTGTTGTTTTTGTCAATCAATCTGTTGCTTCATTTCAAAATGAAAACCCTGGATTCATAAAATCCAGTCTGTCTCACAACTGACTCAATCATGACGTAGACCGATCCTTTAACCCTTTATCACACAATCCCGAGTTTTAACGACCCTGGGAAAGAAGTCTTTTGAAAACATTGTGGGAAAAGGAGAAAATGCTGGTAACCAGCATTTTCTCCTTTTCCCACAATGTTTTCTACCCCATCAAAGAAAAATTTTACCATTTGAGCCATACTGAAATCGTCGTCTGCAAATGCTTTCAATTTGGACAAGGTTAAAATTTTGCCATGTGGTCGAGGGGTAAGATATAGAAAATTGACCAATCGCAAAACATTTGACCCAGGTCAGCCTGCGTGGACTGTGCAGGCTGACCCGAGTAAACAATTTTTCATATGCATTAAACCACCTTTTTCAAAGAACAAGGCTCATCCACTTCTCAAGAATTGTTCTAAATTGCAAAGGAACACAATTTGTGATTGGCTAAACCTCTCATTGTTTGGTGTTTGACAGAGTTTTCAACATTTTTTGAATTCTATTGCAATGGTTAGTACACTTACCCACGCTTTACGGAGTTTCTTCAACTAGTGCCTTCCCCGACATTCTTTCAAAGCCACTGGCTGCTTTCCAAAATAACAGTTATGGATGATAAAGGGGGGGATGGGGGGAGGGAGAGAGAGGCAGAGAGAGAGAGAGAGTTGTAATGAATTCTGTTAAAATAAGTATCATTAATTCTTAGAGACAAATTGGCCACACTGGGTATTCAAACCAGAGACCCTCGTTTTTAAGCCCTGTATACAACTGACTGAGCTACCAAGCTTGGCGGTTACATGAAATGGTTTAGCCGATAAGAAATCATGTAACTTTATCAATTGAGATACAAGATATTTTCACATGTAAAGTACTTACTGCATTGTCAGGGTGGAAGATATAAGATATTTTCACATGTAAAGTACTTACTGCATTGTCAGGGTGGAAGATATAAGATATTTTCACATGTAAAGTACTTACTGCATTGTCAGGGTGGAAGATATAAGATATTTTCACATGTAAAGTACTTACTGCATTGTCAGGGTGGAAGATACAAGATATTTTCACATGTAAAGTACTTACTGCATTGTCAGGGTGGAAGATATAAGAGGCAGGAGAATTATCTACAATAACCACTTGACCTAAATCTCGTCCTAGTCGACTTAAATCCTGCAAATGTAGGTTAAAAACCATTATTGTTGGTATCCAGACTGACACTTTAGAAAATTATTCTGTGGTTTTACCATCCTGAGTAACAGCTTTTAGAAAACATAATGGGAAACAGAGAAACTTTAACTAGCATAGTCTCCTTTTCCCACTTTGTTTTATGGTCTTTCAAAGATATATTTCATCATCTGAGCCACAGTACAACTGCTTCAAGAATGGACAAGTCCAAAATTTTGTTGTCTCATGGAGTTAACCCTTTCCCAAACGACAAATTTTGGACTGGTCCAAATTGAAAGAGTTTGCAGACGACACTTTCAAATTTGATAAAAATGGCAGAAAGGTCTCAAAAAGGGTAGAAAACACTGTGGGAAAAGGAGAAATTGCTCGTTACGAGCAATTTCTCCTTTTCCCACAGTGTTTTCAAAAGACTTGTTCTGCAGACACCTGAAAACCAGGGCTTGTTTGGGAAAGGGTTAAAATACTTATTCAGTCCAAATGTATCATTTGAATAATTTTATAGGGTCTGGCATTATTTGGCATTTGAGATAAAATTTTATTAATTCTTTACCACATGACAAAATTTTAGACCGGTCGAAATTGAAAGCATTTGCAGACGACAAATTAAAAGTAGCTCAATTGACGATTTCTGGCTTCAATAGGGTAAAAAACAGTGTGGGAAAAGGAGAAAATGCTGGTTACCAGCATTTTCTCCTTTTCCCACAATGTTTTCAAAAGGTTTTTTCTTTAGGGTTGTTAAAAGTCAAGATTGTGTGGTAAAGGATTAAATAAGTCGAGAAAAAGGCTTTTAAGCCTTTGGCAGGTTTAATAACAACATTCTTTCTTGACAAGTTTATTGCGGAAACCACATATTTATGAATAAGACCAACTCACTACTTTTACTGATGATTGCATGTTCGGCTTACAAATTAATTCCAAAGAAGATGAGAGATACCGACAACAATCAAACTTTCTAATCTCTGAATTGATCTGGAAATTTTGTTTGTTTCACATATTTTAGAAGTAATGGGCGTGAATAAAATGCTTTAACTCTTTACCCGATGGCAAGAATTTAGACTTGACCAAACTGAAAGCATTTGCAGATGACAATTTAAATGTGACTCAAATGATGGAACTGGTCTTTGATAGATTCGAAAACATTGTGGGAAAAGGAGAAAATGCTGGTTACCAGCATTTTCTCCTGTTCCCACGAATGTTTTCAAATGCTTTTTTTCCTAAAGGATGTAAAAACTCCGGATTGCGTGGTAAAAGGGATAATTAATGAGGTCACATAAGCACTCCTAGGACGTCACAAAACCTTATTTGAAACGTGTGGAAGATAGGAAAGTTGAAATTGGTATAACACACTGAAAACAAAGATGAATACTCTTCTAAAACAATGCAGAAGAAGTGCTTGCTGTCAAACTTTCCAACAAGAATAATTATTTTTTACTACGACCTAATAGCAGTTTGTAATGCTATGACACTATAACTGTGTTTGAAAAAAATACTTAGTGATGGTAACTGTGCTTGGACAATTATCTCTGTCCTTAAAAAGTTTCATTAATTCATTAACCTTTCAAACCACTATGACTGTTTGACCAGATACTAGCCAAGCCCCTGTAGCTCAGTCAGTAGCATACAGGACTTGAGAACAGGAGGTCGCTGGTTCGATACCAGGCTTGGCCAATTTCTTTCTGAGGAATGATGATAGTCATTGCGACAGGATTCATTCCTCTCTCACCGCTGACCATTGTTTCGACGATGGTTATGTGGGAAAGCAGCCAGTGGCTTGGAAAGAATTTTATTGTGCAGAGTACTGGTAAAAGAAACTCCAGGTAAGCATGGATAGGTGCACTGGTCGCTGCGATATAACTGAAATTATATTGAAAACGGCATTAAACACCATACAATCAATCAAAATTGACCAAATGCTAAAAGATTGTAACTGTGTTTGGAAAATAATTAAGTCTTTCTACAGTTACCTCCCTTGAATACCTAAATACTATTTTCAAAAGCCTACAAAGTGTGTATGGATACCACTAAGCAACTGTAAGTCTGTAACTGTTTTTGAACAAACATTTCAGTCCATACAACATTATCTCCCTTGACTTACCTTTACATAGTTTCCCCGATGAAAGACACAGGATTCCCTGAATAATCTAGCCCTAAACACACCCCACTTGTCCAGCAAATCTGCAACAGGGTCTGCATACTGAAAGTAAAAACATACAGGGTTTTTTTTAGGCATTATTTGTCACAAAAATTGGTTTGTGGGAGTTGTGGTCATCTTCAGAACACCTTACAAAAGATGCGTTTCTTACAACTAACACTGTTAACCCTTAAGCCTTTCCCACACTGTCCCGACTTTTAACGACCCTAAGGAAGAAGCCTTTTGAAAACATTGTGGGAAAAGGAGAAAATGCTGGTAACCAGCATTTTCTCCTTTTCCCACAATGTTTTCTACCTTATCTAAGACATATTCCATTATTTTTGTCACAGTTAAATTGTCATCTGCAAATACTTTCAATGTGGGCCAGTCTGAATTTTTCTTGTGTGGTAAAGAATTAACCCTTTCCCAAACAACAAATTTTGGATTGGTCCAAATTGAAAGAGTTTGCAGACGACAATTTTAAATTTGATGAAAATGGCAGAAAGGTCTCAAAACGGGTAGAAAACACTGTCAATTTCTCCTTTTCCCACAGTGTTTTAAAAAGACTTGTACTGCAGACATGTGAAAACCAGGGCTTGTTTGGGAAAGAGTTAAACTGCTAAAAGAATGAAACAAATATTTCCACACCACAGTAAAAACCCAAATTATATTGCGATTTCAACGCCGATTTCACCAGGGATGAGATACCATATAGGACAGCATAGATCCAAAATCAGTCGGCGTGTTTTGTGTGGTCTGATCGTAACCCTTTCCCAAACAAGCTCTGGTTTTCACGTGTCTGCAGTATAAGTCTTTTGAAAACACTGTGGGAAAAGGAGAAATTGCTCTTAACGAGCAATTTCTCCTTTTCCCACAGCGTTTTCTACCCTTTTTGAGACCTTTCTGCCATTTTCATCAAATTTAAAATTGTCGTCTGCAAACTCTTTCAATTTGGACCAGTCCAAATTTTGTCATCTGGGAAAGGGTTAATCTACACTGTCTGTAAAAGCACCCAGAGTTGCTCTAGCAGTGAAAGGGCTAAGTGACAGTTTGTAAAAAAAATAGTATATATTCCTTTTCCTATAATGTTTTTAAAAGCTTTTCCTCTGGTTCATTTAAACTCTGTGATGTTTGGTAAACAACTAACCCTTTACCACACAAACCTGACTTTTAACGACCCTCAGAAAAAAGCCCTCTGAAAACATACTGGGAAAAGGAGAAAAGGCTGGTAACCAGTATTTTCTCATTTTCCCCACAATGTTTTCTACCGTTCCCAAAGCAAAAAATAATTTTTGAGTCACGTTTATTTTGCCATGATCTGCAAATGCTTTGAGTATGGACTAGTCTAAAATTTTGTCATTTGGTAAAGAGTTCAGGGAGGAACTTTTTGTACTGGGGCAGGCACTAAAGATCAAGATCAGACTGTAGATCTATGCAGTCTGATCTGGGATCCATTTTGTCTGGGTTTTTGTGGGATATTTTTGGCACATCACTACCAACTCTTTACCAGACAAAATTTTAGACAAGTCAGAAGTGAAAGCATTTGCAGACCACAAGTAAAATGTGGATCAAGTGACAGGATTTGTCTTTGAAAGTTTCCGAAACATTGTGGGAAAAGGAGAAAAATCAGAAGACTTCTATTAACAGAGTCATTAAAACTCAGCATTGTTGGGTAAACAATCATTATGCTACTGAATTGTATTACAGGTTTTTATCCAAAGACAAACAGTTCATAAATTTATTAGGAAAAAAGAATTTTTGCAGGACTGACCAAGTCAAACATGCCCAATAACATACAGTACGAAAAAAACTAGTCCTGTATTACGACATATACAACAACAATTCAGCAACTCCATGCATGAAAATTTTGTTTTCCATTCCCTTTCTAAGAGAATCCCTTTTTGAGCAGAAAATCTGTATTTCAAGGCTTCAGGGCCAGACTGGTGCTTCAGAAATTGTCGAGTATTGTCTACCTTACCAGACTACGTTTATTGCTTAACCCTTTGCCGCACTATGCCGCCTTTTAGCGACCCTGGGAAAGAAGCCCTTTAGAAAACATTGTGGGAAAAGGAGAAAAATGCTGGTAACCAGCATTTTCCCCTTTTCGCACAATGTTTTCTACCCTATCAAAGAAAAACTGCACCATTTGAGCCACATTGAAATTGTTGTCTGCAAATGCTTCCAAATTGGACAAGGTTAAAATTTTGTGGTCTGGTAAAGGGTTAACAATTTGTTCATTATCAGCGGGCGGTTTCACTGCCAATCTAGAGCAATAACTTTCATTTTAAGTCATAACAGCATAACGGGATTCAATTCTAAGAAAAATCCACTCACCTTTGCCAGACTAGCTGTGAACAACACACATTCAAACAATTCACCCATTTTTTTCAAGAAATCGTCCACAAAGGGTCGTTTCAACACATACACTTGATGAACTGTCCCATCTATTTCAACAGGTACAATGAAGTCTGCATTACTAATGGGCTGAAACAAAGAAGCAGAGATTTTGTTAATGAAACATATTTAACCCATAAACACACAATCCTGACTTTTAACAACCCCGAAGAGAAGGCTGTCAAAAACACTGTGGAAAAAGAAGAAAATACTAGTAATCAGGTTACCAGTAATGTTTTCCCTTTCACACAATGTTTACTACCCTTTCACAGACAAATCCCATGATGTGAACCAGATTTAAGAATTGGTCCAGTCTAAAATTTTGTCATGTGGTGAAGGGCAAACTCATTTCCAAACAACAAATCAAGACATGTCTATACCGAAAGTAAATGCAGACAAAAAATTCATTGTGGCTTAACTCTTTACAAAATGACAAAATTTTACACTTGTCCAAATTGAGGGCATTTGCAGACAAGAGAATAAGTGTGGCTAAAATAGAGAGATCTGTCTTTGAAAGGATACAAAACATTTTGGGAAAAGGACAAAATGCTGGTAACCAGCATTTTCTCCTTTTCCAGAAATTTTTCGAAAGTCTTCTCTTTCAGGGTCGTTTAAAATTGGGATTGTGTGGTTAAGAATTAACTCTTTACCACACAATCACGGGTTTTAACGACCCTGAAGAAAAAGCCTTTTGAAAACATTGTGGGAAAAGGAGAAAATGCTGGTAACCAGCATTTTCTCCTTTTCCACAATGTTTTCTAACCTTCCCAAAACAAATTTCAATTTTTGAGTCAAGTTTATTTTGTCGTCTGCAAATGCTTTCAATCTGGATCATTCTAAAATTTTTGTTGTTTGGTAAAGAATTAAACAATAACCGTGTGACATAGTTTTGACATCACGGGATGCAGGTTTGAACTTGACCTAGATCTAATGGAGGCACACACTGGCACCAAGTGTCCTGAAGATTGCATTAACCCTTTACTGCACAATCCTGACTTTTAACCACCCTCTGGAAAAAGCCTCTTGAAAACATCGTGGGAAAAGGAGAAAATGCTGGTTACCAGCATTTTCTCATTCCGCACTATGTTTTCTACCATATCGGAAACACAGACAGAAACCACCACTTACGCTACATTTAATTTGTCGTCTGCAAGTTATGCTTTCAATTTCCACGAGTCTGAAATATTGTCATGTGGTAAAGTGTTAAAATTTGTTTTATTTGATCCTAATGGCTTTACCTGACAACAAAGTTTGGGACTTGTGCAAACTGAAATCTTTTGCAGACTAAATATCAAACATAAATCAAAGCTCACCTTGGATATCCACTCGTGGCAAAAAGGTGACAATTTAGGAGTCAAAATACAGACAAATCTTATCCATACCATTTACCCCTTTACCACACAATCCCGACTTTTAACGACCCTGAGAAAGCTTTTGAAAACATTGTGGGAAAAGGAGAAAATGCTGGTTACCAGCATTTTCTCCTTTTCCCACATGTTTTCTAACCTTCCCAAAACAAATTTTGCTTTTTGAGTCCCATTTATTTTGTCATCTGCAAATGCTTTCAATTTGGACCCGTCGAAAATTTGTCATGTGGTAAAGAGTTAAAAGTATGGACATTACTACAAGTCTGATAATGTGCTACAATGATGTCTGTCAAAGTCTACTTGGCAACTGTAATCTTAGTTTTAACCCTTTCCCAAACGACAAATTTTGGACTGGTTCAAATTGAAAGAGTCTGCAGACGCCAATTTTAAATTTGATGAAAATGACAGAAAGTTCTCCAAAAGGGTAGAAAACACTGTGAGAAAAGGAGAAATTGCTCGTTATGAGCAATTTCTCCTTTTCCCACAGTGTTTTCAAAAGACTTGTGCTGCAGACACGTGAAAACCAGGGCTTGTTTGGGAAAGGGTTAAGACTCTTTGTTCTGGCAGTGACCAGAACTCTGACAGACTGGTTTGTAAATTATTGTCTGACTCAGAGAAATATCCATTATAAATTGAACTGCTTGCACTTTGACTCACATATTGTTTACTTTTGACAGCTAGTGGGCCTTTAATCCTTCACAAAACAATCCTGTATATCAACAAACCTGAGGATGAAGGTTTTGAAATCAATGTGGGAAAGGAGAAAATGTAGTTCACCCATTACCACACATCTCCCAACATTTAACGACCTTGTAAGAGAAGGTTTTTGAAAACATTGTGGGAAAAGGAGAAAATGCTGGTAACCAGCATTTTCTCCTTTTTCCACAACGTTTTCTACCCTATCAATGACAGAAGTCATCATTTGAGCTACATTTGATATGTCATCTACAAATCCTTTCAATTTGGATCGGTCTAAAATTTTGTCGTTTGGTAGAGTTTAACCAGCATTTTTTTCTTTTTCCAAAAATCTATTCTCCCTTTTCAAAGAAAAATCTTATAGGCATATCCATTTTATTGTCTTCAAAATTAACGCTGTCAAATAGGATATGTCTAAAATTTTGACATTTAGTAAATAGTTAAGCACTTTGCGCTATAATGAGTGAAACAAGAGTTTGAATGTGACTGCCAGCCCTCTAGGCTATGTGTGTTTTTTCAGTGGAAAAATCTATTTTTTGACATTTTCTTGTGTCTCTGTTATTAGTAACTTTTACTGATGATATAACTTCAAACTGGACCAAATTGGAAGTTAATTATACCTTCCACAATGCCGAGCCCCCGTAGCTAAGTCGGTAGCGTACAGGACTTGAGAACAGAAGGTTGCTGGTTTGATACCCGGCTCGGCCAATTTCTTTCTGAGGATTGATGATAGTCATTGCGACAGGATTCATTCCTCTCTCACCGCTGACCATTGTTTCGACGATGATTATGTGGGAAAAGCAGCCAGTGGCTTGGAAAGAATATTGTGCATAGTACTGGTAAAAGAAACTCCAGGAAAACATGGATAGGTGCACTGGCCGCTGCGATATAACTGAAATAATGTTGAAAACGGCGTTAAACACCATACAATCAATCAATCAACCTTCCACAATAACAGAGATAATGAGAAAATGTCAAAGTTTTTGCACATCAAAAATGACCACAGTGACGCAGACAACGACAAGGCTATCACAATACCTATTCCTTTTAACTCTTTACCACACAATCCTGACTTTTAACAACCCTGTGAAAGAAGCCTTTGAAAACATTGTGGGAAATGGGGAAAATGCTGGTAACCAGCATTTTTTCCATTTCCCACAATGTTTTCTACCCATCCCAAGACAAATTTCAATTTTTCAATTACATTTATATTGTCGTCTGCAAATGCTTTCAATTTAGACCAGTCTAAAAATTTTGTCATCTGGTTAAGAGTTAATGGTTGTACGGTGTTTAATGCTGTTTTCAACATTATTTCAGTTATATCACGGTGGCCAGTGCACCTATCCATGCTTTCCTGGAGTTTCTTTTACCATTACTACGCACAATATTCTTTCCAAGCCACTGGGTGCTTTCCCACATAACCATCTTCGAAACAATGGTCAGCGGTGAGAGAGGAATGAATCCTGTCGGAACGACTATCGTCAACCCTCGGACAGAAATTTGCCGAGCCCAGGATCGAACCAGCAACCCCCTGTTCTCGAGTCCAGCATGTCCTCCCGGGGCTCGGCTATTCCTTTTAAATCAGCTGAGCTAAAATCCTAGTCATCAATAAGTATTTCCATACCTTAAATGAACTATGTACAAGTGTTTCGTCCAAGTCTATCACTACACACTTTTTGCTGGTGTCCTGCGGCCGCACTGCTGGCAGTAAATACTTCTCATTCGAACTCTACAATAGAGGATAGAATTTAAGAAAATTTCTGTACAGTTAGAGAGCCAAACATTAAAATGATGGAAAACCTAGTGGGAAAAGGAGCAATTGCTTTACAAACAACAGTTACTGTTCTTTTCTATTAACGCTTAACCACACAATCCTGACTTTTAACGACCCCAAGGAAGACGGCTTTTAAAAACATTGTGGGAAAAGGAGAAAATGCTGGTATACAGCAATTTCTTCTTTTCCCACAATGCTTTCCAACCTATCAAAAAGAAATCATCATTTAGTGATTTAATTAGTCGTCTGCAAATGCTTTCAATTTGGACAAGTCCAAAATTTTGTTGTTTGGTAAAGAGTTCATGCTTTCTTCATCATTTAGAAAAGACGTTCTCCTTTTCTTCTTTACTTTTTCCTCTGAGCTATTTGTATATGTTGAGTTGCGTGTAAAAAAGCTGTCTGGTCCTGGGCTTGAACATGTACCTATTTCAACAGGCTTCTGTACTCTATTTCAACAGGCTTCTGTAATCAAAGGTACACACATGCCCATTGTGTGGCATGGTCAACTTTTCAATACAATAAGCAGGCTGTCACTCAGCTCAGACTGTCAGGTTGGCCCAATTGAAAGACCACATTATTCATTTACATGTATTTTTCCCAGAGATTATCACAATTTTTAACCCAAGGACAAGTCAAATGAAATCAGTTACCTTGACATTAAACTGTTCTTAACTCTTTACAAAACGACATAAATTTTACACTCCTCAAAATTCAAAACTTAACCCTTTCCCAAACAAGCCCTGTTTTTTACTTGTCTGCAGTAAAAGTCTTTTGAAAACACTGTAACGAGCAATTTCTCCTTTTCCCACAATGTTTTCTACCCGTTTTGAGACCTTTCTGCCATTTTCATCAAATTTAAAATTGTCGTCTGCAAACTGTTTCAATTTGGACCAGTCTAAAATCTGTCATTTGGCAAAGGGTTAAGCAGACGACAAAGTAAATGTGGCTCAAGTGATGAAACCTGATTCTAATAGGGTAGAAAACATCGCGGGAAAAGGAGAAAATGCTGGTTACCTGCATTTTCTCCTTTTCCCACAATGTTTTCAAAAGGCTTTCTTTCCAGGGTCTTGAAAACCTGGGATTGGTTGGTAAAGGGTTAAATGAATGACATCTAGTCTCCATAGGTATCATTGAATGATTGACTGTATGGTGTTTAATGCCGTTTTCAACATAAATATTTGAGTTATTTTCGCGGTAGCCAGTGCACCTATCCATGCTTTCCTGGAGTTTCTTTTACCAGTACCATGCACAATATTCTTTCCAAGCCACTGGCTGCTTTCCCACATAGCCATCGCTGAAACAATGGTCAGCAATGAGAGAGGAATGAATCCTGTCTCAATGACTATCATCAAGCCTCCGAAAGAAAGTGGCCGAGACGGATCGAACCAGCAACCTCCTCTTCTCAAGTCCTGTACACTACCGATGGAGATACCAGGGCTTGGCTAGTCGCCATAGGTATCACAGCCTCAACCTGACATAAACAGAATGCATTCCTGAATCTTTCATATTGCAATCTGCTGAAGGCTCACATTTATACAGCAGGAACTGCTGGTAACCAGCATTTTTCTGCTTGCTCCCACAATGTTTTCTACCTTTTCAAAGCCAAATTCTGTCATTTGAGCCACGCTAGATTTGTCGTTTGCAAATGCTTTCAATTTGGACAAGTCTGACATTTTGTCATTTAGTAAAGAGTTAACCCCTTACCACACAGTCCTAACTTTTAAAGATTCTGAGAAAGAAGCTGTTAGAAAACATAGTGAGAAAAGGAGAAAATACTGGTCTCCTTTTCCCTCAAGTTTTTTTCACCCTTCCCGTAACAAATTTCAATTTTTGATGCACAATTATTTTGTCGTCTGCAAATGCTTTCAATTTAGACCAGTCCAACATTTTGTCATTTGGTAAAGAGTTAAAACTGAGACTTTCAATTGGCCAGTGGGTTTTAATGTGAATTGAAGCCATTGTACGATCACCATTATATAGTTTTTAAAATCCAAAAATGACGTCAGATGACATCAGAAACTCATGTGAAAAAACAAGTAAATCTCACTTAACCCTTTCCCAAACAAGCCCTGGTTTTCACGTGTCTGCAGTACAAGTCTTTTGAAAACACTGTGGGAAAAGGAGAAATTGCTCATAACGAGCAATTTCTCCTTTTCCCACAGTGTTTTCTACCCGTTTTGAGACCTTTCTGCCATTTTCATCAAATTTAAAATTGTCGTCTGCAAACTCCTTCAGTTTGGACCAGTCCAAAATTTGTCGTTTGGGAAAGGGTTAAACAACATCCAAAGCAGGTACATTTGGCATGTTTGTAAATGTACACTGAAAGAGTGTAAGCTCTTTACACACAAAAAAAGTAATGCTAAAAATAGTTACATATATTACATTTCCCCGAGGGTTGCCATTTTCTTCAACATTCGGTGCCTGGTAAGCACTGGAAGAGTTATTGTTCTTGTTGCCAAAACAGCATAAGAGGGAGCTGAAAAAACCTCGATTTCGCTTCTTGATGTTCAACGATGATGACCCTGAAAAGACAGCAAGAAAAAAATAATTACATGTATAAATCACTAAATTACATGTAGCATTTAACCGTTAACTCTTTACCAAAAGACAAAACTTTATACTCTCCATCTTGAAAGCATTTGCAGACGACAAAATATACATGACTCAAAAACTGAAATTTGTTTTGGGATGGGCAGAAAACATTGTGAGAAAAGGAGAAAATGCTTTTTCCACTGTTTTCAAAAGGCTTCTTCCTCAGGGTCGTTAAAAGTCAAGATTGTGTGGTAAAGGGTTACAGCTCTGGAGCCAAATTAAGTTGTTTATGCAGTATGTGTTAACCAAGATATGACTGCACGGAATGTGCAGTCTTATCTTAGATCTATACTGTCTGCCACTATGTAACATATTCTAATGAAAACAAACTTGAATTAGCAATATTTCTGGCTGTTTATTCTAATTAACCCTTTCCAAAACAAGCCCTGGTTTTCACGTGTCTACAGTACAAGTCTTTTGAAAACACTGTGGGAAAAGGAGAAATTGCTCGTAATGAACAATTTCTCCTTTTCCCACAGTGTTTTCCACCCTTTTTGAGACCTTTCTGCCATTTTCATCAAATTTAAAACTGTCGTCTGCAAACTCTTTCCATTTGGACCAGTCCAAAATTTGTTGTTTGGGAAAGGGTTAAAAAGGTCCATATCTCTAATCATGCGCTTTAACTAAGTGCTTTAACCCTTTAACCCTTTCCCAAACGACAAAATTTGGACTGGTCCAAATTGAAAGAGTATGCAGACGACAATATTAAATTTGATGAAAATGGTAGAAAGTTCTCAAAAAGGGTAGAAAACACTGTGGGAAAAGGAGAAATTGCTCATTACGAGCAATTTCTCCTTTTCCCACAGTGTTTTCAAAAGACTTGTGCTGCAGACAAGTGAAAACCAGGGCTTGTTTGGGAAAGGGTTAACACACTATCCCGACTTTTAACGACCCTAGTCATTGCACTTTTGAACACATTGTGGGGAAAAAGGAGAAAATGCTGGTAACCAGCATTTTCTCCTTTTCCCACAATGTTTACTACCATAATTAAGAGAGAAATCATAATTTTAGTAACATTTATTTTGTTGTCTGCAAATGCTTTCGATTTGGTCCAGTCCAAAATTTTGTTGTTTGGTAAAGAGTTAACTCTTTACCAAACAACAAAATTCTAGACTGGTCAAAATTAAAAGCATTTCCAGACGACAAAGTAAATGTGACCCAAAAATTGAAACTTGGTTTTGAAAGGGTAGAAAACATTGTGGGAAAAAGGAGAAAATGCTGGTAACCAGCATTTTCTCCTTTTCCCACAATGTTTTCAAAAGGCTTCTTCCCTAGGGTCATTAAAAGTCGGGATTGTGTGGTAAAGGGTTAGGGCTAGCACTCATCCTTCATTTGACGTCCAGAGCTCTAGATAAGAGGGAGTGATGGTATTCTAAATCCATTAATACTCTTCCATACCCCATGTTGTGGGTACTCATTAGAATCGTCTCAGTGAGACGATTCTAATGAGTACCCATAACATAGGGTTTAGTGGAGAATAATTAATATTTTCAATTTACAAATCAAAATCACTCCCCCTGTCTGGAACTCTGCATACTAAATGATAATGTTGAAACAGGGAAGCCTGAAAATTGGTGGTAGAGATTTTTGACAACCATGCTAAAAATAGAACCCTATCAAGTTGCCAACTTTTATTCGAATTTTACGATACATTTTTCTGCTAGGGACTGAAACTTTGACAGATTCCACTGTGACGCTTTATTAGACTCATGATGATATCCATGCATATAGCCCTTTACCACACAATCCCAACTTTTGACGACACTGAGAAACAAGAGGGCCATTGGCCCTAAAGCACTCACCTGAGTAGTTCATATAGCTGAAGAGATCCTGGTTTTAATGATGTAAAACACATGAGTGTAAGTGACCTACTTTTGGAACCAATGCGACCAAATTTCAAACTTGTCCAAAATAACATTTACACAAACATTATGACCGAGTTTCATGAGTATCAGGCTTAAAATGTGGCCTCTACGGCGCACACGTGCTTTTTCTGAGATTTGGCATGATCACAAAAGCTCACCTTGAGCACTTTGTGCTCAGGTGAGCTAACCAGCATTTTCTCCTTTCTCCACAATGTTTTCTACCCTTTAAAAGAGAAAATTCAATTTTTGAGTTACATTTATTTTGTCGTCTGCAAATGCTTTGAATTTGGACAAGTCTTAAATTTGTTGTTTGGTAAGGAGTTAAATGCTTGAATTAAATTTGTCTGCATTTTAATCATAAACTGTTTACCTTTGGCTGCCCTCAACCCTGTACCACACAATACCAATTTTAACCACCTTGAGGAAAAAGTTTTTTGAAAACACTGCGATAAAAGACAAGAAAATGCTGGTCATCAGCATTTTCTCCTTTTCTCACAATGTTTTCTACCCCTATCAAAGACAAATTCCATGACTTGAGTCAAATTGTCATCTGCAAATGTGGGGGGGGGGGGAGAAGAGAAAAAGAGAGAGAGAGAGAGATTGAGAGATCGAGAGATCCGCTGGGGTTTTCACGATCCTGGGAAATTAGACTTTTGAAAACATAGTGGGAAAAGGAGAAAATGTTGGTTACCAGCATTTTCTCCTTTTCCCACAATGTTTTTAAACCTTTCAGAAACAAAGCCAATCATTTGAGCCACATTTAATTTTTTCATCTGCAAATGCTTTGAATTTTGACCAGTCTAAAATTTTGTTGTGTGGTATAGAGTTAAGAATAGAGGAGGGGGTGGGAGAGACAGACTGGAAGGCAAGCAGGGAGGCAGGCAGGGAGGGAGTCAAGTATTAAGAATACTAAAAATCCAATCATGTGTTTATGAAAGATAATATTTCAGGATGTAAACAAACAAGATACCTGACTTCATTGTGTAAACCAAGCAATTTGGAAGCTAGAATATTCATCCAACTATAGCTGTAACAGACATTATCTCAAATTTAACACTTTACCAAACGACAAAATTTTAGAATTGTTGAAATTGAAAGCATTTGCAGACGACAATTTTAGCGTGTCTCAAATGATGGAGCTTCTCTTTAATAGAGTAGAAAACATTGTGGGGAGCGGAGGAAATACTGGCTACCAGAATTTTTTCCTTTTCCCAGAGTCTTTTCAAAAGGCTTCTTCCTCAAGGTCGCTAAAACTTGGGATTGTGTGGTAAAGGGTTAACACTTTTTCTTCCAGTTAACTCTTTACAAGACGAAAATAATTCAGACCAGTCCAAATTAAAAGCTATAGCAGACAACAAAATAAATGTTTCTCAAAAACTGAAAATTGTTTTGGGAAGAGCAGAAAACATTGTGGGAAAAGGAGAAAATGCTGGTTACCAGCATTTTCTCCTTTTCCCACAATGTTTTCAAAAGGCTTTTCTTTTAGGGTTGTTAAAGTCGGAATTGTGTGGTAAAGGGTTAACCCATTATCACACAAGCATGGATTTTATAGTGCCATATGATCAGATTTCAGTTCAAAGTTTTTCATAAAATCCTGACAACAAAATTTATTTGCCCACAAAAATGGCTTTAAATTTTTACCAAATGACAAAAACATGTAGGCTTGACCAAATTGAAAGCATTCTGCAAACGACAATTTAAGTATGACTCCAATGATGGATCTTGTTTTTGATATGGTAGAAAACATTGTGGGAAGTGGAGAAAATGCTGGTTATAAGCATTTTCTGCATTTTCCACAATATTTTCAAAAGGCCTCGAATCCTGAGGGACAGAGTGTTTAGGAGTTAAAACCAAGAGAAATACATGTTGAAAACAGGAGCAATATGCCATTTTTCAATGTCAAATTTCTATTCAATATCTTTTAGTTTTTGCCATGTAGTAGCCATTATTGTGTAATGCAAGGAACATCTTAACTCTTTACTAAACGCTAAAAATTTTAGACTAGTCCAAATCGAAAGCAGTTGCAGACAACAATTTAGATGTAGCTCAAATGATGATTTCTGTCTTAGATAGGGTAAAAAACATTGTGGGAAAAGGATAAAATGCTGGTTACCAGCATTTTTTCCTTTTCCTACAATGTTTTCAAAAGGATTCTTCCTCAGGGTCGTTAAAACTTGGGATTGTGTGGTAAATGGTTAAATCGTTACCAGATGACAAAATTTTCGGACAGTCAGAATTCAAAGCTTTTGCCGATGACAATTTAAATGTGGCTAAAATGATGGATTTTGTGTTTGATTCAAATTGATTGGATAGAAAAGAGTGGGAAAAGGAGAAAATGCTGGTTAGCAGCATTTTTACCTTTTCCTACTATGTTTTCAAATGCCTCTTTTATTAGGGTTGTTAAAACTCCAGATTGTGTTCAGGTAAAGCCGTATACAGTCTATGAACAAAGAGAAATTGTAACAGTAATTGTAGCTAAAGTGTTAAAGTTGTTTAACCCTTTCCCAAACAAGCCCTGGTTTTCACGTGTCTGCAGTACAAGTCTTTTGAAAACACTGTGGGAAAAGGAGAAATTGCTCGTAATGAGCAATTTCTCCTTTTCCCACGGTGTTTTCTACCCGTTTTGAGACCTTTCTGCCATTTTCATCAAATTTAAAATTGTCTTCTGCAAACTCCTTCAATTTGGACCTGTCCAAAATTTGTTGTTTGGGAAAGGGTTAACTATATTGCAGACTATATTTCTAAAGTAGAAACTTCAAAGTACATCACTTTGTATTTGAAAAACATCACTGTAAAATGAGTAATTATTTCCTACAAAACTAGAAGGCCCTGAAGGGCCTGAATATGCTCTACTGGCAGGGAATGCAGACTTTATCATGTAAACAAGAATTGGAAATTTTCAACATGAAATGGCTACTTTTCCCACATTGTTTCTTCGATTTTTTTTTCAAAATCAATAGGGTTGAAGCTACTGATGAGATAAACAAACTGTGTGATTTTCATGAAAATCTGACCAGAAATACAGACTTTATTGCGTAAACAAGAACAGAAAATTTAAATTTTCAACTTTAAATGGCTACTTTTCCCATACTATTTGTTGGATTTTTTTCGAAGTCGATAGGGTTGAAGCTATTGATGAAATAAACAAACTGTGCAAGTTTCACGAAAATCTGAAGTTATTTGCAGACTTTATCGCGTAAACAAGAACTGGAAATTTTCAACTTGAAATGGCTACTTTTCCCATACTGTTTGTTGGATTTTTTTCAAATTCAATAGGGTTGAAGCTATTGATGAGATAAACAAACTGTGCAAGTTTCATGAAAATCCGGCAACAAATGCAGACTTTATCGCGTAAACAAGAAAAAGACTAACGGATGGACAGACGGACGGACGGACAGACAGACAGACAGACGGACGGACGACGGAAACCCCGCCATGACATAAGCTCTGCTGGCTTTCAGCCAGTAGAACTAAAAACTGCTCCTTTTCCTACAATACCCTACATAATTATCGTCAATAAAAGACTTTTTCCTTTCCATTAACACTTTACCACACAATCCAGACTTTTAACAACCCTGAGGAAGAGGCATTTTGAAAACATTATGGGGAAAGGAGAAAATGCTGGTAACCAGCATTTTCTCCTTTTCCCAAATGTTTTCTTCTCCATCAAGGACAGAAATCATCTTTTGAGCTACATTTATGATGTTGTCTGCAAATGCTTTCAATTTGGTCATGCCTAAAATTTTGGCGTTAAATGGTAAGGAGTTAACTCTTTACTTAACCCTTTACCAGACGACAAAATTTTAGCCTTGTCCGAATTGAAAGCATAAATTTGCAGACAACAATTTCGATGTGGCTCAGATGGTGCAACTTTCCTTAGATAGGGTAGAAAACATTGTGGGAAAAGGAGAAAATGCTGGTTACCAGCATTTTCTCCTTTTCCCACAATGTTTTCAAAAGGCTTCTTTCCCAGGGGCGTCAAAAGGCGGCATTGTACTGTTAAGGGTTAACGATAAAATTTTGGAACTAGACCAAGTTGAAGGCATTTGTAGACGACAAATTACATGTAGCTTAAATGATGATTTCTGTCTTTGAAAGGGTAGAGAACATTGTTGGAAAAGGAGAAAATGCTGGTTACCAGCATTTTCTCCTTTTCCAATGATGTTTTCAAAAGCCTACTCTTTTAAGGTCATTAAATCCCAGGATGGAGTGGTAAAGAGTTAACTCTATTCCTGACTCTATTTTCTAAAGTAGAAAGTAAATTTGTTTGAAAAGTCGTCACTGAAAAAGGAGAAATCATTTGCTAAAAAAAAAACTGCTCCTTTTCCTACAACACCCTACATAATTATCGTCAATAACAGACTCTTCCCTTTCCATAAAATATTTCCTGTTTGTGTCACTTTTACTAATAGTGGCATCTTTATTACAGGGCCATTGACACTCGGTAATGTAAGTAAATTGATTATGCTTTTCCATGCAGTGACCTGATTTATGGCCATTGACCAGTACATCCAATTCTCCCCAGGTCCATCAACCTTACAAAATCAAAGTGTTGAAAACACTGGTGTGCCATTTGTCAAGGGAGCCATTGTGTGGAATTAATAATTTGAAAAATAAACAACAGAGATAGTTTCAAAATGTTCCCTTGAAAGTCAACCTACTATATAGTCATGCAAAATCCAATAGAGAAGGGTGCAATCTTGTGGGACGAGAAGGGTGCAATCTTGTGGGACGAACAAGTCTGGGCGAATAAGCCCTGGGACGAATAAGCCCAGGAACGAACTGATTTTGGGATGAATAAGCACAGTGTGTATCATTACTATAGAAGGCCATAGCGGATCAAGCTATTTTCGATAAAAAGGAAGTATTTCCACGATCGACGGCCTAATCCAATTTATTGTAATACACCATTTCCAATTTCATATCTGAGTGCAATCCAAACACTTATTTGTCTCAGAAAAGTTTATTTTAATTGGGTTTACTTCCTTCAGTTTTGCACAAACTATGATACACGATTTTCAAAATGCCACATTGACCTCATAGTGGCATTGTCTTCGACAAATGCGACAACAACAATTTTAGATGTAACCTGGGTTTTTATTTTGATTGTGAAATTCCATATCATGTAAATATGCCTTTGTATATGTCCAGTGTATATGTAAGCTTGTGAGTATTTTCAGTATGCTGATGTGTGCAGGTCCTTTTTGCCAGTGTTTTTCTTTCCCACTCATTTACTAACATTGTTCACAGCTTGGCACTTTTGCTCTGTACTTCACAATATTGACAAGTTTAGTATAGTTTTGTCATCATGAAAAAAGTTGATGTTCCCATTTGTGTAACAAATATACTTACTGTAGTTTATATGACCTGACAAAAGTACTCAAGATTTTCATGCGCTCTTTGCATTCTTCTCTCAAATGAGGCCAATACACATCAAATTAACTAAGACCTGTAAGTCAGCTATACTAAGGTTCAAAAGTAATTTAATCATTAACAAACTTTCCCAGCACCTGCTTTTTCCACCAAGTAATTAATACGTAAGATTTCATATGAATGTCTTTTATCTCTTTTCCAAACGTACAATAGCTAAATCTTGCACTATTCACCATCCAGCACAAATCTGCTTTTCAGACGACAAAATGTTAGCCTTGTCCAAATTGAAAGCTTTTGCAGACAATAATTTCAATGTGGCTCAAATGGTGCAATTTTTCTTTGATAAGGCAAAAAACATTGTGGGAAAAGGAGAAAATGCTGGTTACAAGCATTTTCTCCTTTTCCCATGATGTTTTCAAAACGCTTCTTTCCCAAGGTTGCAATGGCGGCATTGTATGGTAAAGGGTTAAAAGTTAACCCTTTACCAAACAATCCCGAGTTTTAACAACCCTGACAGAGCAGGCTTTTGAAAACATTGTGGGAAAAGGAGAAAAAGCTGGTAACCAGCATTTTCTCCTTTTCCCACAATGTTTTCTATTCTATGTAGAACAAATTTCCTCATTTGATCCACTTTCGATTTGTCGTCTGCAAACGCTTTCAATCTGGACCAGTCTAGAATTATGTTGTTTGGTAAAGCCTTCAAGACAGTCTGTATGGTAATGCTTTAACCCTTTCCCAAACAAGCCCTGGTTTTCATGTGTCTGCAGTACAAGCCTTTTGAAAACACTGTGGGAAAAGGAGAAATTGCTCGTAACGAGCAATTTCTCCTTTTCCCACAATGTTTTCTACCCGTTTTAAGACCTTTCTGCCATTTTCATCAAATTTAAAATTGTCGTCTGCAAACTCTTTCAATTTGGACCAGTCCAAAATTTGTCGTTTGGGAAAGGGTTAAAGCCAATGGTAATAAAGTGACTGGGGAACTGTCTGACATGGCAGTCTTGGAACTAATCAGGTGAACTGATTATTCCTGTCCATGCAATGACCTCATTATAATGGCTACTGACCACTGTTTAGCCTAAATTATTGAATTATGATATTTGCCCTTTACTACATGACAAACTTTTCCAAATTCAAAGCATTTGCAGAAAAAATATCAAATAATGTAACATGCAACAACTTGGTCATGGGCATCCAAGCACTAATCGTAATGCATGCTTGATGGCCCTTTACCAAATGACATAATTTTTGACTCGTCCAGATTGAAAGCAATTGCAGACAACATAAATGTGACTCAAAAATTAAAATTTGTTTCCGGAAGGGTAGAAAACATCGTGGGAAAAGGAGAAAATGCTGGTCTTTACCAAATGACATAATTTTTGACTTGTCCAGACTGAAAGCAATTGCAGACAACACAAATGTGACTCAAAAATTAAAATCTGTTTCCGGATGGGTAGAAAACATTGTGGGAAAAGGAGAAAATGCTGGTTACCAGCATTTTCTCCTTTTCCCACAATGTTTTCAAAAGCGTCTTTCCCCAAGGTCGTTAAAACTTTGGACTGTGTGGAATAGGGTTAAGCCACATTTCAATGGTCATCTGCAAATGCTTTCAATTTGGACAAGTCTACATTTTTGTGGCATTTGTCGAAGACAATGCCACTATGAGTTCAATACGGCATTTTGAAAATCATGTATCGTATTTTGTGCAAAACCGAAGGAAGTAAACCCAATTAAAATCAGTTTTTCTGAGACAAATAAGTATTTCGATTGCACTCAGATATGATATTGAAAATGGCGTATTACAATAAATTGGATTAGGCTGTCGATCGTGGAAATACTTCCTTTTTATCGAAAATAGCTTGATCTGCTATGGTCTGCTATAGTGGTGTAATGATACACACATACCGTGCTTGTTCGTCCCATAACCAGTTCGTACCTGGGCTTATTCGTCCCAGGGCTCGTTCGCCCGTACTTGTTCGTCCCACAAGATTGTACCCTTCGCTATTGGATTTTGCAGGACTATTAGCAGGTTGACTTTCAAGCGAATATTTTGAAACTGTTGCTGTTGTTTTTTTTTTTCAAATTATTAATTCCACACAATGGCTTCCTTGACAAATGTCACATCAGTGTTTTCAATGCTTTGATTTATGTCTGGTAAGGAGTTAGGAAGAATAAAGAACCAGGCCTTTTTATCTTTTATCACACACTTCCTCACCACTTGTGATATGTGAGCCAATTGGTTACGTAACATCGATACATACAGGATACTTTGTTAGCTAAATTTTTCTCTTAACCCTTAAGCTGCTAATCGCGACCCACTGACCTTTTGCGAACAGTGTAGATCAAGATCAGACTGCACAGAACGTGCAGTCTGATCTATGACCTACACTGTCCGATATGGTATTTTATTTCTGGTGAAATCAACTCTGAAACCGCAATGTTTGGCCTTTTTAGTATTGAGTAGAAATTTGTGTTTCATTTATTCAGCAGCTTAAGTGTTGAATTCTCCAATAGAAAGCACCTTAAAACTGCTCTGGGCAAGCTCAAAGGCCTGGCTTTACCTATTTTCTAGAGAACACAGACACCCGTCCCAACCAAGGATACCACATGGTGTCCATGGTTGTGAGGTATAGCGTTGGCCTTGTAACCATAAGGTCCTGAGTTTGATACCTGTGAGCAGGTGTCAACTTTGGGATTGTTCACTGGCCCACACATTCGGCACGAGTACTGGTGTAGTTTCCAGGAAGCAGAATCAAGAGCGATTAGCATTAAGTATTGAGAACTTGTTTCTCAATTGATGTAAAAGAAGTATGTTTGAATTTAAACTAGACAACAAAACTCTAGACTCGTCCAACTTGAAAGCATTACATTTTGCAGATCCATTATCTTCTGTTATGTGGCAGTTTTCAAACACATACCCATCTGATCTGGGTATGCTGGGTACAGATCTGGACTATTTTTCAAGATGGCAATCGATACAGCAAATTTCGAAATAAAATAAATGTTACTCAACAAATTGCTACCTCGTAGGATCCACCTAGCCATGGTCAACTGGCATATAACCTATGCACCAGTCATTTATATACACAACCCCTGTTACCTTGGGAAAGAGCCCTGGTTCATTTGAAAAAAAGAATTTTGAAAAAAGAAAACAACCTTAATTTTTTTTTTCACAAAAGTATTGTTTATAGCCATGTTCTCCATCGCCAGTTTTCCAGTGGCAGGGTTTAGTTTACCCACAACATAATTATTAATATCTATCCTGTACAGGATAGTCAGAGCTCCAGATAAGAGGGAGTGATGGTATTCTAAATCCATTATATCTCTTCTAAACCCTATGTTGTGGGTACTCATTAGAATCATCTCGATGAGACGATTCTAATGAGTACCCATAACATTGGGTTTAGAAGAGAATAGTTAATATTTTCAATTTTGAAATCAAAATCACTCCCTCTATCTGGGGCTCTGGGAAAGTGATGCCTTATAGCAGACAGGTCAAATCTTTGAAAAATATTGACATGTGCAATCAACGTTGCAGATCTGACATAGTAACTTTGACTTAACAAAACTGAAACTGGTTTTTGAAAGGCAAGACTAAGCACACTGAGCAGACTGGAAAGAACGTGGCATTCAACACCAGTGCAAAAATATCAGGAATTGGTCTGATACACCCAGTGGTCACCATTTATTTTCCTCACAATGCAAGGAAGCATAGTGTCACAAATAACTACCTTCTGTTGGGAAACTCTACTATGGAATGCCATAGCAGAAAATATTCAAGATATAAAAACACTATCAAGATATTTAAAATATTCAATCAAGATAGTCGCAATTATACCAAAATGATATATAAATTTGATATATGACAGCAAAATTATCATATCAAAACATAAAACCACTTCAAGACAAATAAATATACTTCAAGATGTAAAAACAGCATCAACATTTTAAAAACCACACCAAGACAAATAAATATACTTCAAGATGTAAAAACAGCATCAACATTTTAAAAACCACACCAAGACTCACGTGACCAATCAAGACTCACGTGGCCACAAAATCCACGACGTCATGACTTGGCGAAAAGAACGTACACACACAGCTGCTGCTTGACTGCTGACAGTCACACTGTCATTTTTTATTTGGCGTATTAACGTTAATCATGGACCACCCAGACGGAGTTACTTGGCTCTTTAGACATTCGCAGTTCCAAGATCTCATGAGAGACCTCAGGAGGAGTGTTTCAGATGCCCCTTCAAATGTCAGTGATGTTGTTTCATTCATTAAAGCATAAAGTGTAAGATCATACTGCATGTTTGTGCAGCCTGAGCCTCCTAAAGATCAGATAGATGAACGGTCACACGAAGGGCAGGCAGACGGACAAACAGACAGTCATAGGGAATACCGACAGATAAACACAGACACACAAACAAAAAGAGAGATAGACGCACAGACCGACAGATAAACAGACCCACGGAGAAAAAGACAGACAGACGTGCACATGAACTGACGGACGGACAGACGGACGGACGAACGGACGAAAAAATAGACAGAAAAACATGGGAAAACGGACAGAAAAACACTGTGCAGTCTGATCCTCCAAAAGATCCGAAAGGTTAACGGACCAACAAAGGGCAGACAGACACCGATACATATGGACAGACGGACAGACGAACACAAAGACACACATACAAAATAGACGGACGGACCAACAGATAGACAGATATAGGGAAGACCAACAGAAAGAAAGACACAGACAGACAGCCAAAGAAAAGAAAGACAGACAGACGCACAGACCGACAGAGTAAGGGACACACAGTGGGCAAACGGACACGATTACATATTGACAGACGGACAGACTAACAGACACACATACATATAGACGGACGGACGGATGAGCAGACAGACAGACATAGGGATGGCCGACATAAAGATACAGACAGACAGGCAAAAAGACAGACGCACAGACCGACAGATGAATAGACCTACGGAGGGCAGACAGACACACATACATAGACACGGACGGACGAACAGGCAGACAGACAGATAGGAAATGCAGACAGAAAAGACACAGGCATTTTGAAAAGATACTGAAGGCCTGCAGTCTGATCTTTTGCTACACAATCGTAACAATGCAATGGCAATGCCAGATACCGTATCGTATGTATGGTAGGCCTCTATTACTAGAAGTGCTGTGCATATATCGTCGAGTGTCCTTATTCCATGAGTGTCCTTGAACCGGTGATTTTTGTGTGCAACTTGTAGAGCACATATTTTGATGACGTCACACAGTATTTCTGCTTGTAACCCTTACCAATATTCGAATGTCTCATTGCCCTTGAATTTCAGACAAATACAAGACAAATACACCAGAAAATAAACTAATTATCGTATGTTAAAGAAATCTACTTCTTTTTTCTTGATGCTAAGTAGTGTTACTTCTCAAAAAAATGCAAAGATTATCGACTTTCTGCAGTAAATACTACCGAGCTACCGGAATTAGGTCACGCCATGTTTGCACAAGAAGGCCGACGGTATGTTCTTTATTTATGCACATTGAACATGACAATACATGTAGTTATCTAAGTTATTCTTTTGATATGAGAGTGACCAGAAATGATTTTTTTTATGAAGGCAAGTAATTTCTAGCTCATATTCTGGTCTCAATTCTTAATTTCATCAAGTTGTTTCCTTATCATCACGGAATACGGACACTTTTCGCCAAGTGATGACATCATGGATTTTGTGGTCATGTGAGTCTTGATTGGTCAAGTGAGTCTTGGTGTGGTTTTTAAAATGTTGATGCTGTTTTTACATCTTGAAGTATATTTATTTGTCTTGGTGTGGTTTTTAAAATGTTGATGCAGTTTTTACATCTTGAAGTATATTTATTTGTCTTGAAGTGATTTTATGTTTTGATATGATAATTTTGCTGTCATATATCAATTTATATATCATTTTGGTATAATTGCGACTATCTTGATTGAATATTTTAAATATCTTGATAGTGTTTTTATATCTTGAATATTTTCTGCTATGGCATTCCATACTCTACACCCTTTACCTCACAATCCTGAGTATAACCCTTTACTGCATCATGCCACCTTTTTAAGGAACCTGGGAAAGAAGCCTTTTCAAAACATTGTCAGACACTTTCTCCTTTTCCCATAATGTTTTTTTTTCCCCTATCAGAGTAAAAATGGCATCATTTGAGCCACATTGAAATTATCATCTGCAAATGCTTTCAATTTGAGCAAGGCTAAAATTTTGTTGTCTGGGAAAGGGTTAATCTGCCTAATGAGCTAGACAACTTTGGAAAACATAGTGGAAAAAGGAGAAAATGCTGGTAACCAGCATTTCTCCTTTTCCCACAGTGTTTTCTACTGTTTGATAAAAGAATTCCAACAGTTCAGCCATATTTAGGTTTTTGTCTGCAAGTGCTGTTAACACTTTACCACACCATCCCTACTTTTAAAAACCCTGAGGAAGAAGCCTTTTGAAAACATTGTGGGAAATGGAGAAAATGCTTGTAACTAGCATATTCTCCCTTTCCCACAATATTTTCTACCCTTCCCAAAACTAATTTTAATTTTTCAGTCACACTGACTTTGTCATCTGCAAATGTTTTCAATTTGGACCAGTCTAAAATTTTGTCGTTTGGTATAGAGTTAATTTGGACAAGTCCAAAATTTTGTTGTGTGGTAAAGAGTTAACTCCTGTCTTTACCAGACAACAAAATATTAGATCTCTCACTACTGAAAGCATTTACAGATTAAAAACATGGGCTCAAATAATTCAAATGAATTAACTCTTTGCCACACAACAAAATTTTAGACTGGTCCAAATTGAAATCATGTGCAGACAACAAAATTTTAATATAATGTTACTCAAACTATGAAACATGACCTTGAAAGGATAGAAAACATTTTGGGAAAAGGAGAAAATAATGGTTATCAATGCTACACAATGTTTTCTACTGTATCAAAGGAATCTTGCGCCAACTGAGCCACAATGAAATTGTCGACTGCAAATGCTTTGAATTTGGACAATTTTGGCTTAATCTTTGTCATCTGGTAAAGGGTTAAGAAGGGTAGAAAAGATTGTGGGAGAAAATGTTGCTTACATGCATTTTCCTCTTTTCCCACAACCTTTTCAAGCTGTTTTTTCTGTAACTAAGGTAGTTAAAACACAGGATGTTTTGGATAAGGGTTAAACTTGTATTTTTTTTCTTACCATGCAAATCCCTCTTAGCATTTTTACCACACAATCCTGACATTTAATGATCCTGAGATACTGTATGGCAAAATATTGCTTCCACGTGGACTAACCTGAATCCAAACTGATTAACCTGTGTCTATTCTAGAAACTCAAAATGGGGGGGGGGGGGAATTTCCCCCCTCCATCTGAAAAATATGGGGGATTTTCAAAACATAGGCAGGACAAACTTTGAATAGATAGAAAAAATATAAAAGATTTATTCCTGTCCAAACTTACATGGTACATGTTAACTCTTTACCAAACGACAAAATTTTAGACTGGTCCAAGTTGAAAGCAGTTGCAGACGACAAATTAAATGTGACTCAAAAATTGAATTTGATTTGGGAAAGGCATAAAACATTGTGGGAAAAGGAGAAAATGCTGGTTACCAGCATTTTCTCCTTTTCCCACAATGTTTTCAAAAGACTTCTTTCTCAGGGTCATTAAAAGGCGGTATTGTATGGTAAAGAGTTAAAGGAAGTTTCGCGAATATCTAAGCTTCTCTTGAAATTAAACTTGTATTTAAAAAATAGATGAGAGTAAGGCAGTTGTTAAATTCATTCTAAATATTTTCTGATAAAATTCATTACACTAACAGCACTCTAAGACGATTGTAAAGAGAACCATTTTGGACTGTTTCCTTTTGGAAGTAGGCTATTTTGACCCACTTCCTGTCGAAGGAGGTAAATTTCATTGGCATATTTTCAAAAAGCTTCAATAATGTTGTTTTATTCAAATCAGCGATATTTTCTGCGAGGCAAGAGTTATTTCTTTGGTTTGGGCACTTTTCATTGTTTATTCTTTGCATGGGACTGTCTTGCATTGGGTCTGAATTACTGTGGGATCTAGAAAAAAAATTTGCGTGAATCCCGCAATAGCACGTCCAAGAATAGACACTGTGATCAATAAAGTAACCTCACACGTTCTGAACAATTCTGTGCTTTAACAAACCGGAAGAAGACAGCTTTAAACACTGTGGGAAAAGGAGAAAATGCTGTTTACCAGTGTTTTCTCCTTTTCCCACAGTTTTTTAAGCTGTCTTCTTCCCACAATATTTTCTACCCTTCTCAAAGTCCATCATTGCAGTTATGATTTATTTGCTGTCTACTGATGCTTTCAATTTGGACTGGTCCAACTGTTTTTGCTGTGTTGGAGACAAGTTCAAGACAATCCAAGGAAAGTCAAGCCTCCGTGTTGGATTGATTATACCCTGCCAAATACTAAGGGACTGCGAGACCTGCTGACCTACCAACAGACAGACAGACAGAAAGACAAACAGACAGACAGACAGACAGAGACAGACAGACAGACAGACAGACAGACAGATAATATTTGGTTGAGATATGAAAGTCACAAACAACCATGTTGACTGATTAACTCTTTCCCAAACGACAAATTTTGGACTGGTCCAAATTGAAAGGGTTTGCAGACGACAATTTTAAATTTGATGAAAAAGGCAGAAAGTTATCAAAAAGGGGAGAAAACACTGTGGGAAAAGGAGAAATTGCTCGTTACGAGCAATTTCTCCTTTTCCCACAGTGTTTTCAAAAGACTTGTACTGCAGACATGTGAAAACCAGGGCTTGTTTGGGAAAGGGTTAACTCTTTAAACCTACGATGCAATACAGAGTTTTAAACAACCCTGTGAAAGATAGCTTTAGATAAAAAATATGGAAAAGGGAGGAAATGCTGGTAAACAGCATTTCTCCTTTTCCCACAATGTTTCCTACCCTTCCCAAACCAACTTCAAATTTTTGAGATGTTTACTTTGTCGTCTGCAATTTACTTTCAATTTCAACAAGTTTAGATTTTTGTCGCTTGGTAAAGAGTTAATTTTAACCCTTTCCCAAACAAGCCCTGGTTTTCACATGTCTGCAGTACAAGTCTTTTGAAAACACTGTGGGAAAAGGAGAAATTGCTCGTAACGAGCAATTTCTCCTTTTCCCACAGTGTTTTCTACCCTTTTTGAGACCTTTCTACCATTTTCATCAAATTTAAAATTGTCGTCTGCAAACTCTTTCAATTTGGACCAGTCCAAAATTTGTTGTTTGGGAAAGGGTTAAGTTAATAAGGACCAAGTTTTATCAGGGGATGAACCATCTTGTACTAGCTATCTAGGTATCCTCATTAACCCTTTACCCTTTAACACACAACAAAATTTTAACTTTTTACCAAACGACAAAATTTTAGACTAGTCCAAATTGAAAGCATTTGTAGACAACAAAATAAATGTGACTTAAAAATTGAAATATACTATTGGAAGGGTAGAAAACATTGTGGGAAACGAAGAAAATGCTGGTTACCAGCATTTTCTCCTTTTCCCACAATGTTTTCAAGAGGCTTCTTTCTTAGGGTTGTTAAAAGTCGGGATTGTGTGGCAAAGGGTTAAACTAGTCTAAATTGAAAGCATTTGGATATGACAATTTCCATGTGGCTCAAATGGTGCAATTTTTCTTCGATAGGGCAGAAAACATTGTGGGAAAAGGAGAAAATGCTGGTTACCAGCATTTTCTCCTTTTCCCACAGTCTTTTCAAAAGGCTTCTTCCTCAGGGTCGATAAAATTCAGGATTGTGTGGTTGAGGGTAAAGGGAGATGTATACATGTAGACCAGGATTATGCAACTTGAATAATGTTTTTTTCCATATTATATTTCACAAAATTATTGTGGAGTGGAGATCACAAGATCTGACTTCAAGATTTATCGTTATCAAGGCCAACACTTTAGACTTGAAAACGTCCTGTGACTGTCCCTGTTTACCATACGACAAAAATGTAGTCTCGTCCAAACTGAAAGAATTTGCAGACGATAATTTAAATGTGGCTTTGATGACGGAATTTATGTTTGACAGGGTAAAAGGCATTGTGAGAAAGGGCAAAAATGCTGGTTACCAGCATTTTCTCCTTTTCCCTTTGCATTTTCAAAAGGCTTCTTTCTCAGGGTTGTTAAAACTAGTGATAGTGTGGTAAAGCGTTAACTCTTTAATAAACGACAAAATTTTAGACTGGTCCAAATTGAAAGCATTTGCAGATGACAAATTAAAGTTGGCCCAAAGGATGAAATTCGTCATTGATAGGTTAGAAAACATTGTGGGAAAAGGAGAAAATGCTGGTTACCAGTATTTTCTCCTTTTCCCACAATGTTTTCAAAAGGCTTCTTTCTCAGGGTCGTTAAAAGTCAGGATTGTGTGGTAAAGGGTTAAAGGACACAAAAAAGTTTGAAGGAACACCAGTCCTTTAAAATTGCCTAATAAATACAAGGAGTTGCTTCTCCCACAATGTATTTCTTAACTCTTTATAACACAGTCATGACTTTTAATGACCCTAAAAAAAAGATTGGAAACTTTTTGGGAAAAGGAGAAAATGCTGCTAACCATCACTTTTTCCTTTTCCCGTAATGTTTTCTACCCTTCACAGAACAGATCTTAATTTTTAGCCACATTTGATTTGTCATTTGCACATGTATGCTTTCAATTTGGACAAGGCTAAAATTTTGTCCTCTGGTAAAGAGTTAACCAGTCTTTGCTGGTAACAAACATTTTCTCCTTTTTCTACACTGATCCTACACCATCAAGAAACATCCCATAATTTCAGCAAAATCTACCATCTGCAAATACTTTGAATTTGGACAAGTCTAAAATTCTGAAACAGAATTAACTCTACTACACAACCCGAAGTTTGGACAACCTTTATGGGTTAGGCTTAAGAAAACATTGATGGAAAATCATTGATGAAAAATGCTGTTTTTTCTCCTTATTCTACATTGTCTCTACACTTTCAAAGACAAAAAAAAAACCTTTTATTTAACCCTTTACCACACGATCCCAAGTTTTATTGACCCTAAGGAAGAGGCATTTTGAAAACATTGTGAGAAAAGGAGAAAATGCTGGTAACCAGCATTTTCTCCTTTTCCCACAATGTTTTCTACCCTATCAAAAACAAGTTCCATTGTTTGAATCACAATTAATTTGTCGTCTGCAAATGCTTTGAATTTGGACAAGTCTAGATTTTTGTTGTGTGGTAACGAGTTAAGTCAGAATGAATTTATCATCTGCATGTTTTCAATTCCGACAAGTCTAAAATTTTGATACTCCTTACAGAGAACTCTTTACCAGATGACAAAGATTTAAAATTGTCAACATTGAAAGCATTTCCAGACGACAAATTACATTCTGCTAAATCTATGGCAGCTATCTGCAAAAGGGTCTAAAACATTGTGGGAAACGGAGAAAATGCTGGTAACCAGCATCTTCTCCTTTTCTCACATTGTTTTTTTTTCAAAGAACATCTTCGATTGGGTCATTAAAACTCTGGACTAGGTGGCTAAGCATTAACCCTTTACTACACGACCCTGGAAAAGAAACCTTTAGAAAACATTGTGGAAAAAGGAGAAAATGCTGGTAACCAGCATTGTCTCCTTTTTCCACAATGTTTTCTACTCTATCTAAGACAGGTTCCATCATTAATGCCATACTGAATTTGTCGTCTGCAAATGTTTTCAATTTGGACCCATCTGAAATTTGTTCCATGTGGTAAAGAGTTAACCTCTTACCACACAATGCAGCCTTTTAATGACCCAGGGAAAGAAGCCTTGTGAAAACATTGTGGGGGAAAAGGAGAAAATGCTAGTAACCAGCATTTTTATTTTTTCCCCCAAATGTTTTCTGCCCTATCAAAGAAACAAGAGGGCCATGATGGCCCTGGATCGCTCACCTGAGTCAATAGGCGAAATTTCACTCCAGGGTCACTCTAGAGCACACACAAGGTTTTTCTAAGATTTGACCTAGTGACCTAGTTTTTGACCCAACATGACCCAATTTCAAACTCGTCCCAGATTTTATCAAGACAAACATTCTGACCAAGTTTCATGAGGATCGGACCGAAAATGTGGCCTCCAGAGCGTACACAAGGTAAAAAGTTGACGACAGATGACACACACCGCATGATGGACGCCGGACACAGCACGATCACAATAGTTCACCATGAGCACTTTGTGCTCAAGTGAGCTAAAAAACATAAGTCAAAAAAGAGCACCACATGCAGGTACCAACAATTGGCTGTTTTTTTTTGACTGATAAAAATTACCCTAACAGTTTTTTAAAAAGGTCACCCTAGGAACATTTCTGTGAAATTATTTCAAAATCTGACCAGCCGTTCCAGAGAAGAAGAATTAAGAAATTCCTCTTCATGTCCCTATGGTGCAAATAGCCCCCACCACCAGAGACATGTTTCTTGACAGATCAAAATTCTGCAAACACTTTTTGAAAAGGGTCACCAAAGGAACATTTCTGTGAAATTATTTCAAAATCTGACCAGTGGTTTCAGAGAAAAAGAACTTTTAAGAATTTCTTCATGGCCGTACGGTACAAGTAGCCCCCAGTCACCAAAGCCATGTTTCTTGACGGATCAAATTTTGCGAACACTTTTTGAAAAGAGTCACCCAAGGAACATCTCTGTAAAATTATTTCAAAATCTGACCAGCTCTTTCAGAGAAGAAGAATTTTTAAGAATTTCTTCATATCCGTATAGTGCAAGTAGCCCCCAGTCACCAGAGCCATGTTTTTCGACAAATCAAAATTTCGCGAACAATTTTTGAAAAGGGTCACCAAAGGAACATTCCTGTGAAATTATTTCAAAAGCTGACCAGCAGTTCCAGAGAAGAAGAATTTTTAAGAATTTCTTCATATCTGTATAGTGCAAGTAGCCCCCATTCACCAGAGCCATGTTTTTTGACAGATCAAAATTTTGCGAACAGTTTTTGCAAAGGGTCACCCAAGGAACATTCCTGTGAAATTATTTCAAAATCTGACCAGCGGTTTCAGAGGAGAAGATTTTTAACGAATTTCTTAGAAAATTCCATTTCGTTGCCATGGCAAACAGAGTTTTTGATGGAATCAAATTTTGTGAACAATTTTTAAAGAGGACCTCCCAAGGAACATTCCTGCCAAGTTTGGTCCAAATTGGCCCAGTGGTTTAGGAAGAGATGATGTTTAAAGAATTGTTGACGACGCACGATGAATGACGCACGACGAAGACCAACGACGGACACCGGGTGATCCTAAAAGCTCCCCTTGAGCACGTTGTGCTCAGGTGAGCTAAAAATGCACCATCTGAGTCACATAGAAATTGTCGTCTGCAAATGCTTTCAATTTAGCCAATGCTAAATTTTTTTTCGTCTGGTAAAGGCTGAACAAGCTGAATAAAGCTTACAATGTAACAGCTGTATGTGGATTGACCCTTTACCAAATAATCTATGCTATAACTCTTTACCACATAATCCCGACTTTTAACGACCCTGTGAGAGAAGCCTTTTGAAAACCTTGTGGGAAAAGGAGATTTTAAATATTGGTAACCAGAAAAATGCTGGTAAATGCTTCTAACCTTTTCCAAGAAAAATTTCAGTTTTTGAGTCACTTTTATTTTGTCATCTACAAATGCTTTCAATTTGGACCAGTCTAAAATTTTGTCGTTTGGAAAAGAGGTAATGGCTCTGAAGAAGGCATTCTGGAAAACACTGTGGGAAAAGGAGAAAATGCTGGTATCTTTCTCCTGTTCCCTATCCTTTCAAAGACAAATTCCATCACTAGAGCCCATTTCAAAATGTTGTCAGCATCTGACTTACAATTTTGGAGGGTCTAAATTTTTTCTATCTAGTAAACGGTTTAGTCTTGCATTACATAAAATTGTACATTCTTCCAAATGGACAACATTTGCAGAGGACAAAATAAACGTGACTGATTAACAGCATTTTCTTCTTTCCCCACAATCTTTTCCAAAGGCATTTTTCGAAAGATCACTTACATTTGTGGTCAGTGTATACTAAGATCTGAGGGCATAAAACATGCAATCTGATCTTTGATCTCCACTGTCGCCTTTGCTGATACACTACAGACCTAAACTGCCATGATCTTCAAAGTTCAATTATTTGGGTTCATTTTCTGACTTTAACCCTTTCCCAAACAAGCCCTGGTTTTCACGTGTCTGCAGTACAAGTCTTTTGAAAACACTGTGGGAAAAGGAGAAATTGCTCGTAACGAGCAATTTCTCCTTTTCCCACGGTGTTTTCTACCCTTTTTGAGACCTTTCTGCCATTTCCATCAAATATAAAATTGTCGTCTGCAAACTCTTTCAATTTGGACCAGTCCAAAATTTTTCATTTGGGAAAGGGTTAAAATGTCTGTTGTCTTGTTCAGCACTGTAAAGGTTGAATGGTAAATATGTATGAGCCATGCTCTGGCAAAAGGGGGCTTAATGCATCTCCATGATGCATCATAGCAAGCAAGACATCACATGATTAGGGTTCCATGAAATCTAATTTATGTCTAACAACCGACTGTATCATAATGTAGACTGGTCCCCTGACATACAGGAAACTTACCAACAGCGAAAAGTTTCGGCCCAGGTCAGCCTGCGCGGACTGCGCAGGCTGACCTGGGTCGATACTTTTCGCTGATGCATTAAGCCCCCTATTCACAGAGCATGGCTCATATTATGATTCTTTGGTAAAAGGTTAAACCGCCGTAAAACCTTCAAAAACCAATCTGACAAAAGCACATATGTCATCCCTCAAGTCATGCCCTAAAGGTTGTCCTTGTGTTTATAAATTTTAGACAAGTTCTGATATACAAACTTTACAACTGATCATTTCTTTTTCTCTCTAACCTTTTGCTTGACAAAGAAATGTGGGGCGCATCTGTATATACATACCAACTGTATATTACCAGAGTTCCAGATAAAGGGAGTGATTTTGATTTCAAAATTGAAAATATTACTTATCCTCCGCTAAACCCCATGTTATGGGTACTCATTAGAATTGTCTCATCGAGACGACTCTAATGAACACCCACAACATAGGGTTTGGAAGAGAAATAATGGATTTAGAATACCATCAATCCATCTTATCCGGAGCTCTATATGACATAAACCTGGGTTTAACTCTATACCAAATGCCAAAATTTTGGACTAATCCAAACTGAAAGCATTTGCAGATGACAAAATAAATGTGACCTAAAAACTGATATTTATTTTGGGATGGATAGACAACATTGTGGGAAAAACAGAAAATGCTGATTACCAGCATTTTCTCCTTTTCCCACAATATTTTCAAAAGCTTAATTCTTTCTCAGGGTCGTTAAAAGTCGGGATTGTGTGGTAAAGAGTTAACCCTTAGAGTACTGAATAAATGAAACGGAAAAAAAAAACATACAAAATACAGTCCATCATTGTTTATTTCTTTAACACACGACAGAATTTTAGACAAGTCCAAATTGAAAGCATTTGCAGACGACAAAATAAATGTGACTCAAAAATTGAAATTTGTTTTGGGAAGGATAGAAAACATTGTGGAAAAAGGAGAAAATGCTGGTTACCAGCATTTTCTCCTTTTTTCCACAATGTTTTCAAAAGGCTTCTGTCTCAGGGTTGTTAAAAGTCGGGATTGTGTGGTAAAGGGTTAAGCCAGAATATATAACAAACTAGTGGACAGTGTTTATCCAAGATCAGAATGCACGCTCTGTGCAATGACCAGTCTGATTTTGATCTACACTGTCCGCAAAAACGACTTAACCCTTTACCAAACGACAATATTCTAGACCAGTCCAACTTGAAAGCATTTACAGACGACAAAATAAATGTGGCTCAAAAACTGAAATTTGTTTTGGGAAGTGTAGAAAACATTGTGGGAAAAGGAGAAAATGCTGGTTACCAGCATTTTCTCCATTTCCCACAATGTTTTCAAAAGGCTTCTTCTTCAGGGTCATTAAAAGTCGGGGTTGTGTGGTAAAGGGTTAAGCAGGTTCCAGTGCTCTAAGGGTTACACTAAGCTTATCAGGCATAGGCCTGCACGGACGTACCTTTGTACAAGAAAATGACATCCAGCAAAAAGGAAGGCATTCAGACACAAGGTTAAAAAGGCCGCCTTCCTCTGGGTTGTTAAAACTCTTGACTGAGTGGTAAAGGGTTTAACCCTTTCCCAAACGAAAAATTTTGGACTGGTCCAAATTGAAAGAGTTTGCAGACAACAATTTTAAATTTGATGAAAATGGCATAAAGTTATCAAAAAGGGTAGAAAACACTGTGGGAAAAGGAGAAATTGCTCGTTACGAGCAATTTCTCCTTTTCCAACGGTGTTTTCAAAAGACTTGTACTGCAGACACGTGAAAACCAGGGCTTGTTTGGGAAAGGGTTAAGCACCAAATTAACCAAACAGACAGTTTCAGTCTAGAATATGACCCAGATAATTGCAATTGTCTAGTTGTTTTTTGTCTGCAGTGTTTCAGCAAAGCAGACAATGTAGATCAAAGATCAGACTGCATGTTTAGTGCAGTTTGATCTTGATCTACACTGGCTGCAAAGGCAACTATAGAAGTGAACAGCATTTAAAGAGTTCAATTTTCACTCTAGGGCTGTCTCTTGATTGACGGACGGATGGATGGACGGACGGACGGACGGATGGATGGATGGATGGATGGATGCATTCACAACTATGGTCACTTCTATCTGCTGGGATTTACTGTATATCAGCAAACAGTTGAACCCTTTCCCACATAATCCCGACTTTTAACGACCCTGACGAAAAAAACGTCTGAAAACATTGTGGGAAAAGGAGAAAATGCTGGTAACCAGCATTTTCTCCTTTTCCCACAATGTTTTCTACCATATCAAAGGCAAAGCTCCTCATTTGAGTCACATTTACACTGTCTTCTGCAAGTGCTCTCAATTTGGACTGGTCTACATTTTCCTCGTGTGGTAAAGAATTAACACAGTTTCACCATCTGTAGTCATGACAGAAACTGTCAAATTCATACCTACATCAAACAGCCTTAACTCTTTAACACACCATCCAGAGTTTCAACAACCAACAGAAAAAGAGTTTTGAAAACACTGTGTGGAATGGAGAAATGGCTAGTAACCAGCATTTTCTGCTTTAACTCTTTGCCACACAATCCCGACTTTTAACGACCCTAAAAAGAAAGCCCTTTGAAAACATTGTGGGAAAAGGAGAAAATGCTGGTAACCAGCATTTTCTCCTTTTCCCACAATATTTTCTACCTGTCCCATGACAAATTTCAACTTTTAACAAAAGTCGCATTTAATTTGTCGTCTGCAAATGCTTTCAATTTCGACTAGTCTAAAATTTTGCTGTGTGGTAAGAGTTAATTAAGACACTATTTTTCATCCTGCCGCTGACAAACTTCAATTCTCCAATCAAATTTTGTTGTGGTAAAGAGTTAAGCTTTAACCCTTAGGCTGCTAAGCGTGACTCGATGACCTTTTGTGGACAGCAAAGATCAAGACAGAACGTGCAGACTGATCTTTGATCTACACTGTCTGATGAGAAGATATCTCTCCCCCCCTCAAAAAAAAACTTAGAAAAAGCAAAGTTTAAGTTTTAAATAATGGCTTGAAAGTTTCATTTGGTTTATTTAGCAAGCACAAGGGTTAATCCCCTACCAAACACAGTAGTTTTTGTCAATTTACAGACTTGTAAGCCAGTCAGATCAGTAGAACTAAATGTAACTCTTACAAGTTTACCACACATCACAAATGAAGACTTGCTCAAAATGAAAGAATTTGTAGATGATAATTCAAGCATGTTTCAATTTATGGAATTTGTCTTTGATAGGGTAAAAAACATCATGGGAAGATGAGAAAATGCTGATTACCAGCATTTCCTCTTTTTCCAACAATGTTTTCAAAAGCCTTCTTCAAGATTGGTAACCATCTTTTCCTCCTTTTCCCACAATGTTTTCAAAAGCCTTCTTCTCCTGGGTCATTAACCCTTTCCCAAACGACAAATTTTGGACTGGTTCAATTGAAAGAGTTTGCAGACAACAATTTTATATTTGATGGAAATGGCATAAAGGTCTCAAAAAGGGTAGAAAACACTGTGGGAAAAGGAGAAATTGCTCGTTACGAGCAATTTCTCCTTTTCCCACAGTGTTTTCAAAAGACTTGTACTGCAGACACGTGAAAACCAGAGCTTGTTTGGGAAAGGGTTAAAGCTTAGGATTGTGTGGTAAAGGGTTGAGGGTTTCCAATATCCTATTTGTTGATTACCTGACTATGGTTGGTCCTGATAAGCAAGCACCCTTACCATTCCATTGTTGAAATTTCCACAAGGTTTCTATTGATATACATGCAGTATCATACTGAAATCTTAAACCTTTACCAAAATATCCCTTTACCAGACAACAAAATTTTAGCCTTGTCCAAATTGAAAGCATTTGCAGACGACAATTTCAACGTGGCTCAAATGGTGCAATTTTTCTTCGATAGGGTAGAAAACATTGTGGGAAAAGGAGAAAATGCTGGTTACCAGCATTTTCTCCTTTTCACAAAATGTTTTCAAAAGACTTCTTTTCCAGGGGCGTCAAAAGGCGGCATTGTGCGGTAAAGGGTTAACCTATGTTTTAATGACCCTGAGGTTTTAAAAACATTGTTGGAAATTTGTATTTATAGAGAAAATACTGGCAACCAGCATTTCTTCCTCTACTCACGATGTTTTCTGTCCTTTCAGAGACAAATTACATCATTTAACTCTTTACCAAACGACAAAATTTTGGACCAGTCCAAATTGAAAGCATTTGCAGATGACAAAATTAATGTGACTAAAAATTAAAATTTGTTTTGGGAAGGGTAGAAAACACTGTGGGAAAAGGAGAAAATGCTGGTTACCAGTACTTTCTCCTTTTCCCACGTTTTCAAAAGGCTTTTTTCACAGGGTCGTTAAAAGTCGGGATTGTGTGGTTAAGAGTTAATTAAATCTTTGATAATTTGTCATCTACAAATGCCTGCAATTTGTACCCCATCTGAAAGAATTATTCCTGCAATTTCGGGCAAGAACACTTTTTTTTTTCATCTGTCTAAATATTTTGAAGCCATAATTTTCTGTATACATGATTGTTCAGAAGGCATTTTGTATTTGTAATTGAAACAGTTGAAAAAGACCTTTTGCAGCAACAACTGGAAGTGAAAAATTTATCAATCACTGGATTACCAAGCATGAATTTAATTGCTTCTATGGGCTGAGCCCCAGTAGCTCAGTCGGTAGGGTACAGGACTTGAGAACTGGGTTGCTGGTTTGATTCCTGGCTTGGCCAATTTCTTTCCAAGGACTGATAATAAGTCATTGCGACAGGATTCATTCCTCTCTCACAGCTGACCATTGCTCCAAAGACAGATATATGTTTTGGAAAGAATATTGTGCAGAGTACTGGTACAAAAGCTCCATGAAAGCATGGATAGGTGCACTGGCCGCCACAATATAACTGAAATGATGTTGAAAACGGTATTGAACACCATACAATCAATGCTTCTGTGGACTATCTACATCAAGATCAGGTTGCACAGACTGAATCTTCACTGTTTGGGATTGTGAAAAATTTTCTGGTTGAAATGACAAGAAAAATAGAACAATGGAATTTTTCTGCAGTTTTAAAATTTCATTTTCCTTTTTTAACTATTTACCAGATAACAAAATTTTAGGTCCATGTTGAAAGCATTCGCGATGACAAATTTATCGGTCCGACGAATCACCGAAATACCGAAATGCCACCAAAACACCCCTATTTTTTTTCAATATTAAGTTCAGATAACTGATATTAGTTTGCAGTATTTTTCTTTTTTTCTTTAATTGAAAATGCTCTCAATGAAAGTATCAATCACTGATGAGAAGAATGATGTTGTTAATATATTCTGATCATTAATTTACGTGGAAAATAATCACCGAAACACTCGCGTGTCTGGTCTGTTACACACCGAAATACCTGATCTTGATGACGCCAATGTAGACCCGAAAAATTATCAGTATCATAGGATTACATGAATTTATTATTCCTTTGAATGATAAACACACATACAAAATCATTTGCGGACGAGGTAGACCAAGTTCAGACATTGCATAATGTAGGTCTCTGATCCATCGAAACGCACAAATAGCTCCGTTCTGTTCTGTTCTGTTCAAGTGATGCAACCGTAATTGAAGGCGTTTGGCTAATATGATCCAACTTATTTGATGTGTAAGTATGTCATTGTGATTTTTAAAATGGCATGGTTATTATTAATAATCTTATCGGCGGAATTATAATTGTCTTATCAATTTACGTCTGGTAACGTGTTAACCACAGATTTAAAACGGTTGCCGGTTTTCCGATTTGGTGATTTTTAATTTCATATATATCCAGTATAAAAGTGGAAACTATTTTTGCCAGCATAGTTATGGATAAAAATCAGACACATCAACCTTGTGCACAAGCACAGCTGCTGTACTTAGATTGCAGATGTAGAATCCCTGAATCGACAAATTTTACTACGCCGGACGGGTATTTCGGTGAACATTTACAGTACCGGTAGGATATTCCGGTGCACATTCTTCACGTCCGGCTTCATTGGTATGTTGTTATTTTGTCATTAGGTTTTAAACTAACCCTCCTTCATCAGTATGATTACAGTTTGTGTTAAACACCACAACTTCAGTTGTTTGAAATCAAAAAGTTAAAAAAAAAAAATCTGGGGTATTTCGGTGTTTTGGTGGCATTTCGGTAATTCGTCGGACCCCAAATTTATTATGAATCACAGGTTCAGAGTTTTAGAAAAAGTAGAAAACACAGTGTAAAAAAGGAGAAAAAACTGGTAGGCAACATTTTGTTTTCATGTAATATTTTATACCTTACAAAACAAAATGGCATCATTTGAGCCAAACCTATTGTGTTGTCTTGAAATACTTTCCATGCTAATCAGTCTAAAATTTTGTCCTCTGGTATTTAATTAAGTTTCGTTTGTTCCTTTCGTTGGTATTTTATGCTGCTTTCAATAATACTTTAATGATACAGTGATATTATAAGGTCAGAAGTGACCTCTCTCATTCATGACCAGAGCACCAGATAAGAGGGAGTGATGGTATTCTAAATCCATTGTTTCTCTTCCAAACCTTATGTTGTGGGTACTCATTAGAATCGTCTCGATGAGACGATTCTAATGAGTACCCATAACATAGGGTTTAGTGGAGAATAATTAATATTTCAGTTTTGAAACTAAAATCACTCCATCTATTTGGAGCTCTGCACGACTTTAACCCTTTACCAAATCATCCCGAGTTTTAACAGCCTGTAAGAAGATGGCTTTAGAAAACATTCTGGGAAACAGAGAAAGTACTTGTGGGAAAAGGAGAAAATGCTGGTTTGCCAGCATTTTCTCCTTTTCCGACAATGTTTACAAAAACCTTCTTTCCCAGGGTCAAGAAAACCAGGGATTGTTTGGTAAAGGGTTAAGATCAAAATGTCCTATAGGATGCCACACAATGTTGACAAATGATCAGAGAGCATTTGCTGTTCAGTCTCACTGATCTCAATCTACACTACCAATAATGCCACATGGTGTTGACAAATGATCAGACAGCATTTTCTGTTCAGTCTAATCATAATCTACACTATCAATAACTGCACATTATATCATGCTCAGCTAAACTTTCATAGTGGTAGACAGAGATGTACGGGCAGTGCATCTGAGTATCAGATCAGAGGTTCCAGAATTGAACCCGGGGATGAGAAGGATCAATTTTTGGAACTACAAGCACTACTTAATTCTTTACCAAATGGCAAAAATGTGGACTCATCCAAAATGAAAGCATTTGCAGATGACTATTTAAATGTGGCTCACATAATGGAATTTCTCTTAGATAGGATAGAAAACATTGTGGGAAGAGAAGAAAATGCAGTTTACTAGATTTTCTCCTTTACCCACTATGTTTTCAAAAGGCTCCTTCCTAAATGTCGTTAGAGTATGGGATTGTGTGGTAAAGGGTTTATTCTTTACCTAATGACAAAATTTTGGACTAGACCTGGTTGAAAGCATTCGAAACAACAAAATAAATGTAGCTCAAATGATCAGTTTTTGATATGATAGAAAAGAAGAAAATGCTGGTTACCAGCACTTCCTCCATTTCTAACAGTGTTTTCTATCCTTTCAAGGCCATTTCTCTCATTTTAGCCACAACTTGTGGCACAAGTGTCTCATGCAAGTGCTTTCAACATGAAGTCGAAGTTTTGTTGACTTCAAAAGCTGCAGGAAAAAGTTGAAGCCACTACAAATTTGCATGGAACTTACATGAGTAGTCTGTTATATAATTATTAATAAATGCAAAAGGTGAAATGCATTAAGATTTCTGATTTTGGTGAAAAATTACAAGAATCAACGTCCTACTACACATCTAGCCATCACAATCCAACTTTCAATGGAATGTTGCCAAATTCTTCCAAAGCAACTTGTGTTCAGTCCCTTTGGTTGGATAAACAAATGTGCAACTTCACAATTCTAAGACTTGAGTCGATTAAATAGATGCTTTGTATAAACAATGAAATAGTTTTGCTCAAATTCATATGACCTAAGATCAAAAGCATTTCGTAAAGTTGGAAATTCGATTTAACCGAGATATTTTTTTCAAACAAATCGGGTCCATTGCAGTGACCTTGACCATTGAGCAACCACATGTAAATAATCAATAAAACAATGTAAACAAAACAATTTTCGCTGCCTCAGCTATCGTATTTTAATGTTTAGGATGCAAAAGTTCTATAAAACATAATTTTAAGCGATCAATACGCAAATTTACACGATGTAAACAATGCAGATGTGGAACTACATTGTTTAGCGTAAGTATATTTACACAAACTTCTACGCCATTTTGATGTCTACTATGTTCAAAGAGATTACCTTTTTCCGATGGCGGAAATGCGTTGAGTTGGTCGTCATCCCGCGAAACTTGAGTTATAATGGACGGTGCGTCCATTTATAATTCCGAGCAACTTTAGGACCGACGTTTTGATCGTTTCATTTGCACAAATGAAGGAAAGAAAATAACAATAATTACTCCAACAATATGGACTTTCAACACAACTTATTTCATGTGTATCACTACTCTGTTTCTATACACTTACATATGAATATTAATTAGGTCACATTCCATCTTTACCTAGCTGTATTGGGACACTTTGTGCGTTATGCTGTTGTCACCTCTGAAATTGAACTCAATTTAATCTCTATAGATATGTAGGGAATTCATTTATTCTGCATTTCTATCCATGAAAGAATAGTGGTGAAAAGCGGACAAAATTCATGTATCGAACTTTATATTCCAACCTACTGCGCAATGAAAATGAAAGTAACAGGCCGCAATAAATTTATCGGGGTTCCCTTTAAAGGCGGGAAAAGGGTCCCGTGCTCTACCGAACACAATGTAAATATTCTACCGCTGTCCTCCGCGGACTTTGACAGGTAAATATGATGATGTAAAAAAAAGTCCTAGATCTTTGACCGCGCCCGACTGACCAGCCGTGATCTAACTGTTAAAACCTGAGACATGGAATCACTTGCCCTTAGATGTAACCTTACCAAAAAGAACAATCCCGAGTTTTAACCCTCAGGCTGCTACGTGTGACTCATTGACCTTTTGCGGACAGTGAAGATCAAGATCAGACTGCACAGAACGTGCAGTCCGATCTTTGATCTACACTATCCGATAGGGTATTATTTTCTTTTCGGTGAAATCAACCTTGAAATCGCAGTGTTTGGACTTTCACTCTTTTATAGTACACGTTTTTGTTTCATTTATTCAGCAGCTTAGGTTAAAGTAGATCTCGAACTCGATGAATAAAACATTTGAAAACATTGTAGACAGAAAAGAAAAAATGCCGATAACCGGCATTTTTTCAGTTACTCACGATGTTTTGTATGCGTTTCGAGAAAATTTCTTTTTCTTGAGCCACGTTTTATCTGTCGTGTGCAAGGCTTTCACACAGTTTAAAATTTTGCCGCCATAGTGTAGTTGGTTATATTTTATAACAAAAAAGCGGAGGGTGCAGATCCAAGATCAGGCTGCACTATATAGCCTGATCTTACGCTGTTTTTAAACTTTTGAGTCGCCGCGAGCAGTTAAAGAATTAAAGTGAGTTAGAGCTATGACTCGTTTTCTGCGGAAAAGGGATTTATTGCATCTGCAAAGAGTATGAATTCATGTCAGCCTGAGAAGTCCACCTCGCAGACTGAGATGCGTCGCAACTTTCTTTGATATTTGTAAATTTTCTTTATGTCCACAGACCTATGATTCTACCTCATGATTCAACCGGTTGTTTGACTGACATGGATTTTATCCATGGTATATCTGCATTCGGCATACTTCGGGTGATCCGGTGATGTAGGTACGGAATCGGCCGAGTTGTGACGAGTGATCCATGGTATATTTGCATTCGGCATATCTCGGGTGATCCGGTGATGTAGGTACGGAATCGGCCGAGTTGTGACGAGTGATCCATGGTATATTTGCATTCGGCATACCTCGGGTGATCCGGTGATGTATGTACGGAATCGGCCGAGTTGTGACGAGCGGGTATATCCGATTATTTGCTTGATATAATTTGCATCACGGAGATTTATTAACTCTTTCATTGCCCATGTGCCTTGGATAGCTTTTGCGGACGGCGTAGATCAAGATCAGACTGCACAAAACGTGCAGTCTGATCTTGGATCTACTCCATCCGCTACCTGATGCTAAACTTTGACAAAAGGATCCTCTGTTCAAAAAAAAAAAAAAAAAAAAGAAAAAAATACTTTTAGACCTCTGAGAGGAGAGTCGATTTTATTTGGTTGGCACCGAAAGAGTTTAACTCCCTCTAACCTTATGACACACAATCCTGAATTTTAACGACTCTGAGAAAGACGCCTTTTGAAAACATTGTGGGAAAAGAAGAAAATGCTGGTAAACAGCATTTTCTCCTTTTCCCACAATGTTTTTCTGTCTTTTTACAGACATGCAAATCTCACCATGAGCCAGTCTAATTTGTCGTCTGCAAATGCTTTCAATTTGGACAAGTGTAAAATTTTGTCGTGTGGTAAAAGGTTAAATGTCCAGAGCGCTGCTCATGTAGATCTATACATGTATATAGTTTGCCGAAACTTTCGGAAAGTCATTTATCTTTTCGCATTTCTTTCTTGAGCCTTAAGGGACATAATTTACGATTTGGTGTTTGGAGCATAGAACTGTTTAACTCTTTACCAAAACGACAAAATTTTAGACTGGTCCAATTTGGAAGGATTTACAGACAACTGCGCAAGCTGACATGAGTCGACAATTTTTGTAGATGGATAGAGCCCCCTTTTCATAGAGCATGGCTCATTTATTTAGCGATACAGGGGCTGAATGCCAAGGTTTTCTCGATGTCGTTTCCAAAATACACCTACTATTATTGTTCTTCCAATTTTATTGCATATAAATCCTGTTTATGATTCTGATTTGAAGAGAAAAAAAAAAAAACTTGCTGACTGGCGAATTAATTAAATATATTTGAACCATGCTCTGGCAAAAGGGGGTTTAATCCATGTCCGTGATGAATTATACCGTGCAAGTCATCACATAATTATCGATCTATAAAGTCTATTTTGCCTAACAGCTAACTGAATCATGACGTAGAGTGGTCTTTTGACATGCAGAAAATTTAGCAATAACAAAAAGTTTCAACTCAGGTCAGCCTGCGCGGACTGCGCAGGCTGACCTGAATTGATACTTGTTGCAGATACATTAAACCCACTTTTCACAGAGCTGGACTCGTTTATAAATGAAGTATTCGAGTTGGGATTAAGATCGACAAACACAGACCATCGGCACACATTCCGCACCAACAAACATACAGCATTATAACATGAATACAAAGAATGTTTGCGGTTAGAAAACCAAGGTGCAGAAAACCGGCGAAGTTTTTCCGTGTGGGGAAATCAATCCACAGGCGTTCGTTTTGTGACGAACTTCGTGATTATCTAATATATTATAATATATAGATGGCGTCACAAAACGAACGCCTGTGAATCAATCGTCCGGAACAAGGCAGGCAATTGTAAGGTCTACGGGAGGTAACTCTGAATAGATTTATCAAACTCATTTAGATAACACTTATCTCCCTTGTCGCTTAACTGCAATTGTAAGGTATACGGGAGATAACTCTGAATAGATTTACAAAATTCACTTCAATACTATTTATCTCCCTTGTCCCTTAATCTTCGTGACCTAACTTATAGGAGCTTAACCCTTTCCCAAACGATAAATTTAGACTCGTCCGAATTTGAATAATCTGCAGACAGTTACTTCAAAAATTTGTACAAAATTTGTACAAATGAGGATAAGTTCTATGATAGGGTGGAAAACACTGTGGGAAAAGGAGAAAATGCTGGTTACTAGCATTTTCTCCTTTTAACACAATGTTTTCAAAAGGCTTACTCATCAGGGTCGTTAAAACTCGGGTTTGTGCGGTAAAGGGTTAAATTATCATGAAGTCGTAAAGGAAGGTATAGATTATAGATCTAGATTCAGACGAAATCTTTATTCTGGCTGAAAAGCGGTATATTATTGGGGATGTATTACTTTGGCCTTTTGTCCAATCCTGCAGCCAATTGCTGTACATAGTCAACTCAGGGACAATGCAAACTTGCTTGACTTTAAATCCACGCCGTTCCAAGACTTGTCTGTTACAACATCACAACACAGACAGTAACAAAAATCTTACTATAGGCAGAGCTCCAGATAGAGAGATTTTGATTTCAAAAATGAAAATATTAATCACTCTCCACTAAATCCTATGTTATGGGTACTCATTAGAATTGTCCCAGGGTTTGGAAGAGAAATAATGGAGTTAGAATACTTTCACTCCCTCTTATCTGGAAGTCGGCTATAGGGGAATGTGCAGATCTGATCTTAATCTGTACTGTCCGAAAAAGCTCTACATTTCAGGCTTAGTAGCCAATAGGTTATTGCAATCCATAGAGAGCATATTAAGTTTTTTTATTAGACCTAGTACCACCCACCCCGATGTAGTGTGGGACTTGTAACCTTGAGGTCCTGGGGTTCGTGCCCTACCCGATCCACTGGGTCTTTCGTGGTAGTGTCCTTGGGCAAGACACTTCAGAGCCCCAGCCTAGCACTGGTGAAACCCAGGAAATACATATTTGAGCTGTCGCTGTGATATGACTGAAATAATGTTGAAAGTGACGTAAAACACCATTCAATCATTTCATCAATCCTGACATAGTTTCAATTTGTTTGCCTGACTTAGTGTTTAACCCTTATCCTGCTAAATAAGTGAAATAAAACTTTCAAACCGACAGTAAAAACCCAAAATCTGTTATTCCAAGGGTAGATTTTGGGGAAAGCTATCTCTTTATCAGTCGGTGTAGATTCAAGATCAGACTGCATTTTCTGTGCAATCTGATCTTGATCTATACTGTCCGCAAAAGGTCAGTCAGTCGCCCCTAGCAGACTAAGTATTAATCAATGCCGGTTAACTCCATTCGACTTAATTCTTCCAGTTTTATCGCGACAGCCAGTGCACTTACCTGCCTGCATAAAAGACATTAACTGCGAAAATGCGTTAAGTTGTTAAGTTTAGAATTGTAATGCTGGGGCGGGGGCAAAGAAAATTAGGAGTTAAACAGAAATATTGTTAAAAAAAAAAAAATTCTTTAACAAGCAAGGGAACAAAAAGGCTCCAGGGGGGATCGAACCCCCGACCTCCTGTTTACTAGACAGGCGCTCTAACCACTGAGCTATGGAGCCAGCTTATAGAGAGGGATGTAATATACACAAATATATCTAAAAAGGCAAACACTAGATCAATTGACGTATAAATAGTTTCAAATATGAGAATTAATGGACGCCTGACAAATATTTTGTCCTGTTTCATTTAATTATTAGCCTGACTCTCTGATCTAGATTGCGTATTTCGCTTTATCTGTTACCGGGACATGACTCACTGTGAAAGCTTTCAATACCTGGATTATGTCCCTTCGCTAAACAGGTATTTTTCCAAGTTTTACTGAAGTAGACAATTGATGTATAGCCGAACTTCTTTATGGAATTTAAAAGCAGTCATAAACGATATGAGAAAAATTGATTATGCTGCCTTATTACATTTCGATTTTATTTTGTTTTTGTTTAGATATTCGTAAAATTTAGACTTGCCGATCTACTTTTTACCTGTCGGAAGTGTACGGTGTTAGGCGTGGTACGTTCTATATTTGGAATTAAAGTATTCTTACGCTAAGAGGTTCGATAACTGGATTGACAGTTTGGGTGTATATTTTCATATTTACCACAGGTAAGTGCATTTTTATGCGCAAATGCATTTGTTATGATTTCTCTAGTGGGCTTGTTTTCGTTCGTTATATCGAACAGCCATAAATTCAGTGTTTTGCATCCGCTGTCATTGAGCTAAAAAGCATGTTTTGTAATGTTCTAAGTTTTAACTGTCAACAACGACGCTTTCAGAAAGTCGTCTGGTCGCCACGATTTTCCGTGAGGGTCGCTAATTCGGCCCCTCCCAGTCCTGTGTATTGAATTGGTTAAATCTAAGTCTTGCGTTAAAAAGGTGATCAACATTGTCAATGGTGATAACGAGTTTTGAGAGAAAAGATTGTGATTGCGAAATGAACTAATCGACAATTAAACGAATACTGTACAGTAGCCGTATTTACAGAAAATTAATAGTACCAGACGACAAAAAATGTTTTCAAAAACTTTCTTTCTCAGGGTTGTTAAAACTCGGAATTTTGTGGTAAAGGTTAAAAACTGGGAATTGTTTGGTAAAGGGTTGGACAATTTAAAATCCATGCCTTAGCAGGTTACAAATTTACCCTCTTCCAAACAGTCCTGAGTTTTAATGACCCTTAGGAAGAATGCTTTGGAAAACATTTTGGGAAAAGAAGAAAATGCTGGTAAACAGCATTTTCTCCTTTCCCTACACTGTTTTCTCCCCCCCTCCAAGACAAATATCAAGTTACTAGCATTTTCTCCTTTTCCCACAATGTTTTCAAAAGACTTTTTCTCAGGGTTGTTAAAACTCTGGATTGTGTGGTAAAGGGTAAGTGGCCCAGAGAATGGAGCTTTAGACAACATTGCTGGAAAAGGAGAAAATGCTTGTAACCAGCACACCATCTTACAAAAGGGGCCCAGCATGGCTCAGTTTTAAATTGTTACTAAGGACTTGTAATCTGGATGACTGGGGTTTAAGCCTTACTGGATACGCTAAATTTTGTGGGACTGTCCTTGGGCAAGACACTTCAAAGTCCCAGCCTAGTACTGGTGAAACCAAGGATACACATAAATACATGTATGTAAGCTGTCACTTTTGACATGACTGAGATAGTGTTATAAGGAGTCCACATGAGACATCATTCAATCAATCATCCATCTTTTATAAAGAAATCTTGTCATTTTAGCTAGTCTCTCAAAGGTTTTCAATCAGGAAAAGACTGAAATATTAATTGTCATATTAAAAAGTCAAAATGGCATTGAATAAACATTTACCAGAGAACAGAATTTTAGAATAATCTAAATTGAAAGCATTTGCAGACAACAAAGTAAATGTGGTTCAAATGATGACATTCTTTTTTTGAAAGGGTAGAAAGCATTGTGGAAAAAGGAAAAAATGAAAACTATGCTGGTTACCAGCACTTTCACTTTTTCCCACAATGTTTTCAAAGACCTTCTCTCTCAGGGTCATTAAAACTTGGGACTGTATTGTAAAGGGTTAAGTATGAGGGAATGAATCAGCTGACATGCAAGGGGATCTGGTGGAATTTGATGTGTAGGAGTATGGGTGAATCTTAACTCTTTACTGTACAACAAAATAATAGTATTGTCCAAATTGAAAACATTTACAGATGACAGATTAATGTTGCTCAAATGATTGGGTTTGTTTCTGAAAGGTTAGAAAACATTGTGGTAAAAGGAGAAATGCTGCTTACCAGCATTTTCTCCTTTTCCCACAATGTTTTCAACTGTCTAGCTTTCCAGGGTCATTGAAACTCAGGATTGTGGGTTAAAGGGTTAATACAATGCCTTAGCAGATAACAAAATATTAGACTTGTCCAAATTCAAGGCCTCTGCAGATGACAAAATAGTAGTAAATGTTGTTCAGTTAAGTCTTTACCAAACGACAAAAATTTTAGACCGGCCCAAATTGAAAGCATTTGCAGACGACAAAATCAGTGGGGCTAAAAAAATGAAATTTATTTTGGAAAGGAAAAGAAGAAAATGCTGGTTACCAGTATTTTCTCCTTTTCCCACAATGTTTTCTAAAGGCTTCTTTCTCAGGGTCGATAAAAGTCTGGATTGTGTGGTAAAGGGTTAACCCTTTACCAGACGACAAAATTTTAGCCTTGTCCAAATTGAAAGCATTTGCAGACGACAATTTCAGTGTGGCTCACATGGTGTAATTTTTCTTTGATAGGGTAGAAAACTTTGTGGGAAAAGGAGAAAATGCTGGTTACCAGCATTTTCTCCTTATCCAACAATGTTTTCAAAAGGCTTCTTTCCCAGGGGCGTCAAAAGACGTCATTGTGTGGTACAGGGTTAAAGGAGATTTTCCTTAGACAGGGTAGTAAACATTGTAGGGAAAGGAGAACATCTTGGTTACCAGAAGAAAGCTTTTTAACCCTTTCCCAAACAACAAATTTTGGAGTGGTCCAAATTGAAAGAGATTGCAGATGGCAATTTTAAATTTGATGAAAATGGGAGAAAATTCTCAAAAAGGGTAGAAAACACTGTGGGAAAAGGAGAAATTGCTCGTTATGAGCAATTTCTCCTTTTTCCACAGTGTTTTCAAAAGACTTGTACTGCAGACACGTGAAAACCAGGGCTTGTTTGGGAAAGGGTTAACCCTTTACCGCACAATGCTGCCTTTTGATGCCCCTGGGAAAGAAGCCTTTTGAAAACATTGTGGGAAAAGGAGAAAATGCTGGTAACCAGCATTTTCTCCTTTTCCCACAATGTTTTCTATCCCATCAAAGCAAAGTTGCGCCATTTGAGTTACATTGAAATTGTCGTCTGCAAATGCTTCCAATTTGGACAACGCTAAAGTTTTGTCGTCTGGTAAAGGGTTAAGGGACTGTTTGGTACAGGATTAACGGGAACGTTTTTTTTTCAGTGAAGATGTGTTTTACCCTTTACTACACAATCCCAAGTTTTAATGACCCTGAAGAAAAAGCCTTCTGAAAACATTGTGGGAAAAGGAGAAAATGCTGGTAACCAGCATTTTCTCCATTTCTCACATTTTCTACCCATCCCAGAACAATTTTCTATTTTTGAGTTACATTTATTTTGTTGTCTGAAATTGCTTTGAATTTGGAATAGTCTAAAATTTTGTCGTTTGGTAAAGGTTTAATATCATTAGGAGACAGAGAGAAAAGAAATTGAAAGTTATCTGAAAATTAATTTGTTAGCGGTAAATTGAGTTTGATAGTAATGATCCCTGTTATATTATAATCCTTAACCCTTTACCGCACAATGACGCCTTTTGACGCCCCTGGGAAAGAAGCCTTTTGAAAACATTGTGCGAAAAGGAGAAAATGCTGGTAACCAGCATTTTCTCCTTTTCCCACAATTTTTTCTACCCTATCAAAGAAAAATTGAACCATTTAAGCCACACTGAAATTGTAGTCTGCAAATGCTTTCAATTTAGTCCATTCCAAAATTTTGTCGTCTGGTAAAGGGTTAACTCTTTACCAAACAACAAAATTTTAGACCAGTCCAAATTGCAAGCATTTGCAGATGACAAAATAAATGTGACTGAAAAATTGGAATTTGTCATGGGAAGGATAGAAAACATTGTAGGAAGATGAGAAAATGCTGGTTATCAGTATTTTCCCCTTTTTCCCACAATGTTTTCAAAAGCCTTCTCTTTAGGGTTGTTAAAACTAGGGATAGTGTAGTAAAGAGTTAATAAATAAAATGGACATTTTCATATTGCAGTTTTGAAGCTTTTTTCACAGAATGTCAGGCATTAAAAAGCGGACTGTTTATAAGATCATATTACAGTCTATGTAGTCTGATCTTGATCTACAGTGTTAGTATAGGCAATTAAATCCTGGTTCAGGGCAATAAGGGCTGATGAACTCGGCGGGTCTTATGTAGGAGGGATTGGCTAAATCTGCCTATTAACCCTTTAAATACCACACAATCCAGACTTTACATGGCCCCGAGAAAGAAGGCCTTTGAAAACATTGTGGAAAAAGGAGAAAATGCTGGGTACCAGCATTTTCTCCTTTTTCCACAATGTTTTCTATCCTTCACAGGTTAATTATGTAATTTAATTTTAGGCATACTTGATTTGCTGTCTAAAAGTGTTTTCAATACAGACTAGTCCAAAATTTTTTGGCATGGTCAAGGGTTAATGTGGGCAATCTATCAAATATGCTGTCAAATGAATATTCCTAACCCTTCACATCCTGTAGATCCTTGTGCAATATTTATCTTCTAGAAAGTCAATAACCCTGTGCCAGATGACAGACTTCTAGCCTTGTCCAAATTGGAAGCGTTTGCAGACGACAATTTCAGTGTTACTCATGATGGTGTAATTTTTCTTTGAAAATGCTGCATTTTCTCCTTTTCCCACAATGTTTTTAATAGGCTTCTTTCCCAGGGGCATCAAAAGGCAGCATTGTGTGGTAAAGGGTTAATATATACAGGACTGCTCACCTTTAGTACAAGGACCTTGTTTTGTAACAAATCTAAATTGCATTTTCTGAATCTAATTTAAATTCCAAAGGAACACAATTCCAGATTGGTTAAGCCTTTGCCAGACAGTCCCGACTTATAACGAATCTGGGAAAAGAGGCTTTTGAAAACATTGTGGGAAAAGGAGAAAATGCTGGTAACCAGCATTTTTGCCTTTTCCCACAATGTTTTCTATCCAATCAGAGGCAAATCTGACATACTTGATTCTGCATCTGCAAATGTGTTCTATTTGGACAGGCCTAAAATTTTGTCGTGTGACAATGGATTGAACTGGATAATTATCTATGGGTGTGAAATGCTTATATTAAGTAGTTATGCAAACTGAAATTGCATTACTTTGTCTCTTTTTTCTCTTTTATTCATTTTCATTTTGTCTCTTTTTTCTCTTTTATTCATTTACATTTCATTATTTTGGATTTCGCCTATCACCTCTGATGCATGTGAAGAAAGAAGTCGGTGGCTTGGCGAGTAAGTTGTGTCAGCACTGGTTTGAGAAAGCAAGGAAACACATGCATAGGTGCACTGACTGCTGTGATATGAACAGCTTTAACCCTTTACCGTACAATGCCGCCTTTGACGCCCCTGGGAAAGAAGTCTTTTGAAAACATTGTGGGAAAAGGAGAAAATGCTGGTAATCAGCATTTTCTCCTTGTCCCACAATGTTTTCTACCCTATCTAAGAAAAGTTGCACCATTTGAGCCACACCGAAATTGTCGTCTGCAAATGCTTTCAATTTGGACAAGGCTAAAATTTGGTCGTCTGGTAAAGGGTTAAGCTCCGATACCAAGAAATAACTATTTTGGTGCTCTAAGGGTGAATACTGCTAGACGGTGCAAACAGTGCGATATATTTGATGTCAAACAACAGGTCATAAGTGACATTATGATCAGGTCAATGCAATCTTTTCATTGTTATGGCTGCCACTTAATTCTGGTTGATAAAGGATGAAAATAATGTGACATATGGAAATAATACCTTTAAAGCGCAATTCTTCCCTCTCTTTGCTGTTGGCTGTTCATTTCATATGAGCCATGCTCTGTGAAAAGGGGGCTTAATATATCTCTGAAAAGTATCAACCAAGGGTCAGCTTGAGCAGTCTTGTGCAGGCTATTCTGGGACGATACATTTTGCTTTTGGTCAATTTTCTGCACGTCGAAGGACCAAAAAAGGCAAAAGATAGAGATTACTAATATTAGGCTTTTTTTTCCCTTTTACCATATTGTTTTCAAAAGTTGTCCTCAGCATGCCAAAAAAAAAAAGTCTACTGTGGGTGGTGAATACGTTAACTCTTTACTACAAAATCCTGAGTTTTAACGACCCTGAGGAAGATACCTTTTGAAAACATTGTGGGAAAAGGAGAAAATGCTGGTAACCAGCATTTCTTCTTTTCCCACAGTGTTTTTCAACTTATCATAGACAAATTCCATCACTTTGGCCAAGTTTAAGTTGACGTCTGCAAATGCTTTTAGTTTGGACAAGTATAAATTTTTTCGTGTTGTAAAGCATTAACTACATAAAAAAGCGTATAGCTGTCAATTGCGACTGATTTTCTACATTATTTACTAGTGTCATTTTACTTTTAACCCATTACCACTGAGCCCAGAGATCAGTCTGTGCTGTACAGGGCTTGAAACTGTATTATAGATCGCTGGTTTGAAACCCTAGCTTGGCCATTTTCTTTCCAGGGACTGATGATGGTCACGGAGACAGCATTCATTCCTCTCACCACTGATCATATTGCTTTTGTGATGGTTATGAGGGAAAACAGCCAGCGGCTTGGAAAAAATATTGTGTAATACGTTTGTAAGAGAAACTCCAGGAAGGCATGGATAGGTTCACTGGCTGCTGTGGTGTTACTGAAATAACACTCAGGACAGTGTTAAACATCAACAAACAGACAGATTTTAACCACACAGTTTTTCACTACCCTGAGCAATAAGGCTTTTGAAAATCTTCTTGAAAAAGGAAATGCTGGTAACTGGCATTTTCTTCTCTTCCACGAAATTTTCTTCATTTTTTATAACAAATCACATCATAACATTGTAACAAATTATTAATTATTAAATTAATATTAATATTAAAAATATTATCACATTATTATTATTAAATATTATTATTAACCCTTTACCTCACAGTCCCGAGTTTAACGACCCTGAGGAAAACGCCTTTGGAAAACATTGTGGGAAAAGGAGAAAATGCTGGTAACCAGCATTTTCTCCTTTTCCCACAATGTTTTCTACCCTATCACAGGCAAATCTGACCATCCAATAAATATTAAATTTGTTGTCTGCAAATGCTTTTAATTTGGACCAGTCTAAAATTTAATTGTTGTTTGGTAAAGAGTTTATCATTAAATATTATTATTAATGTTAAAAATGTTATTATCGCATTATAAAAAATCGCATCATATTAGTCTCATTAATTAATTTTGTTATTTGCAAACACTTTAGATGTAGAGAAGTCTAAAGATTTGTCAGCTGATGAAGAATTTAACTCTTTGCCACATAATAAAACTTTAGAATGGTCCAAGTTAACACTTAGGGTGCTAAACGCACCTCACTGACCTTTTGTGGATCATGATCAGACTGCACAGAGCATGCAGTCTGATCTTGGATTTACGCTGTCTGATAAGGAGATATTTTCTCAAAAAAAAATTGGTTTGAAATAGCATTCTGTTTTTTTACAATCGGCTTGAAGGTTTCATTTATTTTATTGAGCAGGATAAGTGTTAAAAGTGTTTGCAGATGACATGATAAATGTAGCCAAAATAATGTGAATTTGATTTGTATGTGAAAGGTTAAAAAAAGATTGTCGGAAAAGGAGAAAATGCTGGTTACCAGCATTTTCTCCTTTTCCCACAATGTTTTTAAAGGCTTCCTTTCTCTTTGTCGTTAAAATTTGTGATTGTGTGGTAAAGGCTTAAAGGTAGAGACAGCCTCTCATTACAATGATTTTATTCTCGGGCAGTTTAACCCTTTCCCAAACAACAAATTTTGGATTGGTCCAAATTGAAAGAGTCTGCAGACGACAATTTTAAATTTGATGAAAATGGCAGAAAGTTATGTTTAATAGATTAATGGTCAATAATATATTAACCCTTTCCCAAATGACAAATTTTGGACTGGTCCAAATTGAAAGAGTCTGCAGACGACAATTTTAAATTTGATGAAAATGGCAGAAAGGTCTCAAAAAAGGTAGAAAACACTGTGGGAAAAGGAGAAATTGCTCGTTATGAGCAATTTCTCCTTTTCCCACAGTGTTTTCAAAAGACTTGTACTGCAGACACATGAAAACCAGGGCTTGTTTGGGAAAGGGTTAATTCTTTACCACACAGTGTTCCCACTGAAAATTTTATTTGGGGGTTTTGTACCCCCTACAATTGAAAAATGGGGGTATAAGAAAAAAAATGGGGGTACAAATTAAAAGAGAAAAATTAATATGCCCACAACTCTAAATTGTTTACTTAATGCCTCATTTTCGATCAGATGCAGAACAATCATATAGATCTACTATGTAAATATACATTTTTAAACGTAACTAAGTGTTTGTCAAAGTGTTAACTAGTAGTCTTTATGCTCGTCTTTTCACATGCCTTATCTACATTAAACATTGTAGAAGTCTGACTGAAGACTGCTGTATTCAATATGCAGTGTTCCCACTAGCTTTTTATTTCAGGAGTACACACTTACCCCTTGAGTTGTGGGGCGGGGGGGTTCTAGATTTCATATTTGATTTTGAGATGATGACAGTAATGATTCTCAAAGCAATCGATACAGATGATTTGCACGAAAAAACTTCGTTATATCAAGATATTTGTGGAAATTTACAGCTTACACCTATTAAAAGCTGAAAAGACAGTAGGAAGTGACTGTGATCGGACAATGTAAAATGGAGCATTTTGTTGTGTCATGGGTTTCCGCGTTTTATGGACCGATCAATCTTTCATGTCCGTTCATTTATGGATAAGTCTTTCTGCATGAATTGAATTCTTTTTTCTACATTTTGAATGGTTCTACAACTAGTGTACCTTGCTCGCCTATGGGAACCCGAATTCTGAATTCCGAAAGCGTCTGAAGTAGGCCTATATTTCTGAGATATTCCAAATACAGGTTTTCAGACGAAAGACGTTGACATCGACAAAACGCTTTTTTATCGACTGCGTTAAACAAAGGAGAGCTGAAGTAAGGATTTATTTGGAAACAAACGAGTCCCAGTCTGCAATATTATTGATCGCGATAATAAATACCGAGTACGCCGATCATGTAAATATTCTATAAATAGAAAGCTGGAAATCCAAAATGTTTCCGATGATTTATATTTTCTGCAAATCGCACTTGCGTGAGCTGTTCTATGCAGGTGTTTCCTACTTTTTTTGTGTGATCTTCTGTATTTTTTGTGCGTGATTTCACGTATAGGTTTGTAATTTTGTACGTGTTTTATTTCATTTATAAGTGTTTCACGCATGATTTTGCGTGATCGGGAACTCTGCCACACATCAAAAATGTAGACTTGTCCAAATTGAAAGCATTTGCAGACGACAACAAAATAAAAGTGATTGATAAACTGAAACTTGTTTTGGGAAGGGTAGAAAACATGGGAGAAGGAGAAAATGCTGGTTACCAGTAACCAGCATTTTCTCCTTTTCCCACAGTGTTTTCAAAAGGCTTCTTTCATAGGGTCGTTAAAAGACGGGATTGTTTGGTAAAGGAGTATTAAATTCAGGATCAGGCTGCTCTAAATTGGCAAGTCTGACCTTTGTCTGCGCTGGCAGCTTAAACATTCAGACATACTTGCAAAAACTTGCCATGAAATCTCAAATTTTTGGTCTATTAACCCGTTCCCAAACATGCCCTGGTTTTCACGTGTCTGCAGTACAAGTCTTTTGAAAACACTGTGGGAACAGGAGAAATTGCTCGAGCAATTTCTCCTTTTCCCACAGTGTTTTCTACCCGTTTAGAGACCTTTCTGCCATTTTCATCAAATTTAAAATTGTTGTCTGCAAACTCTTTCAGTTTGGACTAGTGCAAAATTTGTCGTTTGGGAAAGGGTTAAATACAGGCTTAATCATTTCCATGTTTACGTTTTGGCACACTATGAAGGGTTTGCAAATATGCGACATTTTTCGGCCAGTATGCATAGTTAATATCAGGTGCATTTTGTGTCAAAGTCACATTCTGCTCTAACCAACCTTGACTTTTGTTTGTTTGTTGTTTATAGCCATTTTCTACATTGTTTCACTTATAGTGGGCTGGTAACAAACATTTTCTCCTCTTGTAACACTGATTTCTACCTTTTCAAAGACAAATCTCATCACTATACCTTTACCACACAATCCAGACTTTCAACAAACGTGAAGTCAGGAAGGCCTTTGAAGACATTGTGGGCAAAGGAAAAAATGCTTGTCACTGGCATTATATCCCTTTTCCACAATGTTTTCCAATGCTCTTATCCCAAAGGTTGTCAAAACTGGTGATTGTTTGGTAAAGAATTTAACCCTTAGAGCGCTGCCTTCAGAATTTATGAAATAAACCTTTTCAGTGAAGAAAAACATCCGAAATATTGTCATTTCAAGGTTGTTTCAGCCAGAAGGTGTATTGAAGTAGCTGACAGTGTAGATCAAAGATCAGACTGCACGTTCTGTGCAGTCTGATCTTGATCTACACTGTCAGCAAAAACAAGTTAAGTTGGTTCCAGCACTTTAAGGGTTAATCTTTTACAACACATTTCAGAGCTTTAACGACCCTGAAGAATAAATCTTTTGAAAACATTGTGGAAAATGAGAAAATGCTGTTAACCAGCATTTCCTCCTTTTTCCCACAATGTTTTCTACTCTTTCAAACACAAAGCCTATCATTGGAGCCACATTTGAACTGGTAGTTCTGCAAATGCTTTCAATTTTGGGCAATCCAAAATTTGTTGTTTGGTATAGATTTAACTAACCCTTTACCAAACAATCCTGTGTTTTCACGACCATGGGAAAGAGGCCTTTTGAAAACATTGGGAGAAGAGGAGAAAATGCTGGTAACCAGCAACCATGTTTTTTACCCTGTCAAAGAACTTCAGTTCATTTTCACCACTTTGAATTTTGTCACCCGCAGAATACTCTCCATGTGGAAGTGTCTAGAATTTGTCGGGTGGGAAAGGATTAAGGCTACGATGCCCTTCCAAACTGTATAAGGCTGAATTCTTAGTAACATTACCGCCAGGCCGCCTCCCTGGTTTATCGTCTTCATGTTAGCTACCTGATTATTGCAGTCCAAACAATAGTAAACAATGTACTTATAAATGGACCTCATGCCTTGGTTGGCTTGGAATTTCTGATTGTTTTCCCAGGATCCAACAATTAATCTATGCTTTTAACAACCCTTAGTGCATCTTAAAAGACTACAGTTTAGCTTGCAAACAGTGTAGATTTAGATCAGACTGCACATAACATGATGCTTTGGTTGGCTTGGAATTTTGTAGTTGTTTGCCCTGAAACCCAAAATTACGCTAGACTAGTCCAAATTGAAAGCATTTGCAGACAAAATAAATGTGATTGAAAAATTGAAATTTGTTTTTGGAAGGCTAGAAAGCAATTTGGGAAAAGGAGAAAATGCTGGTTACCAGCATTTTTTCCATTTCCCACAATGTTTTCAAAAGGCTTATTTCTCAGGGATTGTGAAAACTAGGCTTGTGCAGTAAATGGTTTAAGTTCTGTTTATTTGGGGCCCTGATATTGCTTATTGAATGGGATTTTACACCGCTTTCAATATCATTTCATTCATATCGCAGCAACGGCTCACTTATTCATGTGTGTCATGAGTTTCACCAGGACAAGGCAAGGGCTCTGAAGTTCCTTGTCTAAGAACACTCACATGAAAATCCAATGTGTTGTGAGTGAGGATCAAACCCAAGGCCATCTGATTTTGAATCATACACTCTTACCACTTACCACAGAACTCCGTTTTTGTACTCTATTCAGGATTTATTCAGGATTTAACAATTTTTGTGTAGTATGGATCAGTTTAACACTTACAGTTATTGTTGACAGCTTGGAAAATATTATTAGAATGGTCACAGTTCAGCATTCAACAAAAGTTATATGAGCTGTGCTCAGGCAAAAGTGGGCTAAATGCACCTCCGTGATCCACGATAACAAGCATCTCATTACATACGTATAGATCCATAAAATCCATTTTGTGTAACAATCGACTGATTCATGAGGTACACTGATCCTTGGACATGCAAAAAATTGACCGATAGCAAAAAGTTTCGGCCTAGGTCAGCCTGCGCAGTCTGACCTGGGTCAATACTTTCCGCAGATGCATTAAGCCCCATTTTCACAGAGGATGGCTCATATCTTTGTTACATTTACCACAGTTTGTTTGTCTACGATTGTCTATAAAATTTTTGGGTGTCAGAGGTGGGTAAGGGCTACTCAGCATACATGTTGACATTGCAAGCATTGCTCTGCTTTTTGTCCTATCTTTTGGCAAAGATGGGGCAAAGCTGTATGGATAATGTAAAAATAGCATCAGAAATCATGCAGCTGGCATTGTGCAGCTCAGCACACAAGCCGCTCAGGCACTATAATGAGGCATCCTTGCGATAGCCCAGCAGGGGCAATACAGTTATCCCTTACACATGCCTTATACATTTAAATGTAAAACTATTCAAATTTATATCTTTTCCTCTCCCCCAGTTGAAAATACCCTGGGACTCAATGAGCACTGGATGGGACTTGGTTTTCTGATCAGCGCCGAGTCCATGGGACTCAATGCAAACAAAGAGGAAAAATGCCAACGCTGCTACATATGAGCCATGCTATGTGAAAAGGGGGCTTAATGCATCTGCAAAAAGTGCAGTTTGCGCAGGCTGACCTAAGTCGAAACTTTGTGCAATTTTCTGCATGTCAAAGGACCAGTGTACCTCATGATTCAGTCGGTTCCTTCTATGTACAAGCAGCTAAGCCCCTGAATGGGAATATGGGTTTTACCAGGTAGTCCTAAATTTTACACAACCTTGAGACAATAGGATTATGAAAACATTACAGGAAAAGGAGGAATTAATGCTAGTAACCAGTATTTTTGCCATTTCCAAAAATATTTCCTACCAAATCAGAGACAAATTCCAGATGACATATTTAACCCTCTACCAAACAACAAAATTTTAGACTGGTCCAAATTGGAAGCATTTGCAGACAACAAATGTTACCGAAAAATGGAAGTTTGTTTTGGGAAGGGCAGAAAACATTGTGGGGAAAAGAGAAAATGCTGGTTACCAGAATGTTCTCCTTTTCCCACAATGTTTTCAAAAAGCTACTTTTTCAGAGTCGTGAAAAGTCGGGATTGTGTGGTAAAGAGTTAACCCTTAATGCACCGAAAAACCCAAAGGACAGGTTCATTCTAGAATAAGGCTCAAATAATTGCAATTTTATGGCTGTTTCTGGTCTGTAGTATTTCAACAAAGAGGACAGTGTAGATCAAAGATCGGATTGCACATTTTGTGCACTCTCATCTTGATGTACAATAGCTGCAAAGGCAACTACAGTCGTGGAAGGCGCTTTAAGGGTTAATTTGATATCTGCCAAGGTTTTCAGTTTAGACAAGTCTAGAGCTTTGTGGTCTGGTAAAGAGTTAACCCTGTACCACATAATCCCGAGTTTTAACGACCCTAAAAAAGAGGCCATTTGAAAACATTGCGGGAAAAGGAAAAAAATGTTGGTAACCAGCATTTTCTGCTTTTCCCACAATATTTTCTACCCTATAGACAAATTTCAATGTTTTAGTCACATTTTACTTGTCGTCTGCAAATGCGTTTAAATTGGACTAGTCTAAACTTTTGTTGTCTGGTAAAGAGGTAAAACATTATTCAAAAGCTTACTCAGATATTCAGTTGTGTAAGTGTCGTAAAGAAAAAAAGATTTCTGAATGAAGAATATTAAAAATATTTCGTGTATTGTTGATTTACTCTATTCAGGTAATTTTTGCTCAATTGATGTTCACATAAAAACTTAGTGTAGAAGGACTGATATGAACCTCTTTTGTCAAGTCAAAAACCCTTTACTTTGTACCAACAATCCTGTATTTTTGCAACCATGTCAAAGATGATTCTGAAAAATTCATGGGAATAGCTATAATGTTTTCTTGTCTTTCAAAGACATTGCATCACATTTAGTCATAATTATTTATCATTTGTAAATGCTTTTAATTTGGAAAAGAAAGGAAGAAACTAGAAGTTTGTTTGATAAAGAGTTTTGGACAAAAGAAGGCAACCATTTGAAATTTTCAGGATCATCAGGGTTTTCATTTAATGCAGATTGCCGATCAAAAACATCGGTTGAAATCGGCCATGAATCGGTTGTTTTTGCTGGATCTTTGAAAATCGATTGCGTTGTTTATATAGAAAATATTTCACGCGTTGGTAACTGTACTGCGACACCGGTTCAATTTTACCGCGAAACCAGAAACAATTGGTTTATGAATGTTACGCGGTCATTCATTGGATACTTGCATCCAATTATCCAATCGTAGGCGACGATACGTTTCTCCGATCTCCATTTGGTAATCATGGACGCCAAAGCCTAGGCTGCCCCCTTGACCCTCGGCCTGTTGTTTTTGTCAATCAATCGGTTGCTTCATTTCAAAATGAAAACCCTGATCGTGTAGAAAATGTGGTGGGTGGGGTGGCCAAAATTAAAGAAACAAGGGGCAAGCGAAGACGCTTAGCTGTCTACACAGGCGCACTCAAGGGTTGACAACCATTAAAGTATGGCCAGGGGTGAAAACTGCTATAAACTTTTAAGCTGCTCAAGTGCCTTTTGTGGACTTTGTAGATCAAGATCAGACTGCACGGAATATGCAGTCTGACCTTGGATCTATACTGACTGATAAGGAGATATTTTTCTCTAAGAAAATAGCTTTGAAATAGCAGCAATTTGGTGTTTACTATCGGCCTGAAAGTTTCATTTCACTTGTTTGGCAGGTTAACCCTTTATCGCACTATGCTGCCTTTTGACGCCCCTGGGAAAGAAGCCTTTTGAAAACATTGTGGGAAAAGGAGAAAATGCTGGTAACCAGCATTTTCTCCTTTTCCCACAATGTTTTCTACCCTATCAAAGAAAAATTGCATCATTTGAGCCACATTGAAATTGTCGTCTGCAAATGCTTTCAATTTGGACAAGGCTAAAATTTTGTCGTCTGGTAAAGGGTTAAGGTTGAAGATAAAACAAAAAACAGGAAAGGGACAAAAAGGTGGAATCCCTTTGTAGTTCAGGTATAAAACCCCAAGACAGTGGTTGAAAAACAGTTTGACTTTGAGCTAATTCAAATAGAGGAAAAACTTAAATATTTGCTTTCTAAACAAAGTTTCCCAACAGAATTACAGTACTAAAGAAAGTTTAACCTTTGACCAAACAATCCCAGTCTTTAACAATGCCGTGGTAAAAGCTAATTGAAAAACATAGTTGCAAAAGGAGAAAATGCTTGTAACCAGCATTTTGCTATTTTTCCCCACATTGTTTCCTTAGTGTACTTTCAGAAACAAAAACTGTCTATTTGGGGCACATCTGATTTGTCCTCTGCAAAAGTCTAAGAAATTGTCATCTCGGATAGTAAAGAGTTATATCTTACCCTTTCAGCACTATAGGGACTCTTTTCGGACTGTGTAGATCAAGATCAGACTGCATAGATTAAGCAGTCTGATCCTGGATCTATTATAGTTTCTGCCTTTTTTAATCAAGGCTTTAACCCTGTACAACACAATCCCGACTTTTAATGACCCTGAGAAAAAAATGTTTTGAAAACATTGTGGGAAAAGGAGAAAATGCTGGTAACCAGCATTTTCTCCTTTTCCCAAAATGTTTTCTACCCTTCCCAAAACAGATTTCAAAAGTTCAGTTGTATCTGTTTTGTCGTCTGCAAATGCTTTCAATTTAGACTTGTCTGATATAGCTTCCTTAGTTTTAGACTTTCAGTCATTGAAAGAGGTCAAGTTTATATATCATGGCTGAAAGATATAATATTGGAGTGAAAACCCTGAAAAGCACAGTATCCCTCATGGTTTACACAAACTGTGACCTGTAGAGTTTAAAACCCAACTCAGATTGCTTTCACTGGCAATTCAAATCTTGAGGGTCATACCAAAAGGGCGTAAACAGGGTTTTGAAATCATTGTGCTACTCATCCTAGCTAATACCCGTATTTAACCCTTTTCCAAACAGTCCAGAGTTTTAACAAGCCTAAGATAACAGGCATTTGAAAACATTTTGGGGAAAGGAGAAAAAGCTGTTAACCAGCTTTTTCTCCTTTTCCCACTATGTTTTCTATCCTTTCATAGACAAAAATATTGACACCATTATTTGCTCTTTCAGAGTTCAGACAGATATTAACCCTTTCCCAAACAAGCCCTGGTTTTCATGTGTCTGCAGTACAAGTCTTTTGAAAACACTATGGGAAAAGGAGAAATTGCTCATAACGAGCAATTTCTCCTTTTCCCACAGTGTTTTCTACCCTTTGTGAGGCCTTTCTGCCATTTTCATCAAATTTAAAATTGTCGTCTGCAAACTCTTTCAATTTGGACCAGTCCAAAATTTGTTTTTTGGGAAAGGGTTAAATTTTTTCATTTGGTAAAGAGTTTAAATGATCAAGATTCCATCTACATGTTCTCTTCTCAGTGACAAAAGTGATATTTGATGACATCCTGTGTTTTCTCATTACATATTTGCATATTTTGTGTTAACCCTTTACCAAACAATCCCTTGTTTTTATGACCCTGAGGAAAATATTGTGGGAAAAGGAAAAAAAAATGCTGGTCACCAGCGTTTTCTCCTTTTTCCACAATGTTTTCTACCTGTCCAAAGACAGATTTTATCATCTGAGCCATGTTCAATTTTTTCGTCTGCCAAAGCCTTAAGTTTGGAATAGTCTTAAATTTTGTCGTTTTTAAGGACAGAGTGAAGGCATTATACCTTTGTACACTGTCAGCTTTATTGTGATTTTCTGACAAAAAAACAGCCTTGAAATTTCGACATATTAGGTCTTTGCATACTTGAAGTTGAAGGGGCTTATGTAGGTTTCTTTCACTGCAAATCAACATTTTTGTGACATAATAAATGCTATAACATAGACTTTCAATGTAAAAATGAAGAATATGGACAGTTAGATGCAGTAAAAAGGTTGCATGTTTGGCTTTCAATAACTCTTTATCAAACGACAAATTTTTAGACGAGCCCAAGTTGAATTTTAAAGCATTTGCAGATGACAAAATAAATGTGACTGAAAAAAAGAAATTTGTTTTGGGAAGGGTAGAAAATATTGTGGGAAAAGGAGAAAATGCTGGTTACCAGCATTTTTTCCTGTTCCCACAATGTTTTCAAAAGGTTTCTTTTTCAAGGTCGTTAAAAGTTGGGATTGTGTGGTAAAGAGATTACCTTTTCCCACACTGCAAGCTTTAGACTGTTTCAAACTCAAAACATCTACAGACAACAAATTGAAACTTTGTACAAATGAGATGAAGTTCTCTGACAGGGTAGAAAACATTGTGGAAAAAGGAGAAAATGCTGGTTACCAGCATTTTCTCCTTTTCCCATAATGTTTTCTAAACGCTTCTTTAGGGTCGTTGAAGCTTGGAATTGCGTGGTAGAAGGTTAATGGTTTGTCTCTTTGCAGACGGTAAGTGCATTTCTATATATGAGATCAACTATGACATCATCATACTTCTTGAAAATACTCCAACATTTTATGTAATAGAAGCTGTGAAGAAAAAATTAAACGATTTAAACAGCCAAAAGGAGGGAGCGTAGCGACCGACTTTGACTGTTTAAATTGTTTAATTTTTTCTAAGCCTAAACTGATTTGTCGAAAAAGTAGGACAAAGACTAATCAAAAATAGATCCAGAGAATTCCAAATCATCAGAACAGTCAAATTTCACTTATGGGATGGTTTGTATTTGGTAAGAACTGGGTATAAAATTCTTATTACAGAAAGGATTAACCCTTTACCATCCAGTCACATGTTTTTACAATAATAAACAAAAGGAAAACCCTTTGAAAACACTGGGCAAAAGGAGAGAATGCTTATAACCAGCATTTTCTCCTTTTTCCAGCAATGTTTTTACTGCCTTGGAGATAACTCCCCTCATTTTAGTCATTTATTTATGCTGCCTGTATGTACTCTTTCCATATTTACAAGTCTAAAATCTTATTGTTTTGTCAACCCTTAGAGAAGTGAATTAACCTATCAGACATTTTAGTCCTAGAAATACGACCCATGTAATTAAAATTTCATTGTTGCTGTCATCTGCAATGTTTCAGCAAAGTGGACAGTGTAGATCAAAGATCAGGCTGCACTTTTTTGTGCAGCCTGATCTTGATCTACACTGAACGCAACTATGGTTGTGAAAGACGCTTTAAAGGTTAAGGTTTTAAGAAGAGTTCATATTTTCATAGTTCTGCATGGTTAAGTATAGATTTTTCATTGGGATTTATATTTGGTATAAACAAATTTTCTTAAACGTTTTCTCTTGTGCGGCACATTTTTTACACTTTCCCAAATCACAAAAGTTTAGATTTGTGCAAATTGAAAAGATTTGCATTTGATAAATTTTAATAAAGTGTAATACAATGATGGGAATTGTCTTTTAAAGGGTAGGAAACATAGTGGAAATGTAGAAAATGCTGTGCTGGCAGCAATTTTTTTTATCTTCGAACCATGTTTTCACAGGTTATCTTGCTCAAGGTAAAACAAGATTTTCTCCCTTACCCGTCATTTGTTTTAACATTTACAAAGACATAATCCCATCGGTTAACCCTTAACCCTTTCCCAAATAAGCCCTGGTTTTCACGTGTCTACAGTACAAGTCTTTTGAAAACACTGTGGGGAAAGGAAAAATTGCTCGTAACGAGCAATTTTTCCCTTTCCCACAGTGTTTTCTACCCTTTTAGAGACCTCTAAGTTTCTGCCATTTTCATCAAATTTTAAATTGTTGTCTGCAAACTCTTTCAATTTGGACCAGTCCAAAATTTGGCGTTTGGGAAAGGGTTAAGTCTATACCAAACTACAAAATTTTAGACCAGTCCAGACTGAAAGCAGTTGCAGGCGACAAAATAAATGAGGATGAAAAATTGAATTTGTTTTGAGAAGGGTAGAAAACAGTGTGAGAAAAGGAGAAAATGCTGGTTACCAATGTTTTCAAAAGGCTTTTTTCTCAGGGTCGTTAAAAGTCTGGATTGTGTGGTAAACAGTTAAAGCGCCTTTCACGACTATAGTTGCCTTAGAGGCCAGTGTAGATCAAGATCAGACTGCACAAAGTATGCAGTCTAATCTTTGATCTACACTGTCTGCTTTGCTGAAACACTGCAGATAAAAAGCAACCAGGAAATTGACACTATCTGGGTCTTATGCTCGACTTAACCCTTTCCCAAACGACAAATTTTGGACTGGTCCAAGTTCAAAGAGTTTGCAGACGACAATTTTAAATTTGATGAAAATGGCAGAAAGTTCTCAAAAAGGGTAAAAAACACTGTGGGAAAAGGAGAAATTGCTCGTTACGAGCAATTTCTCCTTTTCCCACAGTGTTTTCAAAAGACTTGTACTGCAGACATGTGAAAACCAGGGCTTGTTTGGGAAAGGGTTAAAATGTCCATAGGGTTTGTTCAGCACTTTAACCCTTTACCAAACAGTCCCAACTTTCAACGACCCTGAGAATGTAAGCCTTTTGAAAACATTGTGGGGAAAGGAGAAAATGCTGGTAAGCAGGATTTTATGTGTCATCTGCAAATGCTTTCAATACTGAGGATTCTAAAATTTTATGGTCTAGTGAAAAATTAAGCCATTATAAGCCAATTTTTCACTTTGCACCCTGCAGTACACAGCTAAGTTAGGAAACATTGTGCAAAATGGATAAATAACTGCTTATTTCTGAGTACCATCAATACCAAATATTAAACTTGTGTGCTCTTGTGTAGAATATCCCAGCAAGGGTAACAGTGTTGACGAAAGATCAGACTGCACTTGTTTTGTGCAGTCTTTTATTGATCTAAGTTGACAAAGTGAGGAACAAACTTAGTGCAAGTCATTTTAACCCATTACCAAACAGTTAGGTCTTTTCACAACCCCAAATGATTGACAGCTTTAACAAAAAAATTGTTGGAAAATGAGACAATGCTTATAATCCACATTTTCTATTTTTCCCATAATATTTTTGACACCTTTACCACACAATCCCGACTTTTAACGACCTTAAGAAAGAGGCCTTTTGAAAACATTGTGGGAAAACGAGAAAATGCTGGTAACCAGCATTTTCTCGTTTTCCCACAATGTTTTCTACCCTTCCCAAAACAAATTTCAATTTTTCAGTCACAGTTATTTTGTTTTCTGCAATTGCTTTCAATTTGGACCAGTGTTAAATTTTGTCGTTTGGTAAAGAGTTAAGAAAAGTCCATCATTTGAGCCACATTTTAAACTCTTTATCACACAAGCCGTCAGTTTTAACAGCCCTGAGAAAGAAAGCCATTGAAAACATTGTGGGAAAAGGAGAAAATGCTGGTAACCAGCATTTTCTCCTTTTCCCACAATGTTTTCATATCCTCTCAGAGACAAATTTCATCATTTGAGCCACATATGACTTGTCGACCGCAAATGCTTTCAATTTGGACATGTCCAACATTTTGTTGTTTGGTAAACAGTTAAATGGTTGTCTGCAAATGCTTTGAATTTCAGCAAGTACGAATTTTTTTCATTTCGTGAAAGGAAAGGATATTTAACTCTTCATCAAACAACAAAATTTTAGACCAGTCCAAATTGAAAGCTTTAGCAGATGACAAAATAAATGTGCCTCAAAGTTCGAAAGGGTCGTTAAAACTCGGGATTGTGTGGTAAAGAGATAAAACATATTTACACGGTATGAAGAAAAAGGTTTTTACAAATAAGCCAGTGACATAATTTGCATGGGCGATAATTTTCAATTCTATATGTTAAACATGTAGTTACTTCATTGCACATTGTAAAAAATCAGTTCCAATACCCATGTTTTCTTTTCACCCTTTTTCTTTAGTTTAGATAAAAGATCACACTACATATGTCATGCAGTCTGATCTTGATCTACTTTGGCCGCTGACAACTGAGGTGGTGAAAGGGAGTTAATCCTTTAGCAATTAATCCCAAGTTTTAATGACCCTGAGGAAGAAGGCTTTTGAAAACATTGTGGGAAAAGGAAGAAAATGCTGGTAACCAGCATTTTCTTCTTTTCCCACAATGTTTTCTAACCGTTTGAAAGAAAGTACCGTTACTTAAGCCATATTGAATTTTTTTGTCAGCAAATGTTTTTAACTTGGACAAGTTCAAATTTTTGTCCTTTGGTATTGTCTGATATTTATTACCATTTTCCGCACAATGCCGCCTTTTAACAACCCTGGGAAAAAAGCCCTTTGAAAACATTGTGGGAAAAGAAGAAATTGCTGGTAGCCAGTGTTTTCTCCTTTTCCCACAATGTTTTCTGCCCTATTAAAGAAAAAATGCACCATTTTAGCCACATTAAAATTGTCGTCTGCAAATGCTTTCAGTTTAGACAAGGCTAAAATTTTGTCGTATAGGATTTGTCTTTGAAAGAGTAGAAAACATTGTGGGGAAAGGAGAAAATGCTGGTCACCACCATTTTCCCCTTTTTCCACATTGTTTTCAAAAGTCTTCTTCTTTAGAGTCGTTAAAGCTTGGGATTGTTTCGTAAAGAGCGAAGTAAACGATTAACTTAACCCTTTCCCATACAAGCCCTGATTTTCACGTGTCTGCAGTACAAGTCTTTTGAAAGCACTGTTGGAAAATTACGAGCAATTTCTCCTTTTCCCACAGTGTTTTCTACCCTTTTTGAGAACTTTCTGCCATTTTCATCAAATTTAAAATTGTCGTCTGCAAACTCTTTCAATTTGGACCAGTCCAAAATTTGTTGTTGGAAAAGGGTTAAAGAGAGAAAGTTTTGGAATGTTTGCCCAGAGGAATGAAGGACAGACTGTCTGTGGTAATTGCTATTTAATTCCTTAACACAAAATCCTGACTTTTAATGACCCTGAGAGAGAAGCCTTTGAAAACATTGTGGGAAAAAGAGAAAATGCTGGTAACCAGCATTTTCTCCTTTTCCCACAATATTTTCTAGCCTTCCCAAAACAAATTTCAATTATCTAATTACATTTATTTTGTCTTCTGCAAATGCTTTCAATTTGGACTAGTCTAAAAATTTGTCGTTTGGTAAAGAGTTAAGGTTAAAATTTCTTCGTTGAGATGGTATGTCAACCTTGAACACATTTTAGAGGATGTGCCTGTTTGATATGCATCAGTTCATGTAACCCTTTTACCAAACAACAATATTTTAGACTCTACAAAGCTGAAAGAATTTGCAGACGACATATCAGATGTAACTCTAATAGTGATTTCTGTCTTTGATAGGTTAGAAAACATTGTTGGAAAAGGAGAAAATGCTGTATACCAGCATATTTTTTTTTTTGTCCACAATGTTTTCTGTTAAAGCCTAAACTCTTTGTCAAGGTCATGTAAACACATAATTTTTGTGGTAAAGGGTTAAGGTGCTGAATGAATTGAAACTCTACCAAACAAGCTTGTTTTATAAGGACCCAAAAAGGAAAGCTTTTGAAAACATTGTGGGAATAGGAGAATATGCTGGTACTCATCATTTTCTCCTTATCCAACAATGTTTTCTAACCTATCAAAGACAGAAATCACTCTTAGAGTTACATTTGATATGTCGTCTAAAATTCTTTCAGCTTTTGAACAATGCTAGTTCATGTGTTCTGAAATGGTTGCGAAACAGACAGGTCTAAAATTTAATTTCCAGGTACGGGGTTAACCCTTTACCACAGAATCCCGACTGATTCGACGGATTAACCAACCATTCTTAATTTCATTCGAGGTCTTATTTTAGATTTAGAAAGTGACCCAACTTCTGATCGGCTAAGCAAAATTCTGATTGGCTAAAATATTTGGAAATTATTGAGAATAAGACAAAGAATGTTCTTTAGAATGGTTTGTAAATACAAACCCTGGGTAAATATTCACCAACCATTCTTAAGAATATTCATTCATCTTATTCTCCAGAATTTTCTAAATTTAAAAGTAACACTATTTCTAATTGGCTAAACCATTTGGTTTAGCTATTCAAAAGTTGTGTTACTTTAAATTATAGAAAATCTTGGAGAATATTACTTTAAGATCGAATGCTCTTAAGAATGGTTGGTGAGTATGGACCCTGGTGTGCAATACAAGGGCATAGCCAGGTGGACCCGTGGGATGCCAGGGCTTCAACATTGAAAGTTAACCCTTAAAGAGCCTTTCATGACTGTAATTGCCCTTGCGGCCAGTGTAGATCAAGATCAGGCTGCACAACATGTGCAGCCTGATCTTTGTCTTCACTGTCCGCTTTGCTTAACCCTTTCCCAAACAAGCCCTGGTTTTCACGTGTCTGCAGTACAAGTCTTTTGAAAACACTGTGGGAAAAGGAGAAATTGCTCGTAATGAGCAATTTCTCCTTTTCCCACAGTGTTTTCTACCCTTTTTGAGAACTTTCAGCCGTTTTCATCAAATTTAAAATTGTCGTCTGCAAACTCTTTCAATTTGGACTAGTCCAAAATTTGTCGTTTGGAAAAGGGTTAAAGCGCCTTTCACGACTATAGTTGCCCTTGCGGACAGTGTAGATCAAGATCAGGCTGCACAAAATGTGCAACCTGATCTTTGTCTACACTGTCCGCTTTGCTTAAACACTGAAGACAAAAACCCATGAAGTTGCAGTTATCTGGGTCGTATTTCTACAATGAAAATGTCTGATAAGTTTATTCCGCGCTCTAAAGGTTAAAGCACCAAATACATGAAATGCACTTTCTCAAGCAGGAAGAAAGGTTTTGAGAGCATTGCAGGAAAAAGAGAAAATGCTAGTAAAAAGCATTTCCTTCTTTTCCCACAGTGTTTTCTATCTTTTCAAAAACAAATCCTGCAAGTTAACCCTTTACCAAACAATCCTGGGTTTTCACGACACTGGGAAAGAAGGTTTTTGAAAACATTGTGGGAAAAGGAGAAAATGCTGATAAACAGCATTTCTCCTTTCCCCACAATGTTTTCTGCTCTATCAGGGAGCTTAAGCCAATTTGTTCCAAAGCTGAAGTTGGCATTTGCCAATACTTTGAAATTGGATTAGTCTAAAATTTTGTTGTGTGGTAAAGAGTTAACCCTTTCCCAAACGACAAATTTTGGACTGGTCCAGACTGAAAGAGTTTGCAGACGACAATTTTAAATTTGATGAAAATGGCAGAAAGTTATCAGAAAGGATAGAAAACACTGTGGGAAAAGGAGAAATTGCTCGTAATTTTCCAACAGTGCTTTCAAAAGACTTGTACTGCAGATAGAAAACACTCGTTACGAGCAATTTCTCCTTTTCCCACAGTGTTTTCAAAAGACTTGTACTGCAGACACGTGAAAACCAGGGCTTGTTTGGGAAAGGGTTAAGCCACATCTTGTACATCCTTTGTTAAATGTACAAGGCTAGGATTTTGATGGTTGGTTAACCCTCTACCACACAACAAAATTTTAGACCTGTCCAAATTGAAAGCATTTGCAGACGACAATTTCACTGTGGCTGAAATAGTGCAATTTTTGTTTGATAGGGTAGAAAACATTGTGGGAAAAGGAGAAAATGCTGGTTACCAGCATTTTCTCCTTTTCCCACAATGTTTTCAAAAGGCTTCTTTCCCAGGGGCGTCAAAAGGCGGCATTGTGCGGTAAAGGGTTAAGAGTTAACCTTTTACCACACAATCCTGAGTATTAATGACCTTGACATAGAAAGCTTTTGAAAACATTGTGTGAAAAGAAGGAAATGTTTTCTATCCTGCCGAAGAAAAGCTCAATTACTTAAAGCCTGGCTGGGTAGCTCAGTGGTTAGCCTTTCTGTCTTGTGACCTGGTGGATGCGGGTTCAACACTCGGTTGAGACAAACTTTCTTTCCGGCAATTTTTCACCTCTCACCTCTGATACATGTGAGAAAAGTAGTCAGTGACCTGGACAGAATGTTTTGTTCGTACTGATGTGAGAAAGCCAGGAAACACATGCGTAGTTGCACTAACCTCCCTGATATGACCCAAACAGTTAAAATGGCCCTAAACTTCAATGCAAACAAATCAATCATTTAATTTGCAGTCTCGAAATGGGTACAAATGTTAAGTCTTATAAATCTTGTGGTGTAGTAAAGAGTTTAAAACCCTTTACCAGAGGACAAAATTTTAGCCTTGTTCAAATTGAAAGCATTTGCAGATGACAATTTCAGTGTGGCTCAAATGGTGCAACTTTCTTAGATAGGGTAGAAAACATTGTAGGAAAAGGAGAAAATGCTGGTTTCCAGCATTTTCTCCTTTTCCCACAATGTTTTCAAAAGGCTTCTATTTCAGGGGCATCAAAAGGCGGCATTGTGCGGTAAAGAGTTAAGGGAGAAAGGGTTTGAAGGGAGAAATTATTATAATTGTGGGTTCATACATTTTTATGATTATTCAGTGAAATTTTAACAAGGTGTATCTCATATGAACAAGGTATGTTTAAATTGTGTTATGGATATAAAAAGAAGATCATGTTTTAAGTAGGTTCTGTGAAACATGATAATTTTAATATCTCTTACCTTTTCAGCACCATAGGAGAAAACAGAGGTTTTTGCAAACGGTATAGATCAAGATCAGATTTTATAGAACATGTAGTATGATCTTGGGTTTATACTGTCTGCTTGGTTAGTCCAGCCAATAATATTAGAATCTGTTTAACCCTTTCCCAAACAAGCCCTGGTTTTCACTTGTCTGCAGTACAAGTCTTTTTTAAAACACTGTGGGAAAAGGAGAAATTGCTCATAACGAGCAATTTCTCCTTTTCCCACAGTGTTTTCTACCCTTTTTGATAACCTTCTGCCATTTTCATCAAATTTAAAAATTGTCGTCTGCAAACTCTTTCAGTTTGGACCAGTCTAAAATTTGTCGTTTGGGAAAGAGTTAAGTTTTTGTTACGGTGTGGAAAGCAGTAAAGTTTGCATATTGGGCATTGAAAGAGTAAAAAATTGTGGAATAATTCTGGTTGTATAGTTGGTTGTAAGGTCATACAAATATCATCAAGTTATGTACTGTAAGTGTTGCCCATATTTAAAATTTTGACCCTTTACCTTTTAATCCCAAGTTTTAACCCTTTCCCAAATGACAAATTTTGGACTCGTCCAAATTGAAAGAGTTTGCAGACGACAATTTTAGATTTGATGAAAATGGCAGAAAGGTCTCAAAAAGGGTAGAAAACACTGTGGGAAAAGGAGAAATTGCTCGTTATGAGCAATTTCTCCTTTTCCCACAGTGTTTTCAAAAGACTTGTACTGCAGACACATGAAAACCAGGGCTTGTTTGGGAAAGGGTTAATGCGCCTGAGAAAGATTAAGCTTTTGGAAAACATTGTGGGACAAGGAGAACATGCTTGTAACCAGCATTATCTTCTTTCTCACAATGTTTTCTACCTTATCAAAGACAAATTTTAACATATGAACTACATTTTTTAAAACATTGTGAGAAAAGGAGAAAATGCTGGTAACCAGCATTAAAAATTCTCCTTTTCTCACAATGTTTTCTACCCCCATCAAAGACAAATTCCATCATTTGAATTGACATTTGAAATATTGTTTGCATATGCTTTCAATATGGACAAGTCTAAGATTCTGTCCTCTGGAAAATATTGAGTTCATCAAACAACAAATTTTAAACTTGTCCAAGTTGAAAGCATTTGCAGACGACTTAATAACCATCACCGAGTCAATGATCTGCAGTAAAAGAGGAATGACTCCCTTTGCAATGACTACTATCATCAATCCTCAGAAAGAAATTGGCCAAGCTGGAGATTTGAACCAGCATCCCCCCTGTTCTCAAGTCCTGTACACTAGTGACCATGCTACCAGGACTCGGCTAGAAAAGAGTTAACATTTTGTAGTGGTAAAGATCAATGATAACCAAATTTTAACCTTAGGGAATTTTTTTTTTTTCAAAAGGTGAATGTGGATTGAATGAAGTTGTTTGGATTAAACAAAAAATTATGCACTATGCCGTTACTACCTTTTTGGCAGCGGGTGAAACCCGCTGTCATAGTCCCCAGGTATGAGTTACTGATTCTCAACGCTTACGATATTTATCTAGGTCGAGAATTCTTGCATCCGGCAGCTTTTTCCTGGATACGCGAGGTAAACAAAACTTGATTCCTACACTTGACTAAATAGTTCCTCCATGAATACACAAACGATCATGTATAAATACACGCTACTCGCGCAGACGACACCCTTTCAAAACTGCCTTACACCTTACGAGTTCATCCGTAATGTTACTGTAGAATAGAAACGGCAAGAGGGCGTCGGTATCTACATAGACCGAAAAAGTGCAAAAGAAAATATTTTCAGAGCAAAAGTTTTTATTAGTCGCCGCGCAGAAGCGCGCGACTATATTTTTAATAGTTTTTCGAGTTAGGACATGGACAATGGGAATTTCTTTTTTATAGGGGTGTTAAGGTTAACAAGGAATCTTTCTACTTCGCCTTAAACTGGCTTTTTAATTCATTCTTAAACTACGAAGTATATACAATACGATACTATTTTTGCTCTGTTAATACTTACAACATCAAAAAATCCGCCCAAGTATTACTTTTATTTTCGCTATTCGCGAGAAATGGACTCATCCAAATAAATGCCTTGTTTCCATTGGTCAAGGTTGTACAGGTTTCCAGTCATTTCGTACCTAGTTAATTTTGTACCTAGGTCATTAAGTAGATACGATTTTGGTCATTTCGTACCTACCTATACTTTCTATTTTGGTCATTTTGTATCCAGTTGGTCATTTCGTATCCACTTTCGTCATTTCGTACACAGGTTTAATTATCATTTTGATTATTTAGTACCTAGTTTTGCCTACTATTTGTGTTTTTTGTAGAATGACCACCGCTAAAATTGTACATTGCTGAAATTGTGTTAAATTCCGCGGAAGAACGAGTATGATGGTTATGATTGTATCTAACCATTATTGGTTACTTCTTTCTAAGTTTAGTTTTTAAAACAAAGATTGTTTAGAACCCTTTTGTTTATTTCTCACCAAGTTCTAGATAAATTTACATGTACTTTGTTGGAAAAAATCTGGAGAGAGACCAGTTTTTCGCTGTGTTGTTCATAAATCGCAATGCAAAACCAATATTCTTTATTAACAGCGTTCACCAAACTGTATAGTTTTAGACTTGTTTAAATTTAAAGCATGCCTTGCAAACTTACGTTCTCTTGAATCATACTATCCTAGGACATTAACATTTTAGTAACTTGGCCCTGTTTTCAACACTTTCCCAAACAAACGCGGGTTATCACGTGCGCTGTCAAATTCTTTTGGAAAAACATGTTGGATAAGGAGAAATTACTCGTTATAAGCAATTTCTCCTTTAACAAATACTTTTCCCCCCACTACTAGCGAATTTTCTACCATTTTTGCAACTTTTTAAATTGTCGTCTGTCAACTCTTTGAATTTGGAAGAGTCTGATATTTTTCGTTTGGAAAAGAGTTCAGAGAGCGCTATGCGAGGGTATTAGATACTGTAACAGAAGACAACTTTTGATATAGATTCACAGTCACATCAATTTCATAATGTGTTAAAAAATCTGCTGATGAAAACTGACATTTACTTATTTGCCCTGGCTTTCTTGAAGCATTAAATAAAAAAATTTGCGGCGACTTTGATTCTTTGCATCGACTTTTTCTTGTCGGTGTTTGTTTGCATTATGAATTTTGAGCATAGGGCATCGTAATGGGATTCGTGTAACATCGCCTTTTATCGCCAAAGTCGTACGGATTCGGCTATGACAGGCGATGTTACACGAAAAGTCACCCATTAAGCCTTTGGCAGACGGCAAAATTTCAGCTGTGTTCAAACTGAAAGCATTTGTAGACGACAATTTCATTGTGGCTCAAATGGTACAAGTTTTATTTTATAGGATAGAAAACATTGTGGATAATAGAGAAAATGCTGGTTCCCAGCATTTTCTCCTTTCCCAGACTGTTTTCACAAGGCTTTTTTCTCAAGGTTGTTAGAAGTCGGCATTGAGTGGTAAAGAGTTAAAAGTAGTTATAACTGCAAATTATATTATGCATTTACTTGTACAACACAATCTCAAGTTTTAACGACCCTTAGAACATAACTTTTTACAAACATTGTAGGAATGGGAGAAAATGCTGGTAAGCAGCATTTTCTCCTTTTCCAACAATGTTTTCTACCCTATCAAAGATGTACACTGTTTTTGAGCCATGTTTCAATTTTTGTCTGCAAATGGCTTCTTTCAGTATAATTTATTAGCAGTTAATGAAATTTAAACAGCTTGGGTCATAACAGCTGCCAGTGTACCTATGCATGCGTTTCTTGGCTATTTCCTTAAGGTCATGCACTGAATAACAACATGGCATAAATGATAAGTGGATCAGAAAGAAGACCATGCTGGAAATTTAAACCAGCGGTACCAACTTCAAGTCTTTGAGCTACAAACTCCTTAAAAGGGATCGGCAAAACTTTTATAAAGCACATTATTTGGCCTACAAGGATTTTGAGGTGTAAAACCTCAAAATTATACTAAGACTGGTTTTCAGTACTTTAAGATACCTTTCAAGAATTTCATAAATGTTACGGGTTGATATAATAGAAAACATTGGTTAGAAGCACTTTCTCCATTTCCACAAATGTCTTTAAAGGCCTCTTCCACAGGGTCATAAAAACTTGGGATTGTTTTGGAAAGGATTAATATCATTTATTCAAGTCTTGTTTTCTGCCTGTGCTCATGTACTAGATTTTATCTTTATTTTAGCCACAAACAAATGAGCTGTGCTTTGGCAAAAGGGGGCTTCTTGCATCCTCGTGATGGATTATACCAAGCAAGACATAAATAATTATTGATCCATAGACTGACCCTTCGTTGTACAGAAAATGGACCAATGGCGAAAAGTTTCAGCCCAGGTCAGCCTGTGAAGACTGCACAGACTGACTGCCTGCACAGGCTGACCTAAGTCTATACTGTTTGCAGATCGATTAAGGCACCTTTTTACTTCAAGTCAAGTATAAAGGAAACCTGTGCAAAGAAAGTAATAAGATCTGTAGCTGGCACAAACCCGCTGCCTTCAGTGCATCAGCGGTTTGATTTAAATGGTAATAGTTACCAGTGGAAATGTAAAAGCTTGTTCAAAGTACATCTGAATCCTTAACCCTTTCCCAAACAACAAATTTTGGACTGGTCCAAATTGAAAGAGTTTGCAGACGACAATTTTACATTTGATGAAAATGGCAGAAAGGTCTCAAAAAGGGTAGAAAACACTGTGGGAAAAGGAGAAATTGCTCGTTACGAGCAGTTTCTCCTTTTCCCACGGTGTTTTCAAAAGACTTGTACTACAGACATGTGAAAACCAGGGCTTGTTTGGGAAAGGGTTAAAGTGCTAAAGTAATGATTTGGACCTTTTTTATGTTGGAAAACAGCCTAAATTACTGGTATTTCAAGGTTTTTTCAGTTATGTAACGTTGCAGCAGAAAGTGTAGATCTTAGATCAAACTTCATGTTCTCTGCAGTCTGCTCTTGATCTCCATCATCTGCAAAAACAACTCGCGTCAGTTCCAGGGCTTTAAGGGTTAATTCAAATGAAGGTTTATCATCAATTAGACCTATCAAGTAACCAAATTAACCCTTTGTAGTATCCTGCCAAAATGAATTCATGGCTAGCACCAGTATGAAAACAGCCTTTGCAAATATATTTTAACAAAACAAGAAAGTTCTTTTCCAGAGCAGTTTCTCTTTTTTAGCTCACCTGAGCATGAAGTGCAGTGTCCAGCATCCGGTGTTCATTCAGATGTCAAAAATTACCTTGTGTGCACTCTAGAGGCCACATTTTCAGTCATATACTAATGAAATTTGTCCAGAATGTTTGTCTTGATTATATCTCGGATATGTTCAAAATTGGGTCATGTCAGGTCAATAAATAGGTCACCAGGTCAAAATTTAGAAAAACCTTATGTGCACTCTAGAGGCCACATTTTTTGTACAATTGTAACTCATGAAACTTAGTCTGAATGTTTATCTTCATGAAATTCTTAACAAGTTTGAAATCGGGTCATGCGGGGTCAAAAAGTAGGTTACCAGATCAAATTTTAGAAAAACCTTGTGTGCACTCTAGAGGCCACATTTTTAGTCTAATACTTACGAAACTTAGTCAGAATACTTTTCTTGATGATGTCTCGGACAAGTTCAAAACAGGGTCATGTTGGGTTAAAAAGTAGGTCACTGGGACAAATCTTACAAAAACCTTGTGAGCACTCTAGAGGCCAATTTGTCAGCCACAAACTCATGAAACATAGTCAAAATGTTTGTCTTGATGATACATCTAACAAGTTTGAAATTGGGGGTCATGTTGGTCACAAAGTAGGCCACTCTGCCAAATTTTAGAAAAACATTGTGTGCACTTTTAAGGCCATATTTTCAGTCAAATACTCATGAAACTTGGTCAGAATGTTTGTCTTGATAAAATATAGCACATGTTCAACATAGGGTCATGTCAGGTCAAAATGTAGGTAATTGGGCCAAATCTTAGAAAAAAACTTGTGAGCACTCTAGAGGCACATTTTCAGATCGTTTCTGATAAAAGTTGGTCAGAATGTTTGTCTTGATGAAATATCAGACAAGTTCAAATTTGTATTATGTCAGGTCAAAAAGTGGGTCGCTGGGAAAAATCTTAGAAAAATCTTTGTGTGCAATCTGGAGGCCACATTTTCTGTTTGATACTCAGGAAATATGATCAGAATGTGTATCTTGATGATATCTCTGACAGGTTCAAAAAGGTTCAAGGAGGTTGAAAAGTAGGTCACTGACACTCTTGTGTTTTACATCATTGAAACTAGGATCTCTCCAGCTTTATCAATTCTACATGACTTTACTTAGGCGAGCGCTTTAGGGCTAATGGCCCTCTTGTTTCACAATGTTTTCACAAATAAGTCTGCTGTAGGACCTGAACAGTCATCTATCTTAGGTGATGTAGAGTAAAGCTGCACTCTTTAGCCTACTCAATTGTTGCTGTCATGCCAAGGGGAAATCGTGTTTTGCAATATTTTTAGCATGGCTGTTTTAGGAGAAAACATCAGGCTACTGTCATGGCCCTTTTGTCTGTCTCACTATCATGCAAAAACTGACATTTCCAGTTTATCTCAGTCATTACTGAAGATGTTTACTTCAAACATGAGCTAGTTGTAACCTATTAAAACGGGGAATCCTCAGGAATATTCTTGGCACAGTTATGCCCCTTTTTCAACCTGGAAATTTCACCTAAAAGCAACTGCAGCCAAACGTTGGCACCAGCTTGTGGTGCTCTTGTTTGAGCCACCAGCATTTTCTTCTTTTCCACAATGTTTTCTCCCTGTCCAAAAATAAATTTCAGTTTTTGCGTCTCACTGTGTGTTGTCTGCAAATGTTTTCAATTTGGACAAGTCTAAAATTTTGTCATTTGGTAAAGGGTTAACCGTTAACTTTTCCATAAGACTCGGTAGGTAGTCCGTCTTTCAATGTTGTCTCTATCAAGGCTACCTGTAGGACAAATCTCCCTTGTGAGCACAAGAGACTTGAACTTATAATCTAAGTGGTTGTTGAGTGTGCTGTTGAGTTAGACAATCAGTGCCCATCTTAATTAGACCTACAGATTAACTCTTTGCTTGGTTCAATTCAATTTTAGCATAGATTAATATAGGAGTCCCGTCGAGAATGAGAAATAAAACAGCATCTAGCAAGCAGCATGCTTTTGAAACAGAAGGCACCTTTTTTCCTGACAAACCTGCCCTCTTTAATCCTTTACCACACTTTTATCGACCCTAAGGAAGAAAGCTTTTAAAAACATTGTGGGAAATGGAGAAAATGCTGGTAACCAGCATTTTCTCCTTTTCTCACAATGTTTTCTATCCTATCAAAGAGAAAAATTATCAGTTTAGCAACTTTTAGTTTGTCGTCTGCAATTGCTTTCAATTTGGTCCAGTCCAGAATTTTGTCGTTTGGTAAAGCGTTAACCTACTGTATGAGATAAGGTTTCCAACTGTATTGTCTTAAGACTCCTGTTCATTTGTCAGTGTATTTTTTAGCTCCTCTGGCTTAAGGGCAGTCAGCTTATGTAGATTTCACAAATATGAATGATACTTGATAACACTTGCTTGTATTCACTCACATCATTTTTGCCTGTGAAAAAGATATAACTTATTTTGGAAGGCCAGGCTAGGCTTCTTTCTCTAAGATATTTTATTGCCATACACACTTCTTACAGATTATTAGTTTTGTCAGTGCCAGTATAGAACATGGCACAATTATTTAAAAGGCAGTAGAGCAATAAAGGGTCATCATAGCCCTCTCATTTTCACATGTTTTTAACCCTTTACCACACAGTGACGCCTTTTGACGCCCCTGGGAAAGAAGCCTTTTGAAAACATTGTGGGAAAAGGAGAAAATGCTGGTAACCAGCATTTTCTCCTTTTCCCACAAAGTTTTCTACCCTATCAAAGAAAAATTGCACCAGTTGAGCCACGTTGAAATTGTTGTCTGCAAATGCTTTCTATTTGGACAAGGCTAAAATTTTGTTGTCTGGTAAAGGGTTAATCTGAAAGGAAAAAAATTGTTACTTGGGCAGTGTTCAGTGATCTTAGATATGATACATTTAGAACAGAGGTGACAAATATTTGAGCCACATTCTGGCAAAAGGGGGCTTAATGCATCTCTGTGATCCATGATACCAGTCAAGCCATGACATAATTGTGGATCCAAAATAGCCACTTTTTTTACAGCCGACTTAATCATGAGATAGAATAGTACTTGGACATACAGAAAATTGACCAATAGCGAAAAGTTTCGGCTTAGGTCAGCTTGTCAGGAATGCGCAGGCTGACCTGGGTTGATACTTTTTGCAGATGCAGTAAGCCCCCTTTCATAGAGCCTGGGTCATTTCTCATCTCGCAGTGAATTCAGTGAGGGAATTCTCATAGTATGGGAAAATGTTGATTGTAGAGGTTTATATGTGAACAGGAAAAGAGATTACTACCTGTGATGTATAATTACATTGTCAGATTTTCTTCTCACTAGGACATTGTGCCAGATTAACTCTTTTACCAAAGGACAGAATTTTAGACTCTTCTGAATTCAAAACATCTGCAGACAGTAATTTTCAAAATTGGTAAAGATGGGCTAAGGATTTCTGATAGGGTAGAAAACATTGTGTGAAAAGGAGAAAATGCTGGTTACCAGCATTTTCTCCTTTTCTCACAATATTTTCATAAGGCTTCTTTCCAAGGGTCATTAAAACTCAGGATTGTGTGGTAAAGGTTTCACTCTTTACCTAAAGACAAAATGTAAGATTTAACAAACTTAGGAGTATTTGCAGACAACAAATAAGAAGTATCTCATTTGAGGGATTTATAATTGAAAAGGTAGTAAATATTGTGCTAAAAGGAGAAAATGCTGGTTACGAGCAATATCTCCTGTTCCCACAATGTTTTCAAAAGCCTTCTGTCTCAGGATCGTTAAAACATGGGATTGTTTGATAAAGGGTTATAGATATTGCAATTTCAAACCTGTTTTTGTCAGAATATTTGACCAAGAAGTGGACAGTGTAGATCAAGATCAGGTTGCATAATATGTGCAGTCTGATCTTCATCTACACTGTCCACATAAGCAGTTAAACCTCAGAGTTTGGTGCTAGAAAGGATATAACTCTTTACCACACAACAAAATTTTTGCCTTGTTCAAATTGAAAGCAGTCACAGACAACGAAATAAATGTGGCTGGAATGATGATTTCAATCTTAAAAAGGGTCAAAAACATTGTGAAAAAACTCATGATTTTGTGGTAAAGGATTAAGGTAGTATTTTAACCCTTAAAGTGCCTTTCACGACTATAGTTGCATTTGTGGCCAGTATAGATCAAGATCAGGCTGCACAAAACATGCAGCCTGATCTTTGATCTACACTGTCCGCTTTGATGAATCACTGTGGACAAAAGCAGCCATGAAATTGCAATTATTTGGGTCATATTTCAAGGATTAAAATGTCTGGCAGCTTTCACGACTATAGTTGCATTTGCGGCCAGTATAGATCAAGATCAGGCTGCACAAAACGTGCAGCCTGATCTTTGATCTACACTGTCCGCTTTGATGAATCACCGTGGACAAAAGCAGCCATGAAATTGCAATTATTTGGGTCATATTTCAAGGATTAAAATGTCTGGCAGGTTTATTCGGCACTCTAAGGGTTAACTCTTTACCAAATGACAAAATTTTAGCCTGGTCCAAATTGAAAGCATTTAGAGACAACACATTAAATGTTGCTTTAATGAGGATTTCTGTCTTTGATAGGATAGAAAACATTGTGGGAAAAGGAGAAAATGCTGGTTACCAGCATTTTCTCCTTTTCCCACAATGTTTTCAAAAGGCTTCTTTCCCAGGGTCATTAAAAGTCAGGATTGTGTGGTGAAGAGTTAATTTGTTATGACCAGCAAGAGCAAACAAATAGGCAGAGTAGACAAATGGGACAATTACCACTCTACAGATTTTTAGACTTACCCAAAAATCATAGCATTTTCAGATGACAAATGTATCTAAAAAGATGAGATTTTTCTAAAAAAGGCCAGAAAACATTGAGGGAAAAGGAGAAAATGCTTGTCACCAGCATTTTCTCCTTTTCCCAAACTGTTTTATCCAAAAGCGTTTGTTCTCGATTTTGACAAATCTCTGGGTTGTTGTGTATAGGGTTAATGCAGGTGAGGCATCTAACATTTTATTAGAAAATTTTAATCTTTAGTCAATATACCTATAGGAGCATCTCAATACATTGCCAGGCCTTTCTCATTTGCATTCACTAAAGGGAGATAATTATTATCATAACAAGCTGTACTATTATTGAGAAATATTTACTATATTTCAGATTGAACCATGGGGAGTGTTGATCCAGCTTTCAAATCTGTCGACAGAACTAAGCCATGTTTCCTAATATGGCGGATAGAGGTAAAGTTATTTTCTAATGACTGAATGGTCTTTTACTTAGCTTTCAACATTATTTCAGTCATCTACATGATGACAGCTCAACTATCCATGTATTTCCTAGGTTTTACCAATAATGGACTGTGAACCTGAAGTATCTTGTTCAAGAACATTCGCAAAGAAAACCTAGTGCCATGAGTGAAGGTTAACCCTTTCCCAAACAAGCCCTGGTTTTCACGTGTCTGCAGTACAAGCCTTTTGAAAACACTGTGGGAAAAGGAGAAATTGCTCGTAACGAGCAATTTCTCCTTTTCCCACAGTGTTTTCTACCCTTTTTGAGACCTTTCTGCCATTTTCATCCAATTTAAAATTGTCGTCTGCAAACTCTTTCAATTTGGACCAGTCCAAAATTTGTCGTTTGGGAAAGGGTTAAACTTTGATCATATTAAACCAGGTTTTCCTATTTACAAACTTGGCTGAGGCTCAAAGTGTTTTACCCAAGGATACTCCCACAAAACCGAATGCCAGGGTTGAGGATCGAACCTGGAATCTCTGTATCTCACCCTTACCTTTAAGCCACACCAGACCCTTGGGACTAGCAATAAACATAATAATAATTTGTGATGTGTCGATCCAGATTCTGGGCTCTAACCTTTTACCACACAATGCTGAATTTTAACGACCCTAAGAAAGAAGCCATTTGAAAACATTGTGGGAAAAGGAGAAAATGCTGGTATCCAGCATTTTCTCCTTTTCCCACAATGTTTTCTAACCTTCCTGGAACAAACTGTAGTTTTTCAGTCACCTTTATTTTGTCGTCTGCAAATGCTTTCAATTTGGACTAGTTTGGTAAAGAGTTAACTTCATGTGAGCTTTCCTTGTTGTCTAATATTTAACTTTTTACTAGATGACAAAATGTTACACATTTTTTTTTTAAACATTTGCAGACAACATTTAATTAAATGTGGTTCATATGACAGGACTTTGAAAGGGCTAGGAAGCAGTGTGAAAAAAGGAGAAATGCTTTTCACAAGCATTTTTCCCTTTTCCCCATAGTGCTTTCACAAGTTTTCTTCCTCAGGTTTGATCGCCGTGATATGACTAAAATAATGTTGAAAGCGGCGTAAAACACCATTCAATCAATCAATCAATCCTCAGGGTTGAAAAAACAGAATAATTTGATAAGTGCTTAAACTTTTACCAAATGACAAAATTCTGGACTAGACTAAATTGAAAGCTTTTGCAGACGAAAAATGTAGCTATAATGATGATTTTTGTCTTTAATAGGGTAGGAAACGTGGGAAATGGAGAAAATACTGTTTTCTAGCATTTTCTCCTTTTATCACAAAGTTTTCAAAAGGCTTCTTTCTTAACTCTTTACTGCACAATCCCGAGTTTTAATGACCCTTGACCCTTTCCCAAACAAGCCCTGGTTTTCATGTGTTTGCAGTACAAGTCTTTTGAAAACACTGTGGGAAAAGGAGAAATTGCTTGTAACGAGCACAGTGTTTCCCACAGTGTTTTCTACCCTTTTTGAGAACTTTCTGCCATTTTCATCAAATTTAAAAATGTCGTCTGCAAACTCTTTGATTTTGGACCAGTCCGAAATTTGTCGTTTGGGAAAGGGTTAAGAAGAAAGCCCTTTGGAAACATTGTGGGAAAAGGAGAAAATGCTGGTAACCAGCATTTTCTCCTTTTCCCACATTGTTTTCTACCCTTCCATAGACAATTTTCTCCATTTGAGCCACATTGAAATTGTCATCTGCAAATGCTTTCAATTTGGATGTGTGTAGCATTTTGTCATTTGGTAAGTGGTTAGGGGTCATCAAAACTAGGGATTGTTTGGTAAAGGGTTAAACGTTACAGCTAAGAATTTATAAAGTCACTCTGTCTAAAAATAGGAACCAAAAGTTTCAAGTCCATTGGGCCAAGCGTACAGGACTTGAGAACAGGAGGTCGCTGGTTCCATCCCCGGCTTGGTCAATTTCTTTCCGAGGATTGATGATAGTCACTGCGACAGGATTCATTCCTCTCTCACCGCTAACCATTGTTTCTACGATGGTTATGTGGGAAAGCAGCCAGTGGCTTGGAAAGAATATTGTGCGGAGTACTGGTAATAGAAATTCCAGGAAAGCATGGATAGGTGCACTGGCCGCCGCGATATAACTGAAATAATGTTGAAAACGGTGTTAAACACCATACAACCAATACAATCAATCAAGTCCATCGGTGCTCTTGTCTTTAGTGTTCAAGCCAAGCAGACAGTGCAGATCAAAGATCAGACTGCACATCTTGTGTCATCTGATCTTAATCTTCACTGGCCATAAAGGCAACTTTAGTTGTTAAAACACTTCAGTAGTTGAAAGTATACTGGCAACTTTCTATTTCAGAATATGAATGTAGTCGCAGTCCCAAAGCCAGAATATGGTAAATTTTTCAAAGGAGATTCCTACATTGTTCTCTCAGTAAGTAAAATGTATTCTATTTTGATAATGAGACATGCTTTTCTAAAAGGGGATTGAATGCATCTGCAAAAAGCATTGACCCAGGTCAGCCTGCATAGCCCACGCAGCCTACCCTAGGGAGAAACTTTGCCATGGGTGAAATTCCTTGATGTCCAAGGGCCTTGTTCGTCATGATCAGTCAGTTGTTGGACAAAGTGAACTTTATGGATCCATGGTTTAGAGATGACTTGCTTGCTATACTGCATCATGGAGATGCATTAAACCCCCTTTTTTCCAGAGCACTGCTCGTATTATTTCACACAAAAACTTTTTTTTTTTTTAATGTTTTTCTCCCTAACTCTTGATCACACAACAAAAATGTAGACTTGTCCAGATTGAAAGTGTTTTGCAGACGACACATTAAATGTTGCTCAAATTGGGGAAGATGTCTTTGATAAGGTAGAAAACATTGTGGGAAAAGGAGAAAATGCTGGCTACCAGCATTTTCTCCTTTTCCCACAATGTTTTCAAAAGGCTTCTTTCTCAAGGTTGTTCAAACTCGGGATTGTGTGGTAAAGGGTTAATCTTTCGCCAAACAGTCTTTTGTTTTAACAGTCCTTAGGAAGAAAACTACCTAAAATCATTGTAGGAAAAGAAAAGAAAATTCTGGTAAACAACATTTTTCTCTTTTCCTACTAGTTTGCTATTCTATACAAGACAAATCTGGTCATTTAAGTCTTTTTAAGTTACAAGATCTTTTTCACCAGCGTAATGCTTTAAATTTAGAGAAATTTAAGATTTTATCGTCTGATAAAAACTAGAAAAGTTAAGTATTTATCGGGTCACAAAATTTGGACACCTCCATATTCAAAGCATTTGCATGGAAAGTATTTGGGTAAAAATTACATTCAAATAGATGATTTGTTTTTGCATGTAAATTACATTGATATGTACATGTATTATGATAATAAATATGGGCCATGCTCTGTGAAAAGGGGGCTTAATGCATCTGCAAAAGGTATTGACCCAGGTCAGCCTGTGCAGTCTGTAATCTTTGCATTCTTGCAGCCATCATTGGCAACATTTGGCATGAAGATACAAGAATGATTATAGTTTCATAAAAAAAAAGAATGAAATGGGTTAAAAACTGGCAGAAAACGAGTATACATGTATCTTTAAAATTTAGAAGTTAATATTTTTTAAATTTCTCATGTTTTATCAAAATAGTCGCAATTTTGAAATGGCACATTGACAGAGATTTGCATTTTGACGAATGCAGAAAGCAGTAAGAAGTCTGAATTAGAAACCTTAGGTTATAACAATCAGTCTACCATTTTGAAACCAAGCAGGTGTCATATCACAATATGCATGCAACAATATCATGAAAGTGCATGTTAGTGGCAAGGAGAGAATTAACTCTTTACCAAACAACAGAATTTCAGACAAGACCAGAATTTGCAGATGACAAAATCAGTGTGACTGAAAACTTGCAATTTATTTTGGAAAGGGTAGAAAACATTGTGGGAAAAGGAGAAAATGCTGGTTACCAGCATTTTCTCCTTTTCTCACAATGTTTTCAAAAGGCTTCTTTCTCGGGGTCGTTAAAACTCGGGATTGTGTGGTAAAGGGTTAATTTACCATATTATGATATCAATGTAATTTACATGCAAGAATGAATCATGTGAACATAGTTTTTTACTTCAATACTCCTCCACACGTTTGCGGGTGACGGTATTTCAATTAAATATGGATCTAATGATGGGAGTTGTCTTGAAAGGTTGATAACTTTGTGGGAAAAGGAAAAAATGCTGTTGCCCAGCTTTTCTCATTTTCCTATAGTGTTTTTGAAGACTTTTTTTCTCCCAGTCAGAAAAACCTTGGATTGTTTGGAAAAGACTTCCATACAATCCTGAATTTTAATGGCCCTGAGATATAAAGGTTTTGAAAACTGTGGGAAAAGGAGAAAATGTTCGTTACCAGCATTTTCTTCTTTTCCCACAATGTTTTCTACTCAATCAAGCCAAACCCAGTAATTCCAGCCATGTTTAAATTGTCATCTGCAAATGTTTTCAGTTTGGAAAAGTCTAAAATTTTGTTGATTTGTAAAGACTTAACTCTTTATTACGGGACAAAAATTTGGACTAGGCAATATTGAATGCATTTGTAAAGTGCATTTATAGTTGTAATGATATAATATTTCTTTGAAAGGGTAGAAAACATTGAGGAAAAAGGAGAAAAATGCTGGTTCCCAGCATTTTCTCCTTTTCCCATAATGTTTTCAAAAGTTTTTTCCTTTAAGGTCGTTAAAACTCGGGATTGTGTGGCAGTGGAGAAATACATTTATCATAATGTTATATCAATCTACTTGACTTGTCCTGGGATATAGGTTTGCTCAGCTCATCCAGACTTATAACCCTTATCATGCCAAATAAGTAAATGAATGAAATATTCAAGCCGATAGTATCAACCCAAATTTTGCTATTTCAAAAGTACTTTTGGGGGAAAGATATCTCCTTATTGGACAGTGTCGATCTAAAATCAGACTGCACATTCTTTGCAGTCTGATTTTGATCTATAATGTCCGCAAAAGGCCAGTGAATTGCGCGTAGCAGCTTAACTCTTTACTAAACAACAAAATTTTAGATTGATCCAAATTGAAAGCACTGAAATTTGTTTTAGGAAGGGTAGAAAACATTGTGGGAAAAGGAGAAAATGCTGGTTACCAGCATTTTCTCCTTTTCCCACAATGTTTTCAAAAGGCCTCTTTCACAGGGTTGTTTAAAGTCGGGATTGTGTGGTAAAGGGTAAAGGGCCAATTCCTTTATCACCAAACTTGATAAAGTTTGTTCAGTGATAATTAATGCAATATTGGTTGTCTTGCTGAAAGGTTTTGCCTTTCAACCCATTATAGGTTGCCCAACGTGACATAATGTCCTTTTGCTGACAGTGTGAATCAGGATCAGACTGTACAGAGTGTGCAGTCTGATCCTTGATCTCCACTGTCTGATCCTGTATGATTCTCCTGGCAAAAGGAACTTACAAATTCCAATACCCAATTTTTTTATTATTGGCTTCCATTTATTTAACCCTTTACCACACAATCCTGAGTTTTAATGACTTTGTTAAAAAAGGCTTTTGAAAACATTGTTGGAAAAGAAGAAAATGCTGGTAACCAGCTTTTTCTTTTCCCACAATGGTTTTTCTACTCTGTTGAAGACAAATGTGTCCTTTGAGCCATATTAAAAAAAATTGTCTGCATATGCATTCAATTTGGACAAGTCTAAAAAATTTTCGTTTTGGCAAAGAGTTAACACCATAAGGGTCAAAAGGAAACCTCTACACATCAAGAACAGGTAATTCTGAAATATTTTTGAAATAGTTATGCCCATTTTTTGACTTAAGATTTTCACTAAAGATTTAACTGAATCCCCAGATTGGCACCCATATGCCCAGATCTTGTTGATTGAAAGTGTAGTTGTGATTGGTATAAGTTGTTGTTGAAAGTGACGAAAAAGCTCTTGGTACAGTTTTTTCTTGATTATTTTTTGAAATACAATAAACATCATTCAGACTTATTTACTTCATTAGAAAACTTGATTAACCCTTTACCGCACAGTGCCACCTTTTGACGCTCCTGGGAAAGAAGCCTTTTGGAAACATTGTGGGGAAAGGAGAAAATGCTGGTAACCAGCATTTTCTCCTTTTCCCATAATGTTTTCTACCCGATCAAAGAAAAATTGCACCATTTGAGCCACATTGAATTTGTTGTCTGCAAATGCTTTCAATTTGGACAAGGCTAAAATTTTGTCGTCTGGTAAAGGGTTAAGTTTGCTCACTGATTAGGAATGCAGTATTGGCTGTCTTATTAGTCATAGCCTTGTTGTTGTTGTTGTCAGAAACTTGTTGTGTGAAAGCTTTGACATTTTCTCCTATCTCTTTCATTACTGAAGATATTTACTTCAAACTTGGGTAGTTGTTATACTTGAAAAGGTGAACCTATACAGCAAGGATGGAAAGCCCTGGGTCTCTATTCACCAACCATTTTTAAGAACATTCTTAGTATTATTCTCCAAGATTTTCCAAATTTGAAAGTAACACAACTTCTGATTGGCTGAACCATTTGATTTAGCCAGTCATCAGGGGTGTTACTTTAAAATTCGGAAAATCTTGTAGAATAAGACAAAGAAAACTCTTAAGAAGGGTTGGTGAATACAGGCCTTGAAATATTTTTGATACGATTGTGCCACGCCATTTTCTTAGACTTTTTACTGAAAATGCAGCTGTCACTGCATCCTCATACAGTGCTCTTCTTGTTTTATCCCGGAGTAATGGTTGCTAGCTGCTTTTGTCAGTTGTAAATAAATACCTCTGAATATGACTTTTATATTTTGGTTGTACATTAATGATTATATAATTCAATAATTTGTTACTATGGCAACAGTTAGCACCAACAGGAAGTAGACATGGTCCCAATGCACAGGTAACCATATTGTGTGACTTAAGTTTGCATGCTTGTTGCTTCATTGGAAGTGCCAGTGGCTTAACTTTTTACCAAACAACAAATTTTAGACTCTTTCAAATTCAAAATATCTGCAGACAACAAATTCAAAATTAGTACAAATGAGCTTAAGGTCTCTGATAGGGTAGAAAACATTGTGGGAATAGGAGAAAATGCTGGTTACCAGCATTTTCTCCTTTTCCCACATTGTTTTCAAAAGCCTTCTTTCCCAGGGTCATAAAGACCCGGGATTGTTTGGTAAAGGGTTAATTCTGTACCAGACAACATACTTTTAAAATGGTCCAAATTGAAGGCATTTACAGACAATGTATTAAATGTGGCTGAAATGATTAAAATTGACTTTGCAAAGGTAGAAAACATTGTGGGAAATGGAGAAAATGTTTATTAGCAGCATTTCCTCCTTTTCCCACTATGTTTTCTAAAGGGTTCTTCTCCAGGGTCATTAAAAGTCAGGCTTGTTTGCTAAAAGCTATAGAACTATGATTTTGTAGAACGGCATAAACCCCTACCTCCATTTTGCGAGTAAACTTAGATATCTGTAGGCTATTTTATAGAATTTATATGGTAAGAAATTAATTTGGATATTGATATATACATCAAAATCACTGTAGCAGAATTTAGAAGGAGGCCAGTTCTGTTTGTAGCAGTGTTTTAATTAATTTTATTGTGTTTAATGCCGTTTTCAGCATTATTTATGTTATATTGCAGTGGCCAGTGCACCTATCCATGCTTTCCTGGAGTTTCTTTTTGCCAGTGCTAAGCACAATATTCTTTCCAAGCCACTGGCTCACATAGCCATCGTCGAAACAATGGTTAGTAGTGAGAGAGGAATGAATCCTGTCACAATGACTGTCATCAATCCTTGGAAAGAAAGTGGCCAAGCCGGGGATCAAACTAGTGACCTCCTGTTCTCAAGTCCTGTAAGCTACTGACTCAGAGCTACCGGAGCTCGGCGCGGTGTTTTACGCAATGTCAGTTACATGAAACTGCATAAAACTTCATTTTGACCAATTTGTTGTTTTACAATGTATTTAGAATGATTATGCCATGATTTAGGGAAAAACAGCAGAAATTCCACAAATTTAAAGGCATTTGTCAACACTGGGAGTCTTAGCCACTACCATCATGGAACAAAAACATGCTTTATTGTAAAAAAACATCATGAAGAAAACCATTCTATATCTGACTTTCATGGTGTTACATTCATTCCCTGCGGAATTCATAGTCATCGTGCTACTGCCATCAACACCCCATATTATTGTTCAGAAAATATGGTGGCTTTCTTTTGCAATATAAAGAAGAGTTAGGATAAGATGAGGACATGAAATAAAATCTTGGGATAAATTGACAGAAAGATGTCTAATGTTTTGTGAATTGTAATTACTGGTAATGATATGCAGAAAATACATGTTTAACTCTTTACCAAACAATAAAATTTTAGATTAGTCCAAATTGAAAGCATTTGCAGACGATAAAATAAATGCCACTGAAAAATTGAAATTTGTTTCGGGAAGGGTAGAAAACATTGTGGGAAAAGGAGAAAATGCTGGTTAACAGTATTTTCTCCTTTTCCCACAATGTTTTCAAAAGGCTTCTTTCTCAGGGTCATTTAAAGTCGGGATTTTGTGGTAAAGGGTTAAGTCTTTACCAACAACAAAATATTGGACTTGTCCAAATCGTTAGCATTTTGCAGATGACAAATTCAACATGGCTAATAAATTTTCCTTGAACAAATAGAAAACATTTTGGGAAAAGGAGAAAATGCTGGTTACCAGTATTTTCTTCTTTTCCCGAAATGTTTTCAAAAGCCTTCTTCCTCAAGGTCATTCAAACTCAGGATTGTGTGGTAAAGGGTTAGTATGATGGTTGATCTATGTGCTTAGAATGTTATTTAACCCTTTATTAAACAATCTGGTTTTTCAACAACCCTGAAATATAAGTCTTTTGAAAACTCTATGTTATAAGGAGAAAATGCTGGAAACCAGCATTTCTCCTTTTCCCAATGATTTTTAATTGCCCTTTGGAGAACAAATCCCGTAATAAGAGTTCTGTGTAACTCTTTATCAAAGACAAAAATTTAGACCAATCCAATTGAAAGTATTTGCAGATGACAAATTAAGTTTGGATTAACTCTTTACCACACAATCCCAACTTTTAACGACCCTGAGAAAGAAGCCTTTTGAAAACATTATGGAAAAAGGAGAAAATGCTGGTAACCAGCATTTTCTCCTTTTCCCACAATGCTTTCTACCCTACCCAAAACAAATTTTAATTTTTCAGTCACATATATATTGTCATCTGCAAATGCTTTCAATTTGGTGTAAAATTTTGTCATTTGGTAAAGGCATAAATAATAGATTAATCTTTTTATAGATAGAAAGCATAGCGGGAAAAGGAGAAAATGCTGGTTGTTTTCAAAAGCTTGCCTTTTCAGGGTTGTACATCTCGATAAATATGTGTGCTTGAAAAAATGAATTTGAGTGTTAGTTTAAACTTATGGTGAGCTGATGATCAGATCTCTAACTGTGATTTGTAACCTGTGCTTAACTCTTTACCATTTAACGACAAAATTTTGGACATGTCCAAATTGAAAGCATTTGCAGACGACAAAATAAATGTGACTCAAATATTGAAATTTGTTTTGGGAAGAGTAGAAAACATTATGGGAAAAAGAGAAATGTTACCAGCATTTTCTCCTTTTCCCACAGTGTTTTCAAAAGGCTTCTTCCTCAGGGTCGTGACAACCCGGGATTCTTTGGTGAAGGGTTAAAATGCCAGTTATTTCAGTATTTAATCCTTTACAAGGCAATCCTGAGTTTTATCGACAGGAGAAAGAAACCTTTTGAAAACAGTTTAGGGAAAGGAGAAATTGCTGATAACCAGCATTTTCCCCTTTACCCAAAATGTTTTTTACTCAGTCAAAGACAAATTCCATCATTTGAACCTTATTTATATTGTCGTCTGCAAATGCTTACAGTTTGGATAAGTCCACACATTGCTCTTGTGTTAAAAACTTAGGAAATTCATTAACTCTTTACCAAACAACACAATTTTAGACTGGACCAAATTGAAAGCATTAAATTTTGCATATGATGAATTAGATATAGCCTAAATGATGATATTTGTCAACTGTAGAGTAGAAAACATTGTGGGAAAAGGAGAAAATGCTGGTTACCAGCATTTCCTCCTTTTCCCACAATGCTTTCAAAAGCCTTCTTTCTACAGGGTTGTTAAAAGTCGTGATTGTGCGGTAAAGGGTTAACAGACAAAATTTCAGATAATGAATGAAAAGCCTTGCAGACTACAAAATGAAATAATGATAAAATTTGTTTTTGACTGGGCACACAGGAAACATTGCTGAGAAAAAGAGAAAATGCTTTTTATCACAATATTTTCAGAACCTGTCTCCCTCAGTGTCCTTATAAAACAGGGTCACCTGGTCAAGGGTTAATTTCCTTTCAAAAGCTGTTTTCTGTCGGGGACCAGGCATTAAAAGTTTTGTTGGGATCAGTCTGAAAAATATACAAACTGCTTTTTGAACAGGGGGTGTAACCCTTATCCTGCTAAATAACTAACAAAATTTGGTACAAATCCAATTAATGCTACTTCAAGCTTAATTTTGGAGAGAAATATCCCCTTGTCGGACAGTGTAGATCAAAGATCAGACTGCACGTTTTGTGCTGTCTGATCTTGATCTACACTGTCCGCAAAAGGTCAGTGAGTCACGCTTAGCAGCCTGAGGGTTAACCCTTTACCAAACAATCACGGGTTTTCACGACCCTTTTGAAAACATTGTGGGAAAAGGAGAAAATGCTGGTTACCAGCATTTTCTCCTTTTCCCACAATGTTTTCTACCCTTCCCAAAACTAATTTCAATTTTTGAGTCACTTTTATTTTGTCATCTGCAAATGCTTTGAATTTGGACTAGTCTGAAATTTTGTCGTTTGGTAAAGAGTTAACCCTTTCCCAAAACGACAAATTTTGGACTGGTCCAAATTGAAAGAGTTTGCAGACGACAATTTTAAATTTGATGAAAATGGCAGAAAGTTATCAAAAACGGTAGAAAACACTGTTGGAAAAGGAGAAATTGCTCATTATGAGCAATTTCTCCTTTTCCCACAGTGTTTTCAAAAGACTTGTACTGCAGACACGCGAAAACCTGAGGGCTTGTTTGGGAAAGAGTTAAAGCATCTCCAAGATGCATCATACCAAGGAAGTCATCACAGAATTATGGATCCATAAAACCCAGTTTGTCTGACAACTGACTGAATCATGTGGTAGACTGGTCCTCACAGTGCACATGCAGACAACTGACCAATAGCAAAAATGTCTGGACCTTGGTCAGTCTGTGAAACTTTTTACAGGTTTATTAAATCACCTTTTCACAGGGTGCAACTCATTAATCATTGGTTTGCTGTTCAGAGTGCTGGAGCGCTTTTTGAATTTTGAATGGTTCAGGGATTTGCTTCGAATTTTTGTTAGTTCATTTTTTGATGCAGTTTTCTATACATGTAGTATTGAAATTCTCATGACAGCCAGTGCACACCTTTCCATGTGTTTCTGAGTGTTATGTTTTTGTTTACTGGTACTTTTAATACCAAGCCACTGGCTGCTTTCCAATATGAGGAGAATTTATACAGTTTTAACTCTTTATCAGGCACAAAGATTTTTGACTTTCAAATGAAAAGTATTTGGAAATAATAAATGATTACATGGCTTAACTGGTGGGATCTTTCTTAGAAGGAAAGAAAGCATTGTGGGAAAAGTAGGTACTGCTAATGCTGGTTACCTGAATTTTCACCTTTTCCCTGAACATTTTTTAACTCTTTATACCACATGGCAATGTTTCAGACTGGTCCAAACTGAAGGTGTCTGCAGACGACAAATTAAATGTAGCTCAAACACTGGATTTTTCTATGAAAGAATAGAAAACATTGTGGGAATAGGAGAAAATACTGGTTACCAGGATTTTCTCCTTTTCCCACAATGTTTTCATAAGCCTATCTCCCCAAGGTTGTTAAAACTCAAGATTGTGTAGTAAAGATTTAAAGCATCCCTCCAGAGGGTTTAGAAGAAAATGCTGGTTACCAGCAGGACTTGTTTGGAAAAGGGTTAAGCAAGGTAAAATGGCAAGGAAAAATTATATTTGGATGTTGCTTTGGCTCTGGTACAAGATACCAGACAAAGTAGATCAAAGATCAGACTGCATGTTATGTGCAGTCTGATCTTGATTTGAACTGTTTAGAGACATAATATACAGACATATCATAGACCAGTGCTATCAAGACTCTCTACAGCATGTTGTATCTTTGTTTCTTAGTTTCTGAATGCATCTATATGTTATAGATATTAGCAATGCCCTGCAAAAAGTATCGTCCTGTGCAGGCTGACATGGGTGGAAACTTTTTGGTCCTAGTGAATTTTATGCAGGTTAAAGCTAGGACCATTCCACGCTAACATTCAAATAATTGTTAGACCTGAAACGTTTTGGTCTTAGTGAATTTTATACATGTTAAAGCTAGGACGATTCCACGCTACATTTAAATAATTGTTAGACCTGAAACTTTTTGGTCTTAGTGAATTTTATGCAGGTTTAAAGCTAGGACCATTCCATGCTCACATTCAAATAATTGTTAGACCTGAAACTTTTTGGTCTTAGTAAATTTTATACATGTTAAAGCTAGGACAATTCCACACTACATTTAAATAATTGTTAGACCTAAAACTTTTTGGTCTTAGTTAATTTTATGCAGGTTAAAGCTAGGACCATTCCACGCTAACGTTCAAATAATTGTTAGACCTGAAACTTTTTGGTCTTAATGAATTTTATACATGTTAAAGCTAGGACAATTCCACACTACATTTAAATAATTGTTAGACCAGAAACTTTTTGGTCTTAGTTAATTTTATGCATGTTAAAGCTAGGACCATTCCACGCTAACATTCAAATAATTGTTAGACCTGAAACTTTTTGGTCTTAATGAATTTTATACATGTTAAAGCTAGGATGACTCCACGCTACATTTAAATAATTGTTAGACCCGAAACTTTTTGGTCTTAGTAAATTTTATACATGTTAAAGCTAGGACGATTCCATGCTCACATTCTAATAATTGTTAGACCTGAAACTTTTTAGTCTTAGAGAATTTTATGCATGTTAAAGCTAGGACCATTCCACGTTGACATTCAAATAATTGTTAGACTCGAAACTTTTTGGTCTTAGTGAATTTTATACATGTTAAAGCTAGGACCATTCCACGCTACATTTAAATAATTGTTAGACCAGAAACTTTTTGGTCTTAGTGAATTTTATGCGTGTGAAAGCTAGGACCATTCCACGCTCACATTCAAATAATAGTTAGACCCGAAACGTTTTGGTCCTAGTGAATTTTATGCATGTTAAAGCTAGGACCATTCCACGCTCACATTCAAATAATTGTTAGATCCACGCTCACATTCTAATAATTGTTAGACTAGATGGATTTTATGAATCCCTAATAATGTGATGACTTGCTTAACTCTTTACCAAACTACAAAATTTTAGACCGGTCCAAATTGAAAGCAGTTGCAGACGACAAATTAAATGTGTCCCAAAAAATGAAATTTGTTTTTAGGAAAGGTAGAAAACATGGTGGGAAAAGGAGAAAATGCTGGTTACCAGCATTTTCTCCTTTTCCCACAATGTTTTCAAAAGGCTTCTTTATCAGGGTCATTAAAAGTCGGGATTACTTGGTAAAGAGTTAATATATTGCATCATGGACATTCATTAAATGCCTTTTTGCCAGAGTCCTGCCATATACATGTATAGTTGTCCCAGGAGAACAATTGAAAGCTGGAATCCAGGAAAACACAGCATGATCTTAGTGATAACAAGGAAGTCAGCTTGATGTCATAATTTTGATCATCTTTTTAGTTCACCTGAGCACAAAGTGCTCAGGATGAGCTATTGTGATCACTCACCGTCCGTCGTCGTCCGTCGTCTGTCCGTCCGTTCACATTTTTTTGTTTACACTCTAGCATCTACAAAAAAAGACCCATCAGCACTAGACTTGGTCAAAATGTATATGACCATAAGATCTCTGATGAGTTCGATTATGTGTCTAATCGGACCAGAACAACTGGAGTTATTTGCCCTTGAATTAGAAAAATTGCTATATTTGACTTTGTTTACACTCTAGCATCTACAAATATTAACCAATCAGCACTAAACTTGGTCTAGATATATATGACCATAAGATCTCTGATGAGTTCGATTATGTGTCTAATCGGACCAGAACAACTGGAGTTATTTGCCCTTGAATTAGAAAAATTGCTATATTTGACTTTGTTTACACTCTAGCATCTACAAATATTAACCAATCAGCACTAAACTTGGTCTAGATATATATGACCATAAGATCTCTGATGAGTTTGATTATGTGTCTTATCGGACCAGAACAACTGGAGTTATTTGCCCTTGAATTAAAAAAATTGCTTCATTTGACTTTGTTTACACTCTAGCATCTACAAATTTAAACCAATCAGCACCAAACTGGTGGTATGTGGCATTTCCTAGTGGACTCCTACCAATTTTGTTCAAATGATGCCCTGGGTCAAAACAGGACATAAAGGTATACAGAATGAACTTTAAAAGTCTTGTTCTATTTAACCCTTTACCACACAATCCCAAGCTTTAACGCCTGTGAGAAATAAGGCTCTTGAAAATATTGTGGGAAAAAGAGGAAATACTTGTAACCAGCATGTTTTACTTTTTCCACAATGTTTTCCACCCATCCAAAATCAAATTTAAATTTTTGAGTCACATTTATTTTGTTGTCAGCAAATGATTTGAATTTGGACAAGTCTTAACCCTTTAAGCGCCTTTCACTACTATAGTTGCCTTTGTGTCTAGTGTAGATCAAGATCAGACTGCGCAAAATGTGCAGTCCGATCATTGATCTATACTGTCTGCTTTGTTGAAACACTGCAGACAAAAGGCACCCACGCAGTTGTTATCATCTTGGACTCATTCTGGAATGAAAATGGCCTTTGGGTTTAAGGATTAAATTTTGTTGTTTGTTAATGATTTGAGCCAAGCCTGTTAGCTCATTACCTACAGGGCTAGCTATGCAGGGATGTCAAGTTTAAATCTCAGTTGGGCCAAGCACTCAGGTAACGAGCATTTTTTTTACTTTTTCCAAAATGTTCTCTACCCATCCCAAATCTAAGTTCATTTTTTTGAGACAAATTCATTTTGTTGTCTGCAAATGCTTTGAATTATAGACCAGTCTAAAATTTTTGTTTGGTAAAGAGATAAAGATAGACCAAGTAATACGCATTTCAAGACTGTGTTGTAGGCAATACTATCTTGCAGAATATAAGGCATAAATATCCAAGATCCAACTGCAGTCCGATCTTTATCTACACTGTCTGATAAGACATCCTGTCTTGCGTACCCCTAGCTTTGGTTCCCACCTGATCATTTTTTCCTGTTATCTATTCAGGACGGACGGATGCAGTTTAAATTTGACATGAAGCCCCCTTTTTCCATGACACAGCTATAAATTCCAAAACCCTGACAATATGCACTAAATCTGTTGAGATATGTCCAGTAATTATTGAGATATAAGTGAAAAATGGAATATAACTTGAAGACCCCTTTTTCCATGATGCAGCTATAAATTGCAGAACCTTGACAATATGCGCTAGGCCACATGATGAGAAACATTCTGTGAAAACTTTTGAAAACATTGTGGGAAAAGGAGAAAATGCTGGTAACCAGCATTTTCTCTTTTTTCCCACAAAGTTTTCTACCCTATCAAAGAAATATTGTGTCACTTGAGCCAGTATGAAAATGTTGTCTGCAGATGCTTTCAATTTGGACAGATCTAAAATTTTGCCGTGTGGTAAAGTGTTAAAGGCTTTGACAGCATTTTTCTCTCTGGCTGTTAGGATGTATCTTTGAACATTGTGTTCATTGTATTTTGAGTTCATTTTTGTTCATTCATTTAACTCTGTAGTACAGATTTTATCTTGTAAATCTTAGAAGTCATTATAATTTTTTTTCTTCACTTTGTGGTGTTTGTCTTAATCTATAAATAAGTTTAAATAGATTTTGGGCATATACCCCCCAATGAATTGAAGTACCATTTGAAAGATCTGTTCAGGTAGGGCCAAGGTCAATGTCACACTTGAAGGTCAAATTTTTGTAAGCTGGATGCATTGAAAGGTTGGTGCAAGACTATTGCAAGTGTAAATACATTTTTTATGTGTTTACAATAGCAATTACCCATGAACATGTCCCTGGACAACCACTGTAGTTGTTGGTGTATTTAACAACATTATAATACTAACTTGTATAGAAAGTCTTGAACTGGCAAACATTCTCTACTAAGTTTGTTCAAATCAGGCAACTTTTTGCACACACCAAAAGGCCTAGGGCTTTGTTATTATTCCTTCAAAACTCTGTTCTGGAGGTATATAGGAGTCAGCTTGTCGGTCCATCCATCCATCCATCCATCCATCTTTCTGTAGCATTTTCTTGTCAGAGCTAGTTCTCAACAACTACAGGACAGATTTCATTCAAACTTTAGAGAGACTCGGTGCCAAGCAAGAATGTGCATATTATATTTTGGTGACGGTTCATTGAATTTTTACAAAGTTATTTTCCTTTGGTGAAATTTCTTGTTCTCCCTATTTTTCAACAACTATTGGACAAATATCATTAAAACTTCTCACAAATATTTATATAACCGGGTTTGGTTAAGAAAGATTATCTTCTTGTATAAACCAAGAAGACCTAGAGCTTTGGCCTAGCACTTCGATATTTGGTATTTATCTTCATTGTAGACCTTTACTGCTTGGTACTCAGGTGAGCGATATAGGACCATCATGGTCCTCTTATTTAATTATCAGTTTATTACCATGTTGCCATCTGCAGGGTGGTTCTTTGTCTTGCAGATCATTTATGACCAAATCGGGCTGAAAGATGAGAAAATTTCCCTTGCTATTGTGTCTCATGGTGTTTATGTCCAAGTAATGTTAGCACACTATAGATCATTATTCTAGACTGCAGGATAAATTGGTGTGAGAATTTTAATGTCTTGTCAACTTGACAGATGGATGTCATCTGTAGGTCTATTAATTTTATTGTAATTGTTGTGTATTCCTTGTTTTAATTATTTACCTGTTATTTTGGACTGGGCAATAAAATAAATTTCCCAGATTACATAAATATAGCTTAACTCCTTACCAAACAGCAAAATTGTAGACTTGTCGAAACTGAAAGCTTCTGCAGACGACAAGATAATTGTGACGCAACAATAGAGATTTCTTTTAAGAAGGGTAGAAAACATTGTGGGAAAAGGAGAAAATTGTGGTTACCAGCATTTTCTCGTTTTCCCACAATGTTTTCAAAAGCTTTCTTCTCCAAGGTTGTTGAAACTAACTCGGGATTGTGTGATAAGGGGTTAAGTAACGTGTCCTTGTAAGATTAGAAAACTTTGTTGGTAAAAAAGAAAATACTTGTTACCAGCATTTTCTCCTTTGCACACACTATTCTAGAAAGCCGTTGTTGGAGCTGAAAATCTTTGGTATTTTTTTAGTGCAAGATTATTTATTATTTGCTGTATAGGTGGATATATACGAATGTCTACCAATTATGGATATTTTGTGTACGGAAATGTTTGCGAATTCAAGAAACTTAATTATTATTTGTTGGTATACTTGTGGTAAAATACGCAGAAAACAAAAGTTTATGATTTTTCAAATTCACACCATCGTAAGAAATTTCTACACCGCAAAAATTTCCCCATATACAGTATGTTGACTTGGTTATTATCCCAGGTACCAAAATAATGCATGTGTCCAGATGAGTTGTAACATAATTTGTTAGTTAGTAATTTGATATGGCTTGAACTTTTTGATTTTTGTTGTTTGTAATATTCCAGGCTAATCTCAGCATGCTATGCCTTGTAATACAAGAACTTTAGATGTTGTTTATTTTACCACAACATGGAAATATATTGTTAATCAGGCATTGATTTCTGTAATAGTTATTTTATTCAGTCTGGGCATTTATTCACTGACCATTCTGAAGTGTATTCTTTGCATTATTCCACCAGTTTTTTTTTTTTACTGTCTCCCTGTATGCCTTGTCATGCACGCTAAATGACCCTGATTGTCGATGCATCCTAAAACAACATTCATTCATTCGTTTGTTTGATCATTCATTCATTCATTGTAATTTCTGATTGGCTAAACCACCATGTGGTCCAGCCAATCAGATATTGTAGTAAGGTTACTTTGAAATTTAGAAGCATCTGGAGCGCTAGAGTAACACTGATTGGTGAACACCACCACCCCCTGAAGTTCAAGGCCAAACGCTATCAGTAATATTTTATGCTACCATGGTTACTGGCAATCATGTTGGTCTTAACCATTTATCGTACAATCCTGAGATTTGATGATCTTACAGGTGAAAGCTTTTGAAAACATTTTGGGAAAAGGAGAATATGTCGGTAATCTGCATTTTCTCCTTTTCCCAGAAGGTTTTCTACCCTTTTAAAGACGTATACTAGAACTGTTATTCGAGACATATTGAACTTGTTGTCTGCAAATGCTTCATATAGGATGAGTCTAAAGTTTTGTGGTTTGTTACAGGGTTTAAGCCTTTACCAAATGACAGAATTTTAGACTGGCCCAAATTGAAAGCATTTGCAGACGACAAATCGAATGTGGCTCAAAAGTTGAAATTTTATTTGGAAAGGGTAGAAAACATTGTGGGGAAAAGGAGAAAATGCTGGTAACCAGCATTTTCTCCTTTTTCCACAATGTTTTCATAAGGCATTTTCTTCAGGGTCATTAAAAGTTGGGACTGTGTGGTACAGGGTTTAAATGCTAGTGTTGGAGTACTAAGTTGATAATAGTAATTTAGTCCTGTGGAAAATTATGACCTCATTTTCAAGGACTTCTGTCAAATGTAAAACTCTGCTTTGATTAGGGAATCTGTTTTCCTGTACTTTCACTACTTTGATTATGCCTCTTTTCAAGAAGATAAGGGGAACAAATTAGCCAAATGCAGGGAAGCTGGGTCCAAGCCTTAGTCATAGATTTCATCTTTGCTATATTCCTGGTTCCTGGCTCCCAGTATGGGCATGCATTGCTGAAGCAGAAAGTTAATATGTGTTATGAGATATACTGCAAAAGTGGACATTGTTGCGAGATGGAAATTTTTGCGATTTTGCGAAAAATGAAAAAATTCGCAAACTTTTCTGATCATGTATTTTGCTACAAGTATAACAAGAAATAATGAGTGTCTTGAATTCGCAAACATTTCGGTACGCGAAATGTCCATAGTTGGTAATTTGCAAATTTTTTGACACATATATATTCATGTATACATTTACTGTAGTTTAACTCTTTAGCAAACAACAAATTCTTAGACTTGTCCAAAATGAAAGCATTTGCAGACGACAATTTAGATGTGGCTCAAATGATTGAATTTGTCTTTGATAGACTAGAAAACATTGTGGGAAAGGAAGAAAATGCTGTTCACCAGCATTTTCTCCTTTTCCTGCAATGTTTCCAACAGGCCTCTTTTTGAGGGTCGTTAAAAGTCAGGATTGTGTGGAAAAGGGATAAACATAATATGTATGTATATGGTGACAGGTTGACACGGATGGATAGATGAAACACTTCTGTAGCAAAATGAATTTTTACCAGATTAGTAAATTGAATTCCAGATTATGGAGAAAAAGGGATCCTTAGATGCTCACATCCATTTCTGGCTGGGTAAAGAGACCACCCAGGACGAGGCTGGTGTTGCTGCGTACAAGTCTGTCGAACTTGATGACCTACTTGGTGGCTATCCGGTCCAGCATCGGGAAGTTCAGGAATGTGAATCAAAGCTATTTCTGAGTTACTTTAGGAAAGGAATCAGGTAAGTAATGTTATTTGTTTTATGGTGTTTACCAATTGATTACTAAATAAATGAGATGTGCTCTGGCAAAAGGGGGCTTTATGCATCTCTGTGATCCATGTTACCAAGCAAGTCATCCCATTATAATGGGTCCATAAAATCCACTTTGTCTAACAACCAACTAAATCATGAGGTACACTGGTCCTTTGACACGCAGAAAATTTACAAATGCAAAAATTCTGGCCCAGGTCAGCCTGCGCAGAATGCGCAGAATTAGAGGGATCCAAATTGGAAGCTCTTGCAGATGACAATTAAATGTGGTTGGAATTATGAGATCGGCTGTGAAAGAGTGGTAAACATTGTGGGAAAAGGAGAAAATGCTGTCTACAAGCACTTTCTCCTTTTCCCACAATGTTTTCATAAGCTTTCTTTCTCATGATCGTTAGAACACTGGAATGTTTGACAAAGGGTTAATAAGAGTATTACCTGTGACTGTTTCTTAGCTGGGTTTTTTTCGAAGAAAATGTTGACTTTGTGTCGTACCCCAGGTGTCCTGCATCTGCATCGCCGTGCAAAAACTTTGACATATTATATCTGTTATTACTAAAGAGATTTGCTTCAAACTTGGACAAGTTTTTGACAATAAAAAGGGGAAACCATACAACAGACACAGGTAACATTCAAAATAATTTTGACACAGTCATCTCTTTTGCAAACGACAAAATTTTGGAGTGGACTAAATTGAAAGCATTTGCAGATGACAAATGTTATGTTGCTAAAATGATGATTTCAGCCTGTGATGGGGTAGAAGACTTTGTGGTTACCAGCATTTTTAGCTCACCTGAGCACGAAGTGCTCATGGTGAGCAATTGTGATTGTGCTGTGTCCGTCGTCCGTCGTGCGTCGTCCGTCGTCAACTTTTTACCTTGTGTACGGTCTAGAGGCCACATTTTATCAGATCCTCATGAAACTCGGTCAGAATGTTTGTCTAGATGAAATCTCGGACGAGTTCGAAATTGGGTCATGTGGGCTCAAAAACTAGGTCACTAGTTCAAATCTTCGAAAAACCTTGTGTACACTCTAGAGGCCACATTTTCAGTCAGATACTTGTGAAGTTTGGTCAGAAAGTTTTTCTTGATAAAATCTCGGACAAATTCGAAATCAGGTCATGTGGGGTCAAAAACTAGGTCACTAGGTCAAATCTTCGAAAAACCTTGTGTATGCTCTAGAGGCCATATTTGCAGTCAGATACTCGTGAAACTTGGTCAGAATGTTTGTCTTGATAAAATCTGAGACAAGTTTGAAATTGGGTCATGTGGGGTCAAAAAATAGGTCACTAGGTCAAATCTTTGAAAAACCTTGTGTACGCTCTAGAGGCCACATTTTCAGTCCGATCCTTATGAAACTGGGTCAGAATGTTTTTCTTGATAAAATCTCGGACGAGTTCGAAATTGGGTCATATGGGGTCAAAAACTAGGTCACTAAGCAAATCTTCGAAAAACCTTGTGTACACTCTAGAGGCCACATTTTCAGTCAGATACTTGTGAAATATGGTCAGAATGTTTGTCTTAATAAAATCCCGTACGAGTTTAAAATTGGGTCATGTGGGATCAAAAACTAGGTCACTAGGTCAAATCTTCGAAAAACTTTATGTACGCTCTAGAGGCCACATTTTCAGTCAGATACTTATGAAATTTGGTCAGAGTGACAGTCTTGATAAAATCTGAGACAAGTTCGAAATTTGGTCAGAGTGTCTATCTTGATAAAATCTGAGACAAGTTCGAAATAGGGTCATGTGGGGTCACAAACTAGGTCACTAGGTCAAATCTTAGAAAAAACCTTGTGTACGCTCTAGAGGCCACATTTTCAATCAGATATTTGTCAAATTTGGTCAGAATGTTTGTCTTGATAAAATCTCAGACGAGCATGAAATTGGATTGGTCAGAATGTTTGGCTTGATAAAATCTCAGACGAGTTCAAAATTGGGTCATTAGGGGTCAAAAACTAGGTCACTAGGTCAAATCTTCGAAAAACCTTGCGCTATAGAGGCCACATTTTTAGTCAGATACTTGTGAAATTTGGTCAGAATGTTTGGCCTATTGACTCAGGTGAGCGATTCAGGGCCATCATGGCCCTCTTGTCTCATTTTCCCATGATGTGTTCAAAAGGCCTCTTTCTTAGGGTCGTAAAAACTCAGGATTGTGTGGTAAAGAGTTAAGCCACTTTTTTGACTTAGAATTTTTACTAAAAGTCAAGCACTTGCAGCAGAGCGTTGACACCCACATGTAGTGTTCTTTTTATTTTCTTTTTCAGATACCAAAATGGTGGTGTAAAATCAGGTTTTAACCATGTGGATACAACTTTCAGTCCTCGTCTGCAACAGGTCAAGGGTAAACACAATGTAAGAGTGCAAGAGGTAAGATTGTCATTATTACTTCTTGACAGTTCACCCTTTACCTGAAAGCAAAATTTTAGACTTGTTCAAATTGAAATTATTTGCAGTTAACAGATTAACCCTTTACCACACAATAACGGGTTTTAACAACCCTGAAGAAGAAGCCTTTTGAAAATATTGTGGCCCTTTACCACACAATAACGGGTTTTAACAACCCTGAAGAAGAAGCCTTTTGAAAATATTGTGGGAAAAGGAGAAAATGCTGGTAAACAGGAGAAAATGCTGGTACACAGCATTTTCTCCTTTTCCCACAATGATTTTTAACCTTCCCAAAACAAATTTAAATGTTTGAGTCACATTTATATTGTTGTCTGCAAACACTTTCAATTTGGACAAGTCTAAAATTTTGTTGTTTGGTAAAGAGTTAAATGATGGGATTTTTGACTGATGGTATTTATGTTTGAGAGTGTAGAAAACATTGTTAGAAAAAGAGAAATACTGTCATTATGGAAGACATTTACTTCAAGCTCGGTGCTAGATGTCAATACCAAAATGGGAATCCATATAAAAGGAGCATTTCACCTGTAACCGCACAATGCTGCCTTTTGACGCCCCTGGAAAAGAAGCCTTTTGAAAACATTGTGGGAAAAGGAGAAAATGCAGGTAACCAGCATTTTCTCCTTTTCCCACAATGTTTTCTACCCTATCAAAGAAAAATTGCTCCATTTGAGCCACACTGAAATTGTCGTCTGCAAATGCTTTCAATTTGGACAAGGCTAAAATTTTGTCGTCTGGGAAAGGGTTAAACCTAAAATGTGTCATGCTCTGTGAAAAGGGGTTTAATTTATCTGCAAAAAGTTTCAACCCATGTTGACATCTGCAGACTGATGATGACTTGCTTGGTACGGATATGCATTTAATCCCATTATGGCAGAGAGCCACTGAGATATTTATGACACATTTATGCCTTTTTATTTTGAAAAAGCAACTGAGTTTTGGCACAAGCATTATGTGCCTATGTTTAGTGTTTTGGCACAAGCATTAGGTGCCTATGTTTAGTGTTTTAGTTGATCAGTTGTCACATGTACCTCATTATTGTATTGGATGATTATCAAGATCATTGGCATGTTGGTACAAAATTTGAAGATCTGTGTTCACTGTATAAGTTGGTACGAACAAAATTACATGTCGTCACCTGTATAAAGGAAATATAACTTTTCTACGGATCACAATGTGTTTCTAAAATTTTAGAAAATCTGTTCTGATACTAGACATATTCAATATTATTTATAGTATATATTAGGTATTTCAGTGAGCTACTATGCCACACTGATAAAATTGACCACAGTAAGTTTTTAGTGCAAAAGTGAATTGGATTAAAGTATGTTGAAATATCTAAATGATCCCTATCCAATTGTGAGTAGTATGTATACAGCACCTGCTATCATGAGAGAATGTATGATAACAAGGGTTATTGATATAACTGATACCAGTTGCCAAATTTATCCAAAGCAGACCTGATTGTGCAACTAAAACACCCTCAGGGGATGGGTATCTTTGCTAAATGTTACAAGATATTGACATCTTTTGTGTAGCCAAAGTCTCACTTTGACGATTGAATGAGTACTAAAAGTCCAATAGTGGCCAAAAAAGCAATGCAAGTGTTAAAGTGCATTTAAATTTAAATCATACCCTTGAAATGTTTGAAAAAATATTGTGATGATGACAATCTGTTATTTTGTGGTCGGTTCAATTGTCAGTTGCTGGAGAAAAATGAATTTTAGAATCAGGCAAAAAGTAAACAAAAGATAGAATTTTTATCCCAGTTTTGAAATTAATTTTTCTGCCTGCAGAAATCACTTGGACTGACCATACAATAACATTTTGTCATCTTCGAATGATTTCTGTACTTTTAACCCTTTACCACTCAATCCCAAGTTTTAACAACCTTGAGAAAGAAGCCTTTTGAAAACATTGTGGAAAAAGGAGAAAATGCTTGTAACCAGCATTACATTTTCTCCTTTTCCCACAATGTTTTCCAGCGTATTAAAGGCAAATTTCATCATGTCAGCCACATTTAAATTGTCGTTTGCAAATGCTTTCAAATTTGGGCAAGTGTAATCATGTGGTAAAGAGTTAAATAGTATGATTTAAATCTAAACGCACTTCAACACCTGCTTTGTTTACTTTTGGCAGCTATTGTTACTTTAATTTTTCTTATTGATCCTAGTCCCATAAAAAAGACATTTTGTATGTTGTTATTTTGTTGCAGGTGGATATGACTTGGTCTAGTTTCAACAGTGGGGATGTATTTTTATTAGATTTGGGACAAATTATTTTTGTGTGGATGGGTCTAGGCAGCAGTCACACAGAGAAAAAGAAGGTAAAGTTTTTTTATCATCTACATAGATTTGAACATTTTTTTCTGTCAGTTTCAATTCTCAGCATTTTGATATCTGGGCAATTAAGTTTTTCACTTTAACAGTGGAATCTAACCATAGTGAAGCAAATGCACTTAAGACTAATTCTTAACCCTTCTCTGCACAATCCTGAGTTTTCACAATCCTGAGGAAAAAGCCTTTTGAAAAAATTGTGGGAAAAAGAGAAAATGCTGGTAACATTTTCCCACAGTGTTTTCTGCTAAAACAAATTTCAGTTTTTGGATGACATTTAAATTTCATCTGCTAAAGCTGTCAATTTCGAAAAGTCTAAAATTTTGTCGTTTGACAAAGGGTTAAAAGAATCAGGAAAAAGAGGCATTCTAATCTCCACCAGTGTGCATTATGGTGAGACAGGTGAACCTAGAAGCTCAGTGGGTAAAGTACAGGGCTTGAAACCAATGAAAGGTTTGTTCGAATCTCCAGCCTGGCATATTTCTTTTTGAGGATGGATGATAGTCATTGCAGCAAGACTCGTTCTAAAAAAATGACTGAGCCATGCTCTGGCAAAAAGAAGGCTGAACCCTTTAACACACAAAAATATTTAGACCCGTCCAAACTGAAGGCATTTGCAGAAGAGAATTTCAGTGTGGCTCAAATAATGTGGTTTTTCTTAGATAGGGTTGAAAACATTGTGGGAAAAGGAGAAAATGCTGGTTACCAGCATTTTCTCCTTTTCCTACAATGTTTTCAAAAGGATTCTCCCTTGGGGTCGTTAAAACTCGGCATTGTGTGGTAAAGGGTTAATGCATCTCGATGATGCATGGTACCAAGCAAGTCATTACATGGTCAAGCATCCATAAAGTCCATTTTGTCTAACAATCGACTGAATCATGAGGTAAACTGGTCCTTGGACTTGCAGAAAATTAATCAATAGCAAAAAGTTTCATCCCAGGTCAGCCTGCGCGGACTGCGTGGGCTGACCGGGGTTGGTACTTTTTTGCAGATACATTTAGCCCCCTTTTCACAAGGCATGACTCAAATCGATGTAAAATATTAACTCTGAAGGTGCTTTGTTACAACTTTAGTTGCAACTGCAGACAGTGTAGATTAAGATCAGACTGCACAAAGCATGCAGTCTGATCTAGGATCTATACTGTCTGCTTTGTAGAGATCTCCTGACCAAAAGCAGCCGTTGTTTTTGTTTGTTCAGCGCTGTTAACTCTTCATCATACATCAAAGTTCTAGACTTTTCAAAATTGAAAGCATTGTAGGACAAGAATGTATACATGCATGGTTTAGTTGATGAGGCTTGCCTGTGAAAGGGTAGAAAACATTGTGGGAAAAGAAGAAGTTGCTGGCTACCAGCATTTTCTTCTTTTCCCATGATGTTTTGAAGGAGCTCCTTGTCAAACTAGTTAACTCTTTACCAAACAATAAAATTTTAGACCAGTCCAATTTGAAGGCATTTGCAGATAACAAAATAAATGTCACTCAAAAATTGAAATTTATTTTCGGAAGGATAGGAAACATTGTGGGGAAAGGAGAAAATGCTGGTTACCAGCATTTTCTCCTTTCCCCATAATGTTTTCAAAAGGCATCTTTCTCAGAGTTGTTAAAAGTCGGGATCATGTGGTACAGGGTTAAAACTCGGGCTTATGTGGTAAAGGGTTAATGTGAAGCCTATGGGTTTGATACTGTTTTGTACCGGTATTCAATATCAGACTACATGTTTCTTGTAGTCTGATCTGAACTTTTTGCCAGATAACAAAATTTGATACTTTTCCATATTGAACAGCAGCAACTGTTGCAGACAGACACATAGAATGTGGCTGAAATTATAGGATGTTTCTATGAAATTACAGAAAACATTGTTGGAAAAAGAGAAAATGCTGGTTACAAGCATTTTCTCCTTTTCCCACAATGTTTTCATAAGCCATCTACCTCATGGATTTTAAAAACTTAGGATTGGTTGGTAAAGAGTTAAACTATAGCATGGGCAAAGGGAAAGCTGAAGAGTGAACTTAGGGGTGCTATACTGTTCTATAGGGACTAGAGCTAGCCCGTGCTTATCGAGATGACAGAGGTTCGACCAACATTGTTGATGTAATGGAAGGTGAAGAGGATAAGATGACAAGTTCAGAGAAAGAGGTACGCTGTTGTATAAATCTTAACTACCGAGCCTGGTAGCTCAGTCGGTATTATATAGGGCTTAAAACCACGTGGAGGGGGAGGGGGGTGGCGTGGTGTTTGGTGGTCATGGGAAGGTGAAGAGGACAATATGACAAGTTCAGAGAAAGAGGTATGCTGTCATATAAATCTTAACTACCGAGTCTGGTAGCTCAGTCGGTATTATATAGGGCTTAAAACCACATGGAAGGGGGGGAGGTTGGCGTGGTGTTTGGTGGTCATCGGAAGGTGAAGAGGATAAGATGACAAGTTCAGAGAAAGAGGTACGCTGTCATATAAATCTTAACTACCGAGCCTGGTAGCTCAGTCGGTATTATATAAGGCTTAAAACCACATGGAAGGTGGGGTGGCGCAGTGTTTGGTGGTCATGGGCTTGAATCCCTAGGTTTGCCAATTTCTGTCCAAGGATTGATGATAGTCATTGCAAAAGGATTTATTCCCCTCTGACAACTGATCATTGTTTCCATGATGGTTGTTTGTGCTTGCAGGGTTAGAAAATATTGCAGGAAATGAAGAAAATGCTCATTACCAGCATCCTATACGTTTCCCACAATATCTGTAAATGCCTCCTTCCGCAGGGTTTTTTGTCAAGGGCTGAGCACAGAACTTGCAATCTGTACTGGCCATTTTATTGTGAAAGATTTGCATCCCAGATAAGCCTTAATTTTGGAATATGTTTACTTTTTAACCCTTTACCACACAATCCCGACTTTTAACAACCCCAAGAAAAAGGACTTATGAAAATATTGTGGGAAAAGGAGAAAATGCTGGTAACCAGCATTTTCTCCTTTTCCCACAATGTTTTCTATCCTTCCCAGTACAAATTTCATTTTTTCAGTCACAATCATTTTTTCTTCCACAAATGCTTTCAATTTGGGCAAGTCTAAAATTTTGTTGTATGGTAAAGAGTTAAATGAAATATCTGTCATGATTTCAGAAAGTAAAGGCCCATGTTTAGATTGCATGGAACTTGGAAATTTCTCTAAAAAGGCAACTGCAGTCAAGCCACATATGGCACACAACATACAAAATGAGACCTTCGGGCATTTGCGTAAAGTGTTGTGCCGGATTAGCCTGCACAGTCTGCACATGCTAATCCGAGATGGGACTTTATGACTACATAGATTTTTTCATACCATAGACTTTTGTGAAACAGAAAATCACACAAAAACTGGATGTGTCATCTGGGATTTGTCACAGACTGCACAGGCTGATCTCTGATGACACACTTATACGCATATGTCCGAAGCCCCTCTTTGTGTGTTGCATGCCATATGGCACTGTCCTTAATTCAGCTTTCGAAGTTCTAAATGTCTGTACATTTGTATAAAATTGATGTCTTACCTAAATTGTTTTGTATATCAGGTATGGAACAAACATTTGCCTCTAAGTGAGAGGACCGTGAAAAGTAAAGAAGAGGGTGGTGCTGACGAGACCTTTGAGAAGACGTCAGCAAGCGGCTTGAAGCTGTATAAGTGTGCGGAGGAGGAAGGTGTATTGAAAGTGTCGGAAGTGAAATCTGGACCCCTGGACAGAAGTGACCTGGATTCTGGGGTAATAAATTGATATAAAGTCTTACTTGCCATTTTGTCATTCACAGTGATTTTTATCTTGGCTGTTTTCAAAGAAAAAGTCGAGGTATTACTGTAGCCCTGGGTCTGTATTTACCAACCATTCTTAAGAATATTCTTATTCTCCAAGATTTTCTACATTTGAAAGTAACACAACTCCTGATTGGCAAAACCATTTGGTTTAGCCAATCAGGAGTTGTGTTACTTTCAAATGTAGAAAATTCTGGAGAACAAGACAAAGAACGTTCTTAAGAATGGTAGGTGAATACGAACCCTGATGCCATCGTCTGCATCATCACTTATGTTGTCGTATGAAAACGTTTGACTTTTTTTTAATATCTCTGTTATCACTGAACACATTTGCTTCAAACTTAGACAAGTTGTTAACTATCAAGAGGGGAACTTATACAACAAGGGCAGGCAACCAAGTATTTTTGACACAGTTATGTCCCTTTTTAGACTTAAAATTGTCAGTGAAAATCAATCTGTTTCTGAAAGCTTTCAACTTAATAATTTTTACTGAAAATCAATGTATTTCTAAAAGCAACTGCAGCCTAGTATTGGCATCTGCATGAAGTGCTCTTGTTCATTCATGGTGATGTTCACTTTTATGATATAAACGTAACTTTTCTGGCTGAAATAGATGCATCATACATGGATAAGATTTAAGACACAACAGGAAAAAAGATATATCCTGACTATAGTGGTGTCAAATAATGATCCTGGGTCTGTATTCACCAACCATTCTTAAGAATATTCTTGGTCTTGTTCTCCAAAATTTTCCAAATTTGAAAGTAACACACCATCTGATTGTGTTACTTTCAAACTTGGAAAATCTTGAAGAATGAGTCTAAGAACGTTATTAAGAATGGTTGGTGAATACGGCCCCTGAATTGGAATGATGATCTAACCTGATGCATGTGAGAAAAGTGATCAGTGACTTGGAAAGAAAATTGTGTCAGCCAGGAAATTCATGCCTAGATTCACTGACCACCATGATATGATCAAAGCTGTTAAAATGGCATTAAACTCCAATACAAATAAACAAAGTATAAAATCAAAATGTTAAATTAAAATCTTACATCTGCCATCCATGAAAAAAAAAAAGACTAACTAGACCAGTATTAACTCTTTACATGACAAAAATAAAACCATTGTTTCGACAATGGTTATGTGGGAAAGCAGCCAGTGGCTTGGAAAGAATATTGTACAGAGTACTGGTAAAAGAAACTCCAGGAAAGCATGGATAGGTGCACTGACCACCGCGATAGAACTGAAATAATGTTGAAAACAGCGTTAAACACCATACAATCAATCAATCAACAAAAATAAAAATTGTTAGATTTGTCCAAATTGAAAGCATTTGCAAATGACAAATGTTGCAGAAATGGTGGTTATTGTCGGTGAAAGTGGAGAAAACCTTGTGGGAAAAGAAGAAATTGCCTCAAGGTTATCAAAAGGCTATTTCCTCAGGGTCATTAAAACACATGACTCAGTTGTAAAGAGTTAAATTGGTATTTCGTAAAGAAATATCACAGGAAACACAAGTTACAAAACTCTGCATTGGGAACTTAACCCTTTACCACACAATCCTGAATTTTAACGACCCTGAGAAAGAAGCCTGTTGAAAACATTGTGGAAAAAGGAGAAAATGCTGGTAACCAGCATTTTCTCCTTTTCCCACAATGTTTTCTATCCTTCCCAAGACAAATTTCAATTTTTCAGTCACATTTGTTTTGTCGTCTGCAAATCCTTTCAATTTGGACTAGTCTAAAATTTTGTCATGTGGTAAAGAGTTAACCCTTAAGCTGCTGATCGCGACCCACTGACCTTTTGCGAACAGTGTAGATCAAGATCAGACTGCACAGAACATGCAGTCTGATCTTTGATCTACACTATCTGATACAATATTTTCTTTCTGGTGAAATCAACTTTGAAACCGCAGTGGTTGGGCGTTTAGTATTGAGTAGAAATTTGTGTGCCATTTATTCAGCAGTTCAAGTGTTAAAGTGATGACTGTTTACTGCAGATGGTTGCATAATAGAAGTGACCTTTAGTATAAATTCTACATGAATCGCCTTTCAGGATTCCTTCATCCTACAAAATGGTGATAGCGCAATCTGGGTCTGGACTGGGAAGCAATCTTCAAAGAAAGAGAAAAGCGAAGCCATGAGAAATGCATTGGTATGATAAATGTTTAGTTTTGTTCCATTGTAGCGTGTCTGGTAGCACCGTTGGTTATGCATAGGACTTGGCACCCAACAGTCGCTGGCTCAATTCCGGCAAGGCCAAATTCTTACTGAAGGGACAATAGTCGTTGCAAAAGGATTCTTTCTTCTCTGACAGCTGAATATTGTTGAAAATGGAGTAAAACACGGTGCAAACAAACAAATGCTTTGAATATTACCCCGTAACCATTTACCAAACGACAAAATTTTAGATCTGTCCAAATTGAAAGCATTTGCAGACAAAATAAAAGTGATTGGAAAATTGAAATTTGTTTTGAGAAGGGTAGAAAACATTGTTGGAAAAGGAGAAAATGCTGGTTACCAGCATTTTCTCCTTTTCCCAATATGTTTTCAAAAGGCTTCTTTCTCAGGGTCATTAAAAGTCGGGATTGTGTGGTAAAGTGCAAAAGCGCCTTTCATAACTATAGTTGCCTTTGTGGCCAGTGTAGATCAAGATCAGACTGCACAAAATGTGTAGTCTGATCTTTGATCCACACCATCCACTTTGCTAGATCTAATTCTTTATAGACAAAAGCAACCGTAAAACTGCAATTATTTGTTTCTTGTTTTTTGACTGAAAATGTCTGCTGGGTTTATTTTGGGCTCTAAGGGTTTACTGCAGGGTGCCTTTCACAACTATTATTGCTTTTGTAGCCAGTGTAGATAAAGGATCTAACTGCACAAAACATGAGATCTGATCTTTGATCTACACTGTCTGCTTCTTTGAAACATGTTCTGACCAACACAGCCTTGAATTGCCATATGTAGTAGCTAAGTGGATAATGCACAGGGCTTGAAACCAAGAGGTTGCTGGTTCAACTCCTCGGCTCAGCCAAATTCTCTCAGAGGATTGATGCAACAAGATTAATTCCTCGGTCGCCACTGAACAGTGTATGGAAGATGTTTATATGGGAAGCAGCTGGAGGCTTGAAAAGAACGTTGTCTGAAAAACTCCTAAAAGAAATGCCAGGCAGGCATAGATAGGTGCACTGGCAGCCCAACATAACTAAAATATGACTCTTAACCCTTTCAGCGCCATAGGCAAAAACAGGGACTTTTGCGGACGGCATAGATCAAGATCAGACTGCACAGAACGTGCAGTCTGATCTTTGATCTATACCTTCCGCTTGTTTAGTCAAGCTTATATGAAAAAAATATTCCGTAGACTCAGTGGATTCTATTTACAGCCACCAAAAGAAGCTGAGTTTGTTTATTTGGTGGTGAAAGAGTTAAACTTGAGGCCAAGGGTTTGAGATCCTCAGTCAAAGCACTGGGTTTTTCCTTGCAGTGTTTTTGGGCAAGACACTTTAAAACCACAGCGTAGTACTGGTGAAACCTGGAAGAAACACAAATAAGTGAGCTGTTGCACTGATATGACTGAAATAGTGTTGAAAGGGGCTTAAAAATCCATCTAATCAATGAATCAGTTAGCCCTTGACAGCTGTAGTTTTCCACATTTGTTAACCATTTACCACATGTCTTGAGTTTTAGTGACTGTGAGGAAAAAGGTCTTTGAAAACATTGTGGAAAAGGAGAAAATGCTGGTAACCAGCATTTTCTACTGACCCCTCAATGTTTTCTACTTTTCCAAGGGTATGTTTTAGTTTTTAGATCACATTTAATTTGTTGTCTGTTATTTCTTTCCATTTGGACCAGTCTACAATTTTGTTGTCTGTAAATGGTCACTTTACTGTAAATCCAGGAGGGGTAATCCATTACCAAACAATCTGTTGTTTTAACAGTCCCAAGGACAAAGACTTTTGAAAATGTTGTGGGAAAAAGAGAAAATGCTGGTAACCAGCATTTTTACCCTTTCAAACAATGTTTTCTACCCTCACCCTTTCAAAGAAAAACACTATTATTATAGTCACATTTATATTGTCAAATGAAAATCCTTTCAATTTGGACAAGTCTGAAATTTTGTTGTCTGGCAAAGGGTTAAATTTAGCCTCTCACTGCTGATACGTGCAAGAAAAGTAACCAATGACTTGGAAAGAAAGTTGTGTCGGTACTGGTTTTCGAAATGCCAGGAAACACATGTGTGGGTGCACTGGCTGCTTTGATATGACCTAGGTTGTTAAAACAGCGTTAAACTCCAATTCAGACAAACAAACAAAAAGGGTTTACATGACATTATGTTACTTTAACATGATGAATTTTTTCCTACTTCAGGGGTTCATCAAGAAGAAGGGGCTGCCCAATAGTGTCAATGTCACGAGAGTCGTGGAAGGGGGTGAACCTGTAGATTTCATCTGCTTGTTTAAACGATGGCCACAACCAGTTGCTACAGGAAAAGTTTATAAAAATAATAGAATCGGTGAGTCTGACTTGTTCTGGCTCCGAACTAGTGTCCAATCTGTATAAAAATAATAGAATCGGTGAGTAGTCTGACTTGTTCTGGCTTTGAACTTGTGTCCAATCTGTATAAAAATAGTAGAATCGGTGAGTCGGACTTGTTCTGGCTTTGAACTAGTGTCCAATCTGTATAAAAATAATAGAATCGGTGAGTAGTCTGATTTGTACTGGCTTTGAACTAGTGTCCAATCTGTATTAAGCCTTTACCACACAATTCTGACTGAACGACCTTAAGAAGCCTTTTGAAAACATTGTGGGAAAAGGAGAAAATACTGGTTCCCAGCATTTTCTCCTTTTCCCACAATGTTTTCTTTCCTGTCAGAGGCAGATTCCATCTTTTGGGCAGCATTTAATTTGTCGCCTGTAAATTCTTTCAATTTGGACATGTCTTTTGGTAAAGAGTTAACCCCTTACTAGACCATCTTAAGTGAAAACCAGCATTGTGTCCTTTTCCCACTGTGTTTTCTAACCTTTCATCGAAAAATCAAGTAATTCAAGCCACGTTTAATTTGTCATCTGCAAATGCTGTCATTTTGGACAAGTCTAAAATTTTGTCATTTGATCAAGAGCTATGCAAGCACTTATGGGATAGTAAAAGTGTGCTTTATGGAGTCAAATGACAGATTGTGGACTTTTCCAAATTGAAAGCATTTGCATACTGTAAAATTAATGAAATGTGGCTCAAAGGACAAACTTTTTCCTTGATAGGATAGAAAACATTGTGAGGAAAGGAGAAAATGCTGGTTACCAGCATTTTCTCCTTTTCTCACAATGTTTTCAAAAGCCTTTTTCCTTGGGGTCACTGAAAGTTGGGATTGTGTGGTTACTAGACAACAAAATAGAAGACTTGTCCAAATTGGAAGCAGTTGCAGAGGACAGAATGAATGTGACGCAAATGATGGAATTAGTATTTGAAAGGGATAAAACTTATTTAGAAAGTTCTACTGATGGAAATATGAAGTACATCCATGTTGGCCAAGATCTTAACACTGTGCAATCTGTTAGGTCTGAATTAATCAGAATGGATCATCATGCACATTAGAAAAGCTTTTTTATTTTCATTTTATTGAGTCATAATTATAGCTCAAGGTATCTATCTTTTTAAAGGTCCAGTAGCATCCTAAAGTAAAGGCCGCATGGGTAGCTTAGTGGTTAGCATATCTGACTTGTGACCTGGTTGTGGGTTCAATACCCGGTTGAGGCAAACTTTAGTTTTTGTTCTCACCTCTGATAATGTGAGAAAAGTAGTCAGTGACTTGGAAAGAAAGTTGTGCGGTACTGGTTTGAGAAAGTCAAGAAACACATGCATAGGTGCACTGACCACTATGATATGACCTGAGCAGTTAAAATGGTGTTAAAACTCCAATACAAATCAAATCAACCAAAAGCAAACAATGACTGTGTTAAAATGCATTTGAATCATACCATTTGAAAGTATGGCAATTTTTGTTGAGATGGCAATCTGTTCTTGTATAGTAGGTCCAATTGTTAGCTGCTGGCAGGTAAAAAGTTACCAGGTCGGCCTATCTTTTGTTTACTTTTTATCTGGGCTTGAAATTGATTTCTCTGCCAACAACTAATGCTTGGACCAAAAGTACAGAAACAGTTTGTCATGTTCACAATGATTTCCATACTTTTAAATGGTATGAGTTATATTTACATGTATCAAACACTTCATTGTTTTCTTTTGGTAGCTATTGTGACTTTAACCCTTTACCAGATGAAAACATTTTAGAATTGTCCCAATTATTGTTAACGAAATTTTGCAGATGGCAAATTAATAACAGCTCCAATGATGGAAAGAAGGTTAGAAAGGTTAGAAAACATTGTTGGAAAAGTAGAAAATGCTGGTTACCATAATTTTCTCCTTTTTGCACAATGTTTTCAGAAGCCTTCCTCTCTAGGGATGTGAAAAACAGGATTGTATGGTAAAGGGTTAAGGACACCTGTTTGTTGTATGTCTTCCAAGTATGTCATTATGACATTCTTGCAGTTATAGAAATTGCTCCAAAGCCAAGCCTGGTAGCACAGTCAGTATTCACCAACCATTCTTAATAACAATCTTGGTCTTATTCTCAAAGATTTTTCAAAATTTGAAAGTAACACATCTTCTAATTGGCTAAACCAAATGGTTTAGCCAATCAGAAGCTGTGTTACTTTCAGGAAAATCTTGAGAGTAAGACTTGGCCAATTTCTTTTTGAGTTTGTTTGAGTTTGAGTGATTTGTAACAGAACTCCTCTCTCAGCACCAAGTAAGTCATTGCAACAGAATTAATTTTTGTCTCACTGCTGAGCATTTTTTCCATGATGTTAATGTGGGAAATAAGCCAGTGGCTTGGAAAGAATGCTCTGTGCAGTACTGGCATAGTTATAATTATGATTGTTACAATTTCTTGTGTATTTTAGCAAAGACTGTTCAGACCAAGTTTGATGCCAGCACTTTACATTCCAATAGAGCATTGGCGGCAGAAACACAAATGGTGGACGATGGAAGTGGTACCACAGAGGTAACTGCTTCTCTTTGTTTTACAAAACGATCCTGTGTTTTGTGACCCAAAAGAGGACTTATAGGAAACATTGGAGGAAAAGAAGAAAATGCGATAAGGAGATCTCTTTCCCCCAACAATACCTTTGAAATAGTAAAATAGTTTTTACTATCGGTTTGAAAGTTTCATTTCACTTGTTTAGCAGGATAAAAGTTAATGAAAGTTTTAAACATCGTGGGAAGGGGAAAAAACGCTAGGAAAGGACATTTTATACTTTTCCAGCAATGTTATGTAACCTTTGAACTCTCATCAGTTGAGCCAAATTTGATTTGTCGCCTGCTTATGATTCCGTACGGAAAAAGTCTGTCGTTTGATAGAGAGTTGGTTGGCTCCATCTCAATCGCTGGCAGACGGATTTTGTCCCTTGCAGCAGACTACTTTTAGAAACATTGTGGTGTAAGAAGAAATTGTTCATCATGAGCAATCCTCATTTCATTTCTGTGTTAATTTATTTACCAAACTCATCTCATGTTGATTATCGGTATGTTTCAGGGATGTTCTTAATGTTATTTGCTGCAAAAAGTCATATTCTAGGTGTCAATGTGTTAACCCTTTATTAAAACAAAGGGGTCCTGTGTGGCTTGGTGGTATTATGTAGTAGTAACTTTCCTGTTGCTTATATCTGATTTGAGCAGCTTGAGAAAATTTGATACCACGCTAGACAGAAGGTTCCCAGGACTTTCTTCTTTTACCACAATGTTTTCAGAAGCCCTTTTTTCTAGAGTCGATAAAACAAGAACTTGTTTGGTTAAGGATTGAAAAAAAAAACAATTTTTTTTTTCAGGTGTGGAGAGTGAAAGACTTTGACCTAGTTCCATTGGAGCAGAAATACATTGGTCAGTTTTTTGGCGGGGACTGTTACGTCATTAAATACACTTATCTAGTGAACAACAAGGACAATTACATTATTTATTACTGGCAGGTGAGTGAATGTGAGTGTAGAATTTGTCTGGTTAAAAGAGATAGAGAATTATTAGAGTAGAACCCCTTTACTGAAAAAAAATGAACCGATACAATGCTGATCCTTTCTTGAAGACGGGCAACTGAACGTGAGTGTAAGATTTGTCTCTGGTTTAACTCTTTACCAAATGACAAAATATAAGAGTAGTCCAAATTGAAAACATTTGCAGACGACAAAATGATTGTGACTGAAAAATGAATTTTGTTCAGGGCAGGATAGAAAACATTGTGGGAAAAGAAGAAATTGCCGTTCACCAGCATTTTCTCCTGTCCCACAATGTTTTCAAAAGGCTTCTTTCGCAGGTCATTAAAAGTCGAGATTGTGTGGTAAAGAGTTGAAGAAATAAACAATGAAATCTTACACTAGAACCCCTTTATCACAAAATCCCTATATAATACTGATCCTATTAAAAGATGAGAGTTAATGTGAGTGCAAAATTTGTGTCTGGTTGAATTTATTAAAGAATGATTACAGTGGAACCCCTTTATAACAAAACCCCATATATAATGCTGATCCTGTTAGAAAACGTGAGTTAATGTGAGTGTAAGATTTGTGTCTGGTTGAATTTAATAAAGAATGATTACAGTGGAACCCTTTTATAACAAAACCCCTATATAATGCTGATCCTGTTAGAAGACGCAAGTTGATGTGAGTGCAAGATTTGTGTCTGGTTGAATTTAATAAAGAATGATTACAGTGGAACCCCTTTATAATAAAACCCCTGTATAATGCTGATCCTATTAGAAAACACGAGTTAATGCGAGTGTGAGATTTGTGTCTGGTTGAATTTAATAAAGAAAGATTACAGTGGAACCCCTTTATAATAAAACCCCTATAGAATGCTGATCCAATAAGAAGGCTGGCACTGTATGGCTCAATCTTTTGGGGAACTCCTTTATTATCAAACCCAATAATTTGCCGACCCTATTAGAAGGCAGGTTAACCCTTTCCCAAACAATAAATTTTAGACTGGTCCAAATTGAAAGAGTTTGCAGACGACAATTATAAATTTGATGAAAATGGCAGAAAGTTCTCAAAAAGAGTAGAAAACTGTGGGAAAAGGAGAAATTGCTCGTTACGAGCAATTTCTCCTTTTCTCGCAGTGTTTTCAAAAGACTTGCACTGCAGACACATGAAAACCAGGGCTTGTTTGGGAAAGGGTTAAGGATTCAGGGGTGTGGGTGTGTGTGTGGATATCCAGTTGTGGGATATTCGCATGAAATTAGTTTTTCTTGACACATGAGCTGGCACTGGTAGCTCAGTGGTCAGCATATCTGACTCATAGCCTGGTGGTTGCGATTTCAATACCCGGTTGAGGCAAACTTTCTCTCTGGCGATTTTTTGCCTCTCATCTCTGATACATGTGAGAAGAGTAGTCAGTGACCTGGAAAGAAAGTTGTGTCAGTACTGGTGTGAAAAAGCCAGAAAACACAGGCATAGATGCACTGATTGCCATGATATGACCTAAGCTGTTTAATTGGTGTTAAAATCTAATACAAATAAACAAACAAATCTTGACACCTGAGTGATTAAAAAGTCTACAACTATGGTTTACAACAGGTAACATTGTTGTAAATAGTAGATAAATGCAAAGAACACTGTTAGTTTTTCAGAAAATTCAACTCTATCCCAGAAAGCAAAGTTTTAGACTTGTCCAAATTGTGCATATGCATTTTCAGTAAGTTCTGTAAAACCAGTCTGTTACAGAGATGAAAAGAACTCGTACTTTCAAGGAAATTAACTCTTAACCCTTTGCTATACATTCCCAAGTTTTAACAGCCCTGAGAAAGAGGCCTTTTTGGAAACAAAGGAGAAAATGCTGGTAACCAGCGTTTTCTCCTTTTCCCTCATTGTTTTCTGTCCTTTTACAGACAAATCTTACCATATCAGCCAGAGGGGTTAATTGATTATTGGTACTGATTTTATGTAATGTTTTTGCATGGTGATATTCACAGGGATTAAAATCATCTGCTGATGAGCGAGGGACATCTGCTTTGAAAGCTGTCGAAATGGATGACAGTGTTGGTGGAGCTGCAGTTCAGGTATATTTACCATATTTTCTCTATTTGATTCCCCTCTCCCCTCCCGCATTACATTTTCCTAACGGGGGGGGGGGGCAATAAAGAATTTTCCGAGGACAGAGATTAACACTGCTCTCGGGGTTTTATTCATAGCCAACAGCAATTTGATCGCCATGTGAGATACTTGCTATAGTTTACCCTTATCCTGCTAAATAAGTAAAATAAAACTTTCAATCCGATAGTGAAAACTTACGTTATGTTATTTCAAACTTATTTTTTGGATAAATATAACTCCTTATCAGACAGTGTAGATCCAAGACATTCTGTGCAGTCTGATCTTGATTTACACTGTCCACAAGAGGTCAGTGAGTTGCACTTAGCAGCTTTAGGGTTAATGCAATTCTATTGATTTTACTTGTAATCTTGATGGTTTTGGTCATTAAATAATATATACCGGTACCATTAATCAGGGCATTTCTTGTCTGTACTTCCTTCTTCAAATTTCTTCAAAATTAATCATTAGTTTTATGCTATCAGATGTATATTATACTACTGGAAGCGTAATTATATTCAGATAGCCAAGGGTGAAAGTCTTTGATTGGCGAGGTGATTGGAATTATGTCAGTGTCGTTGATTTAATTATGCTGATTTATTTCAACATGATCAGTGGAGCTGAGCACAGTAGCACAGTTAATAGTGTATAGAATTATGTCAGTGTCGTTGATTTAATTATGCTGATTTATTTCAACATGATCATTGGAGCTGAGCACAGTAGCACAGTTAATAGTGTACAGAATTATGTCAGTGTCGTTGATTTAATTATGTTGATTTATTTCAACATGATCAGTGGAGCTGAGCATGGTAGCACAGTCAATAGTGTACAGAATTATGTCAGTGTTGTTGATTTAATTATGTTGATTTATTTCAACATGATCAGTGGAGCTGAGCAAGGTAGCACAGTCAATAGTGTACAGAACATCAAACCAGAGGGTCACGGGTTCAAATCCCAAGCTCAGCAAATTTCTTTCCATGGACTAACAGCCATTGCAACAGGATTCATTCCTCCTCACCACTGATCATTGTTTCGAAAATGATTAGTCGGGAAAGCGGCCAGTGGCTTGTAAAGAATATTGCGGGAAGTGCTGGCCATGCTCAGTGAAAAGGGGCTTTAATACATCTGCAAAAAGTTTCAACCCAGATCAGCCTGCGCAGTTCATGCAGGCTGACCTGGGTTGAAACTTTTTGCTATTCGTCATTTTTCTGTTTGTCAACGGATCAGTCTACCTGATGATTCAGTCAGTTGTTTGGCAAGATAGATTTTGTGGATCCCTAATTATGTGATGACTTGCTTGGTATTATGCATCATAGAGATGTGTTAAGCCCCCTTTTGCCAAAGCAAGGCTCAAATATCAAAGCAGTAAAGTATTGAAAATGTGACAAGACATAATTTAGAATCATAATAGATTAATAGTAGTTTTCTTTTACAGTCAAGTATTGAGGTATTTAAGATAGGTCCATCGCCGGTTATCCCCTCACCTGGGTTTCAGTGTGATCTATTTTTCAATACAGAAATATTCTGACATTACTTTATCAAAAACAACAACAATTACCTTTATTGAGATCATTGGCAAAATTGTTATTCATGAGGTCACCTGAACAGGTTAACTCTTTACGGAACAACAAAATTTTGGAATAGACCTCATTGAAGGCATCAATTTTGCTGACTACAAAATAGGTATGGTTCAAATGATGATATCTGTCTTTGAACAGGTAGAAAACATTGTGGGAAAAGGAGAAAATGCTGGTAACCAGCATTTTCTCCTTTTCCTACAATGTTTTCAAAAAGCCTTTTACTCAGGTTCATTAAAACTCTGGATTGTATGGTAAAGGGTTAATAGATTATTGCCACATTTCCAGATTGTGATAAGAAGCCTGCATTAAGGCGTTATAAAAAAAACTATTGACACCTGGACCTAGACTTGATACCCCTCCCTCACCAAGTAGATTATTAGCTAGGCTGTTTTCAAAGAAAACATTGAGGCATTGCCGTAGCCTTGTCTGTGTCATTGTACAAAAACAATGACATTTTACCATATCTCTGTTATTACTGAAGATATTTGCTTCAAACTTGGACAAGTTGTTTATCATTAAAAAGAGAGCCTATACAAAAAGGGCAGATAACCATCAAAGTGACTCATTTATGCCTCTTTTTCGACTTAACATTTTCACTGAAAACCAGCTGAGCATTGGCACCTGCATGTGGTGCTCTTGTAAAAGTAAAGAATTGTGTCTTTTTTATTCTGATTTCTAGATAAGAGTGGTGCAGGGAAAGGAGCCACAACATTTCATGTCTATGTTTGATGGTAGAATGATCATTTTTAGTGTGAGTATGACTTTTAACATGAGATTAAAAAAAGATTATGTTTTAAAGTTTAACTCTTCACTCTCAGTGGCATCTTAAATAGCTTTTGTAAACAGCATAGATTATGATCAGACTTCTTGACCAGACTGCACAGCACAGCTGTATAATTTGGGGTTTTGCACCATGGGCTATTTTAATACTTAACAATAAGGAAGAAGTTTTTGATTTACCTTCCAAATGAAATAAGAGAGGGTCATACTGGAATCAGGTTCTGTCTGTCTGTCTGTCTCTCTCTCTGTCTGTGAGCGTGTCTGTCTATCCATCCACCCGTCCATGTCGATGTTGTATGTAGATGCGATTTGCACTCCTGCAGTCTTCAGTCAGTTTGGTTTGAATTTTAATTAGATTTTTTTATTATGGGAATCTGTTTACATTCAATTTTCATTGGTGAACTATTACGTGAGTTATGGCCCTTTAAATTTTTTACCTGATCCAGATACAAGGCAACAGATGGGGATGTTGATAGGCCTTCCACAGTCCTATTGTTTGTTGGAATCAGTTTTCATGATAGTTAAGTATTATGTATGGTAATGGTTTAGGATGAAAAAATAGGACTGAGCAATTAGCTTTTGGCTGCACTGACCAGAGACCAGAGTTCTTATGTCAGAGCTCTGTTTCTGCTGTGTTTATCTATGTTTCAGAAATGAGTCTGCATCGGTTCCTTGCCAGGCCTGAGTTCACCAACCATTCTTCGTCTTATTCTCTAAGATTTTCTAAATTTGAAAGTAACACAACTTCTGATTGGCTAAACCAAATGGTTTAGCCAATCAGAAGATGTGTTACTTTCTAAATCAAGACCAGGAATTAAACTGAGAAAGGTTGGTAAATTTGGATCCAGATTTCCTTTGAAGAATTTGATTTATAAATAACCCTGGCTCCAAGTAAGCAGCAAAGCTGAAAAAATCTTTAAACATTTTCTTCTCCAAAACTACGTCTTGATAATAATTGTTACAGGATTCATCCTTCCCTCACCGCTGAAAAAGACTTGACAATGTCTTTGTTGGAAAGCAGCCAATGGCTTGGAAAAAATGTTATGCAAGGAACTGGTGCTAGAAATTTCAGGAAAGCATGGATAGGTGAACTGGCTGCCAGGATGTAATGGAAGTAACGTTTAAGATGGGATTAACCCTTTACCACACAATCCCAACTTTTAATGGCTCGGAAGAAGAAGGCCTTTGAAAACATTGTGGGAAAAGAAGGAAATGCTGGTAACCAGCATCTCCTTCTTTTCCAACAATGTTTTCACCAGTCTCAAAGACAGATACTTTCGTTTGTGCTCCATTGTCATCTGCAAACGTTTTGAGTTCGGACTGGTCTAAAATTTTGTTGGGTGGTAAAGAGTTAAACACCAAAGAAACATGCAAATTTTGATTGACAGGGTGGCCATGCAGGATGGTCCGGGGAATCCAGTGATGGTCCTGGAGATTCATACATGCTGCAGGTCCGCGGCACAAATGTGATGAACACCAAAGCTGTACAGGTCCCAATGGAAGCTGCATCCTTGAATTCAAACGATGTATTTGTTGTTTTTACTAAAACAGCTGTTTACCTATGGTTTGGGAAAGGAAGCACTGGAGATGAAAGGGAGGCTGGGAAGATAGCAGCAAAACGATCGCCAAGGTAATTTGAGTCATCTAAGCGGAGCCCTGGTAGCTCAGCCGGTAGTGTACAGGAGTTGAGAACAGGGGGTCGCTGGTTCAATTCCCGGCGTGGCCAGTTTCTTTCCAAGGATCGATGTTAGTCATTGCAACAGGATTCATTCCTCTCTCACTGCTGACCATTGTTTCAATGATGGTTATGTGGGAGAGCAGCCATTGGCTTGGAAGAATGTTGTGCAAAGTACTGGTAAAATGAACTCCAAGGAAAGTATGTAATGGTATTTGTCTATGAAAAATTAGGAAACATTGTGGGAAAGAAAGAAAATGCTGCTGGTAACCATCTGTTTCTTCCTTTCCAAAAATGTTTACAACAGCTTTGCTCTTCAGTGTCGTTTAGACATGGGATTGTGTGATAAAAGTTTAAATAATCACCTAAGCTTGACCCTGGACCAATAGATCCTAATGTGCATTCTTAAGGCCTCATTTTCAGTGTGATACTCATGAAACATAGTCAGAATGTTTTTCTTGATAATATCTCAGAAAAAATTGATATGGAGTCAAGTTGGGTCAAAAAAAGGGTCACTGGCCCAAATCTAGACAACAGCCAGATTCAAAATTCAAATATAGATCAAATCGGTCAAAAAGCAGATCACTTACACTCATGCGTTTTACATCATCAACTCCAGGATCTTTTCAGCTTTATCAAATCAAGATGACCTTACTCAAGTGAGCGCTTTAGAGCCAATGGCCCTCTTGTTGGTCAAGCTTTCATCTCTAGTGCCCTTTTTTTCAGGGAACCAACAGTTGTGTTGGAAGGGCAAGAAAAAGACCCCTTCTGGAATGCCATAGGTGGAAAAGGGGAATACCATAGCGACAAGCGATTACAGGAGGCTAACATGGATATACCACCAAGACTCTTCCAAATAAGTAATGCTTCAGGGAAAATGCAGGTTGAAGAAATTGTCAATTTTTCACAACAGGATTGTGTTAGTGATGACTGTATGATGCTGGATGCTCGGGACTCCATTTATATTTGGATTGGCAGTGATGCCAGACCTGAAGAGAAGAAGGAGGCAGAGAGGATAGCTTTTGTAAATATCACTGAATTTTAGCTCCTCTTTTTTTTTTAGCTCACCTGAGCACGAAGTGATCATGGTGAGCTATTGTGATCGTGCTGTATCCGTTGTCCGTCGTGCATCGTCCGTCGTCCGTCATCAACTTTTTACCTTGTGTACGCTCTAGAGGCCACATTTTCAGTCCGATCCTCATGAAACTTGGTCAGAATGTTTATCTTGATAAAATCTCGGACGAGTTTGAAATTGGGTTATGTGGGGTCAAAAACTAGGTCACTAGGCGAAATCTTAGAAAAACCTTTTGTACGCTCTAGAGGCCACATTTTCAGTCTATTCCTCATGAAACTTGGTCGGAATGTTTGTCTTGATAAGATCTCATACGAGTTCGACAGTGGGTCATATGGGGTCAAAAACTAGGTCACTAGGTCAAATCTTTGAAAAACCTTGTGTACGCTTTAGAGGCCGCATTTTCAGTCAGATACTTCTGAAATTTGGTCGGAAAGTTTGTCTTGATAAAATCTCGGACGAGGTCGAAAATGGGTCATGTGGGGTCAAAAACTAGGTCACTATGTCAAATCTTTGAAAAACCTTGTGTACGCTCTAGAGGCCACATTTTCAGTCAGATACTTGTGAAATTTGGCCAGAATGTTTTTCTTGAGTTCGAAATTGGGTCATGTGGGGTCAAAAACTAGGTCACTAGGTCAGATCTTCGAAAAACCTTGTGTACGCTCTAGAGGCCACATTTTCAGTCAGATACTTGTGAAATTTGGTCAGAATGTTTGTCTTGATAAAATGTCGGACTAGTTTGAAATTGGGTCATGTGGGGTCAAAAACTAGGTCACTAGTTCAGATCTTCGAAAAACCTTGTGTATGCTCTAAAGGCCACATTTTCAGTCAAATACTTATGAAACTTGGTCAGAATGTTTGGCTTGATAAAGTCTCACACGAGTTCGAAATTGGGTCATGTGGGGTCAAAAACTAGGTCACTAGGTCAAATCTTCGAAAAACCTTGTGTACGCTATGGAGGCCACATTTTCAGGCAGATACTTGTGAAATTTGGTCAGAGTGTTTGGCCTATTGACTCAGGTGAGCGATCCAGGGCCATGATGGCCCTCTTGTTTTTTTTTTTTTTTTTGAAGAAAATGTTAAAGTATTGTCATAAACCTGTCTGCTTCCTCATCATCGTGCCAAGACTTTGACATTTTCTCATATATCTCACTTATTACTGATGATTTTTACTTCAAACTTAGGCGAGTTAAGTATCAAAGAGGGAACATGTACCAGAAGGTAAGTAACCCTAAAAGTGAGCCATGCTCTGTGAAAAGGGGGCTTAGCACACCTGCTAAAAGTATCTGTCCAGGTCAGCCTGCACAGTCTGCGCAGGCTGACATGAAATATGTCAGTGGATGATGGGGTAGAAAATATTTTCGGAAAAGGAGAAAATGCTGGTTATCAGCATTTTTCTTCTTTTCCACAATATTTTCAAAAGCCGTCTTCTTCAGGCTTGTTAAAAGTTGGGATTGTGTTGAAAAAAGTTAAAAAAAAACAAGGCTGGGAAAGAGAAAATTCCGGTTACCAATATTTTTTCGTTTCCCACTGTTTTACACTGTTACACAGACAAATCCTTTGCTTTGACCTGTATCTGCGTGTGCTGTAAGTGCAGAGTAGTCTAAAATTTTGTAATTTAGTATAGGGTTAAACACAGTTACCTTTCAATTCAGGAGTACATCAAGACAGATCCAACAGACAGAGACCCAGACACCCCTGTATGTAGAATCAAACAGGGTTATGAACCTCCAACCTTTACAGGATTTTTTGGAACCTGGGACAAAGACCTTTTTAAGGTATGTGAAAATAAAGCAAACAAAGCCATTGATCTCCAGTTTTGCAAAGTTATTTCTTTGTTTTTTAAGAGTTGATCATTTTAGGAATCTGGCCAAGCCCCCGTACCTCAGTTGGTAGCATACAGGACTTGAGAACAGGAGGTCACTGTTTCGATCCCCTTGCCAATTTCTTTCCAAGGATTGATGATAGTCATCGCAACAGGATTCATTCCACTGTCACTGCTGACCATTGTTGATTATGAGGGAAAGCAGCCAGTGGCTTGGAAAGAATACTGTGCAGAGTACTTTGTCACGTGGAAAAATTGTTTCGCTTTGGACAAGTCCAAAATTATGTTGTTTGGTAGAGGATTATAGGACCCTATTTAGATTTTTTGCACTGAATTAAAATTTTCTTGTAAAATACTGATAAATACTACTACATATATTCATGTATCTGTGTAAAGAGAAACTGGACAGTTACATTTTACAAATTACGCAATTTTAGTGTTTCACACTTTACCAAACAACAACATTATAGAGTTGTCAAAATCTAAGATATTTGCAGGCGACAAATTAAGTATTGCTCAAATAGTTAGATTGGTCAATCATAGGATAGATTATAATGTGGAAAAAGGAAAATGCTGGATACCGACATTTTCTCCTGTTCCTTCAATATTTTCAAAAGCCTTTTATTCTCAGGGTTGTTAAAAGCTAGGATTGTTTGGTAAAGGGTTAAAAATGGGAATTGCCTTTTTGCTTTGGGACTTCTTTTTTGCATGAGCCTTTGAAAAGTTCTGGTTCAAAATCGAAAGCATTCGCAGAAGTACAAAATAAATGTAATTTAAATGATGGTTTCTATCTTCAGTAGGGTAGAAAACGTTGAAAAAGGAGAAAGTGCTGGTTACCTACATTTTCTCCTTTTCCCACAATGTTTTCAAAAGCTTTCTTTCTTAGGGTCCTAAAAAGTCGGGACTATGTGGTAAAGGGCTGATATGCATTCTGTATGGTGCTTTCAATTTGGACGAGTCAAGAGTTTTGTCTTCTAGTAAAAATGTCAAACGTTTGTATCTTTTTTTTTTTTTTTCAGTTTACATTTTACTTTTATATTTTTTTTTCAATTTCTTTTTCTTTTTTTTTTTTAATCTTTAGAAAGACAAGAGTTACTCCCAATATGCGAAGGAGCTTGCAGCTGATAACAGTGAATTGGTTGTTATCCGAGAGGTAAGGAATTTTTGTCTCTCGTAAGTCTTTAACTCTTTACCACACAATCCCGACTTTTAACGACTCTTAGAAAGAAGCCTTTTGAAAACATGTGGGAGAAGGAGAAAATGCTGGTAACCAGCAATTTCTCCTTTTCCCACAATGTTTTCTGCCCTTCCCAAAACAAAATTCCAATTTTCGGTAACATTTATTTTGTTGTCTGCAAATGCTTTCAGTTTGGACCAGTCTAAAATTTCGTTGTTTGATAAAGGGTTAACCAGGTTTTTCCACAGATGTAAAAGTTTGCGGGTCAGTTTTGACCCCTTATCCAGAAATAAGGGGGTCAGAAGTCAAAAGTTGGGGTCAAATTTCTTTGTGTGATTTCCACATATATGGTATGTTAAGAAATGTTCATTATTTCATGCTTTTTGATAGTTTGTGGAGAAATAATGGTGGATTATGGTTTGATATTTCATGGTTACCACCAGGCAAAAATATGTATTTCATATTTCTGACTCTTCAACTGAAGGAGGAAACGGTAGTTCCCATGTAATAGTTACCTAGGTAAACAGCACATGCCATTCAAATAGAGGGAAATATGACATAAGTTACGCGCATTTACCCTGTATTTCTCACACTTTACGTGATATTGTAATGCATCGTTATGTGTGGGGGGGGGTACGCTACAGGAAGTTACCGAAAACAACTGTACTGGATTTTGATGAACGTCCGAACAAAAAAGGGGTTAGAAGCATGATATAAATAGAAAATTTGTCCTGTAGTTTTAAGTTGGGTTGTTTTCAAAGAGAATGTCGAGGTGATGTCATAGCCCTGTCACCGTCCGTGTCTTCATCATCTTCGTCGTCGCGTGTATCATCATTGTACAAAATAACTTTGACATTTTAGAATAGCTCTGTCGTTACTTAAGATGTTTTCTTTAACACTTTACCAAATGACATAATTTTAGACTGGTTCAAATTGAAAGCATTTGCAGACGACAAAATAAATGTGATTGAAAGATTGAAATTTGTTTTGGGAAGGGTAGAAAACATTGTGGGAAAAGGAAAAAATGCTGTTTACCAGCATTTTCTCCTTTTTCCACAATGTTTTTAGAAGGCCCTTTTCTGAGGGTCATTAAAAGTTGGGATTGTGAGGTAAAGGGTTAAACTCAGACTAGTTGTTTGCTATCAAAACGGGAACCCATACCAGTATTGCAGGTTACCATCAAAATATTTTTGACAAAGTTATGTCCCTTTCTGGGCCTGGAAATTTCACTGAAAATCAATCTGTTTTTAAAAGCAACTGCAGCCGAGCATGTGGTGCTTTTATTTTCCCTGATCCATGACAAGTTAACCCTTTACCACACAACAAATATGTAGACTTGTCAAAATTGAAAGCATTTGCAGATGACAATATAAATGTAGTCCAAGTGATGAAAGTTGTTTTTGATAGGTTAGAAAACATTGTGGGAAAAGGAGAAAATGCTGGTTACCAGCATTTTCTCCTTTTCCCACAATTTTTTTCAAAAGGCTTTTTCCTTAGGGTCTATAAAAGTCGGGATTGTGTGGTAAAGGGTTAACAAGGGTGTGTATATTTTTTGGCCATCGGCAGTTTTAGATAAAAACGGAGCAATTTGTTCGGCAGCAGCAGTGTTTTTAAAGACCCGTTTTATATGGGGGGGTGAGAAAATATGTTAATAGTATGTTAGAGAAAACATTGTGTGAAAAGGAGGAAATCCGGTTTAACCCTTCAAGCGCCTTTCACGACTATAGTTGTGTTTGCGGCCAGTGTAGATCAAGATCAGGCTGCACAAAACGTGCAGCCTGATCTTTGATCTACACTGTCCGCTTTCCTGAATCACTGTAGACAAAAGCAACCATGAAATTCCAATTATTTGGGCAATATTTCTAGGATAAAAATGCCTGGCATTTATTCGGCGCTCTAAAGGTTGACAGCATTTCCTCCTTTCCAACAATATCTTAAAAAAACTTTCTAACTCAGGGTCGTTGAAACTCCGGATAGTGTGGCAAAGGGTAAATCATTTACCAAATACCAGAATTTTGTACTTGTCCTTATTGAAAGCACTGGTAGACAAAAAATTAAAATAAGCACAAAGGATAGAAGTTGCTTCTCAAAAAGTGGAAAAAAAGTTACTCTGGGACAAGGAGGAAATGTTTGTTTCCTAATATTTTTCTCCTTTTCTTGCAATACATGTATTATTAAATGGCCTTTTCTCTAGGGCTTTTAATACTTAGGATTGTTTGGTCAGGGATTGACTTGCTTTTCAAAACAGTGTAGATGTAGATAAAATTGCACAGAACATGCTGCTCTGTCCATTTTTAGCTCACCTTAGCACAACGTGCTAAAGGTGAGCTATTGTGATCGCCCTATGTCCGGCGTCCGTCGTCCGTCGTCCGTCAACAATTTCTTTAAACATCTTCTTCTCCTAAACCACTGGGCCAATCCTGATGAAACTTGGCAGGGATGTTCCTTGGGTGAAGCTCTACCAAAATTGTTCAAAGAATTGAATTCCACCAACAACTCTGGTTGCCATGGCAACAAAAAGGAAAAAAAAGCAAAATCTTTGAAAATCTTCTTCTCTGAAACTAGAAGGCGCAGAGCTTTGATATTTGGTATGTAGCATCTCCTAGTGGACCTCTACCAAGTTTGTTCATTTGATGCCCCTGGGGTCAAAACTGGCCCTGCCCCGGGGGTCACAAGTTTGAGCATAGTAACAAAGAAGAAAAACTTTAAAAATCTTCTTCTCTGAAACTTGAAGGTGTAGAGCTTTGATATTTGGCATGTAGCATCTCCTAGTGGACCTCTACCAAGTTTGTTCATATGATGCGCCTGGGGTCAAAACTGGCCCCGCCCCGGGGGTCACAATTTCCAACATAGGAACAAAGAAGGAAAACTTTAAAAATCTTCTTCTCTAAAACTAGAAGGCATAGCGCTTTGATATTTGGCATGAAGCATCTCCTAGTGGACCTCTACCAAGTTTGTTCATATGATGCCCTTGGGGTCAAAATTGGCCCTGCCCCGGGGGTCACAAGTTCAAACATAAGAACAAAGAGGGGAAACTTTAAAAATCATCTTCTCTGAAACTGGAAGGCGTAGAGCTTTGATATTTGGTATGTAGCATTGCCTAGTGGACCTCTACCAAGTTTGTTCATATGATGCCCCTGGGGTCAAAACTGGCCCCATCCCGGGGGTCACAAATTTGAGCATAGTAACAAGGAAGGAAAACTTTAAAAATCTTCTTCTCTGAAACTTGAAGGCATAAAGCTTTGATATTTGGCATGTAGCATCTCCTAGTGGACCTCTACCAAGTTTGTTCATATGATGCCCCTGGGGTCAAAACTGGCCCCGCCCCGGGGGTCACAATTTCCAACATAGGAACAAAGAAGAAAAACTTTAAAAATCTTCTTCTGTAAAACTAGAAGGCATAGAGCTTTGATATTTGGCATGAAGCATCTCCTAGTGGACCTCTACCAAGTTTGTTCACATGATGCCCTTGGGGTCAAAACTGGCCCTGCCCCCGGGGGTCACAAGTTCGAACATAGGAACAAAGAGGGGAAACTTTAAAATTCTTCTTTTCTGAAACCGAAAGGTGTGGAGCTTTGATATTTGGTATGTTGCATCTCAGAGTGGACCTCTACCAAGTTTGTTCATATGATGCCCCTGGGTCAAAACTGGCCCCGCCCCGGGGGTCACAAGTTCGAAGGTAGGAACAAAGAAGGAAAACTTTAAATTTCTTTTTCTCTTAAACGGAAGGTGTAGAGCTTTGATATTTGGTATGTAGCATTTCCTAGTAGACCTCTACCAAGTTTGTTCATATGATGCCCCTGGGTCAAAACTGGCCCAGCCCCAGGGGTCACAAGTTTGAACATAGGAACAAAGAAGGAAAACTTTAAAATTCTTCTTTAAAACTGGAAGGCGTAGAGCTTTGATATTTGGTATGTAGTGATTCTCTTCTAAGTTTGCTTGCCCATCTAAGCAAAACAAGTTCATTGAGTTCAAAATTGGGTCATCTTGGGTCATAAACTAGGTCACTAGGTCAAATTAAAGAAATACCTTGTTGGCACTCTCGAGGCCACATTATTTGCTCAATTGCCTTGAAAATTAGTTAGAAAGTTTGTCTTTATAAAGTCTCACATAAGATTAATTTGGGTCAACTTGGGTCATAAACTAGTTCACTGGGTCAAATTAAAGAAATACCTTGTTTGCACTCTGGAGGCCACATTTATTGCTCAAATGACCTGAAATTTGGCCAGAACGTTTGTCTTGATGAAATACCAGATGAGTTTGGATTTGGGTCACCTGGAACCATAAACTAGGTCACTAGGTCAAAATAAAGAAATACCTTGTGGGCACTCTAGAGGCCACATTCTTTGCTTAATTGCCTTGAAAATTGGTCAGAATGTTTGTTTTTGTAAAATCTCACATGAGTCTGAATTTGGGTCAACTGGGGTCATAAACTAGGTCACTTGGTCAAATTAAAGAAATAGCTAGTGGGCACTCTAGAGGCCACATTTATTATTCATTTGATTTGAAAATTGGTTAAAATGTTTCTTTTGATATAGTCAAAGACCAGTTCAAATTTGGGTCATCTGGGGTCATAATCTAGATCACTAGGTCAAATTAAAGAAATATCTTTAGGGCACTCGAGGCCACATTTTTTGCTCAGTTGACTTGAAAATTGGTCAGAATGTTTGTCTTCATGAAATATGAGTTTGAAACTGGGTCCCCTGCGGTCAAAAACTAGGTCACATGGTCAAATTAAAGAAAAACCTTAAAGGCACTCTACTAAGGTGAGCGACCCAGGGCCATCATGGCCCTCTTGTTTAGCTCTGCTGTTCTCAAAGAGAATGCTGAGGTATACATGGATCCGTGGTGATGAGATAAACCGGCTTCCTTGGTTACGGTCGTTAAGGGCTCACAAACAAATGCAGTAAATACATTTACAGTATAGCAGAAAGGCTACTTAAATCGTGCTGTCATGCCTGTTTCTTTCGATTGAATTCCGGAAAAATAATCTATTTCATATGTTTCTGCCGATGATGGTCTCTTGGCAAGGAATATATGAATACTTGAACTTATTTACACAAGGATTTGTACAAAAAGAGTGAATTTTAGGGGCTACGGACAACATAATATATACATGCCAGCAAAGTTTTGAACTTCTATGAGAAAGAATGAAACAACTCATAATCCTCTGCAGTTTTGCTTAAAAATAATAGAATTAAAGATGATTAATATTTTTGTAAGGGTTGTTAGGTTATCTCACCGTCGTATTCGATAATAAATTACACTATATTACAAGCATTTTGGAAATATTTATAGACTCTGAGGAAGTCTGAGAATTGTTTAAATTTCAAGTTAAGGGAAAATGGTTGCCTGACGATTTTAAAAAAAGTGTAAAGTGTGCTGTCAATGAACAAACTTGTTAATATCATTGGCGGTAGTTTGTTTTATCTTATGATATACTGAAGACAATGGGTGGTCGAGTGGATTACAGAGGCATTCAAACACACATCTTATCAGTTAGCAGTTTACCGACATACCCTTTGAAATGGCAGATGTGCTAATCCACCTAAATGTGGCTAAAGCAAAAGCTGATTTAATTAACATAACATGGTTTGAATCCAAGGATAAACTGCATTTTTTTTTTTTTTTTTGCACTCTGATCTGTATCTACACATTCCGCATTCTTCACGCACAAAGGGTTAATGTTAACGTCAAACTTAAACATTGATGACATGTGCCCCTTTTTGGGTGTGCAGATGTTATTAAACAAGATTAACTATTTGAGTGAACGTACTTTCTCTTTATTAGTATTTCATATATTTTACCTTTGTTTTCCACTTTAAAACAGTTTAAGTTTTGTTCGGAGAATTTCAGGAAAAAAAAAAAAAAAAAAGAACTAACATTCATTAATCCATTGCGTGATATAGCGTTGATCAAACTCTTTGCTCATGTCCCATTGTTGATCATAATCATAATCCAAACTTATGATCTATTCATATATCTCACGTAAGCAGTACAAGATTGCAAAGCACATCTTTTAAACTTTTTTCCTAAAATTCAAGCATTGTAAACACACATAATATCGCACTTCTCCATCATTATCAGTCACTTGTTTGTGAGCCGAAATAGCAGACAGCAAGGCTGCACATCGGGCCGAATAAATGCGATGACCTGATTGGTCGAATATCAATTTCCACGGATCCATATATTGTAATAGTCCTGCTGTTTTCTGCATTATCGTGCAAAAACTTTGACATTTTATGACATCTCTGTCATGGCTGAAGAAATTTGCATTAAAACTTGAACTAATTGTTAACCATCAAAAGGGGAACCTATACAGATAACCATCAAAATATTTTTGACACTATTTATGCTCCTTTTTTGACTTTGAATTTATTGTGCAATAACTTTGACATTTTATAATATAGTTGTTAACTATCAAAAGGGAAACCCATGCAACAAGGACAAGTAACCATCAAAATATTTTTGACACAGTTTTGCCCCTTTTCCTACTTAGAATTTTCACTGAAAATCAACCTGTTTCTTAAAGCAACAGCAGCCAAGTGTTGGCAACTGCATAGAATACTCTTTTTTCGCTAGATATTCTGAGGGAAAAAAACTCTAGCCCTGGCATTACAGTGCAATTGTTTTTATCCTGTTTATTGGCTGAAAAAGCCTGTCATCTATTTCAACCTTTCAAATAGGAAATTTTGTGTATAACTTGGGACAGAAATTTAGCCTTGTCCAAATTTAACCCTTCACCACACAATCCCGACTTTTAACAAACCTTAGGAACATGGCTTTTGAAAACAATGTTGGAAACCAGCATTTTCTCCTTTTCCCACAATGTTTTCTACCCTATCAAAGAAAAACAGCACCATTTAAACCACATTGAAATTGTCATCTGCAAATGGTTTCAGTTTGGACAAGGCTAAAATTTTGCTCTGTGGTAAAGGGTAAAATACTTTCTATAGATATAAATTTGTTTTTTGTTATTCTAGTTAGAAAACATTAGATTACATAATGTGAGTATAAAACATGTCAAGATATATCACCCTGCCTGTTATATCAAACGTCCCCTTTTTTTGCCATTGCACCTAGAATTGTGAAAATGCTATGTCCATATGATTATATAAGAGTACATGCCATCAAGAAATGGAAAAACTATCTAAATGGCCACCTCTAGCAAACAACTTGTATTAACCCTTTACCACACAATCCCGACTTTTAAGGACCTTCTAGAAGAAGACTTTGGAAAATATTGTGAGAAAAGGAGAAAATGCTGATAACCAGCATTTTCTCCTTTTCCCACAATGTTTTCTACCCTTTCAATCTGAAATTTCATCATTTGGTCCACTTTAAATTTGTCGTCTGCAAATGCTTACAATTTAGACAAGTCTAAAATTTTGTCGTTTGGTAAAGGGTTAAGCAAGCATATACTTAGTTCCAAGAGTCTCAAAACATTGACACAGTTATGTCCCTTTTTTTCAACTTCTCACTGAAATGTACCCTCAGCCAAGCCTTGGCACCTGCATGCTCTGCTCTTTTCTTTTGTTATTTTAAGGTTTGAAAGTCAGCCCTTTAGTTTGGGTTTTGGGTTTTTTTTTTTTTTTCTTTTTAAATTCAAAACAAATGAGTCATGCTCTGGCAAAAGGGGGCTTAATGCATCTTTGTGATGAATGATACCAGGCCATGCATTACATAATTATGGATCCATAAAATCCACTTTGTCTAACAACCAACTGAATCATGAGGTAGACTGGTCCTTTGACATACAGAAAATTGCCCAATAACACATAGTTTTTGCCCAGTTTAGCCTGCACTGACTGCACAGGCTGAACTGAGCCGAAACTATTTGCTATTGGGCGAATACACTAAGCCCCGCTTTTCCAGAGTACAACTCAAATACAAGTAAGTGCTTCAATGTTGTGGTATTGTCCTTGGGCAAGATACCACAGAGTCCTGGCCTAGTGCTGGTGAAACCCAGGGCATACAATGAGTAAGTGAGTAAGCTTTGATGTGACTGGGAAAATGTTGAAAGCTGCCTTAAATCCTTCCCATACGACAAAATTCAGGACCCAACTAAACTGAAAGCATTTGCAGACGGCAAAGTCAGTGCATCTCAAATGATGATTTCTGTCTTTGATAGGATACAAAACAGTGCGGGAATTGAGAAAATGCTGGTTATCAGTCATCTTTTAGGGTCATTAAAACTTGGGGTTGTATGGTAAAGGGATATTCAACCATCATTTTTATTCACCCTTTAGTTCATTACCCCTTAAATATGACCTTTCATCTTTATATTTATGGATAAGGTACACAAACTATGTATAGTTAACTTTCTTTTTAAACATGAAAGATAGAAGCAAACTATGTACTTTCATATTTTTTAGCTCCACTGGCCGAAGGCCAGCGGGCTTATGTCATGGCCCGGTGTCCGTCGTCCGTCCGTCCGTCCGTCCGTCCGGTCATCCGTCCGTCCGTCCGTGCGTTAACTTTTATTTCAAACATCTTCTTCTCTGAAACTACCCATCCGATTTTCACGAAACTTCACAGAAATGATCCTGACATGGTCCTCTTCAGAATTTCTTGAAAGAATTTGATTCCTTCAAAAACTCTGGTTGCCATGGCAACAAAACTGAAAAATATTGGAAATCTTTAAAAATCTTCTTGTCTGAAACCATAAGGCATAGGGCTACCAAATTTGGCATGTAGCTTTATGTAGTAGACCTCTATCAAGTTTCTTCAAATTATAGCCCTGGGGTCAAAATTGGCTCTGCCCCAGGGGTCACAAGTTTTACATAGGCTTATATAGAGAAAACTTTAAAAATCTTCTTGTCTGAAACCATAAGGCATAGGGCTACCAAATTTGGCATGTAGCTTTATGTAGTAGACCTCTATCATGTTTCTTGAAATTATAGCCCTGGGGTCAAAATTGGCTCTTCCCCAGGGGTCACAAGTTTTACAAAGGCTTATATAGAGAAAACTTTAAAAATCTTCTTGTCTGAAACCATAAGGCATAGGGCTACCAAATTTGGCATGTAGCTTTATGTAGTAGACCTCTATCATGTTTCTTGAAATTATAGCCCTGGGGTCAAAATTGGCTCTTCCCCAGGGGTCACAAGTTTTACAAAGGCTTATATAGAGAAAACTTTAAAAATCTTCTTGTCTGAAACCATAAGGCATAGGGCTACCAAATTTGGCATGTAGCTTTATGTAGTAGACCTCTATCATGTTTCTTGAAATTATATCCCTGGGGTCAAAATTGGCTCTTCCCCAGGGGTCACAAGTTTTATACATAGGCTTATATAGAGAAAACTTTAAATATCTTCTTGTCTGAAACCATAAGGCCTAGAGCTACCAAATTTGGCATTTAGCTTGATCTAGTTGGAGTCTACCAAAAGTGCCCAAAGTATAGTCCTGGGGTCAATTTGGCCTCATACTTGGAGGGGGGGGGTTCACAAGATTTACATAGGCTTACATAGGGAAAACTTTTAAATCTTGGTCTACATAGCCATAAGGCTTAGGCTACCAAATTTTGCATATAATTATAGCATTATTTAGTGGACAGTTACAAAGAGGGCCCAAGTTACAGCTCTAGGATCAAGTTTGGCCCTGCACCAGGGATCACAAGTTTTACATGGGTTTATGGAGTGAAAAGTTCAGAAACCATCTTGTTACCAGCCATAAGGCCAAGAACTCCCACATTTGGCATGTTATTCTTCTAATACAATATTCCCCATTTAGTCAGACTGTAGCCATGAGGTCAAAGTTTTATAAGGGCTTATATAGTGAAGACTTTTCTTCGTGGTTTATATTTATAAGCCAGTGGAGCGATACAGGGCCATCATGGCCCTCTTGTCATATCTGACTTATGCAAAATTTTATGCAACTCTGAAGAAGGAAGTTCTTAAAAACATCGTGGGAATAAGAGAAAACGCTATTAATACAATTCATTGACCACAGAATTTGCTTTCATGAAAAACTAATCCAAAATTTTGTCGTTTGGTAAAGATTTAATGGTAGATCTTGTTTTCCTTTCAGCAAACTGCTAATGGAATAAATAGTCTTGACGAAACCCCAAAATACAAACTAGAACAACTTAAGGTATCACCTGACCAGCTTCCGAGCGGTGTGGACCCAATGATGAAAGAGGTAAGGGAGGAAACCTTATTTACCTTGTTATCAGTGTACCATAATGTTACAGGAGATCACTCCTTCCTTACCGCATAGCTTTTTCCCGTATAAATCAATACCTGACAACTGTGTTAGGGAGAATTCTCTTTAGCTCAGGGGTTAGTGTATTGGTCTTTAAACCTCGATAAAAGAGGATCTTTGTCCACACAGGTGCGAATCCCAGCCATAGTGGTTTGTATTTCAGCTATGCATTTGTCGCAAACTTTCATGTTCGTAAGACATAGCTGTATTCATTCAATTTTTCTTATCTTACACATGGGAGAGATATATAAGATCTGACATGAGTTGGCATTTGAGATGAAATTTTATTAAACAAGTCTACAAAAAATGTTATTATTATTAAAAATGTTGTTAAACAGGCCTTTGGTGAGCTAATAACATGTTTTGTGGACAATTTTAATAAATATTTTCCTCAAAGCTAAGGAATGTCAGATTCTTTTTATCACATAACAATATTTCACAAATTATAGATCATAAGATGCAAAACCATTTATAGATTGGCATGGAAATATCTGGAAAGAAAACTGATTTACTTCTGTGAAAATACGTACAAAATGACATCAAAAATGATGTCAAACAATTGTGATATCAAACGTGTATAAGATAAGAACATTTGTAATGGGTATATTACACTGAAAACTGGGGAGGTTATGTGATAAAAGATTTTATGACATCATAGGACTATTATGAGATGTCATTTGTTAACCCCTTTACCAAATGACAAAATTTTAGCTTTGTCCAAATTGAAAGCTTTTGCAGATGATGAATGAATCTTACTTAAAAAATGAAATTTATGCTGATTACCAGCATTTTCTCCTTTTCCCACGTTTTCAAAAAGCTTCTCCCTCAGGGTCTTCAAAAGTTGTGATTGTATAGTGAAGGGTTAATAATGATGTCATAAGCAAATATGTTCTGGCTCACCTTTTCCAGTGTGGTGTCGGTGGTTGTGAGGTAGAGCACCTGCCTCGTTAGTCTAAGGTCCCGAGTTTGGTGCCTGGGAGCGGGTGTAAACTTCGGGACTGTTCATTGGCCGACACATTCTGTGCAAGTACTGGTGTAGTTTCCAGGAAGCAGAATTGAGAGAGATTAGTATAAGTTGCAAGAACTTGTTTGTCATTTGATTAAAATAAGTATGTTTAAACCAACTCACCTTTTCCAAAACATGATATACACAAATTTACCCTGTCAATTCAACTGCCGGAACTGATTGTCATGGTAAAACTTAGACTTGTTCTGCTTGTACATTTAAATTGAAGACATTACATGTCAGCTTCCATGGAACTATTTCTTAGCTCACCTTAGCACAACGTGCTAAAGGTGAGCTATTGTGATCGCCCTATGTCCGTCGTCCGTCAACAATTTCTTTAAACATCTTCTTCTCCTAAACTACTCGGCCAATCTTGATGAAACTTGGCAGGGATGTTCCTTGGGTGAAGCTCTACCAAAATTGTTCAAAGAATTGAATTCCACCCACAACTCTGGTTGCCATGGCAACAAAACAGAAAAAAAAAAAGCAAAATCTTTGAAAATCTTCTTCTCTGAAACTAGAAGGCACAGAGCTTTGATATTTGGTATGTAGCATTTCCTAGTGGACCTCTACCAAGTTTGTTCATTTGATGCCCCTGGGTTCAAAACTGGCCCCGCCCCGGGGGTCACAAGTTTGAGCATAGTCATAAAGAAGGAAAACTTTAAAAATCTTCTTCTCTGAAAATTGAAGGCGTAGAGCTTTGATATTTGGCATGTAGCATCTCCTAGTGGACCTCTACCAAGTTTGTTCATATGATACCCCTGGGGTCAAAGCTGGCCCCGCCCCGGGGGTCACAATTTCCAACATAGGAACAAAGAAGGAAAACTTTAAAAATCTTCTTCTCTAAAACTAGAAGGCATAGAGCTTTGATATTTGGCATGAAGCATCTCCTAGTGGATCTCTACCAAGTTTGTTCATATGATGCCCTTGGGGTCAAAACTGGCCCTGCCCCGGGGGTCACAAGTTCAAACATAGGAACAAAGAGGGGAAACTTTAAAAATCATCTTCTCTGAAACTGGAAGGCATAGAGCTTTGATATTTGGTATGTAGCATTGCCTAGTGGACCTCTACCAATTTTGTTCATATGATACCCCTGGGGTCAAAACTGGCCCCACCCCGGGGGTCACAAGTTTGAGCATAGTAACAAAGAAGGAAAACTTTAAAAATCTTCTTCTCTGAAACTTGAAGGTGTAGAGCTTTGATATCGGCATGTAGCATCTCCTAGTGGACCTCTACCAAGTTTGTTCATATGATGCCCCTGGGGTCAAAACTGGCCCCGCCCCGGGGGTCACAATTTCCAACATAGGAACAAAGAAGGAAAACTTTAAAAATCTTTTTCTCTGAAACAGGAAGGCATGGAGCTTTGATATTTGGTATGTAGCATCTTCTAGTGGATCTCAACCAATTTTGTTCATATGATGCCCTTGGGGTCAAAATTGGCCCTGCCCCGGGGGTCACAAGTTCAAACATAGGAACAAAGAAGGAAAACTTTAATTTTTTTTTCTCTTAAATTGGGAAGGCATAGACCTTTGATATTTGGTATGTAGTATCTCCTAGTGGACTTCTACCAACTTTGTTCCAAGGATGCTGCTTGGGTCAAAACTGGCCCAGCCCCTGGGGTCACAAGTTCAAACATAGGAACAAAGAAGGAAAACTTTAAAATTCTTCTTTTCTAAAACTGAAAGGTTTGGAGCTTTGATATTTGGTATGTTGCATCTCAGAGTGGACCTCTACCAAATTTGTTCATATGATGCCCCTGGGTCAAAACTGGCCCCGCCCCGGGGTCACAAGTTCGAAGGTAGGAACAAAGAAGGAAAACTTTAAATTTCTTTTTCTCTTAAACGGGAAGCAGTAGAGCTTTGATATTTGGTATGTAGCATTTCCTAGTGGACCTCTACCAAGTTTGTTCATCTGATGCCCCTGGGTCAAAACTGGCCCCGCCCCGGGGGTCACAAGTTCGAAGATAGGAACAAAGAAGGAAAACTTGAAATTTCTTTTTCTCTTAAACGGGAATGTTCAGAGCTTTGATATTTGGTATGTAGTATTTCCTAGTGGACCTCTACCAAGTTTGTTCATATGATGCCCCTGGGTCAAAACTGGCCCAGCCCCGGGGGTCACAAGTTCGAACATAGGAACAAAGAAGGAAAACTTTAAAATTCTTCTTTAAAACTGGAAGGCGTAGAGCTTTGATATTTGGTATGTAGTGATTCTCTTCTAAGTTTGTTTGCCCATCTAAGCGCAACAAGTTCATTGAGTTCAAAATTTGGTCATCTTGGGTCATAAACTGGGTCACTAGGTCAAATTAAAGAAATACCGTGTTGGCACTCTTGAGGCCACATTATTTGCTCAATTGCCTTGAAAATTAGTTAGAAAGTTTGTCTTTATAAAGTCTCACATAAGATTAATTTGGGTCAACTTGGGTCATAAACTAGTTCACTGGGTCAAATTAAAAAAATACCTTGTTTGCACTCTGGAGGCCACATTTATTGCTCAAATGACCTGAAATTTGGCCAGAATGTTTGTCTTGATGAAATACCAGATGAGTTTGGATTTGGGTCACCTGGAACCATAAACTAGGTCACTAGATGTTTGTCTTTGTAAAATCTCACATGAGCCTGAATTTGGGTCAACTGGGGTCATAAACTAGTTCACTTGGTCAAATTAAAGAAATAGCTAGTGGGCACTCTAGAGACCACATTTATTATTCATTTGATTTGAAAATTGGTTACCGTAATTTGCGTATGTTTTGGGACACCCAAAGAATTGGGACACCATCAAAAATCGCGAAAATAATTATTTTTCACGACCCAAAGATTTGGGACATATTAAAAATTGCAAAACGAGATCGGTAATTTTTTGTTCCAAAGAATTGGGACAGTGATTATCTATTTAGAGACAAAAAAAAATTCTTTCAATCCATTTGAAAACTTTTGTTTGCAAATATGTAATTCGCGTAGATCTATGTAGTTTTATTTCACCACACTTAATGTCGTATGCTTGCATGCTTCCCAACCCTCACGATTTCAATGGGACTTACCTGATTCAAGACAAAAAAAAAACGATCACCTGACAGTCTAATTTAAACCCTAAATAAAAAAGAAATCCGACGTAAGTGTAAAAAGGGTGTGATAAACTTCTATCCAAGATTCATAACGTGTATAATAACGTGTGTACCGTACATCCGAAGTTGACAGAGTTGACACGCGTGTAATTCATGGTCAGTTGAGTTCAATGTTTATAAATAGAAATCAAGGTACACAGTTTTATCCAAGGTTTATCGATCGAAGATCGACGAACCAATCAAATTTGAGATCGGTCGGAGCAGGTACTTGTCAAAGTGGAATTAACGTCGTTCGCCTCACGTACATGTAAGGAGGTAAGATATGTTGTGAATTTATCTATAAACGCAAAATAACATCTTCATCGCGATCCAAAGATGCAGACAATAATGAGTGACAAATTAATAATCAACAAAAATAATGAGAAAAAGCGAAGTTTTAAACTCTTAGTGCTCAAATTGATCGGTGGAATTCCAATCTGTCTAAAAATTGATCACCCTGCAAACCTGACATCAGTGACGTTCCAATATTTCAACGTCGGCAATATTCGACGGGTTAGCGGTGAGTGACTTTCAGTATGACAGATTGTCTCGTTTGACCATAATTTTTGGGACACCTGACAAAATAATTATTTTTTGTAGACCAAAGTATTGGGACACGAAAAAAATTAATTATTTTTTACTGTCCCAAAATTTAAGCAAATTACGGTAATATGTTTCTTTTGATATAACCAAAGACCTGTTCAAATTTGGGTCACCTGGGGTCATAATCTAGGTCACTAGGTCAAATTAAAGAAATATCTTTAGGGCACTCGAGGCCACATTTTTTGCTCAATTGACTTGAAAATTTGTCAGAATGTTTGTCTTCATGAAATATGAGTTTGAAATTGGGTCACCTGCGGTCAAAAACTAGGTCACATGGTCAAATCAAAGAAAAACCTTTAAGGCACTCTACTAAGGTGAGCGACCCAGGGCCATCATGGCCCTCTTGTTTTTTTATCCCAGACATTGACTGCACTTCAAACATAGACTACACTCAAAGGCCAACTCATGTCAAATTTTAATAATTCATGGATTGATTGTATGGTGTTTAACGCTGTTTTCAACATTATTTCAGTTATATTGCGGCAGCCAGAGCACTTATCCATGCTTCCCTGGAGTTTCTTTTACCAGAACTACGCATAATATTCTTTCCAAGCTACTGGCTGCTTTTCCACATAACCATCATCAAAACAATGGTCAGTGGTGAGAGAAATGAATCCTGTTGCAATGACTATCATCAGTCCTTGGAAAGAAATTGGTCGAGCTGGGAATCGAACCAGTGACTATCTGTTCTCAAATCCTGTATGCTACCAACTGAGCTACTGAAGCTTGGCAGATTCTATTCTGTGGTTTCTTAGACTTTGTTTACCCCATGACAACATTTTAGACTTTTCCAAGTTGAAAGTGTTTGCAGATAACAACAGAAATGGGGCTCATAGATGGGATATGCCTGTGAAAGGGTAGAAAACAGAAAACAATGTGGGAAAAGGAGAAAATGCTGGTTCACAGCATTTTCTCCTTTTCCCACAATGTTTTCAAAAGTGTTTTTTCTTCTGAAAGTCGTTAGAACTTGGGAAATTATGTAAAAGGGTTAAAAGGGGCCATTCAGATTTTGAGCGCTACTGTTTTTGAAAAAAATCGAAGTATTATTCCTGTGGCTGTGTCACCATTTTCGTTGTGTGAAAACTGACACTTTCTTAGATTTTCTCATATCACTGTCATGACAGCAGATTTTTACGTCAAACTTGGTTTAATTGTTAACTATGAAAAGAGGAATCCATACAACAAGAGCAGGTAACCCTGAAATATTTTTGACACATTTATGCCCCTTGTCAACTTGGAATTTTTTCATATGAATTTTTCATATGAACGTTGTTCTTCCTTGCATTTCAGATGTACCTCAGTGCAGAAGATTTTACAAGTGCTTTTGGCATGTCCCACTCAGAGTTCCTTAGTAAGCCCGCATGGAAGCAACAAGAGTTGAAGAAAAAAGTTGGACTCTTTTAAGAGAAAAAAAAACTGTTTAGGATGAATCAAGCAGCAATAAATAAGCCCTGCTCTGGCAAAAGGGGCTTAATGCATCTTCATGAGGCATTATACCAATCAAGCTATCACATAATTATGGATCCATAATAACCACTTTTTTAAACAACCGACCGAATCATGAGGTAGTCTGGTCCTTGTATGTACAGAAAATTGACCAGTAGCAAAAAGTTTCGGCCCAGGCCAGCCTGCGCAGTCCGTGCAGGCTGACCTGGGTCGACACTTTTTGCAGATTCATTAAGCCCCCTTTTCACAGAGCATGACTCATATGTATAGTTAGTATTCACCACTATCACCTCCACTGTGATTTTTTGGAGGCTTCTTTTAGCTCACCTTAGCACAACGTGCTAAAGGTGAGCTATTGTGATCGCCCTATGTCCGGCGTCCGGCGTCCGTCGTCCTTCGTCCGTCGTCCGTCAACAATTTCTTTAAACGTCTTCTTCTCCTAAACCACTGGGCCAATCTTGATGAAACTTGGCAGGGATGTTCCTTGGGTGAAGCTCTACCAAAATTGTTCAAAGAATTTAATTCCACCCACAACTCTGGTTGCCATGGCAACAAAAAGGAAAAAAAAGCAATATCTTTGAAAATCTTCTTCTCTGAAACTAGAAGGCGCAGAGCTTTGATATTTGGTATGTAGCATCTCCTAGTGGACCTCTACCAAATTTGTTCATTTGATGCCCCTGGGGTCAAAACTGGCCCTGCCCCGGGGGTCACAAGTTTGAGCATAGTAACAAAGAAGGAAAACTTTAAAAATCTTCTTCTCTGAAACTTGAAGGTGTAGAGCTTTGATATTTGGCATGTAGCATCTCCTAGTGGACCTCTACCAAGTTTGTTCATATGATGCCCCTGGGGTCAAAACTGGCCCTGCCCCGGGGGTCACAATTTCCAACATAGGAACAAAGAAGGAAAACTTCAAAAATCTTCTTCTGTAAAACTAGAAGGCATAGAGCTTTGATATTTGGCATGAAGCATCTCCTAGTAGACCTCTACCAATTTTGTTCATATGATGTCCTTGGGGTCAAAACTGGCCCTGCCCCGGGGGTCACAAATTCGAACAAAGGAACAAAGAGGGGGAACTTTAAAAATCATCTTCTCTGAAACTGGAAGGCATAGAGCTTTGATATTTGGTATGTTGCATTGCCTAGTGGACCTCTACCAAGTTTGTTCATATGATGCCCCTGGGGTCAAAACTGGCCCCGCCCCGGGGGTCACAAGTTTGAGCATAGTAACAAAGAAGGAAAACTTTAAAAATCTTCTTCTCTGAAACATGAAGGCGTAGAGCTTTGATATTTGGCATGTAGCATCTCCTAGTGGACCTCTACCAAGTTTGTTCATATGATGCCCCTGGGGTCAAAACTGGCCCCGCCCCGGGGGGTCACAATTTCCAACATAGGAACAAAGAAGGAAAACTTTAATAATCTTCTTCTGTAAAACTAGAAGGCACAGAGCTTTGACATTTGGCATGAAGCATCTCCTAGTGGGCCTCTACCAAGTTTGTTCATATGATGCCCTTGGGGTCAAAACTGGCCCTGCCCCGGGGATCACAAGTTCGAACATAGGAACAAAGAGGGAAACTTTAAAAATCATCTTCTCTGAAACTGGAAGGCATAGAGCTTTGATATTTGGTATGTAGCATTGCCTAGTGGACCTCTACCAAGGTTGTTCATACGATGCCCCTGGGGTCAAAACTGGCCCCGCCCCGGGGGTCACAAGTTTGAGCATAGTAACAAAGAAGGAAAAATTTAAAAATCTTTTTCTCTGAAACTTGAAGGTGTAGAGCTTTGATATTTGGCATGTAGCATCTCCTAGTGGACCTCTACCAAGTTTGTTCATATAATGCCCCTGGGATCTAAACTGGCCCCGCCCCGGGGGTCACAATTTCCAACATAGGAACAAAGAAGGAAAACTTTAAAAATCTTCTTCTGTAAAACTAGAAGGCATAGAGCTTTGATATTTGGTATGTAGCATCGCCTAGTAGACCTCTACTAAGTTTGTTCATTTGATGCCCTTGGGGTCAAAATTGGCCCTGCCCCGGGTCACAAGTTCAAACATAGGAACAAAGAAGGAAAACTTAAATTTTTTTTTTTCTCTTAAATGGGAAAGCATAGAGCTTTGATATTTGGTATGTAGCATCTCCTAGTGGACTTCTACCAACTTTGTTCCAAGGATGCTGCTTGGGTCAAAACTGGCCCAGCCCCTGGGGTCACAAGTTCGAACATAGGAACAAAGAAGGAAAACTTTAAAATCCGTCTTTTCTGAAACATAAAAGGTGTGGAGCTTTGATATATGGTATATTGCATCTCAGAGTGGACCTCTACCAAGTTTGTTCATATGATGCCCCTGGGTCAAAACTGGCCCCGCCCCGGGGGTCACAAGTTCGAAGATAGGAACAAAGAAGGAAAACTTTAAATTTCTTTTTCTCTTAAACGGGAAGGTGTAGAGCTTTGATATTTGGTATGTAGCATTTCCTAGTGGACCTCTACCAAGTTTGTTCATCTGATGCCCCTGGGTCAAAACTGGCCCAGCCCCGGGGGTCACAAGTTCGAACATAGGAACAAAGAAGGAAAACTTTAAAATTCTTCTTTAAAACTGGAAGGCGTAGAGCTTTGATATTTGGTATGTAGTGATTCTCTTCTAAGTTTGTTTGCCCATCTAAGCGCAACAAGTTCATTGAGTTCAAAATTTGGTCATCTTGGGTCATAAACTAGGTCACTAGGTCAAATTAAAGAAATTGTTGGCACTCTCGAGGCCACATTATTTGCTCAATTGCCTTGAAAATTAGTTAGAAAGTTTGTCTTTATAAAGTCTCACATAAGATTAATTTGGGTCAGCTTGGGTCATAAACTAGTTCACTGGGTCAAATTAAAGAAATACCTTGTTTGCACTCTGGAGGCCACATTTATTGCTCAAATGACCTGAAATTTGGCCAGAATGTTTGTCTTGATGAAATACCAGATGAGTTTGGACTCGGGTCACCTGGAACCATAAACTAGGTCACTAGGTCAAAATAAAGAAATACCTTGTGAGCACTCTAGAGGCCACATTCTTTGCTTAATTGCCTTGAAAATTGGTCAGAATGTTTGTCTTTGTAAAATCTCACAGGAGTCTGAATTTGGGTCAACTGGGGTCATAAACTAGGTCACTTGGTCAAATTAAAGAAATAGCTAGGGGGCACTCTAGAGGCCACATTTATTATTCATTTGATTTGAAAATTGGTTAAAATGTTCCTTTTGATATAGTCAAAGACCAGTTCAAATTTGGGTCATCTGGGGTCGTAATCTAGATCACTAGGTCAAATTAAAGAAATATCTTTAGGGCACTCGAGGCCACATTTTTTGCTCAGTTGACTTGAAAATTGGTCAGAATGTTTGTCTTCATGAAATATGAGTTTGAAATTGGGTCACCTGTGGTCAAAAACTAGGTCACATGGTAAAATTAAAGAAAAACCTTAAAGGCACTCTACTAAGGTGAGCGACCCAGGGCCATCATGGCCCTCTTGTTCAGATTTAGTATTTATGAGCTTTTATAATTACAGGAACAACTTTAGCTGCTTTAGCAGAAGATGTAGAACAAGAATAGACTGCACAGTAGTGTAGTTTGATCTTGGATCTACACAGTCCAATGCACAAGGCACTCGTCTTCCTTCCTCCTTTGTTATTTTTTGGGGAGCCCGTGTCAAAGTTAGTATATAATATCTGTTACAATATCAAGCACTATAGCTGTTTTAAACCTTTACCACACAATCCTGAGTTTTAACAACCCTGAAAAAGAAACCTGTTAAAAACATTGTGGGAAAGGAGAAATTGCTCGTAAGCAGCCTTTTCTCCTTTTTTCTGCAATGTTTTCTACCATATCTAAGACAAGATTCATCTTTTTAGCCACGTTCCAATTTTCATATGCAAATGCTTTCAATTCGGACAAGCCAATGTTTTTGACATGTGGTAAAGTTATACCTGAAAGTGCTGCATTGATGGTTTGAACCTTTGTAAGCAAAGACAGCCCTAAATTTTGCTGTTTCAAGGTTGTTTCCATTACAATATGTAACATAGTAGCAGACAGTGTAGATCAAAGATGGGACTGCATGTTTTGTGTGGTTGATTTTGATCTACAATGTCTGCAAAAACATCTTAAGTCAGTTCCAGGCCTTTAAGGGTTAAGACAGGGTTGATCAAGATTAGACTGCAGAAAATGGGCAGCTTGAGCATGGATCTACATAGCCCAACATGGCGTATACCATCATTTACCAACACTCTGTGCTGTCTGATTGTGATCTACACTGTCTGCAAAAGTGCATTGAGTCAGGCTAAGCAGCTGAAGTTTTTAATACATAGCTTTCTCAAGACTTAATTTATGTATGTGAAAAAAGTTTCTAATACTGGTTTTTTCAACATTAAATATTTTGTTTGTGAAAAAAAAGACCTTATCTCTCGGCTGTTTTGGGACAACTGAAGATATTTTTGCAGGCAATGTAGACCAAGATCAGACAAGTACAGAGTATATTGTGTGAGCTTAAGTTTAAACCGAGCGATATTTTGTAAAACACCTTGTAATTGCAATATACATGTATTGTCAGTTTGCAAAGCCTGAACAGATACATTTCCCTTTATTGGTTGAAGTTGAATGCTTTTGTACGATTTTTTTTCTTCTTTATGTTTGAAATTCACACATATCATGTGATATCAAAGGAAAGGTTGTTTATATGCTGGAAATAGTGTTGTGTTTCACAGTTTATCAAGCAGTCCAATGTTTTTATGATCCTAACAAGGAAGGCCATTTAAAAAAACATTGTGGGGAAAAGAAGAAAATGCTGGTAACCAGCATTTTCTCCTTTTCCCACAATGTTTTCTACCTTTTTAAAGACAAGTTCCATCATACGGGCCATATTTTATTGTGATTTGCAAAATGCTTTCAATTTTGACATGTCCAAAAATTTCCTATAGAGATTGAATCAATATTCTTGTTACCTGTTTAACTCTTTACCACACAATCCTGAGTTTTAATGACCCTGAAAGAGGATACTTTTGAAAACATCATGGGAAAAAGAGAAAATGCTGGTAACCAGCATTTTCTCCTTTTCTCAAAATGTTTTCTATCCTTCCAATGGCAAATGTCTACTTTTGAGTCACATTTTATTTTGTCATCTGCAAAAGCTTTCAATTTGGCCTAATCTAAAATTTTGTCGTTGGTGAAGAGTTAATGTATTGCATGAGTCAATGGGAATCAATAATAGAAAGCATTCCAATCAAGTTAAGCTGAACCGTTGACCAAACAATGTCCTGTATTAACCCTTTACCACAGAATCCCGACTTTTAATGACCCTGAGGAAGAAGCCTTTTGAAAACATTGTCGGAAAAGGAAAAAATGCTGGTAACCAGCATTTTCCCCTTTTCCCACAATGTTTTCTACTCTGTCAAAGACAAATTTCGTCATTTGAGCCACTTTTAATATGTCGTCTGCAAATGCTTTGAATTCGGACCTGTCTAAATTACTGTTGTTTGGTAAAGAGTTAACAATCCAACACATGTTTATGTAATTTCTTTGTTAGGCTGTTCTAAGGTTGATGTTTTGTACGAAGTTTTTCTATGTTGGAAATGTCACACAGTCATATTGTGTCATATAATAGAAAGCATTCCAATCAAGTTAAGTTGAACCATTTACCAAACAATAACCTGTTTTAACAATCCAACACATGTTTATGTAATTTCTTTGTTAGTTTGTTCTAAGGTTGATGTTCTGTATGAAGTTTTTCTATGTTGGAAATGTCACACAGTCATATTGTGTCATATAATAGAAAGCATTCCAATCAAGTTAAGTTGAACCATTTACCAAACAATAACCTGTTTTAACAATCCAACACATGTTTATGTAATTTCTTTGTTAGTTTGTTCTAAGGTTGATGTTCTGTATGAAGTTTTTCTATGTTGGAAATGTCACACAGTCATATTGTGTCATATAATAGAAAGCATTCCAATCAAGTTAAGTTGAACCATTTACCAAACAATAACCTGTTTTAACAATCCAACACATGTTTATGTAATTTCTTCGTTAGTTTGTCCTAAGGTGGATGTTCCATATGAAGTTTTTCTATGTTGGAAAGGTCACACTATCATATAATGATGTATCAAAGGAAATAATTGTTTATATACAGGAAAAAGTGTTGTGTCTAAAATTGATAATTTTGTTATCTGTTTTTTTTTGTTTTTTTTTTATAGCATGAATCAATCATAGAAAGTATTCCAATCTAGTTAAGTTTAAACGGTGACCAGTGGCCTGATCCTATACATATTTCATATAATTTTCTTATTAAGAAGGCTATAGGTTGTTACTAATGTATGAAGTTTTTTTCTTGTTTAGATTTGAAAAGTCACTAATATCATGATGTATCAAAGACAGTGTTGTTTATATACAGGAAAAAGTGTTGTGTTTAACCCTTTACCACACAAACCTGACTTTCAACGACCCTGACACAGAAGCCTTTTGAAAACATTGTGGGAAAACATTGTGGTAACCAGCATTTCCCCTTTTCCCACTATGTTTTCTACCCTTCCGTAAACAAATTTCTATTTTTGGATCACATTTATTTTGTCGTCTGCAAATACATTCAGTTTGGACTGGTCTAAAATTTTGTCGTTTGGTGAAGGGTTCATTGTTTTTGTTTAGCATATATCAATCAGACTCGGTGATAGAAAGCATTCCGATCTAGTTAAGTTTTTTACCCTTTACAAAATAAACTCCAAACTTGAATGATCCAATACATATGACCGGCACTCAGTGAAAAGAGGGTACAATGTTTTTTTTGTTTTTGCATTATACCTGCAAGGAATGTAGATGCATCAAACCACCTTTTCACTGAGTGTGGCTGATATTCATATAAAATTCTTGTTAGGCTGGCTATGGGTTAACCCTTTACCACACAATCCCGAGTTTCAATGACCCTGGAGAAGACATATTTCTAAAACATTGTGGGAAAAGGAGAAAATGCTTTCTACCCTTTCAGAGCCAAGTCCCATTATTTGAGCACCGTTAAGTTTGTTGACAGCAAATACTTTCATTATGGACAGGTCTGAAATCTTTTGTCCTTTGGTAAACAGTTAATACATTTGTATGATGTTATTCTTGTTTATGTTTGGAAAAGAATTAACAGGAAAAGATGCATATGTACAGGAAATGTTGTCTTGTTTTGATAACCTTTTTATTGCTGTTTTTTTGTGATGGATAAGTAAATGGGACTTACTTGTAGAAAGCATTCCAGTCTTGTTAAGTTTAAACCGTTGACATGATACATAACAAGAGTATTCTTTATTTTAGAGTAAGTTGTTACTTGTTCCACTCTACCCAGCGGCAAAATACAAGACTGTCCATATTTAACACATTTTTCCACGACATATATTTTGCTACAATGTCGGAATTTGTGAAAGAGTGGAAAACATTGGTTACCAGCATTTTTAGTTCAGCTGTTTTTAAAGAAAACATCAAGTTATTGCTGTACCCTCTGTAATCGTCTGCATCTGCATTGTTGTGCAATTCTTTTTTTTACAATTTACAATATCTTTGTTACTACTGAAGATATGTACTTCAGTCATGGACAAGTTGTTAACTGTCAAAAAGGGAACTCATAAAACAAGGGCAGGTAACCATCAAAGTATTTTTGACAGTCATGCCCCTTTCAAATTTAAAATCAAGCACCTGCAGTAGAGCATTGGCAACCACATAAGGGGCTCTTGTTTTCCTTTCCCACAACTTTCAAAGAGAAAATTCACCAGTTGAGCCACATTTGTCTGCAAATCTTTCAATTTTGATAAGTCTCAAATATTGTCATTGGTAGAATTAAACTTGCATAATTAGGAAAAGAAATAATTTATTACTTCCAAAACAAAAAGTAGCAGATTTTTAAAAGCTTCTTTGTAAAGTAATAGTATACTGTAAAACCTGTGTTAGTGGTCACCCCTGCTATGCAAGCAACCTGTATTAGGCAAACATAAACATGTATTGTGTTCCAAGAGGGGGCAAGTATGTTGAAGCATGTCACCTATGTTAGGCAAGCGCCTGTCTCTAGCCCTTACCATACAATCCTGAATTCAGTGTCTACAAGGATACAAGGAAAGGACTTTTGAAAACAATGTGGAGAAAGACAGTTTTTGAAAACATTGTTGGAAAAGGAGAAAATGCTGGTAACCAGCATGTTCTATCTTTCCCTCAATGTTTTCTACCCTTCCAAAAAGAAATTTTAGTTTTGAGTCAAATTTATTTTGTTGTCTGCAAACGCTTTCAATTTGGACAAGCCTGAAATTTTTTTGTTTGGTGAAGAATTAAGTCTTTACCACATGACAAAATTTTGGACTCATCCAAATTCAAAGCATTTGCAGATGACAATATAAATGTTGCTCAAATGATGATTTCAGTTTTTGACAGGGTAGAAAACATGCTGGTTACCAGCATTTCCTCCTTTTTCCACAATGCTCCTTTTGCATGGTTGTTACAACTCGGGATTGTGTAGTAAAGGTTTAAGCAAGTACATGTAAATATTTAGTGTCCCGTAGGCACTTGCTTAACTCTTAAAAAAATCGACAATTTTTTTTGTACTTTTCCAATTTGGCAGCATTTACTTATGACAAAGGAAATATGGCTCTATAGGTAGGATTTACCCTTGAAGTAGTTGAAAACATTGTGGCAAAAGGAAAAAATTCTGATTGCCAGCATTTTCTCCTTTATCCACAATTCTTTAAAACTTTTTCATGGGGGGGGGGGGGGGGGGGCTGGTCGTCAACACTTCAGATTATTTGGTAAAGGGTTACAACAGAATTTACAGAAAAATCAACATGAATTCAGGTTTTATATATGTATACAAAGGAAACATTGTATTTATAAGCAGTTTTCCCATCAGCCACAATGTTTCCACTTGTGGTCTTCTACAAGCTGCTTCCAAAGAGGTTATTTGTTAGGATGTAAAAGACACAGATCTGATCATTTTCTGTCAATGTTTACATTTTGTTCCTTGTACATATCTGCTTACTTTACATGTATGTTGTTTCCTTTTGTTACATTGTACATTTTTTCTGTGTTCTTATCTTTGTTAGACTTCTCAACCTTGCTGTAAATGATTTTTCTCTGCCTTGCTGTAAATGAATTGATTTTAGGCACATTACCATTGCCTATCTGTATAATTGTTTACCCTTTACGAAACAATCCCGTGTTACACCAACCCATAGATAGAGTTCTTTTGAAAACATTGTGGGAAAAGGAGAAAATGCTGGTAACCCGCATTTTCTCCTTTTCCCACAATGTTTTCTACCATACCAAGGAAACTTTCCATCATTACAGTCCCATTTGAATTGATGTCTGACAATGCTTTGGGTCTGGACAAGTAAAAATTGTGTTGTTTGATAATGAGTTTCATACTTCGTGTTGCTAGATGAGGGAGGGAAGGAAAGCAACGACACTTGGTAATTTTCTCATTATTGTCAACATCAAATCAAGTTCATATATGTAAAAGCCCTTTCACTGCTCCAAGTTCAGACAGCACATTTAGGCAGTCCGAGCCTCGTTAACTCTTTACCAAACGACAAAATTTTAGACTGGTCGAAATTGAAAGCATTTGCAGACGACAAAAAAAAATGCAACTGAAAATTTGAAATTTGTTTTGGGAAGGGTAGAAACCATTGTGAGAAAGGAGAAAATGCTGGTTACCAGCATTTTCTCCTTTTCCCACAATGTCTTCAAAAGGTTTTATTTTTTCTCATGGTTGTTAAAAGTCGGGATTGTGCAGTAAAGAGTTAATACTGTCATCAAAATCATTCGAAATTGTCCCACGCATTGGAGGGGTTAATCAGTATTGAATACATAATTGAGAAAGTTGCCATTCTCCATCTGTGGCACACTTTAGAAAGTTTGTGTTAGTTGGAAGAAAACTTGAGGCATTTGACAGCTTTATTCACCAGCCTTATTTTTAACCCTTAGAATGCTGAAATATGTTACAAACGTTTTCAGTCCTGAAATAACCCCCCCCCCCCCCCAAAAAAAAACAAAAAAAAAAAAAAAGTTACAGTTGCAAGGTTGCCCTTTTCAAGGGAGCATATTCACCAACTGTTGTAAATTATAATATGAAGTCTCAATATAGATCGAGAAAGTAACACAATATCTGATTGGCCAAACCTTTTGTCTTGGCCATTTGATTGGCTAAACCTTATGGTGTAGTCCAATTAGACCTTGCGTTACTTTAAAATTTAGAAAATTCTTGATAAGAGAATTGCCAAGTATGATTGGTGTAAAATGAGTCCTGCAATGTCTTGGCTTAGTGTACAATGTAGATCAGAGATCAGATTGCACATTACGTACGATCTGATCTTGATCTAAACTGACTGCAAAGGCAACCAACGCTGTTATGGGCTTTTTAAGGGTTGAAATATTGGTCTAATTCTAAATTTTAACACAAGACATCTGATTGGCTCTGTCTCGGCTAGTAAGATGGCTCGTCTTAAAATTTAGAATTAGAATTAAAGCATTTAGAACAACCAAATTTAGAATGTTTAGCATAAGTGGCCCCTAGTTCTGTCTCTCTAGTGTAGTTAGCTGTCATATTTAATGGGTGTTTGGGAATGTAATACTTTGTTATGGGTATAAATAGCGACATATACGTAAGACCTGTGTTTTTAGTTTTGTTAGTAATTTAGGAATTAGGTTTATTTTTTTGTACTCTAGAGCTATTAATATTTATGTTGTGGTAATAGAGAACCTTTATAGAGATTTAAAATATGTTTATATTGCGTTGAGGCATGCTACTTTGTTGACAGTTCTTCATAAAACTGGTTGCAGGATTTAAGCCCAAATTTCCTGTAAAATGTCGATACTTTTCTGTGATTTAAACCTTTACCACATGATCCTGAGAAAGAAAGCTTTTGAAAACCATATGGGAAAAGGAGAAAATACTGGTAACCAGCATTTTCTCCTTTTCCCACAATGTTTTCTATCCTTCCAGAGACAAATTTCATCACTTGAGCCACATCTGTCATCTGCAAATGCTTACAACTGCACATACCCCAAAAAATTGTTGTTTGGTTTAGAGTTAAGATATTTATCAAGGAGCTCAGAAGTCAGAGCATTTCATTGCCGTAAATATAGGCCTCTGACCCAAAATATATGTCATGCTTACAAATAATTATTGATTGTACCCTTGTCACAAAAACCCAAAATCTTGTATGTAGGAGTAAAGAAAATAAACATTCCTTCATTATATTGCTGCTTTTGATTGGAATAGCTGTCATATACTCAGCAAGGGCTCCTTCCCTACACTATGCAATGATCAATTTAGAGCAATCTTGACTGGTACATGGTGGTTTTAATAATGAATAATAAATGAACCAAAGGAATGGCAGACATGCTTACACATGGTATGTTCAACATTATTCCTGATGTCAAGAAGGACAAAGAGTGGTGTTGCCTGTATAAGTGTTATGGACACTGTTTGGTTGATACAAAATTTAACTGACATTTGAGGAAAAGAGCTGTCAGCTTTTGTATGTCTTTCAGTAAGAACTTGTAAAACTTGCAAATGCTTTCAGTTTGGACCAGTCTAAAGTTTTAGATCTGGTAAAAACTAATTCCTATCTACGAAGTTTTAGACTTAAGTACAGTTCCCTGTATCAATATGTACAGTTGAACCAAGTTAAATATCAGGTTTAGCCCTTTACAAATTAACCCTGAGTTTTAACAACCCTGACAGATTGGGCTTTCGATAACATAGTAGGAAAAGGAGAAAATGCACTTTTTTTCCTTTTCTCACAATATTTTTCACTCTTTCACAGACAAATACCATCATTAAAGCCACACTATATTTGTCGTCTGCAAATTCTTTCAATTTGGATTAGTCCAGTGATTTGTTTGGTAATTGGTTAATTCCTTACCAAACAAACTTTTGGACTGCTCAGAATTCAAAGCATTCACGGACGACAATTTAAATGTGGCTCAATGATGGAATTTGTTTTTGATTGGGGTAGAAAACTGGTTACTAGCATGTTCTTTCTCCAAAGGATTTTTCCTTCAGGTTGTTAAAACCCAGAATTGTAAGGTAAAGGTTTAATACAAAATGAATTTAAAGAAACAAAGAGTACTTGTAAAAGAATATTACATTCCGATTGAATGTTACCAATGATATTATATGGCAAAGGCTGTTTTAACCCTCGGAGTGCTAATTACATCAGTACAGATCAAGATCAGACATCACAGAATGTAGTTGTTTTCATGGATCTACGCTGCTTGATATTACGTAGGAGATTCTAGCCAAACCAGCAATGAAATTGTGGTTGCATGGTTTACGTTTTTGCAGAAAATTTCCTTCACATTTTATGTGGTGCTCAGAAGGTTAGGTTAACCCTTAGCCTGCTGATTTAACCCTTAACCACACAATCCCAACTTTTAATGACCTTGATGAAAAAGGCTTTTGAAAACATTGTGGGCAAAGGAGAAAATGCTGGTAACCAGCATTTTCTCCTTTTCCCACAATCTTTTCTACCCTATGAAAGGCAAATGTTATGCTTTGTGTTGCATTTAATTTGTTGTATGCAAATGCATCCTGTTCGGTTGAGGCTAAAATTTTGTTTTGTGGTGAAGAATTAATAAAGTGAACGTTTTCAGTAAGGCAAAACTGCCTAAACTGCTATTTCACAGTTGGTTTGGCCTGACCTTGTAATAAGGTAGTGCACAATGTAGACCCAGCATCTCACTTTACCTTCTATGCAGTCTGATCTTGATCTACACTGACAACAAAAGCAACTTAACCCTGTTCCAGCACTCTAATGGTCCAAAAAAGGCCTTGTTGAAAAACTTAATTTTGCTCAAAGTAGTAATTTGAATTCCAAAATTTTAGATATTTACAAGACTTTGCTTCAAAAGGCTGTTTCTTACAAATTTTATGTGGAGAGGTCTCAATGGAACAGTAAAAGGGATGTTATGACTGAGGCCATTTCTGAGCAGGCCAATTGTAGACAAACTAAACACTGGTATTGTTCTATTGAGGCAGAGATTCCAAGACAAAAAAACTGTCCCTTTGTAATGCACAAAAGTAGAACTGTTTTCCTCTAAAAGTGTGCCATGTTCTTGCAAAAGGGGGGCTTACTGCACCTTCATAATGCCTACCAAGCAAGACACCATATAATAAGGGATCCCTAAAATCCACTTTGTCTAACCTCCAACTGAGTCATTGTACCAAGCAAGACACCATATAATAAGGGATCCCTAAAATCCACTTTGTCTAACCTCCAACTGAGTCATTGTACCAAGCAAGACACCATATAATAAAGGATCTCTAAAATCCTCTTTGTCTAACCTCCAACTGAGTCATTGTACCAAGCAAGACACCATATAATAAGGGATCCCTAAAATCCACTTTGGACAAGCAGAAATTTGACCAATAGCAAAGTTTCAGCCCAGGTCAGCCTGCACAGGCTGACATGGCTCAGTTTTTTTTTTTGCAGCTGCATTAAGGCCCCCTTTTCACAAAGCATGGCTCAAATTCATTAGAGACATACAGGATCAAATGAGAGTTGGCGCTGGAGATAAAATTTTTATCAAATAAGTCTAGAAAAAGGGTTATCAAGCAAACTTTTAATGAGCTTAAAATCTTTTTTGACAACTAGTTTAATAAAAGTTTACCTCAAAATCCAATGAATGCTAGAGTCTTTTTAACTCTTTACCAGACAATCCCGACTTTTAACGACCCTGAAAAAGAAGCCTTTTGAAAACATTGAGGGAAAAGGAGAAAATTCTGGTAACCAGTATTTTCTCCTTTTCCCACTATGCTTTCTTACCTTCCCCCAAAAAATTTCATTTTTTGAGTTACATTTATTTTGTTGTCTACAAATGCCTTCAATTTGGACCAGTCTAAATATTTGTCATTTGGTAGAGTTAACACAAAAGCGTATCTCAAGAATTATAGTTCATGATTTGTTAAAACATAGGTCTACATGTCCATGTGTATTGAAATTTACATGAAGCCTATGATGAGATTTGTCTTGAAAATACATGTAACTAATTTTTCTCTGGTAATACACCCTTTACCAACGACAAAATTTTAGACTGTACCAAATTGAAAGCATTTGCAGACGATAAAAGAAATTTGACTGAAAAATTGAAATTTGTTTTGGAAATGGTAGAAAACATTGATTTCACAATGTTTTCAAAAGGCTTTTTCCTCAGGATTGTTAAATGTGGTAAAGAGTTAAAGACAAATACTATCATCTGAGTGGAATTTAATTTGTTTTCTGCAAATACTCTCATTATTGAAGAGTTTAGAAATTTGTCGTCCAGTAAACCTTTTATCTTCCATCTCTCTTGATGTATCGGTTGGAAAGTATTGTCAGAAAAGTGGTCATCACCTGTTTCTATCATTTTTTGAAACAAATACCATTTATGCATATCAGTTTGGCAATAAATTTTAAATACATATAATTATAAATAGATTGGTTGTTTTCATTTATTAAATACCTGTCCAATTCCAGAAAATTTCATATTCATTATTGCAGAAACTCTCTACCAAACAACAAAATCTTGGACTGGACCAAATTGAAATCAATTTGCTGCAGACAAATTAAAGGTAGTTCAAATGATGATTACGGACTTTGATAGGTAGGAAACATTGTGGGAAAAGGAGAAAATGCTGGTTACCAGCATTTTCTTTTCCCACAATGTTTTCAAAAGCATTATTCTCCTGGGTCATTAAAACAGGGGATTGTATGGTAAATTGTACAATTGAATTAAATGCTTTTTAAATTTGAAAAAGGCAGCAGCCCATCCACGCATTCCACGTATACAAGTTTTGCACAACGTTTACAAATCCACTGCCTCGTTTCCTACATGGGGGTCCTACGTGGCTCAGTGGTAAACTGTAGGACTTGTAACATGGGGGTCCTGCGTGGCTCAGTGGTAAAGTGTAGGACTTGTAACATGGGGGTCCTGCATGGCTCAGTGGTAAACTGTAGGACTTGTAACATGGGGGTCCTGCGTGGCTCAGTGGTAAACTGTAGGACTTGTAACATGGGGGTCCTGCATGGCTCAGTGGTAAACTGTAGGACTCGTAACATGGGGGTCCTGCATGGCTCAGTGGTAAACTGTAGGACTTGTAACATGGGGGTCCTGCGTGGCTCAGTGGTAAACTGTAGGACTCGTAACATGGGGGTCCTGCGTGGCTCAGTGGTAAACTGTAGGACTTGTAACATGGGGGCCCTGCGTGACTCAGTGGTAAAGTGTAGGACTTGTAACATGGGGGTCCTGCGTGGCTCAGTGGTAAACTGTAGGACTGGTAACATGGGGGTCCTGCGTGACTCAGTGGTAAACTGTAGGACTTGTAACATGGGGGTCCTGCGTGGCTCAGTGGTAAACTGTAGGACTTGTAACATGGGGGTCCTGCGTGACTCAGTGGTAAACTGTAGGACTTGTAACATGGGGGCCCTGCGTGACTTAGTGGTAAAGTGTGGGACTCGTAACATGGGGGTCCTGCGTGGCTCAGTGGTAAAGTGTAGGACTTGTAACATGGGGGTCCTGCGTGGCTCAGTGGTAAACTGTAGGACTTGTAACATGGGGGTCCTGCGTGACTCAGTGGTAAACTGTAGGACTTGTAACATGGGGGTCCTGCATGACTCAGTGGTAAACTGTAGGACTTGTAACATGGGGGTCCTGCATGGCTCAGTGGTAAACTGTAGGACTTGTAACATGGGGGTCCTGCATGGCTCTGTGGTAAACTGTAGGACTTGTAACATGGGGGCCCTGCATGGCTTAGTGGTAAACTGTAGGACTTGTAACATGGGGGTCCTGCGTGACTCAGTGGTAAACTGTAGGACTTGTAACATGGGGGTCCTGCGTGACTCAGTGGTAAACTGTAGGACTTGTAACATGGGGGTCCTGCGTGGCTTAGTGGTAAACTGTAGGACTTGTAACATGGGGGTCCTGCATGGCTCAGTGGTAAACTGTAGGACTTGTAACATGGGGGCCCTGCGTGACTCAGTGGTAAAGTGTAGGACTTGTAACATGGGGGTCCTGCGTGGCTCAGTGGTAAAGTGTAGGACTTGTAACATGGGGGTCCTGCATGACTCTGTGGTAAAGTGTAGGACTTGTAACATGGGGGTCCTGCGTGACTCAGTGGTAAACTGTAGGACTCGTAACATGGGGGTCCTGCATGACTCTGTGGTAAAGTGTAGGACTTGTAACATGGGGGTCCTGCGTGACTCAGTGGTAAACTGTAGGACTTGTAACATGGGGGTCCTGCATTGCTCAGTGGTAAACTGTAGGACTTGTAACATGGGGGTCCTGCGTGACTCAGTGGTAAACTGTAGGACTTGTAACATGGGGGTCCTGCATGACTCTGTGGTAAACTGTAGGACTTGTAACATGGGGGTCCCGCGTGACTCAGTGGTAAACTGTAGGACTTGTAACATGGAGGTCCTGCGTGGCTCTGTGGTAAACTGTAGGACTCGTAACATGGGGGTCCTGCATGACTCTGTGGTAAAGTGTAGGACTTGTAACATGGAGGTCCTGCGTGACTCAGTGGTAAACTGTAGGACTGGTAACATGGGGGTCCTGCATGGCTCAGTGGTAAAGTGTAGGACTTGTAACATGGGGGTCCTGCATGGCTCAGTGGTAAACTGTAGGACTTGTAACATGGGGGTCCTGCGTGACTCAGTGGTAAACTGTAGGACTTGTAACATGGGGGTCCTGCGTGGCTCAGTGGTAAACTGTAGGACTTGTAACATGGGGGTCCTGCGTGACTCGGTGGTAAAGTGTAGGACTTGTAACATGGGGGTCCTGCATGGCTCAGTGGTAAACTGTAGGACTTGTAACATGGGGGTCCTGCATGGCTCAGTGGTAAACTGTAGGACTTGTAACATGGGGGCCCTGCATCGCTCTGTGGTAAACTGTAGGACTTGTAACATGGGGGCCCTGCATGACTCAGTGGTAAACTGTAGGACTTGTAACATGGGGGTTCTGCGTGACTCAGTGGTAAACTGTAGGACTTGTAACATGGGGGCCCTGCGTGGCTCAGTGGTAAAGTGTAGGACTCGTAACATGGGGGTCCTGCATGGCTCAGTGGTAAACTGTAGGACTTGTAACATGGGGGTCCTGCGTGGCTCAGTGGTAAACTGTAGGACTTGTAACATGGGGGTCCTGCGTGACTCAGTGGTAAACTGTAGGACTTGTAACATGGGGGCCCTGCGTGACTCAGTGGTAAACTGTAGGACTTGTAACATGGGGGCCCTGCGTGACTCAGTGGTAAACTGTAGGACTTGTAACATGGGGGCCCTGCATGACTCAGTGGTAAACTGTAGGACTTGTAACATGGGGGTCCTGCGTGACTCAGTGGTAAACTGTAGGACTCGTAACATGGGGGTCCTGGGTGACTCAGTGGTAAAGTGTAGGACTTGTAACATGGGGGTCCTGCGTGACTCAGTGGTAAACTGTATGACTTGTAACATGGGGGTCCTGCGTGGCTCAGTGGTAAACTGTAGGACTTGTAACATGGGGGTCCTGCGTGACTCAGTGGTAAACTGTAGGACTTGTAACATGGGGGTCCTGCGTGGCTCAGTGGTAAACTGTAGGACTTGTAACATGGGGGTCCTGCGTGACTCAGTGGTAAACTGTAGGACTCGTAACATGGGGGTCCTGCTTGGCTCAGTGGTAAACTGTAGGACTTGTAACATGGGGGCCCTGCGTGGCTCAGTGGTAAACTGTAGGACTTGTAACATGGAGGTCCTGCATGGCTCAGTGGTAAAGTGTAGGACTCGTAACATGGAGGTCCTGCATGGCTCAGTGGTAAACTGTAGGACTTGTAACATGGGGGTCCTGCGTGGTTCAGTGGTAAAGTGTAGGACTTGTAACATGGGGGTCCTGCGTGGCTCAGTGGTAAACTGTAGGACTCGTAACATGGGGGTCCTGCGTGGCTCAGTGGTAAACTGTAGGACTCGTAACATGGGGGTCCTGCATGACTCAGTGGTAAACTGTAGGACTTGTAACATGGGGGTCCTGCGTGACTCAGTGGTAAACTGTAGGACTTGTAACATGGGTGCCCTGCGTGACTCAGGGGTAAACTGTAGGACTTGTAACATGGGGGTCCTGCGTGGCTCAGTGGTAAACTGTAGGACTTGTAACATGGGGGTCCTGCATGGCTCAGTGGTAAAGTGTAGGACTTGTAACATGGGGGTCCTGCGTGGCTCAGTGGTAAACTGTAGGACTCGTAACATGGGGATCCTGCGTGGCTCAGTGGTAAACTGTAGGACTTGTAACATGGGGGTCCTGCATGACTCAGTGGTAAACTGTAGGACTTGTAACATGGGGGTCCTGCGTGGCTCAGTGGTAAACTGTAGGACTGGTAACATGGGAGTCCTGCGTGGCTCAGTGGTAAACTGTAGGACTTGTAACATGGGGGCACTGCATGACTCAGTGGTAAACTGTAGGACTCGTAACATGGGGGTCCTGCGTGGCTCAGTGGTAAACTGTAGGACTTGTAACATGGGGGTCCTGCGTGGCTCAGTGGTAAAGTGTAGGACTCGTAACATGGGGGCCCTGCGTGACTCAGTGGTAAACTGTAGGACTGGTAACATGGGGGTCCTGCGTGACTCAGTGGTAAACTGTAGGACTCGTAACATGGGGGTCCTGCGTGGCTCAGTGGTAAAGTGTAGGACTTGTAACATGGGGGTCCTGCATGACTCAGTGGTAAAGTGTAGGACTTGTAACATGGGGGTTCTGCTTGACTCAGTGGTAAACTGTAGGACTTGTAACATGGGAGTCCTGCGTGACTCAGTGGTAAACTGTAGGACTTGTAACATGGGAGTCCTGCGTGGCTCAGTGGTAAACTGTAGGACTTGTAACATGGGGGTCCTGCATGACTCAGTGGTAAACTGTAGGACTCGTAACATGGGGGCCCTGCGTGACTCAGTGGTAAACTGTAGGACTTGTAACATGGGGGTCCTGCGTGGCTCAGTGGTAAACTGTAGGACTTGTAACATGGGGGTCCTGCATGACTCAGTGGTAAACTGTAGGACTTGTAACATGGGGGTCCTGCGTGGCTCAGTGGTAAACTGTAGGACTGGTAACATGGGTTTCCTGCGTGGCTCAGTGGTAAACTGTAGGACTCGTAACATGGGGGTCCTGCATAGCTCAGTGGTAAAGTGTAGGACTTGTAACATGGGGGTCCTGCGTGACTCAGTGGTAAACTGTAGGACTCGTAACATGGGGGTCCTGCGTGGCTCAGTGGTAAAGTGTAGGACTTGTAACATGGGGGTCCTGCATGACTCAGTGGTAAACTGTAGGACTTGTAACATGGGGGTCCTGCGTGACTCAGTGGTAAAGTGTAGGACTTGTAACATGGGGGCCCTGCATGACTCAGTGGTAAACTGTAGGACTTGTAACATGGGGGTCCTGCGTGGCTCAGTGGTAAACTGTAGGACTTGTAACATGGGGGTCCTGCGTGACTCTGTGGTAAACTGTAGGACTCGTAACATGGGGGTCCTGCATGACTCAGTGGTAAACTGTAGGACTTGTAACATGGCGGTCCTGCGTGACTCAGTGGTAAACTGTAGGACTTGTAACATGGGGGTCCTGCGTGACTCAGTCGTAAAGTGTAGGACTTGTAACATGGGGGTCCTGCGTGACTCAGTGGTAAACTGTAGGACTTGTAACATGGGGGTCCTGCGTGGCTCAGTGGTAAAGTGTAGGACTTGTAACATGGGGGTCCTGCGTGACTCTGTGGTAAACTGTAGGACTTGTAACATGGGGGTCCTGCGTGACTCAGTGGTAAACTGTAGGACTTGTAACATGGGGGTCCTGCTTGACTCAGTGGTAAAGTGTAGGACTTGTAACATGGGGGTCCTGCGTGGCTCAGTGGTAAACTGTAGGACTTGTAACATGGGGGTCCTGCGTGACTCAGTGGTAAACTGTAGGACTTGTAACATGGGGGCCCTGCGTGGCTCAGTGGTAAACTGTAGGACTTGTAACATGGGGGTCCTGCGTGGCTCAGTGGTAAAGTGTAGGGCTTGTAACATGGGGGTCCTGCGTGGCTCAGTGGTAAACTGTAGGACTTGTAACATGGGGGTCCTGCGTGACTCAGTGGTAAACTGTAGGACTTGTAACATGGGGGTCCTGCGTGACTCATTGGTAAACTGTAGGACTTGTAACATGGGGGTCCTGCGTGACTCAGTGGTAAACTGTAGGACTTGTAACATGGGGGTCCTGCGTGACTCAGTGGTAAACTGTAGGACTTGTAACATGGGGGTCCTGCGTGACTCAGTGGTAAACTGTAGGACTTATAACATGGGGGTCCTGCATGACTCAGTGCTAAAGTGTAGGACTTGTAACATGGGGGTCCTGCGTGGCTCAGTGGTAAAGTGTAGGACTTGTAACATGGGGGTCCTGCGTGACTCAGTGGTAAACTGTAGGACTTGTAACATGGAGGTCCTGCGTGACTCAGTGGTAAACTGTAGGAATTGTAACATGGGGGCCCTGCGTGACTCAGTGGTAAACTGTAGGACTTGTAACATGGGGGTCCTGCATGACTCAGTGGTAAACTGTAGGACTTGTAACATGGGGGTCCTGCGTGGCTCAGTGGTAAACTGTAGGACTTGTAACATGGGGGTCCTGTATGGCTCAGTGGTAAACTGTAGGACTTGTAACATGGGGGTCCTGTATGGCTCAGTGGTAAACTGTAGGACTTGTAACATGGGGGTCCTGCGTGGCTCAGTGGTCAAGTGCAGGACTCGTAACATGGGGGTCCTGTGTGTCTCAGTGGTAAAGTGTAGGACTTGTAACATGGGGGCCCTGCGTGGCTCAGTGGTAAACTGTAGGACTTGTAACATGGGGGTCCTGCGTGACTCAGTGGTAAACTGTAGGACTTGTAACATGGGGGTCCTGCATGGCTCAGTGGTAAACTGTAGGACTTGTAACATGGTGGTCCTGCTTGGCTCAGTGGTAAACTGTAGGACTTGTAACATGGGGGTCCTGCATGACTCAGTGGTAAACTGTAGGACTCGTAACATGGAGGTCCTGCGTGGCTCAGTGGTAAACTGTAGGACTTGTAACATGGGGGCCCTGCCTGGCACAGTGGTAAAGTGTAGGACTCGTAACATGGGGGTCCTGCGTGGCTAAGTGGTAAAGTGTGGGACTCGTAACATGGGGGCCCTGCGTGGGTCAGTGGTAAAGTGTGGGACTCGTAACATGGGGGTCCTGCATGGCACAGTGGTAAAGTGTGGGACTGGTAACATGGGGGCCCTGCGTGGCTCAGTGGTAAAGTGTGGGACTTGTAACATGGGGGTCCTGCGTGGCTCAGTGGTAAAATGTAGGACTTGTAACATGAGGGTCCTGCATGGGTCAGTGGTAAACTGTAGGACTTGTAACATGGGGGTCCTGCATGGCTCAGTGGTAAACTGTAGGACTTGTAACATGGGGGTCCTGCATGGCTCAGTGGTAAACTGTAGGACTTGTAACATGGAGGTCCTGCGTGGCTCAGAGGTAAACTGTAGGACTTGTAACATGGGGGTCCTGCGTGGCTCAGTGGTAAACTGTAGGACTTGTAACATGGGGGTCCTGCATGGCTCAGTGGTAAAGTGTAGGACTTGTAACATGGGGGTCCTGTGTGTCTCAGTGGTAAACTGTAGGACTTGTAACATGGGGGCCCTGCGTGGCTCAGTGGTAAACTGTAGGACTTGTAACATGGGGGTCCTGCATGACTCAGTTGTAAACTGTAGGACTTGTAACATGGGGGTCCTGTGTGTCTCAGTGGTAAACTGTAGGACTTGTAACATGGGGGCCCTGCGTGGCTCAGTGGTAAACTGTAGGACTTGTAACATGGGGGTCCTGCGTGGCTCAGTGGAAAACTGTAGGACTTGTAACATGGGGGTCCTGCGTGGCTCAGTGGTAAACTGTAGGACTTGTAACATGGAGGTCCTGCATGACTCAGTGGTAAACTGTAGGACTTGTAACATGGGTGTCCTGCGTGGCTCAGTGGTAAACTGTAGGACTTGTAACATGGGGGTCCTGCATGACTCAGTGGTAAACTGTAGGACTTGTAACATGGGGGTCCTGCGTGACTCAGTGGTAAAGTGTAGGACTTGTAACATGGGGGTCCTGCATGACTCAGTGGTAAAGTGTAGGACTTGTAACATGGCGGTCCTGCATGACTCAGTGGTAAAGTGTAGGACTTGTAACATGGAGGTCCTGCATGGCTCAGTGGTAAACTGTAGGACTTGTAACATGGGGGCCCTGCATGGCTCAGTGGTAAACTGTAGGACTTTTAACATGGGGGTCCTGCATGACTCAGTGGTAAACTGTAGGACTTGTAACATGGGGGCCTGCATGGCTCAGTGGTAAACTGTAGGACTTGTAACATGGGGGCCTGCATGGCTCAGTGGTAAACTGTAGGACTGGTAACATGGGGGTCCTGCGTGGCTCAGTGGTAAACTGTAGGACTTGTAACATGGGGGTCCTGCGTGGCTCAGTGGTAAACTGTAGGACTTGTAACATGGGGGTCCTGCGTGACTCAGTGGTAAACTGTACGACTTGTAACATGGGGGTCCTGCGTGACTCAGTGGTAAAGTGTAGGACTTGTAACATGGGGGTCCTGCGTGGCTCAGTGGTAAACTGTAGGACTTGTAACATGGGGGTCCTGCGTGGCTCAGTGGTAAACTGTAGGACTTGTAACATGGGGGTCCTGCGTGGCTCAGTGGTAAACTGTAGGACTTGTAACATGGGGGTCCTGCGTGGCTCAGTGGTAAAGTGTACGACTTGTAACATGGGGGCCCTGCATGACTCTGTGGTAAACTGTAGGACTCGTAACATGGGGGTCCTGCATGACTCAGTGGTAAACTGTAGGACTCGTAACATGGAGGTCCTGCATGGCTCAGTGGTAAAGTGTAGGACTTGTAACATGGGGGTCCTGCATGGCTCAGTGGTAAACTGTAGGACTTGTAACATGGGGGTCCTGCATGACTCAGTGGTAAAATGTAGGACTTGTAACATGGGGGCCCTGCATGGCTCAGTGGTAAACTGTGGGACTTGTAACATGGGGGTCCTGCATGACTCAGTGGTAAAGTGTACGACTTGTAACATGGGGGTCCTGCGTGGCTCAGAGGTAAACTGTAGGACTGGTAACATGGAGGCCCTGCATGACTCTGTGGTAAACTGTAGGACTTGTAACATGGGGGCCCTGCATGACTCTGTGGTAAACTGTAGGACTTGTAACATGGGGGCCCTGCGTGGCTCAGTGGTAAAGTGTAGGACTCGTAACATGGGGGTCCTGCGTGGCTCAGTGGTAAAGTGTGGGACTCGTAACATGGGGGCCCTGCCTGGCACAGTGGTAAAGTGTAGGACTCGTAACATAGGGGTCCTGCGTGGCTAAGTGGTAAAGTGTGGGAGTCGTAACATGGGGGCCCTGCGTGGCTCAGTGGTAAAGTGTGGGACTCTTAACATGGGGGTCCTGCATGGCACAGTGGTAAAGTGTGGGACTCGTAACATGGGGGCCCTGCGTGGCTCAGTGGTAAAGTGTGGGACTCGTAACATGGGGGTCCTGCGTGGCTCAGTGGTAAAGTGTAGGACTTGTAACATGGGGGCCCTGCCTGGCACAGTGGTAAAGTGTAGGACTGGTAACATGGGGGTCCTGCGGGGCTCAGTGGTAAACTGTAGGACTTGTAACATGGGGGTCCTGCGTGGCTTAGTGGTAAACTGTAGGACTTGTAACATGGGGGCCCTGCATGACTCAGTGGTAAACTGTAGGACTCGTAACATGGGGGTCCTGCGTGGCTCAGTGGTAAACTGTAGGACTTGTAACATGGGGGTCCTGCGTGGCTTAGTGGTAAACTGTAGGACTTGTAACATGGGGGCCCTGCATGACTCAGTGGTAAACTGTAGGACTCGTAACATGGGGGTCCTGCGTGGCTTAGTGGTAAAGTGTAGGACTTGTAACATGGGGGTCCTGCGTGGCTCAGTGGTAAACTGTAGGACTTGTAACATGGGGGTCCTGCGTGACTCAGTGGTAAAGTGTAGGACTCGTAACATGGGGGCCCTGCGTGGCTCAGTGGTAAAGTGTAGGACTTGTAACATGGAGGTCCTGCGTGACTCAGTGGTAAACTGTAGGACTTGTAACATGGGGGCCCTGCGTGGCTCAGAGGTAAACTGTAGGACTTGTAACATGGGGGTCCTGCGGGACTCAGTGGTAAACTGTAGGACTTGTAACATGGGGGTCCTGCATGGCTCAGTGGTAAACTGTAGGACTTGTAACATGGGGGTCCTGCATGACTCTGTGGTAAACTGTAGGACTTGTAACATGGGGGTCCTGCGTGGCTCAGAGGTAAACTGTAGGACTTGTAACATGGGGGTCCTGCGTGACTCAGTGGTAAACTGTAGGACTTGTAACATGGGGGTCCTGCGTGACTCAGTGGTAAACTGTAGGACTTGTAACATGGGGGCCCTGCGTGGCTCAGTGGTAAAGTGTACGACTTGTAACATGGGGTCCTGCATGACTCTGTGGTAAACTGTAGGACTCGTAACATGGGGGTCCTGCATGACTCAGTGGTAAACTGTAGGACTCGTAACATGGAGGTCCTGCATGGCTCAGTGGTAAAGTGTAGGACTTGTAACATGGGGGTCCTGCATGGCTCAGTGGTAAACTGTAGGACTTGTAACATGGGGGTCCTGCATGGCTCAGTGGTAAAGTGTAGGACTTGTAACATGGGGGCCCTGCATGGCTCAGTGGTAAACTGTGGGACTTGTAACATGGGGGTCCTGCATGACTCAGTGGTAAAGTGTAGGACTTGTAACATCGGGGTCCTGCGTGGCTCAGAGGTAAACTGTAGGACTGGTAACATGGAGGCCCTGCATGACTCTGTGGTAAACTGTAGGACTTGTAACATGGGGGCCCTGCATGACTCTGTGGTAAACTGTAGGACTTTTAACATGGGGGCCCTGCGTGGCTCAGTGGTAAAGTGTAGGACTCGTAACATGGGGGTCCTGCGTGGCTCAGTGGTAAAGTGTGGGACTCGTAACATGGGGGCCCTGCCTGGCACAGTGGTAAAGTGTAGGACTCGTAACATGGGGGTCCTGCGTGGCTAAGTGGTAAAGTGTGGGACTCGTAACATGGGGGTCCTGCGTGGCTCAGTGGTAAAGTGTGGGACTCGTAACATGGGGGCCCTGCCTGGCACAGTGGTAAAGTGTAGGACTCGTAACATGGGGGTCCTGCGTGGCTAAGTGGTAAAGTGTGGGACTCGTAACATGGGGGCCCTGCGTGGCTCAGTGGTAAAGTGTGGGACTCGTAACATGGGGGTCCTGCATGGCACAGTGGTAAAGTGTGGGACTCGTAACATGGGGGCCCTGCGTGGCTCAGTGGTAAAGTGTGGGACTCGTAACATGGGGGTCCTGCGTGGCTCAGTGGTAAAGTGTAGGACTTGTAACATGGGGGCCCTGCCTGGCACAGTGGTAAAGTGTAGGACTGGTAACATGGGGGTCCTGCGGGGCTCAGTGGTAAACTGTAGGACTTGTAACATGGGGGTCCTGTGTGGCTTAGTGGTAAACTGTAGGACTTGTAACATGGGGGCCCTGCATGACTCAGTGGTAAACTGTAGGACTCGTAACATGGGGGTCCTGCGTGGCTCAGTGGTAAAGTGTAGGACTTGTAACATGGGGGTCCTGCGTGGCTCAGTGGTAAACTGTAGGACTTGTAACATGGGGGTCCTGCATGACTCAGTGGTAAAGTGTAGGACTTGTAACATGGGGGTCCTGCGTGACTCAGTGGTAAACTGTAGGACTGGTAACATGGGGGTCCTGCATGGCTTAGTGGTAAACTGTAGGACTTGTAACATGGGGGCCCTGCGTGGCCCAGTGGTAAAATGTAGGACTTGTAACATGGGGGTCCTGTGTGACTCAGTGGTAAACTGTAGGACTTGTAACATGGGGGTCCTGCGTGGCTCAGTGGTAAACTGTAGGACTTGTAAAATGGGGGTCCTGCATGGCTCAGTGGTAAACTGTAGGACTTGTAACATGGGGGTCCTGCGTGACTCAGTGGTAAAGTGTAGGACTCGTAACATGGGGGTCCTGCGTGGCTCAGTGGTAAAGTGTAGGACTTGTAACATGGAGGTCCTGCGTGACTCAGTGGTAAACTGTAGGACTTGTAACATGGGGGCCCTGCGTGGCTCAGAGGTAAACTGTAGGACTTGTAACATGGGGGTCCTGCGTGACTCAGTGGTAAACTGTAGGACTTGTAACATGGGGGTCCTGCATGGCTCAGTGGTAAACTGTAGGACTTGTAACATGGGGGTCCTGCATGACTCTGTGGTAAACTGTAGGACTTGTAACATGGGGGTCCTGCGTGGCTCAGAGGTAAACTGTAGGACTTGTAACATGGGGGTCCTGCGTGACTCAGTGGTAAACTGTAGGACTTGTAACATGGGGGTCCTGCGTGGGTCAGTGGTAAACTGTAGGACTTGTAACATGGGGGTCCTGCGTGGCTCAGTGGTAAAATGTAGGACTTGTAACATGGGGGTCCTGCGTGACTCAGTGGTAAACTGTAGGACTTGTAACATGGGGGCCCTGCGTGGCTCAGAGGTAAACTGTAGGACTTGTAACATGGGGGTCCTGCGTGGCTCAGTGGTAAACTGTAGGACTTGTAACATGGGGGTCCTGCATGACTCTGTGGTAAACTGTAGGACTTGTAACATGGGGGTCCTGCGTGGCTCAGTGGTAAAGTGTAGGACTTGTAACATGGGGGCCCTGCGTGGCTCAGTGGTAAAGTGTAGGACTTGTAACATGGGGGCCCTGCGTGGCTCAGTGGTAAAGCGTAGGACTTGTAACATGGGGGTCCTGCGTGGCTCAGTGGTAAACCGTAGGACTTGTAACATGGGGGTCCTGCGTGGCTCCGTGGTAAACTGTAGGACTTGTAACATGTGGGTCCTGCTTGACTCAGTGGTAAACTGTAGGACTGGTAACATGGGGGTCCTGCATGACTCAGTGGTAAACTGTAGAACTCGTAACATGGGGCCCTGCGTGACTCAGTGGGAAAATGTAGGACTCGTAACATGGGGGTCCTGCATGGCTCAGTGGTAAACTGTAGGACTCTTAACATGGGGGGCCCTGCATGAGTCAGTGGGAAAGTGTAGGACTTGTAACATGGGGGGCCCTGCATGAGTCAGTAGTAAACTGTAGGACTTGTAACATGGGGGCCCTGCATGACTCAGTGGGAAAGTGTAGGACTTGTAACATGGGGGGCCCTGCATGAGTCAGTAGTAAACTGTAGGACTTGTAACATGGGGGCCCTGCGTGGCACAGTGGTAATCTGTAGGACTTGTAACATGGGGTCCTGCATGACTCAGTGGTAAAGTGTAGGACTTGTAACATGGGGTCCTGCGTGACTCAGTGGTAAAATGTAGGACTCGTTATACTGGGGTCTTGCGTGACTCAGTGGTAATCTGTAGGACTCGTAACATGGGGGTCCTGCATGGCTCAGTGGTAAACTGTAGGACTCGTAACATGGGGATCCTGCATGACTCAGGAAAGTGTAGGACTCGTAACATGGTGGGCCCTGCTTGACTCAGTGGGAAAGTGTAGGACTTGTAACATGGGGGCCCTGCATGACTCAGTGGTAAACTGTAGGACTTGTAACATGGGGGCCCTGCGTGGCTCAGTGGTAAACTGTAGGACTTGTAACATGGGGGCCCTGCATGGCACAGTGGTAAAGTGTAGGACTTGTAACATGGGGTCCCTGCGTGGCTCAGTGTTAAACTGTAGGACTTGTAACATGGGGGTCCTGCGTGACTCAGTGGTAAACTGTAGGACTTGTAACATGGGGGTCCTGCGTGACTCAGTGGTAAACTGTAGGACTTGTAACATGGCGGTCCTGCGTGGCTCAGTGGTAAACTGTAGGACTCGTAACATGGGGGTCCTGCGTGGCTCAGTGTTAAACTGTAGGACTCGTAACAAGGGGGTCCTGCGTGGCTCAGTGGTAAACTGTAGGACATGTAACATGGGGGCCCTGTGTGTCTCAGTGGTAAAGTGTAGGACTTGTAACATGGGGCTCCTGCGTGGCTCAGTTATAAACTGTAGGACTTGTAACATGGGGGTCCTGCGTGGCTCAGTGGTAAACTGTAGGACTTGTAACATGGGGGTCCTGCGTGGCTCAGTGGTAAACTGTAGGACTCGTAACATGGGGGTCCTGCGTGGCTCAGTGGTCAGCTGTAGGACTTGTAACATGGGGGTCCTGTGTGGCTCAGTGGTAAAGTCTAGGACTTGTAACATGGAGGTCCTGCGTGGCTCAGTGGTAAACTGTAGGACTTGTAACATGGGGGTCCTGCATGACTCAGTGGTAAACTGTAGGACTTGTAACATGGAGGTCCTGCGTGACTCAGTGGTAAACTGTAGGACTTGTAACATGGGGGTCCTGCGTGGCTCAGTGGTAAACTGTAGGACTTGTAACATGGGGGCCCTGCGTGGCTCAGTGGTAAACTGTAGGACTTGTAACATGGGGGCCCTATATGGCTTAGTGGTAAAGTGTGGGACTCGTAACATGGGGGTCCTGCGTGGCACAGTGGTAAACTGTAGAACTTGTAACATGGGGGTCCTGCCTGGCACAGTGGTAAACTGTAGAACTTGTAACATGGGGGCCCTGCATGGCTTAGTGGAAAACTGTAGGACTTGTAACATGGGGGCCCTGCGTGGCACAGTGGTAAACTGTAGAACTTGTAACATGGGGGTCCTGCCTGGCACAGTGGTAAACTGTAGGACTTGTAACATCGGGGCCCTGCATGGCTTAGTGGTAAAGTGTGGGACTCGTAACATGGGGGTCCTGCGTGGCACAGTGGTAAACTGTAGAACTTGTAACATGGGGGTCCTGCCTGGCACAGTGGTAAACTGTAGAACTTGTAACATGGGGGTCCTGCATGGCTTAGTGGTAAACTGTAGGACTTGTAACATGGGGGTCCTGCGTGACTCAGTGGTAAACTGTAGGACTTGTAACATGGGGGTCCTGCGTGGCTCAGTGGTAAAGTGTAGGACTTGTAACATGGGGGTCCTGCATGACTCTGTGGTAAACTGTAGGACTTGTAACATGGGGGCCCTGCGTGGCTCAGTGGTAAACTGTAGGACTCGTAACATGGGGGTCCTGCATGACTCAGTGGTAAACTGTAGGACTTGTAACATGGGGGTCCTGCATGGCTCAGTGGTAAAGTGTAGGACTTGTAACATGGGGGTTCTGCGTGACTCAGTGGTAAAGTGTAGGACTTGTAACATGGGGGCCCTGCGTGGCTCAGTGGTAAACTGTAGGACTTGTAACATGGGGGCCCTGCGTGGCTTAGTGGTAAAGTGTGGGAATCGTAACATGGGGGCCCTGCATGGCTCAGTGGTAAACTGTAGGACTTGTAACATGGGGGTTCTTCGTGGCTCAGTGGTAAACTGTAGGACTTGTAACATGGGGGTCCTGCGTGGCTCAGTGGTAAACTGTAGGACTTGTAACATGGGGGTTCTGCGTGACTCAGTGGTAAAGTGTAGGACTTGTAACATGGGGGCCCTGCGTGGCTCAGTGGTAAACTGTAGGACTTGTAACATGGGGGCCCTGCGTGGCTTAGTGGTAAAGTGTGGGAATCGTAACATGGGGGCCCTGCATGGCTCAGTGGTAAACTGTAGGACTTGTAACATGGGGGTTCTTCGTGGCTCAGTGGTAAACTGTAGGACTTGTAACATGGGGGTCCTGCGTGGCTCAGTGGTAAACTGTAGGACTTGTAACATGGGGGTTCTGCGTGGCTCAGTGGTAAAGTGTAGGACTTGTAACATGGGTGTCCTGCGTGGCTCAGTGGTAAAGTGTAGGACTTGTAACATGGGGGTCCTGCGTGACTCAGTGGTAAACTGTAGGACTTGTAACATGGGGGTCCTGCGTGACTCAGTGGTAAACTGTAGGACTTGTAACATGGGGGTCCTGCGTGACTCTGTGGTAAAGTGTAGGACTTGTAACATGGGGGTCCTGCGTGACTCAGTGGTGAACTGTAGGACTTGTAACATGGGGGTCCTGCGTGGCTCAGTGGTAAACTGTAGGACTTGTAACATGGGGGTCCTGCATGACTCTGTGGTAAACTGTAGGACTTGTAACATGGGGGTCCTGCATGGCTCAGTGGTAAACTGTAGGACTCGTAACATGGGGGTCCTGCGTGACTCAGTGGTAAACTGTAGGACTCGTAACATGGGGGTCCTGCATGACTCAGTGGTAAAGTGTAGGACTTGTAACATGGGGGTTCTGCGTGGCTCAGTGGTAAACTGTAGGACTTGTAACATGGGGGTCCTGCATGGCTCAGTGGTAAAGTGTAGGACTTGTAACATGGGGGTCCTGCATGGCTCAGTGGTAAACTGTAGGACTTGTAACATGGGGGCCCTGCGTGGCTCAGTGGTAAAGTGTAGGACTTGTAACATGGGGGTCCTGCATGGCTCAGTGGTAAAGTGTAGGACTTGTAACATGGGAGTCCTGCGTGGCTCAGTGGTAAAGTGTAGGACTTGTAACATGGGGGTCCTGCGTGGCTCAGTGGTAAAGTGTAGGACTTGTAACATGGGGGTCCTGCGTGGCTCAGTGGTAAACTGTAGGACTTGTAACATGGGGGTCCTGCGTGACTCAGTGGTAAACTGTAGGACTTGTAACATGGGGGCCCTGCATGGCTCAGTGGTAAACTGTAGGACTTGTAACATGGGGGCCCTGCATGGCTCAGTGGTAAACTGTAGGACTTGTAACATGGGGGTTCTGCGTGGCTCAGTGGTAAACTGTAGGACTTGTAACATGGGGGTCCTGCGTGACTCAGTGGTAAACTGTAGGACTTGTAACATGGGGGTCCTGCGTGGCTCAGTGGTAAAGTGTAGGACTTGTAACATGGGGGTCCTGCGTGACTCAGTGGTAAACTGTAGGACTTGTAACATGGGGGTCCTGCGTGGCTCAGTGGTAAACTGTAGGACTTGTAACATGGGGGTCCTGCGTGGCTTAGTGGTAAACTGTAGGACTTGTAACATGGGGGTCCTGCATGGCTCAGTGGTAAAGTGTAGGACTTGTAACATGGGGGTCCTGCGTGGCTCTGTGGTAAACTGTAGGACTTGTAACATGGGGGTCCTGCGTGGCTCAGTGGTAAACTGTAGGACTTGTAACATGGGGGTCCTGCGTGACTCAGTGGTAAAGTGTAGGACTTGTAACATGGGGGTCCTGCGTGGCTCAGTGGTAAAGTGTAGGACTTGTAACATGGGGGTCCTGCGTGGCTCAGTGGTAAAGTGTAGGACTTGTAACATGGGGGTCCTGCGTGACTCAGTGGTAAACTGTAGGACTTGTAACATGGGGGTCCTGCGTGGCTCAGTGGTAAAGTGTAGGACTTGTAACATGGGGGTCCTGCGTGGCTCAGTGGTAAACTGTAGGACTTGTAACATGGGGGTCCTGCGTGACTCAGTGGTAAACTGTAGGACTTGTAAAATGGGGGTCCTGCGTGACTCAGTGGTAAACTGTAGGACTTGTAACATGGGGGTCCTGCGTGACTCAGTGGTAAACTGTAGGACTTGTAACATGGGGGTCCTGCGTGGCTCAGTGGTAAACTGTAGGACTTGTAACATGGGGGTCCTGCGTGGCTCAGTGGTAAAGTGTAGGACTTGTAACATGGAGGTCCTGCGTGACTCAGTGGTAAACTGTAGGACTTGTAACATGGGGGCCCTGCGTGGCTCAGAGGTAAACTGTAGGACTTGTAACATGGGGGTCCTGCGTGGCTCAGTGGTAAACTGTAGGACTTGTAACATGGGGGCCCTGCGTGGCTCAGTGGTAAACTGTAGGACTTGTAACATGGAGGTCCTGCATGACTCAGTGGTAAACTGTAGGACTTGTAACATGGGGGCCCTGCGTGACTTAGTGGTAAAGTGTGGGACTCGTAACATGGGGGTCCTGCATGGCACAGTGGTAAAGTGTGGGACTTGTAACATGGGGGTCCTGCGTGGCTCAGTGGTAAACTGCAGGACTTGTAACATGGGGGCCCTGCCTGGCACAGTGGTAAACTGTAGAACTTGTAACATGGGGGTCCTGCATGGCTCAGTGGTAAAGTGTGGGACTCGTAAGATGGGGGTCCTGCATGGCACAGTGGTAAAGTGTGGGACTCGTAAGATGGGGGTCCTGCATGGCACAGTGGTAAAGTGTGGGACTCGTAAGATGGGGGTCCTGCATGGCACAGTGGTAAACTGTAGGACTCGTAACATGGGGGTCCTGCCTGGCACAGTGGTAAACTGTAGGACTCGTAACATGGGAGTCCTGCATGGCTCAGTGGTAAACCTCAAGAATGCCTCAAGAAAATGGAATGCATTTTCTATCAGTAGTGATTTGTGCAACATTTGGCATGTAGTCAATACAAGAATGATCATAGTTCGATGAAATAAAGATGAAATAGGTTAGAAACTGGCAGAAAACCTGTATAGATGTATCTTTAAAGTTATGTTCTTTTGTTTGATAAAGAGACATTGAAACAAGAGTTACTTCTCTTCTATCACTTGCTTAACTCTTTACCAAACAACAAAATTTTAGACTCAACCAAATTGAAAGCATTTGCAGATGACAAAATAAACCTGACTCAAAAACTGAAATTTGCTTTTGGAAGGATAGAAAACATTGTGGGAAAACTTTCATTATCGGTTTACATTATTAAGTTTGGGTTAATAGGTTTAACTCTTTCCCAAACAAGCCCTGGTTTTCAAATGTCTGCAGTACAAGTCTTTTGAAAGCACTGTGGGAAAAGGAGAAATTGCTCGTAACGAGCAATTTCTCCTTTTCCCACAGTGTTTTCTACCCTATTTGAGAACTTTCTGCCATTTTAATTAAAATCAAAATTGTTGTCTGCAAACTCTTGCAATTTGGACCAGTCCAAAATTTGTCGTTATGGAAAGGGTTAAAATCATGTACCGTGTTGAGATAAAATCAACTCCATATAATAAATTATGATATATAACTCGATATATTATCTCGTCACGGTTCGTAGCTTTAAACATGTATTCCCAAAAACAAACAATAAATATACACTGTTAATGAAAGGTTTATCGAGTCAGTGTTATAAATAACAGGATCGACTGGTAAACAAATCAAGTCATTTGTCTTCCAATAATCAAGTTTCATCCATTTCTTCCTTCTTCTGCCAGTTGTGAAGATGTTCTGAGATTGTGGAGGTCGGATTTTGTTTGTAGGCTGGATGCTTCAACACTTGATGAAATATCGAAATGTCATTCAACATTTGTCTTTGCCTCTTTGTAGCTTTCTGTGTACCCTTGGTCTTCCTCTCGTTGTGTCTGTTACAAGAAACAGAAAGCAGTTTAACCATTTACCAAACAGTCCTAAGTTTTAACGACCCTGAGGAATATGGAACCAGAAAACCATCTGTGAAAAAGATAAAATGCTTGTGAACAGCATTTGTCCTTTTCCAAAGACTATCAATCAAACAGTCCCAAGTGTACACTACCCAGAGAAATAAGACTTTTGGAAAACCTCAGTAAAAAGGATAAAATGCTGGTTACCGCAATTTTTTCCTTTTCCCACAATGTTAACTATAGTTCTAAAGACAATCAATGAGAACAAAGTCTAACCCTTTATCTAAACAGTCCACAGATTTAACTTTACGGCACAATCCCGAGTTTCAACAACCCTGAGGAGGCCTTTTAAAAACATTGTGAGAAAAGGAGAAAATGCTGGTAACCAGCATTTTATCCTTTTCCCACAATGTTTTCTACCCTATCAAAGACAAGAGTCCATCATTTGAGTCACAATTAAATCCAATTATTTGAACCATATTTAAATTTTCATCTGCAACTGCTTTCAATTTGGACAAGTCTACCTTTTTGTTGTGTGGTACAGAGTTAATGACCCTGAGGAAAAAAGCTTTTGGAAACATTTGAAAATACATTCTTCCCTTTTACTACAAGGTTTGCCACAGTTCCAAAGACAAATCTATCAATCATTAGAGCCAAATTTCACTTGATTATTGCTTTAACCCATTACAGCACACTGATCCCCCACTTTTAACAACTTTGAAGCAAAAGGAGTTTAAAAACACTTTGAGAAAAGGAGAACATGCTGGTAACCAGCACTTTCTCTTTTTCCCACCACGTTTTCTACTCTTTCAAAGAACTTTTATTTTTTTGTATCACTTTTGAAATTGTTGTCTGCGGAATCTTTCAATTTGAAAGTCTAGAATTTGTTGTTTGGTAAAAAGTTAATATGGAATGCGATACTGTAGTTGACTGATTGATTGATTGATTGATAGATGGATTGATTGACTGATTGATTGTATGGTGTTTAACGCCGTTTTCAACATTATTTAAGTTAAATCGCGGCTTTCCTGGAGTTTCTTTTACCAGTACTTTGCACAATATTCTTTCCAAGACACTGGCTACTTTCCCATATAGCCATCCTCAAAACAAAGGTCAGCGGTGAGAGAAGAATAAATCCTGTCGCAATGACTATCATCAGTCCTCTGAAAGATATTGGCAGAGCTGGAGATTGAACAAGCAACCTCCTGTTCTCAAGTCCTGTACGCTACCGACTGAGCTACCTGGGCTCGTTTGATACTGTAGTAACTTGCATACGGTTTGTATTTGCTGCATGGGAAAATTTGAGATCTCACGAGAGCTAAGGTATTGCAAGACATCAACATTTTCCTGCGAACTGAAAAGCAATTAATTATAAGCCACAGGAAAGTTATTACATCATAATATTCTTTTAATCATATACTATACCTATTTTGATTTTTCCACCAAAATATTTGAAACATTGACAATTTTATTTACAAAAACAAAAAAGTGAGAAAGCAAATATTTGTTGTGTGGGTTATATCTTTTTTTCCCTAGGACAGAATATGATAACATAGTATTTAGACCAGTCAAGTTGAAAATCAAGACAAAAGTAGTGTCTATACATGTGTTTTGTCTTCATACCATAATGTGGGACAGTCTTCAGATACGGGTAATTTTACCAGGCTCAGCTGTGTGTAACACATGTAAATTAACCTGAACATTTGTGAGTATATTTGTGGGTATCTACTTGTACCCAACAAAAAGACCTACTACTCTAAATACTTGTAGGTATAAACTGTTATCATACTGCAAAGAAATTTCTCGCGGTCTGATTGGATAAAATTGTCTGAACATATATTGCTGTACTCTCGCAGCTCCCAGGGTACAGCAGTTTCCCTGTCAGGAACCCCGTAGATACTTAAACACTTGAACGCAAAGTCCAAGATTGCGGATCGTCATGTACGAAAACCAAAGTGAAAGGTTATGCATTGATAGGTTTAAAAAAACAGGTTAAATTAATGGTTGTTTGAAACACTAATGAATATGTGTGGTTATGTATCTTCGAGTTGTTTAAATCCAAGTTTAACAAGTCGAATATTTATTGCAGTGACTTCATGCACCAAACTGCATGTTTTTCCCAGGTTTCAGTGACGTCGGTTCTCAGTGATGTCATTTATCAGTGTGTTTGAGCACTCAGAAGGGAAATTCAATTTCATAAGTGTACTTGATTCGTGAGACAATAAAACGGGGGAATTCAACTTGAGTACATGTTGGAATGGTAAAATTTGCAGTATAACGAATTCGCCACAGCTGTGAACAAGTTTCCAAGTGTGCTGCTACCTGACAGGACAACTAGTAAAGTCTCGTGCATAAAATAAGGTACATGTATGTTAGATCAGCCATTGTGACCTCTTGGTACTTACTTCCTGTTTCCTGTAGAACCTTTCAGGAGCAGATCTAACGTAGGAAGGGCATCTGCTAAGGATCCAATATCCCCAACTACTGGTGTCTGTTGTTTCTTTTTCTTTTCTTTCCCTTTCTTTATAACTGCTTCCGTTGCATTTAACTCTGAAATGCGGAAAAAATCTGTCTGAGTGGTCACCTCTACTGAGCAACCAACCAGTATTAACCCTTTACCAAACAATTCCATGTTGAAAACATTGTGGGAAAAGGAGAAAATGCTGGTAACTAGCATTTTCTCCTTTTCTCACAATATTTTTCTACTCTATCAAAGACAAATATCATCATTTAGCAACAAAAAAATTGGTTGTCTACAAATGCTTTCAATTTCGGTCAGTTTACAGTTTTTTTGTTTTCCATTTTCTCCTTTCCACACAATGTTTTCAACCTTACCATAGACAAACTCCAGTTTTTGAATTACGTTTATTTGTTGTCTGCAAAGGCATTCAATTAGTCATCTGCTAAAGGATCAATACAGGTTGTAATGCTCACAATTTCTTAACCTTTTCACAAAATCCCTAGTTTTAACGACCTTGAGGAAAGAGACTTTTGAAAACAAAACATGTCAGTGAGAAGTAACTGATGCTCCTGAAAATACACATGACCTTGCTGTGACCTTGACCTTTACCATATGGACATGACTCTGCACTTGACAAATTGTCTCAATGTGGTTAACATTTCTGCAACGTTATTTTGAAATTAAGTTAAAGGGAAAAAAGTTATGGCCTCGACACAAAAACGGCTAAACCTCCCCATGACCTTGACCTTTAATCAATGGACATGACTTTTGCGCACAATACATGGTCTTAATGTGATTCACAATTCTGCAAAGTAATACTGAAATTAATTCAGAAACAAAAAAGTTACAGGCCAGACACAAATATTACCCCCCAAAAAAACAAATTTGACCTTGCTGTGACCTTGACCTTTAACCTATGGACATGACTCTTACATATGACACATTGTCTCGATGTGGTTAACATTTGTGCCATGTTATATTGAAATTGAATGATGGGGAAAAAATTATGGTCCTGACACAAAAAGTGGACAGACAGACAGACAGGCTAAACAACTATATTCCCCAGAAAAAAATCGAAGAAACATTTTCAGGGGCATAACAATGTGGGAAAAATAGAAAAATACTGGAAGCCAGCATTTTCTCCTTTTTCCACATTGTCTTCTACCATTTCAGAGACAGAAATTGTCTGCTTGAGCTACAGTAAATTTGTGGTCTACAAATGCATTCAATTTGGATGAGCCTTAAATTTTATTTTTTGGTAAGGAGTTTACCCTTTTCCAACAGCCTCACATTTTACTACCTAAGGTTGAGGTCTATTGAAAACCTTAAGAGAAAAGGAGAAAATGGTAATAACCAGCATTTTCTTGTTTTCCTATCTTTTCTTCCTTTTAAAGAATGAAAAGTTTATAGACTGTCAAATCAACAGCATTGGCAGACAACAAATTAAATGAGGCTCAATTGATTGCTTTTGTCTTAGATTTAAGCATAGAAAACACTGTTGAAAAAAGAGAAAATTCTAGTTACCAGCATTTTCCTTTCCAATCATGTTTTTATAAGCCTTCCTTCTCAGGACTGTTAAGACATGGCATTGTATTGTAAAGGATTAAATGTACATCTAGGTCTGGAATTTGAGAAAAACAAATTTGCAACAACATCAAAGTAAGGAAAAAATACCACAACATACTATGTATCCAAAGTTCATGGCGTAACTTCTTTTTATCCTTTTTCTTCATTTTCAACTCTTTCAGTGATTTAGATGTAATTGCACTCCTTGCGTCCAAATCATCAGGTAGTTTTGTATTCAAATTATACTTATTCAGGTCGATTCCCGCAAAAATGTTTTCTCCCAACACGGGCACTGCCTGTGGTGGCGTAGCTGTCTGAAATTAAACCAGACCTTTTTATTTTTCAACTGACTGATTAAGTGGTGTTTTTAAATTTCAGCAATACTCTGTGAATAGGGGGCTTAATGCATCTGCAGAAAGTATCGACCAAGTTCAGCTTGCGCAGCCCGCCATTTTTTGAACGATTAAGTGGTGTTTTTACATTTGAGCCATGCTCTGTGAAAAGGGGGTTTAATGCATCTGCAAACAGTATCAGCCCAGGTCAGCCTGCGCGCAGGTTGACCTGGGTCGATACTTTTCACTATTGGTCTATCTCATGATTAAGTGGGTTCATCGTTGTTTAAAAAAGGTGGCTATAATGGATCCATAATTATGTGATGGCTTGATTGTTACAATGCGTCACGGAGATGCATTAAGCCCTCTTTTGCCAGACCATGACTCATTTATTTTCATTCATTTTTCATCGACAGAGATGCAGTTCTTTTATACTCTCATCAAACTTCAAAAAGGATTCATCACTAAATTAAGAAAGGCAATAGATGGCAAGCCATCAGTAAAAAGGAAAGACAGATTTTAATAAAAATATTTTCATGTGGTAGATCTGTTTTCTTAATGTGTTTAGTAGCCTCTTCAGGTATTTTTAGATTTTACCCCAGAACTGAATAGGGGTTTTTGGGAATGTCCTGTGATCAATAACAATCATTTACTATGTGAGATTGTATCAAAATATTCCGTTATAAAAAAAGACAGAGTAACTGATTGCAAAGCAACCAATCAGATATAGTTCAAATGCCAAATTTGCGCCTTTCTACTAAATATCACTGTCCAGCTACCTCACTCTTGCATGGAAAAGCATATTTTGTATTATTTATCTGCGTTTAACTAGAAATCTTAATTCATAGCAAAAAAAATCTAAAAAGGCCTCTTTAAAACTTATAACAATCACTCAATTACTTCCTTGAAACCCTCACCAGTAGTGGTATCATGATGAAGGTAGGTCCAAACTTAAATCCCTTAACCACCAGGTTCGAAATCAGATAGTCTGATGTTTGCAATGCCAATGTTCTTTCCCTACACTATTGTCTCTGTGTGGTGCAGTGCTTTTTGTGATACTTTGAATGGTATTTAAGTTTTACCACAAGGATGCCTCACTTATTCATTTGTTCTCCAGGTTTTATCTGTAGTAGGCTCTGCAATGCCATACTAAAGGGCACACCATTAGAAAACCAAGCCCCGTGGAAGAGGATTGAAGCCAGGACCTCTAAATTACCACTGCTAATCCCACATCTTAGCCCTTCACCAAATGGCAACATTTTAGACTAGTCAAAAATGAATGAATTTGCAGGCAATATTTTAAATTTGGCATAAATAAAGGGGCTTCTCTATTAACTCTTTACCACACAATCCCAAGTTTTAACAACCCTGAGAAAGATGCCTTTTGAATACATAGTGGGAAAAGGAGAAAATGCCAGTAACCAGCATTTTTTTCTTTTTCCCACAATGTGTTCTGCCTACCAGATACAAATTCCATCATTTCATGCAGCTATGTTTGATTTATCATCTGCAGATCTGCTTTTAATTTGGACCAGTCTCAATATTCAATTCACAGCAAGAATATGGTGAAGGGTTAAGAGGGTAGAAAACATTGCGGGGGAAAAAGAGAAAATGCTGGTTTACAGCATTTTCTCTTTTTCTCACAATGTTTTCAAAAGCCTTCAGCCCCAGGGCCGTCAAAAGTCAGAACTCTTTGGTAAAGGGTTAAATTACATTGAAAACAAGGGTAGTTATGTTGTAAAAAAAGAAGGTGTTACCACAGGGTTTGCATGCGTTTGTTCAGTCTTCTTACTCTTTGCTGCTTTCACAGCTGCATTGTGAGCTTTTTGTCTGGTTCTCTTTACTTTCCCCATACTTCAAAAAACTGAAAAATGAATGATAACCCTTCAAACATTGACTAAACTCTTTATACAATGGCAAAACTTTAGACATCCATATTGAAAGAACTTGCAGACCAAAAACTCAATGTGACCCAAATGATGTTTTTTTTTTTTTTTTTCTTTCAAAAGATAAAAAATATTGTGGAAAAAAGGAGAAAATGCTGGTAACCACCTTTTTCTCCTTTTCCCGCAATGCTTCCAAAATTTTTTTTCATCAGGGTCATTCAACACAGTATTGTTTGATACATGTTAACTGTAATGCCCCTTTTCAATTAGATATTACAGCCAAAATATTGCTGAATCACCACTGTTTGGACAGATTACACTACAAAGAAGCAGACATTGTAGATGGAAGATCAGACTGCATGTTCTGTGCAGTCTGATCTTGAACTGCAACTGCAAAAGCATCTACAGCCTGGTCTTGCACTCTAATAGCCATGACTATCCAGCTGACTGAATTATAGATTTGTCCAAGTTAAAAGCTTTTGCTGACGACAAATTTATATTTATCAAATGACAAAAAATTTTAGTCTTGTCCAAACTGAAAGCATCTGTCACGACAAATTAAAGATGGTTCGAAGGCCAAAATACGTCCTTAATAGAGGAAACCACAAACCCTTCCCCATGTTTGCAAAATGTCTTTTTCTCAGGGTCGTTAAAACACAGGATTGTGTGGTAAAGGGTTAAATGTGGCTTACTTTTCCTTCTTGAAACGGGCAGAACATGGTCGGAGGAGAAAATACTTTTAACCAGCATCTTCTCCTTTCTCCACGCTGATTTAAGAGACCCCGCCTTCGAGATCATTAGCGTGGGACATAAAGTGAAGATAGAAGTAAGAATAGTTTAACAATCGTTTACACATGTTGTTTATACGTTCTAGGCCGTTAGATATATACCGCGAAAACACATGTCTTCAACTAATTCCACGAATCTAAGCTGACGAACCAAAGTCTGGATTGAAGAGACGTATCCCCTTAAAGTATTTCAGCATTACTCACTCTGAAATTAACTGCAGTTAAGAATCTTTGAGCGTAGAAAACCGTGCATTCCTGTTCTTATTATTGGCTTCACGTTGAGTAATTGGAAGATGGAATCCAGTAAACTGCTTTACGTCATATCATGAATATGCATAGCAAATTCTGGTATGAATAAATGTCGGAATCATTTTGTTGTTGTTGTTGTTGTTTAAAAAAAAAAGATACACAATTGCACCGTTTTGATGTTTAAGCGGATTTGCAAATGTCTCTAAACTGTAAGAATTACAGGAACCATCCTTGGATAAAAGCTGTTTTGAGCTGTGGAGAGCAGTTAAACTGATTTTTGTTACTGTTGTATGCATACTGAGACTGAGAAAGAATCGTTTCCAAAATATCCGCCCCATGTATATTATAAATTATTTCTGATTTAGGCCTGGACAGTATTTCCCCAATGTCAGTACACCCATTTAATGCCTTACCACACGACCCCGACTTTGAACAACCCCAAGAAAGAAAGCATTTGAAAGCACTGTGGGAAAAGGAGAAAATGCAGCATTTTCTCCTTTTTCCCACAATGTTTTCTATCCTGTCAAAGACAAAAATCGATCTCATCATTTGAGCTACATTTAATTTGTCGTCTGCAAATGCTTTCAACTTGGACAAGTCTAAAATCATTTCGTTTGGTAAAGATTTAAGCATTCCTTAGATACTTGGCTTTTGGATAAGTATGTTGCACAACACAGCGATCTCCAAGCCACTGGCTGCTTTTCCAAAGTAGAAACAAGAAATATCTTTTAAAAAAGACGGCGTAAGAGATACTGGAATATGATTATTGAAACTCTTTTTGTGGCTCAATATGAAGTAAAAAACGAAAAGTATCCTCACTAGCAATAGCCCCTTTTTCCTCACTGTTTTTCATTTTGTTGAAAAGTAGCCTTGCGGGTTATTGGGTAATCATGGCTTATGAAAATATTAAATTTATGAATAGAATAAGAAAAAGAATCATTCTCTACTACATTATTTTGCTATGAATCAAGGCCCTGGGGTATTGATTAGCTATAGCAACGCTCGTTGCTTGTGGTTTCATAAATGTGTGAACAAATATGCCAGCAGGGGCCCGCTAAATAAACATGTGCACATTTTTTACCAATCGCAAATTACTATCTATTCATTCTTAAGCAGTACCAAGAAGTAGGTCAAAAGTCAGCGCATTCAGTGTAGTGATTGCAGCGAGAGAGGAATGTATCCTGATGATTGATTATTTTATGCTATTTTTCAAATCAAAGCACTGATAGGTGAGGAACAAGAGCATATACTAAAGGCAGCTGTGCTTATCCATGAATTGTCTGTTAAAAAGAAAAAAATGTGTGCTGCTGCACTTTTTATATTTCATGCATTTCCAAGTGCTTAGAAGTAGAGAGTGGATACATGCAAATGTCGAGAAAATTCAAACAAGAACTTAGATTTTGAATGTAATTTGGAATGGGTGATTGAAAAAATTCAGACTAATTGTGGTAGAATGAAACATTGTTACAAGCAATTTCTCATTGTGTAATATTTTCAGTAAATGGTCTGCTGCATGAAGCAGGTAGTCTGCAAGATGCAGGTTGTTTGAAGGAAGCGTCTGTACATGTAATAAGTTATTTAGCACCGTACGAGTTGAAGTGCAGACACACTTTTGACCCTTTGCTACACAATCCAAGTTCTAACGACCACTAGAAAGAGGCCTTTTGAAAACACTGTGGAAAAAGAAAAAAAAAAAAAAAAATGCTGGTGTAAGCATTTTCTCATTTTTCCACAATGTTTTATACCGTTTTGAAGACAAAATCAGTTATTTGAGCCACGTCTCATTTATGGTCTGTATGCTGACCAGAGTACCAGTAAAAAATAGTTGTCAATAGGAAATGCGTGCCGTGACCAGGATAAATGACTGAGTCCAACTTCCACACAACTTGACACGATTTACAACTATGTAGGTACTTCTCTTTTCTTTCTTTCAGCATTTTCTTACATCTTGCGCCTACAACGCCCAGGGACAAACTGAAACAGGTTTCTTAAAATCTCCATGTATTTGTCTTGTAAAAACATCAGGGGTATAGCACAGGTAAAAACTAGTCACCTTTACCTTTAACTTAATTTGGCTGCAACAGTCTGCAAATGCTCTCAATTTGGACTGGTCTAAAATAATGTCTGCCGGTCACTAGTTTTAACGATCCTGGAGGAAAAGCCTTTTGAAAACATAGTAGAAAAAGGAGAAAATGCTGGTAACCAGCATTTTCTCCTTTTCCCACAATTTTTTCTACCCTTTCAGATACATATTTCAAATTTTGAGTCACATCTATTTTGTCGTCTGCAAATACTCTCAATTTGAACTAGCCTAAATTATATTGACTGGTAAAGAGTTAAGTCCATACTTTACAAAAAAATTTGGACTTATCCAAAACCAAAGCATTTGCACCACAAATTAACTGTGGCTTAACTCTTTACCATATGGACTTTTCCAAACTGAAGGTATTTATAGACAACAAAGTTAGATGACAGAATTTGGCTTTGATTAGGTAGAAATCATTGAGGGGGTAAGGAGAAAATGCTAATTACCAAAAGCCTTCTTCTGAAGTGTCGTTAAAACTTCGGATCGTGTGCTAAAGGTTTCAGTCTCTACTATACGATAAACTTTGGACTGGTCCAAAACCCAAGCATTTGCAGACAACAGATTAACTGTGGCTTCACTCTTTACCAAACAACAAAATTCAAATTCCGAATTCAAAGCATTTGCAGACAACAAAATAAATGGCTCAAAAATTGAAATTTGTTTTTGGGAAGGGTAGAAAACATTGTTGGAAAAGGAGAAAATGCTGGTTACCAGCATTTTCTCCTTTTCCCACAATGTTTTTTAAAGGCTTTTTCTACAGGGTCGTTAAAACTCGGGATTGTGTGGTACAGGGTTAAATGGTTGTATTTGCCCTTGAAAGGATTGAACAAAAAAATTGTGGAAAAACCAGAAAATGTTTTCTAAAGCCTTCTCATTCAGCATCATTAACTCTTTGCACACAAGAAAATTTTCAACTTATCTAAATTCAAAGCGTCTGCAGAAGACAAATTAAAAGTGAGTAAAATTATTGGACTTTTGTTCGAAAGGTTGGAAAATATTGTAGAAATGGGGAAAATGCTGGTTATCAGCATTATCTCTATTTTTCTACGATGTTTTTAAAAGTCCTTTTCCTTGAGGGTCATTAGAACACAGGATTGAGTTGTAAAGGCTTAAAAATGTAAACTGTTTGGTCTATGGTTAACTCTTTACCAGACGACAAAATTTTTAGCCTGGCCCAGATTGAAAGCATTTGCAGACGTCATTTTCAGTGTGGCTCAAATGGTGCAATTTTTCTTTGATAGGGAAGAAGACATTGTGGGAAAAGGAGAGAATGCTGGTTACCAACATTTTCTCTTTTTCCCACCATTTTTTTCAAAGGTCTTCTTTCTCAGAGGTGTTAAATTGCGGCATTGTGTGGTAAAGGGTTAACAGTTTATTGCACAGGCTTTATTTAACACTTTACCAAACAATCCCGAGTTTTAACGACCCTGAGAAAGAAACCTTTTGAAAACATTGTTGAAAAAGGAAAAAATGCTGGTAACCAGCCTTTTCTTCTTTTCCCACAATGTTTTCTACCCTTCCCAAAACAAATTTCAGTTTTTGAGTCACATCTATTTTGTCGTCTGCAAAAGCTTTCAATTTGGACCATTTGAAAATTTTGTCGTTTGGTAAAGAGTTAACTCTTCACCGTACGACATTTTAGACCTGTCCAGATTGAAAGCGTTTGCAAACTAGAACATAAATGTGGCTAAAACAATGGAGAAAATGCTGTATACTTGTGGCATTTTCTCATTTTAAAACAATGTTTTCAGAAGGCCTCTTCCTCAGAGTTGTGGATACAGGATTGTATGGCAAGGGTAGAGAGCCTGTGTCTGTATTATTCATGTGACAGTGTCCTTAGGCAAGGCATAGCAGTACCCAAGCCTGGCACTGGTAAAAGCCCAGTTCTAAGTTATAGACAACTGAGCTATTGCCCGGATTGAATGAAACACTGTTGAAAGCAGTGTTAACCTTTTGAACTCTTTACCAGATGACAACATTTTCTATGTCAGGGTCGTTGAAACTCGGAATTGTGTGGTAAAGGGTTAATCTCTACCAGATGACAAAATTTAGATTTGTCCAAAAAGTGTTTGCAAATGACAACATAAATGCAGCTCAAATAATGGAATTTGTTTCTGTGGCATATGTCGAACTATATAGTCTCCCTTTTCCATACAGCCCCTTTTTATCTGTATTGTCTGCGTTTTATCACCTGTTCCAATACCCTTCTTCGTGTATGTTGTCTGCTTAACTCTATGTTCTATATTGTCTGCGTTTTATACCATCCCACCAAAATCTGGGCTGGAGGTGCATTTTGATATCCGACTTTGAAACATCATTCAAGACGCCAAACCGGGACCATGGTAAGTGAACCTGCGGATTTTCAAAACAAAGAGAATACCACTCTCTTGCACTACGGGTCATTCCCATTCACCTCTGTAGTTGGCTCAGAAAGTAGTCCGTCAAGACGTGATATTTTCGTCACATGATCATAACTCAAAATGGCGAGACAAACGCCGGTGAAAGAAAGACCAATCGATTGTGTGCTTGAGTGAGTGGGTGGATGAGTGATCACCTTATATATATTGGGAACAGGCTGATATGGTTAAACTGAAACGTTATATCTTACACATGAACATTTCGGATAACAATTTTACGTTTAGGCATAAATTACACACACGCACGAAAAAAAAAAACGTTGTCATCTTCACAATCTCTGGTACGAGCGGTAAAGTTATAATTTGGACCTCAAATCAATCAAATATTCTTTGCCCACGTATCTTACCAAAGAAGCTAAGGGTTAAGGGTCGCGTTTGTGAACAGGAAGTTTGATATTGAAGTGTAATTGACTGTGTGTAAGCAAACTAATGGCGTACGCATTGTAAATGTGACACTACATCATTTTCCCAACCATTGCAGATATGATTGCTTTTTCAAAATTCGTATAGCATTGTCTGGAAAAATGATATCATGTAGCATTTACAAAGCGTATACCGTTAGTTTGCTTCTTTTTTTGTAACTTATGCCTAAACATAAAATTTTTACCCAAAAAGATTATGTGTAAGACATTACGTTTCAAATTTACCACATCAGCCTGTTCCCATTATATATTAGGTGATCACTCACCCATCCACCCACCTACTCACGCACTCAATTACTCGATCCTGCCCATTTTCAAGGTAAGAGAGATAGAGAACAAAAGATATACAAATGGACAATGAACTTATGGCTGAATGAATGCACGGACTCTTAAATGAATGAATCAATTAATTGTGATAACTTAAATTTGATATATAATTGTTTCACTTACTCTGTTCTCATTTTACATTCATTATGTTGATGAATGCATTATAGATTGTATAATGCAAATCCATGTAGATATGCAGACCATTCAAACGTGTTGCGTGGATTTTCTTCTCGAATCTTTCTTGTAAAAGAACGTTATTTAATCCAAGAGTAATCGGGCTTCTGTAATATGCCTGTGGTGTTCGATACGACTTTTGTTTCGCCAAAAAGTCAAGTAGTCTTTTTGCAGACTCATTTTCATTTTTAATTCAATATCTCTGCTACGATAGGTACATTCCTTTTTCCATTTTACTTTTGAATGACTACTGGAAGACCACATAGCGTTCCGAAAATGCCAAATATTTTTCATTATATGAGTTAATGTGTTGGCTGTACTTGAGAAGAAGGCATTTCAAATGTAACATATAGACCATTTGCTTAATCAAAGCTACACAAAAGTATTTTCAAAATTTAAATAGATAAATTTTAACTAATTTTAGACAGTATTTTTCAATTGTGACAATATCAATCCTTTGTATTGTCATGAATTCGGTCACGTTTCATCGAAGAAATGTATTAAATTTTGGACTGAAGGGTATTTCCAGGAAAACAGAGCTTATGATTTAAGTACTTTCTTATAAAAAAGCTAATTTTCTAAAAGAATGCCCTCATCAATCGGTGCCAACTTATATATATAGAGCCGGTTCACATAATCGGATCCCTTCTTTGTTTTTATCATTTTTACGCTATTTCTTTTCAATTCTTTACCAACAGCGATTATAACATTTCAAAATACTAATTCACGCCTTTAGGACAGCAAACCTCTCTCTTATTTGCTAATTTAATTGCAATAACATACTGAATCTAGGTTCTTGACGTATTATTTCGGCTACGGTCAAGCCACGGCACAAATGATACACACAATACTGTACACATTCCACGGCTTTCCGTAGTGTAGAAATCACGTTGAAAGACTTGAGAATTGCATGACATTCTCCTTTTTAGGAATTTGAAAAACATAAGAACACATAATAAAAAGAATGGCAAGCATACCTGTTTTTCAGTTGTTTTGGAGCCGACAATTTCGGAACCGGAAGACCAAAACAACATTTTTTCATCGGAGCCATTGGCTCCGAATATGAAGTTCCCTACCCGTGAATAACGCAAATCAGTATGTACCACTCCCGAGTGCGAGATATGTCGTCACACCATATTTGGAACCGTATATGACAGTGTGTTTATACGGACTTTTTTCTGTCGCGTGCTATATTTTATCCGTGTGCGAGGCATATATTTGAGACGATCAAACTTACAAGGTGTTCATTCACTATATTATCTATAATTATCATTCATTCATTATCTCATCCAGATGTTTTCAAGTACGTCTGCGGCAAAATTTGTATCATGGCAAATTGATTACAATAAACTCTCCACAAAATTTAGTGGTAAACTTTTGGAGGTAACAACATGTAATGCCGATCTCAACCCGCGCTCTCCGCGTCCTTGAAGCTAAGTTAAAATGTCCGCGATTGTCCGTAAAACAACAAAGAATGTGATATATCAGATAGCTACCCTTTATAAATCCTTTACATAACTTTCCCTTGTTTTAATTGACGACCCTACAACAATTGCTGGGCTTGTCGAAACACTGTGGCAAAAGGTAAAATTTCTGGTAACAACCATTACCCTATCAAAGACAAAATCCATAATTTACCAAACTATACCGAGTCTTCGCGATTCTACAAGACTTTTGGAAATATTGTGGTAACAGGTAAAAGGGCTGGTAACATGCATTTCCATTTTTCCTGCAGTGTGTTCTAACCTTCCAAAGATAAAACTCATTATTTTATCGATATTTGATTTTTAGTCTGTAAATGTTTCCAAACTGGACGAGTCTTGAAGTTTGTATTCTGGTAAAGAGTAACCTACAAAAAAAATCGTCTTTTGGTCGTAAGAACATGGAAATAGTAGGTAAACTTGAATTTGAGCCATGCTCTGTGAAAAAGGAGCTAAATACATCTGCAAAAGGTATCGATTCAGGTCAGCCTGCGCTGACTGCGACGTTTCATGGAATCGACTTAACGTTGTAGGGCATGCACAGGAATGTTATTCCATTCTACCTGCAGAGCATACTTTACCTCCTGCAAATTGTTACATGATGCTTTGATCGTACTCTACGACCAAGAAGATCCCACATATGTTAAATGGGATTTAGGTCTGGAGAAACTGCAGGCCAAGGCAAAGCGTTAACACCATTTGCATTCAGATATTGTCTCGTAATGCGACTCGTATGCGGACGCACATTGTCATGCATCATTATGGCAGGAGCATGCTGCTGGATAAATGGAACAGCTACAGTTCGGACGAGCAAAGCGATGACGTCGAGTGAATATGCTACCGACGTAAGACCTTCCTGGTCTTACGGACCGAACATATCAGCGAAGACGCCTCAGAACGGCGTCCATGTTTATACCATACTGTCTCGCTGTAGCAGTGGCTGTTTGGAATCGACGTCTGGTGTGCATCAGTACCAAGTGGCGGTCTAATCTGGCGTCAGTAAAGCAAGGCCGTTCATCTGACCGATTTCGCATTTGACACTGAGCAGTTGCACGGGCAAATCTTGCAATTTGCACATTTTGGGACGTTACGTAACATTAGGCCCCATATTGACCGGATGTGTCCAGTGTTTGACAAAGTGACGCACGTGGTTTACATGGTACAAAAATGAAATGCATATGACGGATATAACTATATTGTTATCCAAACTTGAAACGTGCACAGTTTCTTTTGCCTGCGAGTATATTTGTAATTTTTCAAGGGTTTGAGATGAAATGGCAAAAAAACCGCAATATCGGTTGAGGTGCCATTGTTTTAGCTTCTTGTGTAGGGCAGGTCACTAGATATACAATTGATAGAAGCAAACAGTAAAGCTGTGGGTTTGGCGAAAAAGTACTGAAGGTGATCAAAAATGGTGAATTTCACTTTAATTTTAATGTAGCAAAAATTGGTAGTGTGACACCATGAGGTGGATTGATCTACCGAATTACGGACGTTTCGTACCATAAGCATTTCGTACCAGTCACTTCGCGCCATAATTTTACCATTTCGTACCATACTTTATACCATTTCGTACCATACTTTACACCATTTCGTACCATAATTTTACCACATTGTAACATAGTCACAATCTCCGAGCAGATTTGTCGTTCGTTACTCTCACCATACATCTCTGCAACGGGCTAAATGACAAGAATCTTGTCAAACCGAAGAAAACATGTTTTGTTACTGTTTTAACTGTTTCATGTGTATCATAATAAAGTAGACAAAGGAAATATGATTCCGGATACATTATAGGTGTATTCAAATTGATGAATTTACCTGTATACAATGGAACTATTTTTTCAAGCTTCTTTACTGATCAGAATCTTACGCCAATTGTAAAAAAAAAAAAAATGGCTGCGCCCATGAATGATGACGATTCAAACAAAATTAAACAACAAGTTATTGTCCTTTAAAAGACATTTAAGCTTTTCAGAAAATCCCTCTTTTTCACATTTCCTACCACTAAGTCTGATTGGCCGTATGCGGTTTGAGCAACACACAAAACAATCGATTAGTCTTTCTTTCACCGACGTTTGTGTCGCCATTTTGAGTTATGGTCATGTGACGAAAATATCACGTGCCAACTACAGAGGTGAATGGGAATGATCCGTAGTGCAAGAGAGTGCCATAGTCATGCAATTTCGTACCATGTATTTTGGGACCTATGACAAAGTTTTGATGATGGAAAATTATCGGTATGACGTTATTAAAAGATGAAAACAAAAAACGCTAGTTATCCAAGTTAAATATTCATTAAATAAATTATGAGCATAAAATTTTCTGATTTTTTTTCCTTTTCCCATTATGTCTTCAAGGCAGTTTCTCCGATGGTATAATTGACCTTTACGTTTGACCCTGTCCTTATCTCGGCATCATACAAGGCTCACCTAATTTCAAAACATATCTATAAACAAGCCCCCAAAAAATAAACATTCAAAAAAGATGACAAAAAGGACAATAGACAATCTACAATAAAGGGTATTTTAAAAACTTATGATTTTTTGTTTTTAAATGTTCAATTTAATGTAATCCGTTTGTTCCCAGTTCTAATTATACGACCTGCAACAAACATCACAGACAAACAGACGTGTCTTCTTAGTCGCATACCAGCTGATTCCTTTATTTATGATTTATGATATCCTGTAAATTAAGGTAACCAAAGCATTGGTTTATACTAAGGAAATATCCACGATATATCAAATACCATTTTTTCTCACATTTATTGATATGTTTGGTCATAGTACGAGATGGTATTATCATGGTACGAAGTGGTAACGCTATGGTACGAAATGGTAAATTTATGGTACGAAGTGGTAAATCTATAATACGAAATAGTCATAAACTGAATGGTACGAAATGGTTATGGTACGAAGTGACTGCATACCGATCTACTAGGTTCAAAGTTCAAGCCCATAACTTTGGATGACGTCTTCCTGTTACAGGAAGATCCGACCTTGTCCTGTCACAAGAGTATTATTTTTTCTTCTAACACTGTAACAAGATGTGGAAGTGATCACGTATTATGGACATAAATCAGTCATCAGATTTTTAGCTTTCAAAGGTACTGTAGATATTTATATTACACTCTGTTGACATGTTTGATCCTGCATAGATATCAGAACCCGGAAGTAAATTGAATGAAATAAATATTTGCCACTGAATTGGATTATTTCAGATATTAAAAGTCATTATATTACTTTTGACCCATAGAATACAGCAGAATAATGCTTCGAAAGGTAAACTAGATATATACCTACATGGGATGTCACTGTCGAAATTTTTACTGGCCACATGAATATGTGAGCTGTCACCTTGATATGGCCGAAATAATGTTAAAAACTGGCGTAAAACGCCATTTAATCAGCTAACCATTTGGACCAAGGTGTGATTCGAAAAAAATGTCCGACAACAATTTTTATATCTGGAAGTTGATTGTTTTCAATATTTAGCCAGAACTTTAGAAGAAATTATTGAAAGTCATTATAAAATCAGAAAAGACCAAGCTTAGAAACGAGCAAAGGAGACCTTTTCACAAACATGAAGTACATATACATATATTTATAATGTAATGATATAGATCTAATTCCAATTGTTTTTAAAGTTTAATTATTGTATTATGATTAGTTACATGTGGCCTGTTGTTTGAAAGAAAGGAAACAGTACTAGTCAGCTCTTTCACATATGCACCTTGAAGAAATGGCGTGCAGTGTGGAAGTTTTTAGACATTATTTAGAGTGCAACCGGGTATTTCCGAACTATCGGCAATTAACAAATGAGATTTTAAGAATTGTGACTATAATGAAATCATATGACGTCAAAAACCTTACGCCATATGTCTGGTCTTTGCCCTTTTTTAGCCTGGGCTTGACTTGCCAAGCCCAAGACTATAATAATCGTATACATGTACCAAAATTTCAACCCCATCCACATGATCCGAGCAGTTACGAGTAAAAGTGAAAAGTACCGCTTGCAATGTATCTCACTGCGCTGAAAGAAACGACCCCCAAAAATGATAAAAATATTTGGGTTTGAACATCATAGTTAGGTTTAAGTTCACACAGAACTGTGAGAGATGCGCAATGTTAATTTGACAAAGAATTTCAAGCCCTAATGATCTTATTTACAAGTGGAAATTAGTGCGCTGTAACACTGAGGAAACATTGGCAAATCCTTAGATGTATTTACGGAATTGGCTGAGTAGTGACGAGTGATGTTGCCGAACAATACTCGGAATCTTTCGTCTTTCCTATTTTTTGACACAATGTGCATGACAAAATGCAGACGCTGTACTCTTTCCCCAAAATAGCTGAACATTTCAAAAACTCGGTAAGATTTATTTTCACAAAATTACTGTGCTTCTCGTATCTAAAGGTATAAATATATTTTTGATTGCCCCAATATGTACAAAGTGTTATTTCTTCTTGTCAGAGTTGTCCCGATATCCTATGACGTATCGGACCATGACAATTCGACCCATTTTTGGCATTACAAACTCCGCACACAAAATCGAATGTCTAACGTTACACAGTGTATAAAACTTTGTAATATGAGCCATGGACAACCAGTTAAGAAGACCTAAATGGCGAGCGTGTTATATCAAAGATCAGACTTCTCATTAAGTGCCATCTGATCTTGATTTTTGATCTGCTCTGCTATTTATCGATGATAAATTGCTTGACCTGAGATTAGCATCAGGTGGTAGGCGTTTTATATCGAAGATCATATTTATTACTCGGTGCAATCTGATCTTGATCTAAGCTGTCAATACGGGTTATTTAACTCTTTGGCTTCTCAGCGCAAGTCGATGCTCTTTTACGGATAGTGTAGATTAAGATCAGACTGCACAGAACGTGCAGTCTGATCTTGGATCTACATTGTCTTATACGTTGAGTTATTTTCTACCAACAACAATTTTGCAATTGCCATGTTACAGCATATATAAGTGGCTTGAAAACTTCATCCATTGTATTGAACAATTTAACCCTTTACCAAACAATCCCAACTTTTAATGACCCCGAGAAAGAAGCCTTTTGAAAATATTGTGGGAAAAGGGAAAAAATGCTGGTAACCAGTATTTCCTCCTTTTCTGATAATGTTTTCAACCCTTCACGAAAAAGATTTCAATTTTTCATTCACATTCATTTTGTCGTCTGCAACTGCTTTGAATTTGGACAAGTCTAAAATTTTGTCATTTGTTAAAGAGTTAAGGGTTAAGTGATAATAGGCACTGAAAGTGTTAGGTTTTTAACACACTGCATACGGATCCATATTTTTACTGCCAGTTGTTGCAGACAAATTTGATGTTAATAATTAAAGTTACTGTGTGAAGATGAACAGCTCCTTCCAAAATGATAGGAACATATTTCAAAGCTGATGAATGTTCAAAGGTGTCAGTGTGCAGGGCAATTCAAGACCGTCAATACTAGCACTCATCTGTGTAAATCCACAATGTTACTAAGAATAATGTAAGAAAAATATTTTATCGACCTGTCATGCATTTGGTTCGAAGCTAGTTTGTGCAAAATTTATAGCTTGGCCGTGGGCATGTTCATCCCTGGGCTTTTTCATCCAGGCTTGTTTGTCCTACATTATTGCACCCTGCTTTATTGAAATTAATTTTAAGTGAAACATGAATTAAAAAATCAAGTAACATCATATATCTACAATTAGGAAGATTTTTTTTCTTTAATTAATGTCAGTGAATCACTGGTTTTCTTAGAATTTTCACCATCAGCAATGGGGGAACAATCTCAAGTTTGTCGCCATCATTGGCTACTTCTAAATACCAGGATTATCAGTTGTCAAAATTCAGAATTAAGGTAATATAAAAGCTCACTGCTTAAGTGAGAGACGATTGAATTGTGTCGTAATGACTAACGTCAATCATCGAAAAGAAATTGGCTGAGGTAAGGATTCAAACCAGTGATCCCTCTGTTCTCAAGTCTGGTATGCTAACGACTGTGCTAATGGGGCTCGACTGCAGTAATTGGTTTTAACTTTTTACCAAATGATAAAATTTTAGACTTAACCAAATTGAAAGCCTTTGCAAATGATGGAATTTGTCCCAGATAGGGTGGAGAGCATTGTGGGAAAAGGGGAAAATGCTAGTATACATAAAAGCAGCAGTATCTTGAATCACTTCGAAAATGCAGAAAATGAATTGAACAAGTTAGGGACAGGCCCCGTGTTCTCAAATTTTAAAGAATCAAAAAGAACAGAGAGCAAATTGCTTGTTTACAAAAAAGAGAGCCATTTCCTTTTTACCCCCAAAAGGGCCATGTTTAGCTCCAAAAATATTGACCATCAGCAAATCATTTTTATGCACCATGTCTTGGATAAAGTAAGTTTAACTGTTTACCAAATGAGAAATTATTGGACTTGTCCAAATTCACAGCAGTTGCAGACAATGGGTTAAATGTGGTATAACCCTTTACTACACAATCCTGACTTTTAACAACCCTGAGAAAGACGACTTTTGAAAGCATTGTGGGAAAAGGAGAAAATGCTGGTATTTTCTAACCTTTCTAGAACAAATTGTAATTTTTCTGTCACATTTGTTCTGTCGTCTGCAAATTCTTTCAGTTTGGACTAGTCTAAGATTTTGTCGTTTGGTAAAGAGTTGGTTGCCAGCATTTTCTCCTTTTTCCACATTGTTTTCCCACGTTGTTTTCCGAAGTCTTCTCCCTCAAGATTGTTAAGATTTGGGATTGTGTGGTAAAGCGTTAAGGCTTGTTTCCTTTCTGTTTATAGAATTTACAGCTTGCAGCTCATATCATGGAAGTGTCAGGCAGGAATCAGACAGGGAGTGGCTACAAAAGAACAGGTGTTAAATGTGACCCTTGTTCATTACTGAACAAGGATGTACAGGCTGAACATTTTTGTGTAGACTGTGTGGAGTTCTTCTGTGATAATTGTTGTTCAGTACATAAAATGTCAAAGTTATCAAGAAATCACAAGTTTTTATCTAGGGATGAAATGCCACCGCAGAAACTGACCTCGACACAGGAAAATGTATGTTCTAAACACAGAGGGAAAATATTGGAGTACTATTGTAAGATTCATAAGAACTTTGTCTGCCCAGTTTGTGTGACTCTGGAACACAAGAATTGTTCAATTGACTATATAGATGATATTGCACACGACTTTGAGACAAGTCCAGAGTACAGATCTTTAACAGAGAAAAGTTCAAGTCTTTTACAGCAGTTAAAAGATATGAAGAAAATTTCCACTAAAAACAGTCAAGACCTACAACCAGTGTATACCCAGTTTGTATCGGATGTGAAATCATTTCGTGCAGAAATCAACAAACTTCTAGATTCTATGGAAACAACCATTTTGAAGGAAGCCCAGGATGTGAAGGAGTTTGATATGGAAGCTGTCCAATCTGTGTCTACAGCGTGTGATGCACTGACCACTGATATCAGTGAAATTGTCTCTAACTTAGAAAATCATAAACAGTACAAACAACAGCGACAGTTGGTGATCTCTGCAAAGAAAGCTGAAACCCAGATCTGTGAATTTGAAAAGAAAATGGCTGACATATCCAGTCAAAACAAGATAAGAAATTATAAATTTCACAAAAATGAGAAAATGCTGCATTCACTTCAGTCTATGTACAATCTCGGTACATTAGTGGATAGAGAGAAGGAGGGGGGGGGGAAACAGAGATGGAGAGAAAAGAGAAAGAAAACATAAAACTTGTCAACAAAGATCCCAAATCTGTCAGAGCCAGTTATGTAGGACAAATCAATGTTAAACATTCACAAGATAAACGTGACTGTTGGATTTCAGGCAGTGTAATGATAGATCCATACAGAATAGCTCTAACAGATCATTGGAACTCCAGTGTAAAACTTGTAAATGTTGACAGTAAGAGTATTCTATCTTATCTAAAACTTTCCACACCACCACAGGATGTTACTTGTATTGATAAAAGTCAGCTTGTCATTACATGTAACAATAAATTAGTTTTTGTAAATGTTGGACAGACTTTGACTGTATACAAAAAACTTCAAGTTAATGGATACTGTGCAGGAATTATTTTTAATGATAATCAATTATTTGTGTCATTTGTTGAACCAGAACCTGCTGTTAAATTAATCAGTCTACATGGAGAAATATTGAAAACATTTTCTACAGACCAAAATGGACAACCTCTGTTTAAATGTCCTGTGTATATTTCTCTTAGTAATTCCAAGTCTACACTGTTTGTAAGTGACCAGGATACAAACACTGTGACAAGTGTAGATGTGGACGGTAGAGTTCAAAATGTTTACAGAGATACTAACCTGAAGTGTCCACAAGGTCTGACTGTAGATAGATATGATAATATTTATATAGCTGGGTGTAACTCAAACAACATACACCAGATATCTACACAGTGTAGACCCATACAAATATTACTGGATCAAACACAAGGAATGGAAGGTCCACGGTCAGCGACATATTGTGAAACAGAAATTAAACTTTATATCAGCAGGGTCTCCAGTAAAGTAACTGTGACTTTCTGCTGATATAAAGTGGGTTCTTATACTATGGACAAGTCATGGAAGAAAAAGTCTCTGGGTTTCATTATCTTTATTGTTGGGCTAAAGAGAACCAACACTCTGAAATTAAAACAAATGACAATAGATTTAACAAACAACTAATAATAAAATATCTGATCTTAGTCTGTCACGGATGCATTTACTATGTATTTGTGAAAAGGCTTATCACGTCATTTGCTGACATGATTATCCTTTTCCCACAATACCAATGAATAGATATGTAACACTTTACACAATAATACTTCAATAAAATGTTATCCTTTTCATTTCTAATCAACCCTTTATCCTATTCATCTCTATATAAAGTACAAAGAAATACAGTGCTTTCTACTGTAAAACTCTACCAAAATAATCATGTACAATATGCTATGAAAGATGCATTTTCAATACAATACAATACAGTGTAAAACAATGCAAGCGCTTACCAATTTGAGGAACTAAGTGCTTTAGATCTCTTCCACCAATCAAGCCAATACTCTTATTTCTCTGTGACTATTAGGCAACTGAAATATTAATATAAGAATAGTGCAGACTAGTATAAAGATCAGAAAGTAGTTAATGAAGGACAGTCCTAGCTTCAAGGACTTTATGGAGGGAAAACTGAAATTGGGCTCAACTTCTGAACAAAATAGTAAGAAGATCTAAAAGGACAAATGGAATGAAAAGATCATCAAAACCTTTTTATACAAATGCTAGAAACAGTGAAACAAATGGAAATCTAAATTCATGACAAACTTACATCTCAAAAACTCTTTTCTCAAGAATCCTTTTTCCAGAATCAAAACACACAGTGTTTCTTCTACAAAGGCTAGTGACTGAGTGAAAAAATAAAGTCATGTGATTGATTTGGCGGGAAATGACCATTGAACCACGACACAGGTAGATAGATTAGCTCTACAGCCAAGTCATATGAAAAGTGACCCTGCCACATCCTTCCCTGGTCTGTAAATTGACGTCTCGTCATTCTAACTTCACCTAAAATTACTTAAATGCCGCCATGCGACACATCACATATCTACATGCACAAAAGCTGGCATCTATCTGGTCATCTGGTCATTTCGGTGTGCAATCTTCAAAACCTTCCTCCCCTCCATGAAAAAAATTGCGTCCTCGCTCTACAATATGAAATAAAGATTAGTTAACAAATTAATGTTAAAAACATGTCTGCATATATAATAAGATAAAAAAATCACTTTATGATAGAATCTAAAATACTGTATGCAATATTTCTATCAATTTGGTCTAAAATTCCTGAGGACGTCAAAATACTGAGAGCTTCTAATCTCGAATCATGTTGTGGTCTGATGGATATCTGTTGCATCTGATATGAATCGAACCACTTTGGTGCTCTCTTCTCTCTTTGTGATCTCCTAAGTACTGGGGTGGGAGTATTCTTTCTTTCCTCTCTGTTTACCAGATTTCTATCCCCTTGTCTTTCTCTTTCTTCATTCTGTCTATCTTCTATTTCTTCAACGTGGTGGATTTCTCTCTGTCTTTGATGGTCTTCTTCTTCTTCTTCTTCATTTGACAACAGCCTCTCCTCTTCATCTACTGTTTCCGCAGCTTCTTCTTCCACTATATTCTGTTCTCTCTGAAACTCATGATGACTCTCTGAGCCATGTCTTTCTTCTGAAGTGTCTTCTCTCACTTCATCCTCAGCACCTCTATCCCTTCTAATCTCCATGAACCCATGGGCGTCCCCATGTAAATTTGTACCTCTAACAAATCGTGGTTCTATCCCTACTCTCTCTTCATCTGATTCATCACTTGAATCTTCATCTTTCTTGGTTTCGAAACCATTTCTTTGCTCATTCTTCCTTCTCTCCTTTTCGTCTCCTTCAGTGGCCACCTCTTTGTTTCCTTTCTCCAAAGAAAGTCTCTTCTTTGGAACTGGTTTCTCCATTTTTCTATCTCCTATTGGAAACAGGTGATTCCTGTGTAGAGTTTTGACAGTGTTGGAGGTTTCTGATCTCACTCTATACACAGGAATTCTTTCATTCGGCTGCTCTATGACGGTGTAGATATCTTCTTCAAACCTATCCTGGATCTTATGTTTCCCTTCAAAAGCCAAAACTTTCACCAAAACTCTTTCACCGATGGAAAATTTTGCAGCTCTTGCCTTTTTGTCATAGTCTGCTTTCTGTTTATCTTTTGCAGCATCTAAGTGTTTGAGAACTATTTTTCTTGTTGTTTCCATTCGATGCTGTAAATCTTCTATATATTCCTTTGTTGTTCGATTGGATTTTTCAGTTACTTGTTCGAAAATAGAATCTATCGGGAGTTTAGGCTTTCTACCAAACATGATTTCAAATGGTGAATGCTTTGTTGAACTTTGTGGGGTGCAGTTATAGGCATAAACTAAAGAATTGATGTATTTCTTCCAGTCGGTTTTCTGTTCATTTTCTAATGTTCCTAACATTCCTAAAAGAGTTCGGTTAAACCTCTCTGGTCCTGCATTTCCTTGTGGATGGTAAATGGATGTTCTTGATTTTTCCATGTTTGTAAGATGACAGAGTTCCTTTAATATATATGACTCGAAATTAGCGCCTTGATCAGAGTGTATTCTTGTCGGGATTCCATAATGAAGTATAAAGTTGTTATAAAAGGCGTCTGCTGTTGTTTTCGCCGTTTGATTTTTTGTAGGGATAGCCATTGCAAACTTGGTAAAATGATCTGTAATGACGAGTATATTGCATATCCCTCCTTTTGATGGTTCAAGTGTCAAATAGTCCATGCAGACTAGTTCCAATGGGTAGCTAGTGTGTACATTTACTAAAGGCGCTCTAATGTCTGAACCACGCTTTCTTCTGACACACCGGTCACAGTTTTCCACCCATTCCTCTGCATCTTTGGTCATGCCGGGCCAGAAAAATCGTTCCCTTAACAAACTTATAGTTCTGTCTCGTCCAGGATGACCTATGTCGTTATGAAGACCTTTCAAGACCTCATTTCTGTAGCATTTTGGCAACACTAGTTGCTCTACAGTCTCTCCTTCGTCTTTTATCAGTCTATAGAGTATTCCTCTCTTCATTGTGAAATGCCTAAACTGCTTTCTCATAATAATGTCTTCTTTGGTGAGATTCTTTGTGGGGATTCTCCTATCTATTACTGCAATCCTCCATCTCTCTATGACATTATCTTGTCTCTGTTGCTTTCTTATCTCTCTGAGCTCTATCTGAGCCATAGTTTGTCCCATATCATCTGTTGCATCTATGATGTTGATATGGTTACAGATGGTCTCTATTAATGGGTTTGTGTCTGTATTGCTACAAATGGCCTTGACAACATCATTTTTCATTTTCACTATCTCACTTTCTAACTCTTGGACTCTTTCATGAGGGTATCTAGACATACCATCCGCATCAGCATTGTTCATTCCAGATCTATACTGGATGTCAAAATCAAATTCTCCAAGAGCAGATGCCCATCTCTGGCCTGTAGCATCTAATTTGGCTGTGGTTAAGACATAAGTCAACGGGTTATTATCCGTTAAAACCGTAAAATGGTTTACAGCCAAATAATCAGAGAATTTCTCTGTTACAGCCCACTTTAATGCTAGGAACTCAAGCTTGTAGGCACTGTAATTCCTTTCAGCTTTGTTCAGAGCTCTACTAGCATAGGCTACTACTCTCTTGAGTTTTCCATCACTTTGGTACAGGACTGCTCCGAGACCTTTTCCTGACGCATCTGTGTGGAGCTCAAAGGGTTTTGTAAAATCCGGATACGCCAAAATTGGAGGATGAGTAAGTATTTCCTTTAGGTTTTCAAATACATGCTGCTCATTTTCTGTCCAGGTCCAGGGTTTTGTTTTGGCACTATTCTTTTTGGATGTTGTGGGTGGCAACAGATCGACTAAGGGTCTTGTAATTTTGGAGAAATCCTTAATGAATCGTCTGTAATAGCCACAGAATGCCAAAAAGGACCTAAGTTCGTCAGCATTTGTTGGAGTAGGCCAGTTCCTGATCTTGTCTATTTTGCTGGGGTCTGTTTCAACACCATTTTCACTTACAATATGGCCTAAAAATGGAACCTTGTCCTGAATGAAGAAGCATTTTTCTGGAGACAGTTTAAGGTTACACTCTTTCAACCTTGTCAGCACAAGATCCAGACGTCGTAAATGCTCTTCAAATGTATCTGAGAAAATGATCAGATCGTCTAGATATATGACACATATAGTCATATTATAATCGCCCAGACACTCCTCCATAAGGTGTTGATACGTAGCTGGGGCATTTGTCAACCCAAACGGCATCTTGACGTATTCAAAAAATCCAAGATTTGAGACACTGAAGGCTGTTCTTTCCTTGTGTATCTCTTCAACTTCTACCTGATGATACCCGGATTTCATATCAATGGTAGAAAAGTATTTGCTCCCTTGCAAAACATCAAAGATTTCCTCAATCTTTGGTAGAGCGTATGCGTCCTTTACGCTTCTCTTATTCAACATGCGATAATCAACACACATCCGGAGCTTCCCATTTCTCTTCCTGACCAAAACCACATTAGAGGACCAGGGTGACTTAGACTTTTGTATTATCCCTGTCGACAACAGCTGTTCTATATGTTGTCTTACTTCAGACACCATAGCTGGAGGGATTCTTCTGGTCTTCTGCTTAAAGGGAGTGTCGTCTGTCAGATCAATGCGATGCTTTATCTTGTCGCAAAATCCAATATCAGATTCTCCAGTCGAAAAAATATCAATATGCTTCAGCAACAGACTGTTGATGTTGCCCAACTGATCTGGGTCCAATTTCTTGTTTGTGTCTATGTGGACCTGCTTCAAAATCTCATTTTCTCCTACGTTTCCTAAGTGATCCTCCATGTCTTCTACTTTGACTGGTTGTAGTTCACAAAGTATTGTCTTCGGAGAAATCACAACACTATTTGATGTAACATTTGAAATAGATACATTTACAACTTTGGTCTTTCCATGTACGTAATTGATTACTTCAGGAGAAATGTCAACATAATCTGGCAAGGAAGAGTCTAACGATTCATGTATGAGAGCCGTTGTTTTGGGATGGCCTATTTCTTTATCCGTAATGCCTTTTATCGTTCATGTTTCATTTGGTCCTAGGATGATCTTTTGTGGCTCCGCAGATCTTATGATAGCAATTTGATATCCATTCTTCCTCAATTCTCTGTCCCTGAGGACCAAACATCTGAAGGCAAAATACCACGGTGTCTGTAATGCAGCACGCTGTAAAAATTGTGGTCCAAAATTGTGTTGACACTCTTGTATTAAAACATCCAGAATATTAGTTCCCAATATAACTGGAGTTGATGAAGAATAATTGGTGTCAGGTGTCACCAGAAATAAACATGAAGTAGTGGACGAGTTTGGAACGCCATCTAAAACAGTAAGGTCAGCTTCAATGTATCCATGGTAAGGTAATGGCTGTCCATCAGCACATTCAACCTTAATAATATTATCTAAAGGCTGGATTTCCACGCCTGAAAGATTGTCTTTATAAAAAGACTCTGATACAGCTGCCTGTATCTACTAAAGCATTAGCTCTAGTGTTCTCTATTTGAACAGAGACCTCATTGGTATTTCCAACTAATTTTGGGTCCTTCTTTCCGGTGCCTAAGTGCGACCCACCAACAGAGGCACATACTAGTTTGGGCAGTCTTTAGCTATATGACCATATTGTTGACAATTGTAACATTTTCGTTTTACTGCATTCGGACAATCTTTGATCATATGTCCTTTTCCGTTGCAGCCAAAACAGGTAGGTACAAACGTGGTAGATCCTAATGGTCTCTTCTTTCTCTCTCCGCCCTGATTGTGACTTTCCTGTCTGTAGTTTCCTCTGTGTTTTGGTCTCCTAAACTTTTGTTGGTTTGTTTGTCCTTGATTTTGTTTTGTGTCCTCTTGCTGCTTTTCAATCTTGTCAATTCTCGCATTCAACTTCTGTAGCAGCTCTTTTATTTCTCCGTACTCGGATGACCTCTTTTCTACATTCACTTGTGCATGACATTGTTTCTGACTGGTAGATGTCAAGTCAGCTTCTATTTTTCTGAGTTCAATCTTGAACTTATCATAATCTTGAATGACATCATTTTTGTAAGTAGCCATGTGTTTAATATCAGTTGTCAATCCATGGTACAGTACCCTTTGTAAAATCTTGTCGTCCTGGGGCAATGCACCAAGTGTGACTGCTTGGGAATAAATCTCCTCAAGTCTAGTTGAGTAGAGTGTAATTGTTTCCTTAGGAAACTGTTGACACGAGTAAAATTTTCTAAGAATACTCTCCTTAGACTCTATTGTTCCATAGACACTTTGGAATTTCTGTAGAACAGTTTCCAAGGCTACTCCAGGTCCTAGTCTCCTGAGTATATCTGCTGCAGTGCCTTTAACAGCTCTTCTAATTCCTAGGAGAATCTGTTCCTTGGTAAAAACTTTTTCAGTCAATAAAGACGTAATCTCAAAATGAAAAGTCTCCCATGATGTGTCACTTTTGCTTTCATCACCATGAAATGTTGAAAGTTTCGGAAAATGGTGAGACGCAGTCGATGGAGATGGGTCATGATCCGTTACAAGTTTTCCAAACTGTGACAAAAATTGAAGTAAGTCGGCAGATGTCTCAACATTTGGCATAATATGCAGTTGGTGAAAAGCATCAATCAGCTTCCTATCACTTTCCGAAAATCCACCTGCAGCCATTCCAATCTTGCTCTCCTCTGTATCCGACATGGTAAAAGTGTAATAAGTCCTTGTACTCTTATGACAAAAGGACTATAGTCTCAAATGTTACAAAGTGTAACAAATAATTTCTCTCTCTGTCACAATGTTGTGGAACTGTAGGCTTCTAAAATGCAAGTCAGATGTTCTATCTGCAGATACAAGGTGAAGTATAACACTCTAATTACTTCCCTTTAATTCTAGTGTGGTACTATATCACAACTTCGTGAGAAGCAAAACCACAAATAACCTCCCTTTAATGAGGTAACACAGTATCACATATGCAAACACTTTATTTATTACTTCCCTTTAATAATAAAGTAGCAGCTCTCAAGTGCTATTTTTTTTTTAATTAATTACCTCCCTTTACTAGGTAACTGCACTGGGGTACCTTGTATAATCACATTATAGGGTAAGTCACTTTCCTATGTTAAATAAATGTTCAAAAGTAAAGGGTCACAATGATTGTCAAGGGTATATTTGATATGGTCATACACTAAGTAAAGGGTGTCACTGTAAGTAAAGGGTAACAATGGTATTGATATTGGAATATATCAAGTAAAGGGTGATGTTGTCGATCAAACAACAAAGTTTTCCTGAAAAAAATCAATACAACACTCTGGTATTTACAAACAATAAGTTTTGTAATTGACAATACACTTTTTTAGTCTTTTGTCACAATGTTTTCTTTTACCTCTCAATAATTACCTCCCCTTATGCTCTAAAGGGTATCACATAGCCTGTATGGCTCAAAGTGTTTTTCGCTACAATATTTTGCAACTCAGTGGTTTCTTCCCTTTACGATAAAAGAGGTATCACACATTTATTTTCAGCGATTACTACCCTGTGGTGATCCGCTAACTGTATCACTACATTAACATGGACAGACAGTCAAACAGAATGTGTTCTGTTCAAGTGTGTACTGGTATGAAAGTTATTTACAGCATCTATAATATGGTTAATTACAAAGTTAAATGATCAATTCAACCGTGAAAAAAATATGCACAAAAAATTTTCAAACTAATTCATGTCATAGGAAATTGTTCAATTTCACATGAGATGAAATATTAAAAAAATCAAGTGAAGTGCAATCGTATGATTCCACAAAACAATAAGAAACTCTGATATGAAATAGGGACAGAGTGTTGTTCCCACATAATATCAAAATCAATTTATCATATAATAATCAATCAAATTGATTACTATAAAAGACTTTAATTAATGCATACAAGTGCTATCAAATATACATTAAACAAAAATGAAAAAAATTAATTGAGTTGTCACAATGTAATTGTTACTTCAAAGTGACAATTATTTTCAAAAATTAAAAAAATCTGACAATGTGTAAGGTATCAGTCAACTAGCATAATTTGTTTATTTACTTGTAAGAAACAAAGTCAAAGGTCAACCAAAAATGCAGTTACATTCAGGCAGCCAATCAAAAATATCAACACACTGAGGTTAAAGTTCACTGAAAATCACATGGCATGAAAGATCAACCAAAACTGCAGGTTACATTTAGGCAGCCAATGAAAAAGTATCAACACGCTGAGGTTAAAGTTCACTGGAAGTCACGACATCAAGCCGGGAACCAGCATAGAAAATGAAACGAAATGGGTCCACCATAAAATTCAACTATGAAGCAAGCAGGGAACCAGACCAAAATGATGATGTCAGAACAGGAAGTAGAGTTTATCCAATCAGAAACAGGCAATCCAACAAGAAGTAAATATCAACAAATCAAAATGGAGGACTGGAAGGGTCAAAGTTCAAATGGAAAATGACAACAGGGTGGGGACAGACAGAAGAAAATATAGATGCGTTAACCAATTGTTAGTACAGAACTTGTGAAACACACTCAGACTAAAAAATCCTTGCACTCAAAAATGATTTCTCTCGTACCGAAAAATACAATGCAATTCAATTACGATCTACAATAGTAAACAACAGTAGCAGAAAGTTTATGGGCTTTATCACTCGGCTGTTTTGGCTATTGCAAACAAAGCAACTGTGTGATAACAATTTTCATACAAACATCATGCAAGAAAAGGATAGGGCAGCAAGTAGTGTTATGAGCTATATCATTCGGCTGATTTGCTCATTCAAAACAAAGCAACCGTATGATAAAAAAAGATTACGAAAACATTGTGGTTAAGGGAGGTAATACTTTTTAGACAAACAGTGTGGAAAAGGGAGATATTGCAATCAGTGATACATTTACAAGTAAAACATCTACTTACAGGTTCCAATCCTAAATCCTTAAATACACAAGTAAAACACTTATCCTAGAGTCACTAACTTATCTAACTAAACAACTATTCACTGTAGCTCAGTTCCACTGTTCAGATCAGACTCTCTCCTAATCGATCACAATCCACTGTTCCAAGCACACAACAGGACAACAGCTAGTTTATTTCATTTCCCCCCTCAGAATAAAAATCTGTCCTCAGGTAAGTAAAGGGTGTTTCCAATAAAAAGGTAAAACACAGGTAAGTATGTGCGATCATGTAGATCACAACTCAGTTCACTGTCCAGCACTACCTATAGCCTTTGAATAGAATAATCCATTGCCACAGTAACTCTTTTATGGGTAAGTCCAAGTACACAACGTTGGGCGCCAAAATATAACAGGGTCTCCAGTAAAGTAACTGTGACTTTCTGCTGATATAAAGTGGGTTCTTATACTATGGACAAGTCATGGAAGAAAAAGTCTCTGGGTTTCATTATCTTTATTGTTGGGCTAAAGAGAACCAACACTCTGAAATTAAAACAAATGACAATAGATTTAACAAACAACTAATAATAAAATATCTGATCTTAGTCTGTCACGGATGCATTTACTATGTATTTGTGAAAAGGCTTATCACGTCATTTGCTGACATGATTATCCTTTTCCCACAATACCAATGAATAGATATGTAACACTTTACACAATAATACTTCAATAAAATGTTATCCTTTTCATTTCTAATCAACCCTTTATCCTATTCATCTCTATATAAAGTACAAAGAAATACAGTGCTTTCTACTGTAAAACTCTACCAAAATAATCATGTACAATATGCTATGAAAGATGCATTTTCAATACAATACAATACAGTGTAAAACAATGCAAGCGCTTACCAATTTGAGGAACTAAGTGCTTTAGATCTCTTCCACCAATCAAGCCAATACTCTTATTTCTCTGTGACTATTAGGCAACTGAAATATTAATATAAGAATAGTGCATACTAGTATAAAGATCAGAAAGTAGTTAATGAAGGACAATCCTAGCTTCAAGGACTTTATGGAGGGAAAACTGAAATTGGGCTCAACTTCTGAACAAAATAGTAAGAAGATCTAAAAGGACAAATGGAATGAAAAGATCATCAAAACCTTTTTATACAAATGCTAGAAACAGTGAAACAAATGGAAATCTAAATTCATGACAAACTTACATCTCAAAAACTCTTTTCTCAAGAATCCTTTTTCCAGAATCAAAACACACAGTGTTTCTTCTACAAAGGCTAGTGACTGAGTGAAAAAATAAAGTCATGTGATTGATTTGGCGGGAAATGACCATTGAACCACGACACAGGTAGATAGATTAGCTCTACAGCCAAGTCATATGAAAAGTGACCCTGCCACACATGGTGTTAGATCTAAACCAAATATTTTGTCAGTTTATCAACTACAGTAGAAAACAACACATACCGGTGACCTGCTGTAAGGGTAAGTCTGTTTAACCTTTTACCACACAATCTTGTGCTTTAATGACCCTGAACAGGAAGTCACCTGAAAACATAGTGGAAAAGGAGAAAATGCTGGTAACCAGCAACGTTTTCTGGTCCATTCAATGAAAACTACCTCCATTTGACCAATATTTAACCCTTTACTTAATGACAAAATGTTACACCATTCTAAATTGAAAGTTTTTGCAGACGACAAAATAAAGGTGACTGAAAAATTGAAATTTGTTATAAGAAGGGTAGAAAACATTGTTACAAAAGTAGGAAATGCTGGTTACCAGCATTTTCTCCTTTTCCCACAAAGTTTTCGAAAGACTTCTTTCTAAATATTTAAAAGTCGAGATGTTTTGTAAATAGCAGAGGTCGTAGTAGTTGTAGTAGTAGTTATGTTCAATTCTGCAAACAGAGAGAACATGTATGTTGTTTTGTACATTCAATGTGTAGATCAAGATCAGGCTGCACAGAACATATTCAGTGTAGTTTTTTAGACGTAAACAGTTGTATATATCTCAACGAAATATTTTGTCTGTTAATCAGCTACAGTAGAAAACAACACATAATGACGACGTGTAGTATGGATAAGTTTATTTTTATCACTATTTGCTGTATAGGTAGCAGGAATGATAGTTTTATTCTTTGTACTCAGTGCAGCATTATGCTTGTCTATAGACTGTGCAGATCAAGATCAGACCGCACAGAAAGTGGAAACTCATGTCGGAAAGATTTGAATTAACATATATTGATTGAAAAATGATTTTGTAAAATCAACCTTGAGCGTGGAATTCAGTATACTGGTATATACATGTAGATAGGTCTCTTCTATTTCAGTGCAAATGTCCGATACTCTGTTTAGCATTCTGATGGTTGTCCGATTTTAACACATTGAAGATTTCACTGAGCAGGCCACTTTTGTAAACATTGCGGTTAAAAGAGAAATTTATTCTTTTTTAATCATTTATTTATTTCTCAGGTTGTCAATTGTAAGTTTTTACCAAAAAGTCCTGAGTTTTAATGACACTGTGAAAGAGAACTTTTGAAAACATTGTGGGAAAAGGAGAAAATGATGGTTACCAGCACATTTTAGCTCACCTGAGCACAAAGTGCTCATGATGGGTTTTTGTGATCATGCCATGTCTGGCATCCGTCGTCACCCTTTACCTTGTGTAAACTCTAGCCACATTTTCAGTCCAATACTCTTAAAACTTGCTCAGAATGTTTGTCTTGATGATATCTAGGAAGGGTTCAAAAGTGGGTCATGTAGTCACAAACTAGGTCACTAGGTGAAATTTTAGAAAAAAAAAATGTGTGCACTTTAGAGGTAGGGACTGCCCTTGCTCCAAAAAATAGGGACGAGTGAGTTCTCCTTCCGGCTGAAATAGGGAGAATTTTGCTAACTTTGGGAGAAGTGCAAAACCATTGCAAGTGCAAGTGCACTTACAATAGTTTTACACTTGCGCCTCAAACTTGTTTAGCTTTTTAACCACAAAATTTAACACTTGTCCAAAGTAAAAGGAATGAAAAAATATCGTTCAAACAAGGAAATTTATCTTAGAAAGGGTAGGGAATATTGTTGAAAAAGGAGAAAATTCTTGTAATCAAAATTTCTTCCTTTCCCACAATATTTATTAAAACTTTTCGAGGATAAAGCTTATGCATGCGGCCATGAACGCGCCGATGAACCACAGACGACATTCTGAATGTAAGCATTCAGTGATTTTGGTAACTTTTCAAGCTTAAAATGTAACAGTCTGAAATATTTTTGAGATGATAGTTCAAAAATTACGGGGAAGTTAACCAGTCCCGGTTTTACACAATAAAACCCTCCCTTCTTATTTTTCACATGCCAAATGAAAGCATCTACTGACACGGCACATAGTTTACAGACATTACACAGTCGGTGTGTACAAGTGCCAAATTGCTACTTCAGTTGACATACTGTGACTTATTAATTACTAGTATCGGGTTAACAACAAGTGTCGTTGGAAGACAACCCAGATGTATTGCCATGCTTCACGTAGGTCAGATTATAGTTACAATTATTTCCAGGGGTGTTGTCGACAGATATGATAAGGTGCACCTATCCAAGAAAATCAGGGCGACTTGAACTTCGCTTTTCTAGACAGAAAGGGCGAAGTGAAAAATTCTACAGCGGAGTTATCGCCCTTGTTGCCCTTGGGGCAGTCCCTGTAGAGGCCACATTTTCGGTCCGATACTCATGAAAGTTGGTCAAAATGTTTGTTTTGATGATATCTTGGACAAGTTTGAAAAATGTCACCTCGGGTCAAAAACTAGATCACTCTGTCAAATCTTAAAAAAAAACGTGTGTGCACTCTAGAGGCCACGTTTTCATCCTGATACTAATGAAATTTGGTCGAAATGTTTCGCTTGAGGAAATCTTGAAGAACTTCAAAATTCACTTAGGTTCAAAAAGTTGGTCACTGTGGTAAATCTTAGATAAACGCTGGTTGCATTCAAAATGCCATATTTTCCATGTGATATTCATGAAACTAGGTCAGAATGTTTCTCCGGATGAAATCTCGGACAAGTTTGAAATTGGGTCATGTTTGTTCAAAGCCAAATCTTTGAAAACACTTGTGTGCACTGTAGAGGCCACATTTTCATTCAGATCCTCATGAAACTTGGTCAGAATGTTTGTCTCTATAAGATCTTGGATAAGTTCAAAATACGGTCACGTCGGGTGTAAAGGTAGGTCACTGAGCCAAATCTTAGAATAACATTGTGTGCATTCTAGTGGCCACATTTTTAGCCTGATCAACATGAAACTTGCTCAGAAAGTTTGCCTGGATAATAACTCTGACAAGTTTGAAATTGGTTCACGTCAGGTCAAAAAGTAGGTCACTGGGCAAAATCTTAGAAATCTTAGATCACTTACACTCATGTGTTTTACATTTATAAAGACCATGATCTTTTCAGCTTTATTAAACCTAGATTACATAACTCAGGTGAGTGCTTTAGGGCTAATAGCTCTGTTGTACACAGCGATCAGAGCACTATAAAATCCGCTTCATAACTTTAATTGCCTTTGTAGCCTGTTTGGATCAAGATCAGACTGCTCAAAAAGTCTTTGATCTTTACTGTCTACTTTGCTGGTCTTTCAAGACAAAGGCAATATTAAAATCTCTAGATCTAAGCTGTTAAGAAAAGACAAGAGGGAGGGGGGTGTCCTATTGACCCATAACCACACAATCATGAGTTTAAATGAACCTGTAAAAGAAGGCTTTTGAAAACGTTATGGGAAAAGGAGAAAATGCTGGTAACCGGCATTTTCTCCTTTTCCGACGACATTTTCAACCCAATGGAAGACAGAAATCGTCCTTTCAACAACACTTCATTTTTTGTTTGTAAATGCTTTCAATTTGGTCCATGCCAAAATTTTAGTGTAGAAATAAAGGATTTTGGCCAAAAGGAATCTTGGAGTGGCTGTTCGTTTTTTTCCTGACAGAAAATTCTGATTGTGTTAAAAACTTGGTCTTCAAGAGTTTAACACTTTACCACACAATCCTAAGTTTTTATGACCCTGACAGAAAGACTTTAAAACATTGTGGGAAAAGGAGAAAATATATTTTATCCTTTACCCACAAAGTTTTGTCCCCTTTCACAGACAAATTCCAGCACTCCAGCCACATTTAATTTGTTGTCTTCAAATGCTTTCACTATGGATCAGTCTAAAATTATGTGGTAAGGGGTCAGTCGTGATGGTACTGGATTGAAACAGTCTGATTCCTAGTGAGCTTATTTTGCCAATATTTGAAACCGCCATAAGTGGAACAGAGATACTGGAATGTATTTTGTGGCAGATTTTCTCAGAAAAAAATAACATGGTTAACCGTTACTAGATCTCGAGAGCCATGTGAAAACTTTCATGCTGGAAACATCTGACTACAAAATCAAATTAGTTTATTTTGTTCTCTGTTATTGTTGTTAACTGATTATTTACAGTTATGTGACATTGACCTGTACACCTATACTGCAAATTTACATATAATGTCTCTACCGGGGTTATTCTAGACAAGCCTTCATCTGCTTTCCCCTATGCAAGACCCAATAGCTGATTTGGTAGGGTACAGCCAGGCTTAAAGATACATCCTTACAGCCGTGAAAATTTGTTAGATTGTAGAATGATTCAAAATTTAGTTAACTGTATAAACATGGCTAAATTACTGACATATAATGTGTAAGGGATAAATACGTGTACTGGAAATCTTTTATTTAACATTTTACCAAACAATACCGTGTTTACACGTCCCTGAGGAAGAGGCTTTTTGAAAACATTGTGGGAAAAGGAGAAAATGCAGATTGCTGGTAACCATTATTTTCTCCTTTTCCCAAAAATCCTTAAGTTCATGCATACCACTTTCCGATTCGTCGTCTGCAGATGCTTTCAATTTGGAAGGGGGCTAAAATTTGTCGTTTGGGAAAGGGTTAAAACCGAAAATGTCGGAATATTGATTTCTTTGATTACCCCAGGGAAATGGAATGCATTTTTATCTGTCATACCTGTAATTGATTCAACAATCAGGAGCAACATTTGGCATGAAGAAAAAAGAATGACTATAGTTTGATAAAATAAAGATGAAATGGGTTAAAAACTGACTGAAAATGAGTGTAGAAGTATCTTTAAGTGCCGTTCACTACTATAGTTGCTTTTGCGGCCCAGGTAGATCAAGATCAGACAGCATAAACATGCAGTCTGATATTTGATCTATACACTGTCCATTTTGCTGAGACATTATAGATAAACAACTGACCTTGACATTGCAGTAATTTGGGTCTTATTTCTAGATGTCTGTTGGGTTTATTCAGGGCTCTTAGAGTTAAGTTGTTTTTACATGTAACTCCAAATCCCAGCTTGGCCAAAGTCTTTCTGAGGATTGATGGTAGTCATTGGATTGATTAATAGTTTGGTATTAAACACTGTTTGCAACATTATTCCATTTATATCGTGGGGACCAGTGCACCTATCCTGAAGCTTCCTGAAGTTTCTTTTACCATTTATATGCACAATAGTCTTCCCAAGCCACAGGCTGCTTTTCCAAAAAAAAAAAAAAAAAAGCAAAAAAAAAAAAAAGCAAAAAAAAAAAAAAAACATCGCCAAAACAATGATTAGGGTTAGAGAGGAATGAATCTTGTCGCAGTGACTATCATCAGTCTTCAGAAAAAAAGCAGAGCTTGGGGCTAAAACCAGTGACCCCCTACTCAGACTGTGCTACCAGCACTGACGACTGTCATTGGGACAGAAATCATTCGTTGATATTTTATAAGGGGAGACATCAAATAGCGTTATAAGAATGTCATGTAAATGTGAAGTCTGATCTTGGTCTACAGTGTCAGCAAAATATACTGCCAAAGCAACATAAGGACCTGGTGTGCCAAGGGATCTACGCTTTAAAAATATAGTTTTGAAGTAATTGATTACCCATTTACCATGGTTACAATCTTGTGTTTTAACCCTTTACCACACAATCCAGACTTTTAACGACCCTGTAGAAAGAAGGCTTTTGAAAACATTGTGAGAAAGGGAGAAAATGCTGATATCCATGTTTTCTACTCTTTCGGACAAAAATTCCATCTTTGAGCCATTTTTAATTTGTCGTCTGCAAATGCTTTCAATTTGGACCAGTCTAAAATTTTGTCATTTGGTAAAGAGTTAACAACCCTGGCCTGCCCGGTTAGCTCAGTGGTTAGCGTATCTCACTTGTGACCTGGTGGTTGTTCGATACCCGGTTGACGCATTCTGGCAGTTTTTCACCTCTGATGCATGTGGGAAAAGTAGTCAGTGACTTGGAAAGAAAGTCGTGTCTGTACTGGTGTAAGAAAACCAGGAAACATATGCATAGGTGCCCTGACTGCCGTGATATGACATTAGCTATTGAAAGGGCGTTAACCTCCGATACAAACAAACAAGTTTAACAACTTTGAGGAAAAAGCCCTTTGAAACATTGTAGGAAAAGAAGATAATGCTGGCAACCAGTCGTCTGCAAATAGTTTCAATTTCGATAAGTCTAATTTTTTGTTTGGTAACGTGTTAACCCTTTCTCACACAAAAAAAATATTGAACTTGCCCGTAATGAAAGAATTTGTAGAGAACAACCTAAATGTAGCTTAAATGATAGGATTTGTCTTTGAAAGGGTCGAAAACAGTGTGAGAAAAGGAGAAAATGCTGGTTCGCAGCATAAAAGCCTCATTCTTCAGGGTCGTTGAAACAAGGAATTGTTTGTTAAGGGTTAACCCTTGAACACATAATCCTGAGTTTTAACGACCCTGAAGAACACAGTGTTTGAAAACATACCTTTTCGGAGAAAGAAATATCTTTTTTGTACACTGATTTTGTCACTTGTAAATGTTTTCATTTTGAACCAGTCTGAACTTTTGTTGTGTGCACGGTAAAAGGTTAATTCTTAAACAATCTTGAGTTTTAAAGACACTGACAAAGAGGGCTATTGAAAAAAATCTGCAAAAAGGAGAAAATGCTGGTAACCAGGATTTTCTCCTTTTTCCACAATGTCCTTAAAAAGGCTTTTTCTACAGGGTCTTCAAAACATGAAGAGTGTTAAATTGTTAAATTGAGGTTTATGAAATTAAAAACATTATTATAGAACAAAGGTAAGGTAAACCCTTAATTAACAATTTCTCCTGTTCACACAATGTTTTCAACTCCTTCCATGTCAAATTTTGTCTTTTTTTTAAGTCACTTTTCAATTATAGTCTAAAAATGCATGTGAATCATGCTCTGTGAAAACGGGGCTAAATCCATCTGCGAAAAGTGTCGACCCAGGTCAGGCTGCGCAGTCCACAGAGGCTGACCTGGGCCGAAACTTTTCACTATTGCCAATTTTCTGTAATATCCGAGGACCAGTCTACCTCATGATTTAGTTGGTCATTAAAAAAGTGTCTATTATGGATCCATAATTATATGATGGCTTGATTACTATAATGCATTACAGAGATGCATCAAGCCTCCTTTTGCCAGAGCATAGCTCAGTTGATTATGGATAAATCAAGTAATTTTGTCATTTCGTCTTAAGGTACAGAAACTTCCAACCCTTCTGTAAAGACTGCTTGTGACAACTGATGGGACAAGGAGAAAATGTACTTTCCGTACCGGCATTTGGTCGCTTTTCAATTGTAACCTTCATAATGCTTTCAGTTTGAACAATTATTAAATATTGTCGTCAGGTAGTAGAGAGTTACATAGGGTTTTCCATGGATTTTCTTTTTTGGGGGTCACTGGACTCCCTTCAAATGAATAATAGAAGGCACACAACAACGCATTACATTATTACGTAAAGCACAAGAAACATAGGATAAATGTACGTAAATTACGTCATATTTCCTCCTGATTGAATGTCACGTGCTATTTACCTAGGTGACTAGTGCAGGAACTACTGTTTCCACCTTCAATTGAAGAGTTAGCAAATAAAAATCTGTATTTTTCACTGGTTGTAACCATGAAATATCAAACCGTAATCCACCATTACTTGTTGATAAATTACAGAAAAGCATGAAATAAAGTGTGTTATCATCCAACCAGACGACAAAGTTTGAACTTGTCCAAATCTAAAGCATCTGCAGACTTGGATTAAACTGTAGGATTTGCCTACGAAAGGATAGACAATATTGTGGGAAAAGGTGAAAATGCTGGTTACCAGCATTTTGTCCTTTTGCCACGATGTTTTCAAAAACATATTGTATTTTTTATTGGTCATTTGGACTGGGGATTATGTGGGAAAGGGTTAGTAAAAGATTCTTAAAAAAGGAATGGACAAAATACCACAAAAATGCAGGAAACCATATTAAATGTCGTCTTAATCAAGAGAAGACGGTATCACTCTTTTTCAATTTTTTCCATTGGATTTTTCTTTAGGCATTTAACCATTTACCAGATAATAAAATATTAAATTGGTCCAAAGTCAAAACATTTGCAGACAACAAATTCAATGTTGCACAAATGATGGGATATGTCTTTAATTACAGGAAAGAAAATACTGTGGGTAAAAGGATAAAATGCTGGTTAACATCATTTTCTCCTTCTCAACCAGTGTTGTCTAAAGCCTTCAGAACCGAGGAGTTTAAAAATTGGTATTTTTAGCTCACCTGAACATGAAGTGTTCAAGGTGTGTTTTTGTGATTGTGCTGTATCTGTCGTGTGTGTCAGGGTTGTCAACAGTTACCTTGTGTGCACTTTAGAGGCCGCATTTTCAGTCAGATACTCATGAAACTTGGTCAGAATGTTTGTCTTGGTAAAATCTTGGACAAGTTCAGAATTGTGTAACATTGGGTCAAAAAGTAGGTCACTGGGCTAAATCTTAGAAAAACATTTTCTGCGTCCTACAGGCCCCATTTTCAGCCTGATACTCATGAAACTTGGACAGAATGTTTGTCCTGATAATATCTCAGACAAATTTGAAATTAGGTAATGTCGGGTCAAGAAGTAAGTTAATGGACCAATCTTAGATAAAAAAAAAAAAAAAAAACCTTGTGTGCAATTTAGAGGCCACATTTTAAGCCTTATGAAATTAAGTCAGATTGTTTGTCGTGATGATATCTGGTACAAGTTCAAAATAGGGTCATGTTGGGTAAAAAAGGTAGGCCACTGGGTCAAATCTTAGAAAAACGTTTTGTGCACTCCAGAGGCTACATATTTAGCCTGATACTCATGAAACAAGATCAGATTATTTATTTTGATTATATCTTAGACAAATTGAAAATTGGATCATGTTGGCTCAAATCGTAGGTCATTTGGCCAAATCTTAGAAAAACCTTGTTCACTGCTGAGGCCATGTTTTAAGCTGGATACTTATGAACATAGGTCAGATTATTTGTGTTGATGATATCTTGGACATGTTCAAAATTGGTTCATGTCGTGTCAAAACTTAGGTCACAGGATGAAATCTTAGAAAAACCTTGTCTGAACTGTAGAGGCCACATTTTCAGCCGTTAACTTATGAAACTTGGTCAGAATTTTTGTCTTGATGATACCTCGTACAAGTTTGAAACAGGGTCATGTTGGGTCAAGAAGTAGGTCACTTGACCAAATCTTAGAAAAAACCTTGTTTGCTCTCTTGAGGTCACATTTTTAGCCTGATGCTCATGAAACTTGGTCAGAATGTTTGTCTTGATGATATATCAGATAAGTTCAAAATTGTGTTATGTCAGTTCAAAAAGTAGGTCACTGGGCCCAGTCTTAGAAAAAAAACATAGAGGCCACATTTTCAGTCCAACACTCATGAAACTTGGTCAGAATGTTTGTCTCGATGCTATCTTGTTCAAGTTCAAAATTTTGCCATGTCAGGTTCAAAAGTTAGTCACTTACACTCATGTATTTTACCTCATTAAAACCAGGATTTCTTCAGCTTTAACAACTGTAGATGATCTTACTCAGGTGAGCGCTTTAGGGCCAATGACCCTGTTGTTATTGTTATTTTCATTAATTTATCTTGAGTTTCATTATTAATTTTTTATTTTTTTTTCAGATAATGGTAGACTGTTGAGACGATGTCATGTAGAACATTTAATTGTGAATATAGAGTGAAAAGATGTTCTAGACTTGTTTAGCAGAAATTATACCCATAATTTCGTGGAGAAACTCAGTGTGTCTTTTAGTCTAGGTCAAATTGAAAAGGCTGTGCGTATCGGTGATTTCCTTTGTTTTTTCATGACAACCATTCTTCACAAACACTTTATATTAGTGATTTGTTTCATTAAACATGTTCTGTTGCAAAAACCGCTTTTCACAATACTCTATATCTGATGTGTGCTGATAAACACTCTGTGTGGTAAAAACACTTTTGCACAACTTCCTTATTATAGTTTATCGTCGATCGAGTGTCACCTGGTTAAAGTTAAACCATTAGAACTTTAGGTAAAGCAGGTACAAATCATACTTCGATAATACGATGAAGCAGTTAGTTAACCTTTTACCACGGACCGGGTTTTAAAGACCTTGAAAAAGAATGTTACTGAAAACATTGTGGGAAAGGGAGAAAATGCTGGTAAGCCAGCATTTTCTCCTTTTCTTTCAATGATTTCTACCCTGTTTGAGACAAATTTTATCATATGAGACACGCTTGATTTATCGTCTGCAAATGCTTTCAATTTGGACAGTCTAAAATGTTTTCCTTGGTAAAGAGTTAAGCGGCTATAAGTGATGACATAAATATACCTGGGTTTCCTATTCTGTGTTTTTGTTCTTGACTTTTGTTTGTATACAAGTGACATGGCACCGCCTTTTAAGTATAGTAAGGTGTGTTGACACTAAAATGGCGGCGGTCCAAGTCATGTGAAATTCAGACAGACTTTGAGTTGAAGTGTGTGGGTAATTTTGGAATGAAATGTTCTTAATTTTGTAACTCCACTTTGGGAATTGATTATCTGTGGATTGATATGAGGAATTAGTGATTTGGAATTGGTTTTAATGATTTTGATCTGATAGAAGTTTGAACGCAGATATGCAGAATTTTACGGGTGGGTGATTAACAAACCAGGTAAACAAGTACTGAACAATAAATAGGTAAGTTATCACATGTCTCTGCAAGTGCCCTTCTCATGTAATCACCTGGGATTTAGCTTTGTTTACATTTATATCAAAATGGCGTTGAATCTTGACTCAAGCCAGGTTACTATACCTGATAATGAATTACACGAAGTTTCAGTTTGTGACACAGATGTTGATGGTGATGAAGGTGATGTTGCTGATTTGGTAGTTAATATGTCTGAAAGGGTGAGCAAAGGTTGCAGTAATGTTATTAAAAGGAAGGCGTCCCCACTTTACAGAACAGGAGCTAAGCGCACTACGATGGCCCGCAAGTCTAAATTGAATCAATCATTTAGTGACTCTTTAGTTATCGCCTTTAAAGATCTTTCGTTGATAGAAACATTTGCTCCACTGCTATAGGCTATAATTATCCCAGCTATTCAGACTTCAATTCAAGCAGCTGTAAGTGTAGAAGTCAAAAACCTGCAATCCGGTATATTTAGTCAGTTATTAGAATCTAACTGAAACTGCATAATACAGTTGAGAATCAGGTGAATGTCATTTCTGAACAACAATCCAAATTAGAACAGCTATCTCATGAATGTGACAAAATCTTAACTTGTTGATGACCTCCAGAGTATAGTTGACAAGCTATGAGATGAACTTGATTCCTTAAAAGCTTCAATGAATGACATGGAACAATATGGACGCCGTAATTCACTGCGGTTTACAAACATCAACTTGATCCAAAAATGCAAGAAGCAGAGTTAACTAAGCAGATGACTACATTCCTTAATACCAGGATGCTGAAAAATGGTTCAACTATTGATGTGAGTGATATTGATCGATGTCACCCGATTGGCCGCAAAGTAACTGATGGACGTGGACAAGTTCTCATGAAATTCCACAGCTACCATAAAAAGAAGGAGATTTTCTACTCTAAGTCTGTCCGTCCGTCCGTCCTTCCGTCTGTCCACAATCCCTTTAAACATCTTCTCCTCCTAAACCGGTGCGCCAATCATGTTGAAACTTGGCAGGCATGTTCCTTGGGTGAAGCTCTACCAAAGTTGTTAAAAGAATTGCATTAACCCATTAACTCTGGTTGCCACGGAAACAAAAAAGGGGATATTTACAACATCTTTAAAGATCTTCTTGTCTAAAACCAGAAAGCCGAGAGCTATGATATTTGGTATGTAGTATCTTCTAGTAGTCGTCTACCAAGTTTGTTCTAATGATGCCCCTGGGGTCAAAATTGGCAGGGCCCCAGGGGTCACAATTTGGGCAATATCATATATAGAGCAAACTTTGAAAATCTTCTTGTCTCAAAGTAGAAGGTCTAGAATTTTGTTAAATTTATATGGATCATCTCCTGCTGACCCTCTACCAAGTTTGTTTAAATGATGCCCCTGGGGTCAAAATCAGCCCTGCCCCAGGGGTCACAAAGTAGGACATAAAGGTATATAGAGTGAACGTTTGTTTTGACTCATATCTTGAAAACTATACAGAGTTTTTAGATCGAACTTGTGACATCTATCAACCACTATTAGGAAATGCAGGACAATTTTCACCCACATTTACCATGCAACACTACAGTCATATACCTTTGTATTTTTTATTGCTGTGTCATGGAAAAAGGGGGCTTGACGTATATTTTCATTGTTGACCAATCTCTTTAACTATGGACAAAATGTCATGAAACTTCATCTTTATATTGTTTATTACAAGCTACAGACAATAGTTATTTGTTTTTAGCTCACCTGAGCACAAAGTGCTCAGGATGAGGTATTGTGATCACTCACCGTCCGACGGAGTCCCTCGGCGTCCATCGTCCATCCGTCGTCCGTTTGTCCACATTTTTTGTTTACACTCTAGCTTCTACAAATATTAACCAATCAGCACCAAACTTGGTCAAAATGTATATGACCATAAGATCTCGGATGAGTTCAATTATGGGTGTAATTGGACCAGAATGTCTGGAGTTATTTGCCCTTGAATTAGTAAAATTGCTATATTTGACATTGTTTACACTCTAGCATCTACAAATATTAACCAATCAGCACCAAACTTAGTCAAAATGTATATGACCATAAGATCTCGGATGAGTTCAATTATGGGTGTAATTGGACCAGAATGACTGGAGTTATTTGCCCTTGAATTAGTAAAATTGCTATAATTATTTGACTTTGTTTACACTCTAGCATCTACAAATATTAACCAATCAGCAGCAAACTTGGTCAAAATGTATATGACCATAAGATCTCGGATGAGTTCGATTATGGGTCTAATCGGACCATAACGACTGGAGTTATTTGCCCTTGAATTAGAAAAATTGCTATATTTGACTTTGTTTACACTCTAGCATCTACAAATATTAACCAATCAGCACCAAACTTGGTCAAAATATAAATGACCATAAGATCTCGGATGAGTTCGATCATGGGTCTTATCGGACCAGAACGACTGGAGTTATTTGCCTTTGAATTAAAAAAATGCTACATTTGACTTTGTTTACACACTGGCATCTACAAATTTAAACCAATCAGCACCAAACTTGGTCAAAATATATATGACTGTAAGATCTTGAATGAGTTTGATTGTAGGTCTAATAGGACCACTTATTGCTGTGTCATGGAAAAAGGGGGCTTGACATATATTTTCATTGTGGACCGATATCTCTTTAACTACAGGACAAAATGTCATGAAACATCATCTTTTTATTGTTTATTGCTATAACAATGGTTATTTGTTTTTATTTCATAAAACGCCATGTCATGATAAAAGGGGGCTAAATGTTTAATTTCGTCATGGACCAATGACCATCTGTTTGTCCATCTTTCAGGACAGATATCTTCTAAAATCCTTGACAAAAACTAATAGAAATTCATACAGGTGGTCCTAATGATGTCCGCTGATATTTATTGTTTTTGTTTTTTTCCTTTTTGATATCAAATACTGTCTCATAGGAAAAAGGGGCCTCATGTATATTTCTGTTAAGGATCAATATACATGTATCTTCAACTCGAAATCCTGGACAAAAATTTGTGAAACTTCATACATGTGTTCCTTATGATAGTCCGCCAATATCATTAGTTTAGCATTTTTGATTAAATGTCGTGTCATGGAAAAAGGGGGCTTCACATATATTTTCATTATGGATTAATATCTCTTTAACTACAGGACAAAATGATATGAAACTTCATCTTTATGTTGTTTATCACAAGCCACAGACAATGGTTAGGCCTATTTGTAAGCTCACCTGAGCACAAAGTGCTGGGTGAGGTATTGTGATTCATCGTTGTCCAGCTTCCGTCTTTCCACAATTCCTTTAAACATCTTCTCCTCCCAAACCAATCATGTTGAAACTTGACAGGCATATTCCTTGGGTGAAGTTCTACCAAAGTTGCTAAAAGAATTGAATTAACCCTTTAACTCCAGGGGTCACAATATTGGGCAAAATTGTATATAGAGCAAACTTTAAAAATGTTTTTGTCTGAAACTAGAAGGCCTAGAGCTTTGATATTTGGTATGTGGCATTTCCTTGTGGACTTCTACCAATTTTGTTCAAATGATGCCCCTGGGTCAAAACAGGACAGAAAGGTATACAGAATGAACTTTAAAAGTCTTGTTCTATTTAACCCTTTACCACACAATCCCAAGTTTTAACGCCTGTGAGAAATAAGGCTCTTGAAAATATTGTGGGAAAAAGAGGAAATACTTGTAACCAGTATGTTTTCATTTTTCCACAACGTTTTCCACCCAACCAAAATCAAATTTAAATTTTTGAGTCACATTTATTTTGTTGTCAGCAAATGGTTTGAATTTGGACAAGTCTTAACCCTTTAAGCGCCTTTCACTACTATAGTTGCCTTTGTGTCTAGTGTAGATCAAGATCAGACTGCACGAAATGTGCAGCCCGATCATTGATCTATACTGTCTGCTTTGTTGAAACACTGCAGACAAAAGGCACCCACACAGTTGTTATCATCTTGGACTCATTCTGGAATGAAAATGGCCTTTGGGTTTAAGGATTAACTTTTGTTGTTTGTTAATGATTTGAGCCAAGCCTGTTAGCTCATTACCTACTGGGCTAGCTATGCAGGGATGTCGAGTTTAAATCTCAGTTGGGCCAAGCACTCAGGTAACCAGGATTTTTTAAAACTTTTTCCACAATGTTCTCTACCCATCCCAAATCTTAAGTTCATTTTTTGAGACAAATTTATTTTGTTGTCTGCAAATGCTTTGAATTATAGACCAGTCTAAAATTTTTGTTTGGTAAAGAGATAAAGATAGACCAAGTAATATGCATTTCAAGACTGTGTTGTAGGCAATACTATCTTGCAGAATATAAGGCATATATATCCAAGATCCAACTGTAGTCTGATCTTTATCTACACTGTCTGATAAAACATCCTGTCTTGCGTACCCCTAGCCTTCGTTCCCACCTGCTCATGTTTTCCTTTTATCTATTCAGGACGGACGGATGCAGTTTAAATTTAACATTAAGTCCCCTTTTTCCATGACAGCAATAAATTCCAAAACCCTGACAATATGCGCTAGGTCACTTGATGTGTGAAAATTTCATCCAAATCTGTTGAGATATGTCCAGTAATTAAAGAGATATTGGTGAAAAATGAAATATAACATGAAGACCCCTTTTTCCATGATGCAGCTATAAATTGCAGAACCTTGACAATATGCGCTAGGTCACATGATGAGAAACATTCTGTGAAAACTTTTGAAAACATTGTGGGAAAAGGAAAAATGCTGGTAACCAGCATTTTCTCCTTTTTCCTACAAAGTTTTCTACCCTATCAAAGAAATATTGTGTCACTTGAGCCAATGTGAAAATGTTGTCTGCAAATGCTTTCAATTTGGACAGATCTAAAATTTTGCCATGTGGTAAAGTGTTGAAGGCTTTGACATCATTTTTCTCTCTGGCTTTCAGGATGTATCTTTGAACATTGTGTTCATTGTATTTTGAGTTCATTTTTGTTCATTCATTTAACTCTGTAGTACAGATTTTATCTTGTAAATCTTAGAAGTCATTGCAATTTTTGTTCTTCAGTTTGTAGTGTTTGTCTTAATTTATAAATAAGTTTATGACCCCCCCCCCCCCCCGATAGATTTTGGGCATATACTCCACCATGAATTGAAGTACCATTTGAAAGATCTGTTCGGGTAGGGTCAAGGTCAATGTCACATTTGAAGGTCAAATTTTTGTAAGCTGGACGCATTGAAAGGTTGGTGCAAGACTATTGCAAGTGTAAATACATTGTTTATGTGTTTACAATAGCAATTACCCATGAACATGTCCCTGGACAACCACTGTAGTTGTTGGTGTATTTAACAACATTATAATACTAACTTGTATAGAAAGTCATGAATCGGCAAACATTCTCTACTAAGTTTGTTCAAATCAGGCAACTTTTTGCCACACACCAAAAGGCCTAGGGCTTTGTTATTATTCCTTCAAAACTCTGTTCTGGAGGTATATAGGAGTCAGCTTGTCGGTCCATCCATCCATCCATCAGTATTTCTGTCACATTTTCTTGTCGGAGCTAGTTCTCAACAAGTACAGGACAGATTTCATTCAAACTTTAGAGAGACTTGGTGCCAAGCAAGAATGTGCATATTATATTTTGGTGACGGTTCATTGAATTTTTACAAAGTTATTTTCCTTTGATGAAATTTCTTGTTATCCCTATTTTTCAACAACTATTGAACAAATATCATTCAAACGTCTCACAAATATTTATATAACCGGGTTTGGTTAAGAAAGATTATCTTCTTGTCTAAATCAAGAATACCTAGAGCTTTAGCCTTGCACTTTGATATTTGGTATTTATCTTCATTGTAGACCTTTACTGCTTGGTACTCAGGTGAGCGATATAGGACTATCATGGTCCTCTTGTTTTTTACAGCACGAATCAGTTATAGAAATTATTCCAATCTAGTTAAGTTTAACCCGTGACCAGTGTCCTGTTTTAATGATCCCATACATATTTCATATAATTTTCTTGTTAGCTCCACTGGCCGAAGGCCAGCGGGCTTATGTCATGGCCCGGTGTCCGTCGTGCGTCTGTCCGTGTGTCCGTGCATGCGTGCGTGCGTGCATGCGTGTGTGCGTCTGTCCGTTCGTCTGTGCGTGCATTAACTTTTATTTCAAACATCTTCTTTGAAACTACCCATCCAATTTTCATGAAACTTTACAGAAATGATCCTGCCATGGTCCTCTTCAGAATTTCTTGAAAGAATTTGATTCCTTCAAAAACTCTGGTTGCCATGGCAACAAAACTGAAAAATATTGGAAATCTTTAAAAATCTTCTTGTCTGAAACCATAAGGCATAGGGCTACCAAATTTGGCATGTAGCTTTATGTAGTAGACCTCTATCAGTTTCTTCAAATTGTAGCCCTGGGGTCAAAATTGGCTCTGCCCCAGGGGTCACAAGTTTTACATAGGCTTATATAGAGAAAACTTTAAAAATCTTCCTGTACCTAGCCATGAGGCCTAGAGCTACCAAATTTTGCATTTAGCTTGATCTAGTGGGGGTCTACCAAAAGTGCCCAAATTACAGTCCTGGGGTCAATTTGGCCTCATGCTGGGGGGGCGGGGGGGCAGGTTCACAAGATTTACATGGGCTTATATAGGGAAAACTTTTAAATCTTGGTGTACATAGACATAAGGCTTAGGGCTACTAAATTTTGCATAATTATAGTATTATCTAGTGGACAACTACAAAGAGGGCCCAAGTTACAACCCTAGGATCAAGTTTGGCCCTGCAACAGGGGTCACAAGTTTTACATGGGTTTATGGAGTGAAAACTTCAGAAACCGTTATGTTACTAGCCATAAGGCAAATAACTCCCAAAGTTGGCATGTTATTCTTCTAATACACATATTCCCCATTTAGTCCGACTGTAGCTCTGGGGTCAAAGTTTTATAAGGGCTTATATAGTGAAGACTTCTCTTTATGGTTTATATTTATAAGCCAGTGGAGCGATACAGGGCCATCATGGCCCTCTTGTTAAGAAGGCTATAGGTTGTTACTAATACATTCGAGTTTTTCTTGTTTACATTTGAAAAGTCACTCATAGCATGATATATCAAAGGAAATGTTGTTTATAGGCAGGAAATAGTGTTGTGTTTAAAATGACTATTTTGTCAACCCTTTACCACACAATGCTGACTTTAAACGATCCTGAAAGGAGAGCTTTTGAAAACATTGTGGGAAAAGGAGAAAATGCTGGTAACCAGCATTTTCTCCTTTTCCCGCAATGTTTTCCACCCTTCCGTAATTTTTTTCTTTTACCTTTGGATCACAATTATTTTTTAGTCAGCAAATGCATTCAATTTTGACTGGTCTAAAATTGTGTTGTTTGGTAAAAGGCTAGTTGTTTTTTGTTTAGCATATATCAGTGGGACTTAGTAATAGAAAGCATTCCAATCTAGTTAAGTTTTTACCCTTTACAAAATAAACTCCTGTTTGAATGATCCATTACATATGACCGGCACTCAATGAAAATGAGGTTTAAAATTTCTTTGTTTCTGCATTATACCTGCAAGGAATATAGATGCATTAAACCACCTTTTCATAGAGTGTGGTTGATATTCATATGGAATTCTTGTTAGGCTGGCTATGGGTTAACTCTTTACCACACAATCCTGAGTTTTAATGACCCTGGAGAAGACAGCTTTTGAAAACATTGTGGGAAAAAGAGAAAATGCTGGTTAAAAGCATTTTCTCTTTTTCCACAATGTTTTCTACCCTTTCAGAGCCAAGTCCCATCATTTGAGCAACACTAAGTTTGTTGACAGCAAATATTTTTATAATACTTTTGTATGATGTTATTCTTGTTTATGTTTGAAAGTCATAGATATCATGACATATTAGTCCTTTGCCACACAATCCTGAGGTTTTAACAACCCTGTGAAATTGGACATTTGAAAACATTGTGGGAAAAGGACAAAAATGCTGGTAACCAGCATTTTCTCCATTTCCCACAATGTTTTCTTACCTTTCAGAAATATGGTTAGTCAGATCAACTGAGCCACATTTAACCCTTTACCAAACAATCCCTGGTTTTCACAACCCTCGTAAAGAAGACTTTTGAAAACATTATGGGAACAGGAGAAAATGCTGGTAACCAGCATTTTCTCCTATTCCCACAATGTTTTCTACCCTATCAGAGGGGTTAAGTTCATTTGTACCAATTTTGAATTTGTCGTCTGCAGAAGTTTTAAATTTGAAACAGTCTAAAATTTGCCGTTTGGGAAAGGGTTAAATTGTCTTCTGCAAATGCTTTCAGTTTGGACCGGTCTAAACTATTGTTGTTTGGTAAAGAGTTAACAGGAAAAGATGCATATATACAGAAAATATTGTCCTGTTTTTGTAACCTTTTTATCGTCTGTTTTTTTTTTTTTTTTTTGTGATGGGTAAGTAAATGGGACTTACTTGTAGAAAGCATTCCATTTTTGTTAAGTTTAAACTGTTGGCATGATACATAACGAGAGTATTCTTTATTTTAGAGTAAGCTGTTACTTGTTCCACTCTACCCGGCGCCAAAATACAGGACTGTCCATATTCAACGCATTTTGCGACGACATATATTGCTACAATGTTGGAATTTCTGAAAGAGTGGAAAACATTGGTTACCAGAATTTTTAGCTCAGCTGTTTTTAAAAGAAAACATCGAGTTATTGCTGTACCCCCTGTAATCGTCTGCATCTGCATTGTTGTGCATTTTTTTTTTTACAATTTACAATACCTTTGTTATTACTGAAGATATGTACTTCAGTCATGGACAAGTTGTTAACTGTCAAAAGGGGAACTCATAAAACAAGGGCAGGTAACCATCAAAGTATTTTTGACAGGTATGCCCCTTTTCAAATTTCAAATCAAGCGCCTGCAGTAGAGCATTGGCAACCACATAAGGGGCTCTTGTTTTCCTTTCCCACAACTTTCACAGAGAAATTTCACCAGTTGAGCCACCTATGTCTGCAAATGCTTTCAATTTTGACAGGTCTCAAATTTTGTTATTGGTAAAGAGTTGAACTTGCATAATTAGGAAAGGAAAGAATTTGTTACTTCAAAAAAAAAAAGTCACAGATTTTTAAAAGCTTCTTTGTAAAGTAATAGTATACTGTAAAACCTGTGTTAGTGGTCACCCCTGCTATGCAAGCAACCTGTATTAGGCAAGCAGAAACATGTATTGTGTTCCAAGAGGGGGCAAGTATGTTGAAGCATGTCACCTATGTTAGGCAAGCGCCTGTCTCTAGCCCTTACCATACAATCCTGAATTCAATGTCTACAAGGATACAAGGAAAGGACTTTTGAAAACAATGTGGAGAAAGACAGTTTTTGAAAACATTGTTGGAAAAGGAGAAAATGCTGGTAACCAGCATGTTCTCCCTTTCCCTCAATGTTTTCTACCCTTCCAAAAAGAAATTTAAGTTTTGAGTCAAATCTATTTTGTTGTCTGCAAATGCTTTCAATTTGGACAAGCCTGAAATTGTGTTGTTTGGTGAAGAATTAAGTCTTTACCACATGACAAAATTTTGGACTCATTCAAAGTGAAAGCATTTGCAGAAGACAATTTAAATGTTACTCAAATGATGATTTCAGTTTTTGATAGGGTAGAAAACATGCTGGTTACCAGCATTTCCTCCTTTTTCCACAATGCTCCTTTTGCATGGTTGTTAAAACTCGGGATTGTGTGGTAAAGGTTTAAGCAAGTACATGTAAATATTTAGTGTCCCCTAGGCACTTGCTTAACTCTTAAAAAAATTGACAATTTTTTTGTACTTTTCCAATTTGGCAGCATTTACTGATGACAAAGGAGATATGGCTGTATAGGTAGGATTTGGAGTAGTTGAAAACATTGTGGCAAAAGGAAAAAATTCTGATTGCCAGCATTTTCTCCTTTATCCACAATTTTTCAAAACTTTTTCCTGATGGGGGGGGGGCTGGTCGTCAACATTTCAGATTATTTGGTAAAGGGTTACAGCAGGATTTACAGAAAAATCAACATGAATTCAGGTTTTATACATGTATACAAAGGAAACATTGTATTTATAAGCAGTTTTCCCATCAGCCACAATGTTTCCACTTGTGGTCTTCTGCAAGCTGCTTCCAAAGAGGTGATTTGTTAGGATGTAAAAGACACAGATCTGATCATTTTCTTTCAATGTTTACATTTTGTTCCTGTTACATATCTGTTTACTTTACATGTATGTTGATTCCTTTTGTTGCATTGTACATTTTTTCTGTGTTCTTATCTTTGTTAGACTTCTCTGCCTTGCTGTAAATGAATTGATTTTAGGCACATTACCATTGCCTATCTGTATAATTGTTTACCCTTTACGAAACAGTCCCGTGTTACACCAACCCATAGATAGAGTTCTTTTGAAAACATTGTGGGAAAAGGAGAAAATGCCGGTAACTAGCATTTTCTCCTTTTCCCACAATGTTTTCTACTATTCCAATGAAACTTTCCATCATTACAGTCCCATTTGAATTGATGTCTGAAAATGCTTTGGGTCTGGACAAGTAAAAATTATGTTGTTTGATAATGGGTTTCACACTTCATGTTGCTAGATGAGGGAGGGAAGGAAAGCTACGACACTTGGTAATTTTCTCATTTTTGTCAACATCAAATCAAGTTCATATATTTGAAAACCCTTTCATTGCTCCAAGTTCAGACTGCACATTTAGGCAGTCCGAGCTTGGTTAACTCTTTACCCAACGACAAATTTTCCGACTAGTCGAAATTGAAAGCATTTGTAGACGACAAAATAAATGTGACTGAAAATTTGAAATTTGTTTTTGGACGGGTAGAAAACGTTGTAGGAAAAGGAGAAAATGCTGGTTACCAGCATTTTCTCCTTTTCCCACCATGTTTTCAAAAGTTTTTTTTTATCTCAAGGTTGTTAAAAGTCCGGATTGTGCGGATAAAGAGTTAATACTGTCATCAAAATCAGTGGAAATTGTCTTCGCATTGGAAAGGTTAATCACTATTGAATACATAATTGAGAAAATTGCCATTGCTCCACCTGTGGCACACTTTAGAAAGTTGATGTTAGATGGAAGAAAACTTGAGGCATCTGACAGCTTTATTCACCAGCCTTTTTTTTTAACCCTTAGAGTTCTGAAATATGTTACAGACAATTTCAGTCTTGAAATAACACCCCCCCCCCCCCAAAAAAAAAAAAAAAAAAAAAAAAAAATACAGTTGCAAGGTTGCCCTTTTCAAGGGAGCGTATTCACCAACTGTTGTAAAATTATAATATGAAGTCTTAATATAGATCGAGAAAGTAACACAATATCTGATTGGCCAAACCTTTTGTCTTGGCCATTTCATTGGCTAAACCTTATGGTGTAGTCCAATTAGACCTTGCGTTACTTTGAAATTTAGAAAATTCTTGGTAAGAGAATTGCCAAGTATGATTGGTGTAAAATGAGTCCTGCAATGTCTTGGCTTAGTGTACAGTGTAGATCAGAGATCAGATTGCATATTACTTACCATCTGATCTTGATCTAAACTGACTGCAAAGGCAACCAACGCTGTTATGGGCTTTTTAAGGGTTGAAATATTGGTCTAATTCTAAATTTTAACACAAGACATCTGACTGGCTCTGTCTCGGCTAGTAAGATGGCTCGTCTTAAAATTTAGAATTAGAATTAAAGCATTTAGAACAACCAAATTTAGAATGTTTAGCATAAGCGGCCCCTAGTTCTGTCTCTCTAGTGTAGTTAGCTGTCATATTTAATGGGTGTTTGGGAATGTAATACTTTGTTATGGGTATAAATAGCGACATATACATAAGACCTGTGTTTTTAGTTTTGTTTAGTAATTTAGGAATTAGGTTTATTTTTTTGTACTCTAGAGCTATTGATATTTATGTTGTGGTAATAGAGAAATTTTATAGAGATTTGAAATATGTTTATATTGCGTTGAGGCCTGCCACTTTGTTGACAGTTCTTCATAAAACTGGTTGCAGGATTTAAGCCCAAAAAATGTTTCTTTTTTTTTTAACATCATTATCGTAATTTCCTGTAAAATGTCGATACTTTTCTGTGATTTAAACCTTTACAACACGATCCTGAGAAAGAAAGCTTTTGAAAACCATGGTTACCAGCATTTTCTCCTTTTCCCACAATGTTTTCTATCTTTTCAGAGACAAATTTCATCACTTGAGCCACATCTGTCATCTGCAAATGCTTACAACTGCACGTATCCCAAAAAATTGTTGTTTGGTTTAGAGTTAAGATATTTATCAAGGAGCTCAGAAGTCAGAGCATTTCATTGCCGTAAATATAGGCCTCTGGCCCAAAATATATGTCATGCTTACAAATAATTATTGATTGTACCCTTGTCACAAAAACCCAAAATCTTGTATGTAGGAGTAAAGAAAATAAACATTCCTTCATTATATTGCTGCTTTTGATTGGAATAGCTGTCATATACCCAGCAAGGGCTCCTTCCCTACACTATGCAATGATCAATTTAGAGCAATCTTGACTGGTACATGGTGGTTTTAATAATGAATAATAAATGAACCAAAGGAATGGCAGACATGCTTACACATGGTATGTTCAACATTATTCCTGATGTCAAGAAGGAAAAAGAGTGGTGTTACCTGTATAAGTGTTATGGACACTGTTTGGTTGATACAAAATTTAACTGACATTTGAGGAAAAGAGCTGTCAGCTTTTGTATGTCTTTCAGTAAGAACTTGTAAAACTTGCAAATGCTTTCAGTTTGGACCAGTCTAAAGTTTTAGATCTGGTAAAAATTAATTCCTATCTACGAAGTTTTAGAGTTAAGTACAGTTCCCTGTATCAATATGTTCAGTTGAACCAAGTTAAATAGCAGGTTTAGCCCTTTACAAATTGTATTTGGACCAGTCTAAAGTTTTAGATCTGGTAAAGATTACTTCCTATCTACGAAGTTTTAGAGTTAAGTACAGTTCCCTGTATCAATATGTTCAGTTGAACCAAGTTAAATAACAGGTTTAGCCCTTTACAAATTAACCCCGAGTTTTAACAACCCTGACAGATTGGGCTTTTGATAACATAGTAGGAAAAGGAGAAAATGCACATTTTTCTCCTTTTCTCACAATATTTTTCACTCTTTCACAGACAAATACCATCATTAAAGCCACATTATATTTGTCGTCTGCAAATTCTTTCAATTTGGATTAATCCAGTGATTTGTTTGGTAATTGGTTAACTCCTTACCAAACAACAAACTTTTGGACTAGTCGGAATTCAAAGCATTCATGGACGACAATTTAAATGTGGCTAAATGATGGAATTTGTTTTTGATTGGGGTAGAAAACTGGTTACTAGCATGTTCTTTCTCCAAAGGTTTTTTCCTTCAGGTTGTTAAAACCCAGAATTGTAAGGTAAAGGTTTAATACAAAATGGATTTAAAGAAACAAAGAGTACTTGTAAAAGAATATTACATTCCGATTGAATGTTACCAATGATATTATATGGCAAAGGCTGTTTTAACCCTCGGAGTGCTAATTACATCAGTACAGATCAAGATCAGACATCACAGAATGTAGTTCTGTTTTCATGGATCTACGCTGCTTGATATTACGTAGGAGATTCTAGCCAAACCAGCAATGAAATTGTGGTTGCATGGTTTACGTTTTTGCTGAAAATTTCCTTCACATTTTATGTGGTGCTCAGAAGGTTAGGTTAACCCTTAGCCTGCTGATTTAACCCTTTACCACACAATCCCAACTTTTAATGACCTTGATGAAAAAGGCTTTTGAAAACATTGTGGGCATTATGCTGGTAACCAGCATTTTCTCCTTTTTCCCACAATCTTTTCTACCCTATGAAAGGCAAATGTTATGTGTTGCATTTAATTTGTTGTATGCAAATTAATGCTTTCTGTTCGGTTAAGGCTAAAATTTTGTTTTGTGGTGAAGAATTAATAAAGTGAACGTTTTCAGTAAGGCAAAACTGCCAAAATTGCTATTTCACAGTTGGTTTGGCCTGAACTTGGAATAAGGTAGTGCACAATGTAGATCCAACATCTCACTTTACCTTCTATGCAGTCTGATCTTGATCTACACTGACAACAAAAGCAACTTAACCCTGTTCCAGCACTCTAATGGTCCAAAAAAGGCCTTGTTGAAAAACTTAATTTTGCTCAAAGTAGTAATTTGAATTCCAAAATTTTAGATATTTACAAGACTTTGCTTCAAAAGGCTGTTTCTTACAAATTTTATGTGGAGAGGTCTCAATGGAACAGTAAAAGGGATGTTATGATTGAGGCCATTTCTGAGCAGGCCAATTGTAGACAAACTAAACACTGGTATTGTTCTATTGAGGCAGAGATTCCAAGACAAAAAAACTGTCCCTTTGTAATGCACAAAAGTAGAACTGTTTTCCTCTAAAAGTGAGCCATGTTCTTGCAAAAGGGGGCTTACTGCACCTTCATAATGCATTGTACCAAGCAAGACACCATGTAATAAGGGATCCCTAGAATCCACTTTGTCTAACCTCCAACTGAGTCATAAAATAGACTTGTCTATGGACATGCAGAAATTTGACCAATAGCAAAGTTTCAGCCCAGGTCAGCCTGCACAGGCTGACATAAGTCAGTATTTTTTGCAGCTACATTAAGCCCCCTTTTCACAAAGCATGGCTCAAATTCATTAGCGACATATAGGATCAAATGCGAGTTGGCACTGAAGATAGAATTTTATCAAATAAGTCTAGAAAAAAAGGTTAAGAAAGCCTTTAATGAGCTTAAAAACTTTTTTGACAACAAGTTTCATGAAAGTTTACCTCAAAGTCCAATGAATGCTAGAGTCTTTTTAACTCTTTACCACACAATCCCGACTTTTAACGACCCTGAAAAAGAAGCCTTTTGAAAACATTGAGGAAAAAGGAGAAAATTCATTCTGGTAACCAGACCAGCATTTTCTCCTTTTCCCACTATATTTTCTAACCTTCCCAAAACAAATTTCAGTTTTTGAGTTACATTTATTTTGTTGTCTGCAAATGCCCTCAATTTGGACCAGTCTAAAAATTTGTCATTTGGTAGAGTTAACACAAAAGCGTATCTCAAGAATTATAGTTCATGATTTGTTAAAACATAAGTCTACATGTCCATGTGTATTGAAATTTACATGAAACCTGTGATGGGATTTGTCTTGAAAATAACCAATCTCCTATAATACACCCTTTAACAAACGACAAAATTTTAGACTGTACCAGATTGAAAGCATTTGCAGACGATAAAAGAAATGTGACTGAAAAAATGAAATTTGTTTTGGAAATGGTAGAAAACATTGTAGGAAAAGGAGAAGACCAGCATTTTCTCCTTTTCCCACAATGTTTTCAAAAGGCTTTTTCCTCAGGATTGTTAAATGTGGTAAAGAGTTAAGGACAAATCCTATCATCTGAGTGGAATTTAATTTGTTTTCTGCAAATACTCTCATTATTGAAGAGTTTAGAAATGTGTCGTCCGGTAAACCTTTTATCTTCCATCTCCTTTGATGTATCGGTTGGAAAGTATTGTCAGGAAAGTGGTCATCACCCGTTTCTATCATTTTTTGAAACAAATACCATGTATGCGTATCAGTTTGGCAATACATTTTAAATAAATATAATTATAAATAGATGTGTTGTTTTCATTTATTAAATACCTGTCCAATTCCAGAAAATTTCATATTCAATATTGCAGAAACTCTCTACCAAACAACAAAATCTTGGACTGGACCAAATTGAAATCGATTTGCTGCCGACAAATTAAAGGTAGTTCAAATGATGATTACGGACTTTGATAGGGTAGGAAACATTGTGGGAAAAGGAGAAAATGCTGGTTACGAGCATTTTCTTCTTTTCCCACAATGTTTTCAAGAGCATTATTCTCCTGGGTCATTAAAACACAGGATTGTATGGTAAATGGTACAACTGAATTCCATGCTTTTTAAATGCGAAAAAGGCAGCAACCCATCCACGCATTCCATGTATACAATGTTTGCACAAAGTTCACAACTCCACTGCCTCGTTTCCCAGATGGGGGTCCTGCTTGGCTCAGTGGTAAACTGTAGGACTCGTCACATGGTGGTCCTGCATGACTCAGTGGTAAACTATAGGACTCGTAACATGGCGGTCCTGCGTGGCTCAGTGGTAAACTGTAGGACTTGTAACATGGGGGTCTTGCGTGGCTCAGTGGTAAAATGTAGGACTTGTAACATGGGGGTCTTGCGTGGCTCAGTGGTAAACTGTAGGACTCGTAACATGGGGGTCCTGCGTGGCTCAGTGGTAAAGTGTAGGACTCATAACATGGGGGTCCTGCGTTGCTCAGTGGTAAAGTGTAGGACTCGTAACATGGGGGCCCTGCATGGCTCAGAAGTAAAGTGTAGGACTCGTAACATGGCGGCCCTGCGTGGCTCAGTAGTAAAGTGTAGGACTTGTAACATAGGGGTCCTGCGTGGCTCAGTGGTCAACTGTATGACTCGTAACATGGGGGTCCTGCGTGACTCAGTGGTTAACTGTAGGACTCATAACATGGAGGTCCTGCGTGGCTCAGTGGTAAACTGTAGGACTTGTAACATGGGGGTCCTGCGTGGCTCAGTGGTAAAGTGTAGCACCCGTAACATGGGGGTCCTGCGTGGCTTAGTGGTAAACTGTAGGACCCGTAACACAGGGGTCCTACGGGGCTCAGTGGTAAACTGTAGGATTCGTAACACAGGGGTCCTGCGTGGCTCAGTGGTAAACTGTAGGACTCGTAACACAGGGATCCTGCATGGCTCAGTGGTAAACTGTAGGACTCGTAACACGGGGGTCTTGCGTGGCTCAGTGGTAAACTGTAGGACTCGTAACATGGGGATCCTGCGTGGCTCAGTGGTAAACTGTAGGACTTGTAACATGGGGGTCCCGGATTTTAAGTCTTACTGAAAGAACTGGCTTTTTCGTGGGAGTATCCTTGGGTAAGACACTCCAGAGCCCAAACACAGCACTAGTAAAACCCAGGACATACACGACTATGTTAGCTGTTGCTGTGATACGACTGAAATAATGTTGAAAGCGACGTTAAACAGCATTCCATCATACAAGAAGCTAAAAATTGTTGAAAGCCTGTGCCTGATTTTTTACATGAATAAAGTTAACCCTTTACCACACAATCCTGACTTTTAACTACCCTGAGAAAGAGGCCTGTTGAAAATTTGGGAAAAGGAGAAAATGCTGGTAACCAGCGTTTACTCCTTTTCCCACAATATTTTCTATCCTTCCAAAAGCAAATTTCAGTTTTTGAGTCAGATTTATTTTGTCATCTGCAAATGCTTTCAATTTGGTTAAGTCTAAAATTTTGTCGTTTGGTAAAGAATTAACCCTTTCCCAAACGATAAATTTTAGACTGGTCCAAATTCAAAGAGTTTGCAGAGGACAATTTTAAATTTGATGAAAATGACAGAAAGTTCTCCAGTACAAGTCTTTTGAATACTTTTGTCTGCAGTACAAGTCTTTTGAAAACACTGTGCTCGTAACAAGCAATTTCTCCTTTTCCCACAGTGTTTTCTACCCTATTTGAGAACTTTCTGCCATTTTCATTAAAATCAAAATTGCTCTCTGCAAACTCTTGCAATTTGGACCAGTCCAAAATTTGTCGTTTGGGAAAGGGTTAAAATCAAGTGCCGTGACAAGATATATAAAATCACCTCGATATTTGATATATAACTCGATATATTATCTCGTCACGGCTCGTAGCTTTAAACATGTATTCCCAAAAACAAATAATAAATATACACTGTTAATGAAAGGTTTATCGAGTCAGTGTTATAAATAACAGGATCGACTGGTAAACAAATCAAGTCATTTGTCTTCCAATAATCAAGTTTCATCCATTTCTTCCTTCTTCTGCCAGTTGTGAAGATGTTCTGAGATTGTGGAGGTTGGATTTTGTTTGTAGGCTGGATGCTTCAACACTTGATGAAATATCGAAATGTCATTCAACATTTGTTTTTGTCTCTTTGAAGCTTTCTGCGTACCCTTGGTCTTCTTCTCGTTGTGTCTGTTAAAAGAAACAGAAAGCAGTTTAACCATTTACCAAACAGTCCTAAGTTTTAACGACCCTGAGGAATATGGAACCAGAAAACCATCTGTGAAAAAGATAAAATGCTTGTGAACAGCATTTCTCCTTTCCACCTTTCCAAAGACTATCAATCAAACAGTCCCAAGTGTATACTACCCTGAGAAATAAGACTTTTTGAAAACCTCAGTAAAAAGCATAAAATGCTGGTTACCACAATTTTTTCCTTTTCCCACAATGTTAACTATAGTTCTAAAGACAATCAATGAGAACAAAGTCTAACCATTTACCTAAAACAGTCCACAGATTTAACTTTAAGGCACAATCCCGATTTTCAACGACCCTGAGGAAGAAGCCTTTTAAAAACATTGTGAGAAAAGGAGAAAATGCTGGTAACCACAATGTTTTCTACCCTATCAAAGACAAAAGTCCATCATTTGAGCCACAATTAAATCCAATTATTTGAACCATATTTAAATTTTCATCTGCAACTGCTTTCAATTTGGACAAGTCTACATTTTTGTTGTGTGGTACAGAGTTAATGACCATGAGGAAAAAGATTTTTGAAAACATTTGAAAATACATTTTTTCCCTTTTTCCTTTTACAACAAGGTTTACTACAGTTCCAAAGACAAATCTATCACTCAATAGAGCCAAATTTCATTTCATTATTGGTTTAACCCATTACAGCACACTGATCCCCCACTTTTAACAACTCTGAAGCAAAAGGAGTTTAAAAACATTTTGAGAAAAGGAGAACATGCTGGTAACCAGCATTTTCTCTTTTTCCCACAATGTTTTCTACTCTTTCAAAGAACTTTTATTTAGTTGTATCACTTTTGAAATTGTTGTCTGCGGAATCTTTCAATTTGAAAGTCTAGAATTTGTTGTTTGGTAAAAAGTTAATATGGAATACGATACTGTAGTTAATTGATTGATTGATTGATTGACCAATAGATTGTATGGTTTTTTACGCCGTTTTCAACATTACTTCAGTTAAATCGCGGCTTTTCTGGAGTTTCTTTAACCAGTTCCACGCACAATATTCTAAGCCACTGGCTGCTTTCCCACATAGCCATCCTCAAAAAAATGGTCAGCGGTTGATTGATTGATTGATTGAATGGTGTTTTACGCCGCTTTCAACATTATTTCAGTCATATCACGGCGACAGATCACATATCCATGTATTTCCTGGGCTTTACCAGTACTAGGTCTCTGAAGTGTCTTGCCCAAGGACACTCCCACGAAAAACCCAGTGGATTGGGTGGGGCTCAAACCCGGGGCCTCCAGGTTACGAGTCCCACGCTTTACCACTGAGCCATGCAGAACCCCTATGGTCAGCGGTGAGAGAAGAATAAATCCTGTCGCAATGACTATCATCAGTCCTCTGAAAGAAATTGGCAGAGCTGGAGATTGAACAAGCAACCTCCTGTTCTCAAGTCCTGTACGCTACGGACTGAGCTACCTGGGCTCGTTTGATACTGTAGTAACTTGCATACGGTTTGTATTTGCTGCATGGGAAAATTTGACACCTCACGAGAGCTAAGGTATTGCATGACATCAACATTTTCCTGCGAACTGAAAAGCAATTAATTATAAGCCACAGGAAAGTTATTACATCATAATATTCCCAGGGTACAGCACAGTTTCCCTGTCAGGAACCCCGTAGATACTTAAACACTTGAACGCAAAGTCCAAGATAGCGGATCATCATGTACGAAAACCAAAGTGAAAGGTTATGCATTGATAGGTTTAAAAAAACAGGTTAAATTAATGGTTGTTTGAAACACTAATGAATATGTGTGGTTATGTATCTTCGAGTTGTTTAAATCCAAGTTTAACTAAAAACAAGTCGAATATTTATTGCAGCGACTTCATGCACCAAACTGCATGTTTTTCCCAGGTTTTAGTGACGTCGGTTCTCAGTGATGTCATTTATCAGTGTGTTTGAGCACTCAGAAGGGAAATTCAATTTCATAAGTGTACTTGATTCGTGAGACAATAAAACGGGGGAATTCAACTTGAATACATGTTGGAATGGTAAAATTTGCAGTATAACGAATTCGCCACAGCTGTGAACAAGTTTCCAAGTGTGCTGCTACCTGACAGGACAACTAGTAATGTCTCGTGCATAAAATAAGGTACATGTATGTTAGATCAGCCATTGTGACCTCCTGGTACTTACTTCCTGTTTCCTGTAGAACCTTTCAGGAGCAGATCTAACGTAGGAAGGGCATCTGCTAAGGACCCAATATCCCCAACTACTGGTGTCTGTTGTTTCTTTTTCTTTTCTTTGCCTTTCTTTATAAAAGCTTCCGTTGCGTTTAACTCTGAAATGCGGAAAAAATCTGTCTGAGTGGTCACCTCTACTGAGCAACCAACCAGTATTAACCCTTTACCAAACAATTCCATGTTGAAAAAATTGTGGGAAAAGGAGAAAATGCTGGTAACTAGCATTTTCTCCTTTTCTCACAATATTTTTCTACTCTATCAAAGACAAATATCATCATTTAGCAACATAAAAATTTGTTGTCTACAAATGCTTTCAATTTCGGTCAGTTTACAGTTTTTTCGTTTTCCATTTTCTCCTTTCCACACAATGTTTTCAACCTTACCATAGACAAACTCCAGTTTATGAATTACGTTTATTTTGTTGTCTGCAAAGGCACTCAATTAGTCGTCTGCTAAAGGATCAATACAGGTTGTACTGCTCACAATTTCTTAACCTTTCCACAAAATTCCTAGTTTTAACGACCCTGATGAAAGAGACTTTTGAAAACAAAACATGTCAGTGAGAAGTAACTGATGCTCCTGAAAATACACATGACCTTGCTGTGACCTTGACCTTTACCATATGGACATGACTCTGCACTTGACAAATTGTCTCAATGTGGTTTACATTTCTGCAACGTTATTTTGAAATTAAGTTAAAGGGAAAAAAGTTATGGCCTGGACACAAAAACGGCTAAACCTCCCCATGACCTTGACCTTTAATCAATGGACATGACTTTTGAGCATAATACATGGTCTTAATGTGATTAACAATTCTGCAAAGTAATACTGAAATTAATTCAGAAACAAAAAGGTTACAGGCCAGACACAAATATTACCCCCCAAAAAAACAAATTTGACCTTGCTGTGACCTTGACCTTTAACTTATGGACATGACTCTTACACATGACACATTGTCTCGATGTGGTTAACATTTGTGCCATGTTATATTGAAACTGAACGATGGGGGGAAAATTATGGCCCGGACAAGAAGAGTGGACAGACAGACAGACAGGCTAAATAACTATATGCCCCGGAAAAAAATCGAAGAAACATTTTCAGGGGTATAACAATGTGGGAAAAATAGAAAAATACTGGAAGCCACCATTTTCTCCTTTTTCCACATTGTCTTCTACCATTTCAAAGACAGAAATTGTCTCTTGAGCTACAGTAAATTTGTGGTCTACAAATGCATTCAATTTGGATGAGCCTAAAATTTTATTGTTTGGTAAGGAGTTTACCCTTTTCCAACAGCCTCACATTTTACTACCTAAGGTTGAGGTCTATTGAAAACTTTAAGAGAAAAGGAGAAAATGGTAATAACCAGCATTTTCTCCTACTCCTATTTTTTCTACCTTTTAAAGAATGAAAATTTTATAGACTGTCAAATCAACAGCATTTGCAGACAACAAATTAAATGAGGCTCAATTGATTGCTTTTGTCTTAGATTCAAGCATAGAAAACACTGTTGAAAAAAGAGAAAATTCTACTTACCAGCATTTTCCTTTCCAATCATGTTTTTATAAGCCTTCCTTCTCAGGACTGTTAAGACATGGCATTGTTTTGTAAAGGATTAAATGTATATCTAGGTCTGGAGTTTGAGAAAAACAAATTTGCAACAACATCAAAGTAAGAAAAAAATACCACAACATACTATGTATCCAAAGTTCATGGCGTAACTTCTTTTTATCCTTTTTCTTCATTTTCAACTCTTTCAGTGATTTAGATGTAATTGCACTCCTTGCGTCCAAATCATCAGGTAGTTTTGTATTCAAATTATACTTCTTCAGGTCGATTCCCGCAAAAATGTCTTCTCCCAACACGGGCACTGCCTGTGGTGGCGTAGCTGTCTGAAATTAAACCAGACCTTTTTTTTTTTCAACTGACTGATTAAGAGGTGTTTTTAAATTTCAGCAATACTCTGTGAATAGGGGGCTTAATGCATCTGCAGAAAGTATTGACCGAGTTCAGCTTGCGCAGCCCTTTTTTTTTTTTAATTGATTGATTAAGTGGTGTTTTTACATTTGAGCCATGCTCTGTGAAAAGGGGGTTAATGCATCTGCAAACAGTATCAGCCCAGGTCAGCCTGCGCGCAGGTTGACCTGGGTCGATACTTTTCACTATTGGTCAATTTTCTGTATGTCCAAGGACCAGTCTACCACATGATTAAGTGGGTTCATCGTTGTTTAAAAAAGGTGGCTATAATGGATCCATAATTATGTGATGGCTTGATTGTTACAATGCGTCACGGAGATGCATTAAGCCCTCTTTTGCCAGAGCATGGCTCATTTATTTTCATTCATTTTTCATTGATAGTGATGCAGTTCTTTTATACTCTCATCAAACTTAAAAAATGATTCATCACTAAGTTAAGAAAGGCAATAGATGGAAAGCCATCAGTAAAAGAGAAGGACAGATTTTAATAAAAATATTTTCATGTGGTAGATCTGTTTTCTGAATGTGTTTAGTAGCCTCTTCAGGTACTTTTAGATTTTACCCCAGAACTAAATAGGGGTTTTTGGGAATGTCCTGTGATCAATAACAATCATTTACTATGTGAGATTGTATCAAAATATTCCGTTAAAAAAAAAAGACAGAGTAACGGATTGCAAAGCAACCAATCAGATATAGTTCAAATGCCAAATTTGCGCCTTTCTACTGAATATCACTGTCCAGCTACCTCACTCTTGCAGGGAAAAGCATAATTTGTATTATTTATCTGCATTTAACTAGAAATCTTACTTCACAGCAAAAAGAATCTAAGAAGGCCTCTTTAAAACTTATAACAATCACTCAATTACTTCCTTGAAACCCTCACCAGTAGTGGTATCATGATGAAAGTAGGTCCAAACTTAAATCCCTTAACCACCAGGTTCGAAATCAGATAGTCTGATGTTTGCAATGCCAATGTTCTTTCCCTACACTATTGTCTCTGTGTGGTGCAGTGCTTTTTTGTGATACTTTGAATGGTATTTAAGTTTTACCACAAGGATGCCTCACTTATTCATTTGTTCTCCAGGTTTTATCTGTAGTAGGCTCTGCAATGCCATACTTAAGGGCACACCATTAAAAAACCAAGCCCCGTGGAAGAGGATTGAAGCCAGGACCTCTAAATTACCACTGCTAATCCCACATCTTAGCCCTTCACCAAATGGCAACATTTTTGACTAGTCAAATATGAAAGTATTTGAAAGCAATATTTTAAATTTGGCATAAATAAAGGGGTTTCTCTATTAATTCTTTACCACACAATCCCAAGTTTTAACGACCCTGAGAAAGATGCCTTTTGAATACCGGTAACCAGCATTTTTTTCCTTTTCCCACAATCTGTTCTGCCTACCAGATACAAATTCCATCATTTCATGCAGCTATGTTTGATTTATCATCTGCAGATCTGCTTTTAATTTGGACCAGTCTAAATATTCAATTCACAGCAAGAATATGGTGAAGGGTTAAGAGAGTAGAAAACATTGCGGGGAAAAAAGAGAAAATGCTGGTTACCAGCATTTTCTCTTTTTCTCACAATGTTTTCAAAAGCCATCAGTCCCAGGGCCATCAAAAGTCAGAACTGTTTGGTAAAGTGTTAAATTACATTGAAAACAAGGGTAGTTATGTTGTAAAAAAAAAGCTGTTACCACAGGGTTTGCATGCGTTTGTTCAGTCTTCTTACTCTTTGCTGCTTTCACAGCTGCATTGTGAGCTTTTTGTCTGGTTCTCTTTACTTTCCCCATACTTCAAAAACTGAAAAATGAATGATAACCCTTCAAACATTGACTAAACTATAGACCCTTTTAGTGTCTGACCACTTCCTGGTTACGAGACCGGAAAACTGCGCATGCGCACTCGTGTAGGGCAAAAAGACCAAATAAAACAGTGGCAGATTATTGAAAGTGTACACAAAATTGTTAAATTATGAGCGATTATATGAAAAGCTTACTCCCAGAGGCAAACAAACGATAATCAGACTAACTTATTTGCTAAGGGTTCAGTAACGTGGAAGAAAACGATCCGTATTTTAGTGACAATATCAGATGAAGACGCAAAAAAAAAATGTGTCGCTGTTTTGGGTTGACGTTATCATCAAAGGAAATGTTAACCCACCCCAGGCAGTAACAGACAAACCCTGTGAAGCATGGGCTGGAACACTGCGGGAATGGGAAAAATGCATGTTACCAGCATTCTTTACCTTTTGCCGTAGTGTTTCCACAAGCCCATTAATGCAGGGTCGTTAATTAAGACGAGGGAGAGCTAGGTAATGGGTTTATAAAAGGTAGCCATCTGATATATCACATACTTGTTAGTTTAATCGACAATACAGTGGATATTTTAGTTCAACTTCAATGGCGGAGAGTGCGGGTTGAGATCGGCATTGTTCATGCTGTTACCTCTAATAGTTTAGAGAGTGTGTATTGTGATCAATTTCATCATGAAACAAATTTTGGCGCAGACGTATTCGAATGAATGAATGAATGAATGAGCGAGCGAGCAAGCGAGCGAGCGGATGGATGGATGAACTAACGCGCGAATGAAGAGCGAACGAACAACTGTACTGTAGTCGTCTATGGCAGCTCTTTTCCATAATTGCTTTCCACCAGGGATCGGTTGTAACATGTAATTTAGAAACATTCCTTTTCTGAAAACAGTGTTAGAAAAGGTTGAAATAATGTTAACCAGCATATTCTCCTTTTCTCACAATGTTTGAAAAGCTTTCTTTTGTCTTAGTCGTTAAGACTAGTGATTGTTGGGCAAAGGGTTAAATGGAAATTGTAACAGTAATTAGTTGAGCACATTGTATACGGGGAGGCATTTTGGCGTGCCATATACGTACACGATAATGTAAGGATACAATATGGACCTTAGCCTTAACCCTTAGCCTCTGTTACGTGACGGTGATCTTGAATTTACTTTGCGAAAGCATAATGAGAGATCTGTTTGCACATGGGGGAAGCGTGGTCTTGACATACACTGTTACAAATCCTAATCATGGTTTAAGTAACACTAATTAAGATATATGGCATAAACTTAAAACGCGAATTCCTCTTGTGCTGGTCAAAAATATAAGTACGGCAGGATATGGGTCAAACATTAATAACAATGGTCAATAAAATACTAAACATTAACAGTGAAAAATCTCTTTAAAAAACATACAAGATCAAACAAACAATTTGAATAAAATATACGGGGACGCGTTTAGGGGACGTTTTAACCAATTCGTCATGGAAATTGCAGACGTTTTAACCAAAAGTAGGGCGTTTTGACACCAGGACGTTTAAGCCAGATACTAATTTACTAATCTGTTTGTACATCCCGGTGCACAGCATGATAACGGCATCCTATAACACGATTGATCTTCACAGATTTTAATCAGTAAAATCTTTCGACAAAGCCAAAACATTGCGACTGAAAATAGCTTTCAACAGTGGCGATATTGAACTTTTTGCCCTACAAACAGTGCGCATGCGCGAAAAGTGGAATTCTGGGATCGTATTTCCTTGGCAACGAACGGCGTTGTAAAAGGGTCTATACAATGGCAAAACTTTAGACATCCAAATTGAAAGAACTTGCAGACCAAAAACTCAATGTGACCCAAATGATGTTTCTTTTTTCTTTCAAAAGATAAAACACATTGTGGAAAAAAGGAGAAAATGCTGGTAACCACCTTTTTCTCCTTTTCCCACGATGTTTCCAAAAGTTTTTTTCATCAGGGTCATTCAACACAGTATTGTTTGATACATGTTAACTGTAATGCCCCTTTTCAGTTAGATATAACAACCAAAATATTGCTGAATCACCACTGTTTTGGACAGATTACACTACAAAGAAGCAGACATTGTAGATGGAAGATCAGACTGCATGTTCTGTGCAGTCTGATCTTGAACTGCAACTGCAAAAGCATCTACAGCCTGGTCCTGCACCCTAATAGCCATGACTATCCAGATGACTGAATTATAGGCTTGTCCAAGTTAAAAGCTTTTGCAGACGACAAATTTATCTTTATCAAATGACAAAAAATTGTAGACGTGTCCAAATTATTGCAGACAACAAATTAAAGTTGGTTCAAAGGCCAAAATATGTCCTTGATAGAGCAAACAACAAATCCTTTCCCATGTTTGCAAAAGGTCTTTTTCTCAGGGTCGTTAAAACACAGAATTGTGTGGTAAAGGGTTAAATGTGGCTCACTTTTCTTTCTTGAAACGGGCAGAACATGGTTAAAGGAGAAAATACTTTTAACCAGCATCTTCTCCTTTCTCCACGCTGATTTAAGAGACTCCTCCTTCGAGGTCGTTAGTGTGGGACATAAAGTGATAAAAGTTTAAGATAGACGTGAGAATAGTTTTGCAATCGTTTACACATGTTGTTTATACGTGCTAGGCCGTTAGATATATACCGCGAAAACACATGTCTTCAACCAATTCCACGAATCTAAGCTGACGAACCAAAGTCTGGATTGAAGAGACGTATCCCCTTAAAGTATTTCAGCATTACTCACTCGGAAATTAACTGCAGTTAAGAATCTTTGAGCGTAGAAAACCTAAATTTCCTCTTCTCATTATTGGCTTCACGTTGAGTAATTGGAAGATGGAATCCAGTAAACCGTCTTACGTCATATCATGAATATGCATAGCAAATTCTCGTATGAATAAATGTCGGAATCATTTTGTTGTTGTTGTTGTTGTTTCTATTAAAAAAAAAAAGGATACACAATTGCACCGTTTCTAAACTGTAAGAATTACAGGAACCATCCTTGGATAAAAGCTGTTTTGAGCTGTGGAGAGCAGTTAAACTGATTTTTTTTTACTGTTGTATGCATACTGAGACTGAGAAAGAATCGTTTCCAAAATATCCGCCCCATGTATATTATAAATTATTTCTGATTTAGGCCTGGACAGTATTTCCCCAATGCCAGTGCACCCATTCGTCACTGTTTTTCATTTTGTTGAAAAGTAGCCTTGGGTTATTGGGGTAATCATGGCTTATGAAAATATCGAATTTATGAGTAGAATAAGAAAAGAATAATTCTCTACTACGTTATTTTGCTATGAATCAAGGCCCTGGGGTATCAATTAGCAGTAGCAACGCTTGTTGATTGTGGTTTCATAAATGTATGAACAAATATGCCAGCAAAGCCCGCTGAATAAACATGTGCACATTTTTTACCAATCGCAAATTACTATCCATTCATTTTCAAGCAGTACCAAGAAGTAGGTCTAAAGTCAGCGCATTCAGCGTAGTGACTGCAGCGAGAGAGGAATGTATCCTGATGATTGATTGTTTTATGCTATTTTTCAAATCAAAGCACTGAAAGCACTGATGGGTGAGGGACAAGTGCATATACTAAGGGCAGCTGTACTCATCCATGAATTGTCTGTTAAAAAAAAAAAAAAAAAAAAAAAAAAAAAAAAAAAAAAAAAATGTGTGCTGCTGCACTGCTTATATTTCATGCATTTCCAAGTGCTTAGAAGTAGTGATTGGATAGATGCAAATGTCGAGAAAATTCAAACAAAAACTTAGATTTTGAATGTAATTTGGAATGGGTGATTGAAAAAATTCAGACTAATTGCGGTAGAATGAAACATTGTTAGAAGCAATTTCTCATTATGTCATATTTTCAGTAAATGGTCTACTGCATGAAGGAGGTAGTCTGCAAGATGCAGGTTGTTTGAAGGAAGCGTCTGTACATGTAATAAGTTATTTAGCACCGTACGAGTTGAAGTGCAGACACAAATTTGACCCTTTGCCACACAATCCAAGTTCTAAAGACCACGAGAAAGAGGCCTTTTGAAAACACTGTGGAAAAAGGAGAAAATGCTGGTATAAACATTTTCTCATTTTCCCACAATATTTCCTACTGTTTTGAAGACAAATTCAGGTATTTGAGCCACGTCTAATTCATGGTCTGCAAATGCTCTCAATTTGGACTGGTCTCAAATAATGTCAGCCGGTCACTAGTTTTAACGATCCTGGAGAAAAAGCCTTCTGAAAACATTGTGGAAAAAGCAGAAAATGCTGGTAACCAGCATTTTGTCCTTTTCCCACAACTTTTTCTACCCTTTCAGATACATATTTCAAATTTTGAGTCACATTTATTTTGTCGTCTGCAAATGCTCTCAATTTGAACTAGCCTAAATTATGTTGACTGGTAAAGAGTTAAGTCCTTACTTTACAAAAAAAAAAAAAAAAAAATGACTTATCCAAAACCAAAGCATTTGCACCACAAATTAACTGTGGCTTAACTCTTTACCATATGGACTTTTCCAAACTGAAGGTATTTATAGACAACAAAGTTAGATGACAGAATTTGGCTTTGATTAGGTAGAAATCATTAAGGGGGAAAGAAAAAAATGCTGGTTACCAAAAGCCTTCTTTTGAAGGGTCGTTAAAACTTCGGATCGTGTGCTAAAGGGTTCAGTCTCTACTATACGACAAACTTTGGACTGGTCCAAAACCCAAGCATTTGCAGACATAGAGGATCTTACATGAGTGTTTATGTATTATCATTTTTATCAAACGGGTTGATTGAAAATGTATGACGCGAGCCTTGGCGAGCGTCAAATACATTTTAGTCAACGAGTTTGATAAAAATGATAATACATACAGACGAATGTGAGATTGTATTTATCACATAAAACGAATGGCAGGCAAAATATATCCTGCATCATCACCTTTAGCCTATACATTATTCACAGGTCCATAGTTACAGTTTGGTTTCAAATGTGTACACACACACAAGTAGATAATTCTTTGATATTTACACCAAAAGTAGATGAACCAGTTTCTAGAGGGGATAAGTCCACCCATTTCCGCAATTTTGTTGATTTAAAAGACTTCCGCTGCATTTCTTTGTTTTCATTAAACATGGAAATCAAAAACTTTCCGCGCGTATACACCTTAGCAACAACGACATCATTTTTCCGCGAAACGGCGTAGTCGCACAAATTTCGGCACGTGCTGTGGCTGGTTTCTCTGGCTTCACGCGCTTATGACTAAAAACTGATCAGAACTGGGCTCAAAAAAACGATAATACACTAGTGTATTATCAAAAATAAGTCATGGGTTTGATACACTGCCGGAGGAAGTTTTATGTGATAAAACAAATTAAGTGTGGCTTCACTCCTTAACAAACAACAAAATTCAAATTCAAATTCCGAATTCAAAGCATTTACAGACAACAAATAAATGAATATTGTTTTGGGGAAGGGTAGAAAACATTGTTGGAAAAGGAGAAAATGATGGTTACCAGCATTTTCTCCTTTTCCCACAATGTTTTCAAAAGGTTTTTTTCCACAGGGTCCTTAAAACTCAGGATTGTGTGGTAAAGGGTTAACTGGTTGAATTTGCCCTTGAAAGGATTAAAAAAAAATAGTGGAAAAAAAACAGAAAATGTTTTGTAAAGCCTTCTCATGCAGCATCATTAACTCTTTGCACACAAGAAAATTTTCGACTTATCTAAATTCAAAGCGTCTGCAGAAGACAAATTAAAAGTGAGTAAAATTATTGGATTTTTGTTCGAAAGGTTGGAAAATATTGTAGAAATGGAGAAAATGTTGGTTATCAGCATTATCTCTATTTTTCTACGATGTTTTCAAAAGTCCTTTTCCTTGGGGGTCATTAAAACACAGGATTGAGTTATAAAGGGTTAAAAATTTAAACCGTTTGGTCAAGTGTTAACTCTTTACCAGACGACAAAATTTTTAGCCTGGCCCAAATTGAACGCATCTGCAGACGACAATTTCAGTGTGGCTTAAATGGTGCAATTTTTCTTTGATATGGAAGAAAACATTGTGCGGAAAGGAGAAAATGCTGGTTATCCTCATTACTCTATTTTTCTACGATGTTTTCAAAAGTCCTTTTCCTTGGGGGTCGTTAAAACACAGGATTGAGTTGTAAAGGGTTAAAAATTTAAACCGTTTGGTCAAGTGTTAACTCTTTACCAGACGACAAAAATTTTAGACTGGCTCAAATTGAAAACATTTGCGGACGACAATTTCAGTGTGGCTCAAATGGTGCAATTTTTCTTTGACATGGAAGAAAACATTGTGCGGAAAGGAGAAAATGCTGGTTACCAACATTTTCTCTTTTTCCCACAATGTTTTCAAAGGCCTCCTTTCTCAGAGGTGTTAAAAGGCTGTATTGTGTGGTACAGAGTTAACAGTTGATTGCACAGGCTTTATATAATTCTTTACCACACAACCCCGAGTTTTAACGACCCTAAGAAAGAAGCCTTTTGAAAACATTGTGGGAAAAGGAGAAAATGCTGGTAACTAGTATTTCTTCTTTTCCCACAATGTTTTCTACCCTTGCCAAAACAAATTTCAGTTTTCGAGTCACATTTATTTTGTCGTCTGCAAATGCTTTCAATTTGGGCCATTTCAAAATTTTGTTGTTTGCTTCACCGTACGACAACATTTTAGACCTGTCCAGATTGAAAGCGTTTGCAAACTACAACAGAAATGTGGCTAAAACAATGGAGAAAATGCTGTTTACTTGTGGCATTTTCTCATTTTAAAACAATGTTTTCAGAAGGCCTCTTCCTCAGAGTTGTGGATACAGGATTGTATGGCAAGGGAAGAGAGCCTGTGTCTGTATTATTCATGTGACGTTGTCCTTAGGCAAGGCATAGCAGTACCCAAGCCTGGCACTGGTAAAAGCCCAGTTCTAAGTTATAGACAACTGAGCTATTGCCCGGATTGAATGAAACACTGTTGAAAGCAGTGTTAACCTTTTGAACTCTTTACCAGATGACAAAATTTTCTATGTCAGGGTCGTTGAAACTCGGAATTGTGTGGTAAAGGGTTAATCTCTACCAGATGACAAAATTTAGACTTGTCCAAAAAGTGTTTGCAGATGACAACATAAATGCAGCTCAAATAATGGAATTTGTTTTTGTGGCATTTGTCGAACTATATTGTCTGCCTTTTCCATACAGCCCCTTTTTATCTGTATTGTCTGCGTTTTATCACCTGTTCCAATACCCTTCTTCGTGTATGTTGTCTGCTTAACTCTATGTTCTATATTATCTGCGTTTTATACCATTCCACCAAAATCTAGGCTGGAGGTGCATTTTGATATCCGACTTTGAAACATCATTCAAGACGCCAAACCGGGACCATGATAAGTGAACCTGCGGATTTTCAAAACAAAGAGAATACCACTCTCTTGCTCTACGGGTCATTCCCATTCACCTCTGTAGTTGGCTCAGAAAGTAGTCCGTCAAGACGTGATATTTTCGTCACATGATCATAACTCAAAATGGCGAGACAAACGCCGGTGAAAGAAAGACCAATCGATTGTGTGCTTGAGTGAGTGGGTGGATGAGTGATCACCTTATATATATGGAGGAACAGGCTGATATGGTTAAACTGAAACGTAATATCTTGCACAGGAACATTTCGGATAACAATTTTACGTTTAGGCATAAATTACACACACGCACACACACTAAAAAAGTTGTCATCTTAACAACCTCTGGTACGAGCGGTAAAGTTATAATTTGGACCTCAAATCAATCAAATATTCTTTGCCCACGTATCTTACCAAAGAAGCTAAGGGTTAAGGGTCGCGTTTGTGAACAGGAAGTTTGATACTGAAGTGTAATTGACTGTGTGTAAGCAAACTAATGGCGTACGCATTGTAAATGTGACACTACATATTTCTCCTAACCATTGCAGATATGATTGCTATTTCAAAATTCATATAGCATTGTCTGGAAAAATGATATCATGTAGCATTTACAAAGCGTATACCGTTAGTTTGCTTCCTTTTTTGTAACTTATGCCTAAACATAAAATTTCTACCAGAAAAGATTATGTGTAAGACATTACGTTTCAAATTTACCACATCAGCCTGTTCCCATTATATATTAGGTGATCACTCACCCATCCACCCACCTACTCACGCACTCAATTACTCGATCCTGCCCATTTTCAAGGTAAGAGAGATAGAGAACAAAAGATATACAAATGGACAATGAACTTATGGCTGAATGAATGCACGGACTCTTAAATGAATGAATCAATTAATTGTGATAACTTAAGTTTGATACATAATTGTTTCACTTACTCTGTTCTCATTTTACATTCATTATGTTGATGAATACATTATAGATTGTATAATGCAAATCCATGTAGATATGTAGACCATTCAAACGTGTTGCGTTGATTTTCTTCTCGAATCTTTCTTGTAAAAGAACGTTATTTAATCCAAGAGTAATCGGGCTTCTGTAATATGCCTGTGGTGTTCGATAAGATTTTTGTTTCGCCAAAAAGTCAAGTAGTCTTTTTGCAGACTCATTTTCTTTTTTAATTCAATATCTCTGCTACGATAGGTACATTCCTTTTTCCATTTTACTTTTGAATGACTATTGGAAGACCACATACCGTTCCGAAAATGCCAAATATTTTTCATTATATGAGTTAATGTGTTGGCTGTACTTGAGAAGAAGACATTTCAAATGTAACATATAGACCATTTGCTTAATCAAAGCTACACAAAAGTATTTTCAAAATTTAAATAGATAAATTTTAACTAATTTTAGACAGTATTTTTCAATTGTGACAATATCAATCCTTTGTATTGTCATGAATTCGGTCACGTTTCATCGAAGAAATGTATTAAATTTTGGACTGAAGGGTATTTCCAGGAAAACAGCGCTTATGAGTTAAGTACTTTCTTATAAAAAAGCCAATTTTCTAAAAGAATGCCCTCATCAATCGGTGCCAACTTACATATTCAGAGCCGGTTCACATAATCGGATCCCTTCTTTGTTTTTATCATTTTTACGCTATTTCTTTTCAATTCTTTACCAACAGCGATTATAACATTTCAAAATACTAATTCACGCCTTTAGTACAGCAAACCTCTCTCTTATTTGCTAATTTAATTGCAATAACAGACTGAATCTAGGTTCTTGACGTATTATTTCGGCTACAGTCAAGCCACGGCACAAATGATACACACAATACTGTACACATTCCACGGCTTTCCGTAGTGTAGAAATCACGTTGAAAGACTTGAGAATTGCATAACATTCTCCTTTTTTGGAATTTGAAAGACATAAGAACACATAATTACAAAGAATGGCAAGCTTACCCGTTTTTCAGTTGTTTTGGAGACGACAATTTCAGAACCGGAAGACCAAAACAACATTTTCTCATTGGAGCCATTGGCTCCGAATATGAAGTTCCCTACCCGTGAATAACGCAAATCAGTATGTACCACTCCCGAGTGCGAGATATGTCGTCACACCATATTTGGAACCATATTTGAAAGTGTGTTTATACGGACCTTTTTCTGTCGCGTGCTATATTTTATCCGTGTGCGAGGCATATATTTGAGACGATCAAACTTACAAGGTGTTCATTCACTATATTATCTATAATTATCATTCATTCATTATCTCATCCAGATGTTTTCAAATACGTCTGCGGCAAAATTTGTATCATGGCAAATTAATTACAATAAACTCTCCACAAAATTTAGTGGTAAACTTTTGGAGGTAACAACATGTAATGCCGATCTCAACCCGCGCTCTCCGCGTCCTTGAAGCTAAACTAAAACGTCCGCGATTGTCCATAAAACAACAAAGAATGTGATATATCAGATAGCTACCCTTTATAAATCCTTTACATAACTTTCCCTTGTTTTAATTAACGACCCTACAACAATTGCTGGGCTTGTCGAAACACTGTGGTAAAAGGTAAAATTTCTGATAATAAACATTACCCTATCAAAGACAAAATCCATAATTTACCAAACTATACCGAGTCTTCGCGATTCTACAAGACTTTTGGAAATATTGTGGTAACAGGTAAAAGGGCTGGTAACATGCATTTCCATTTTTCCTGCAGTGTGTTCTAACCTTCCAAAGATAAAACTCATTATTTTATCGATATTTGATTTTTAGTCTGTAAATGTTTCCAAACTGGACGAGTCTTGAAGTTTGTATTCTGGTAAAGAGTAACCTACAAAAAAAATCGTCTTTTGGTCGTAAGAACATGGAAATGGTTGGTAAACTTGAATTTTAGCCATGCTCTGTGAAAAAGGAGCTAAATGCATCTGCAAAAGGTATCGATTCAGGTCAGCCTGAGCTGACTGCGACGTTTCATGGAATCGACTTAACGTTGTAGGGCGTGCGCAGGAATGTTATTCCATTCTACCTGCAAAGCATACTTTACCTCCTGCAAATTCTTTATATGATGCTTTGATCGTACTCTACGACCAAGAGGATCCCAAGTACTCTACGACCAAGAAGATCCCAAATATGTTAAATGGGATTTAGGTCTGGAGAAACTGCAGGCCAAGGCAAAGCGTTAACACCATTTGCATTCAGATATTGTCTCGTAATGCGACTCGTATGCGGACGCACATTGTCATGCATCATTATGGCAGGAGCATGCTGGCGGATGAATGGAACAGCTACAGTTTGGACGAGCAAAGCGATGACGTCGAGTGAATATGCTACCGACGTAAGGCCGTCCTGGTCTTATGGACCGAACATATCAGTGAAGACACCTCAGAACGGCGTCCATGTTTATACCATACTGTCTCGCTGTAGCAGTAGCTGTTTGGAATCCACGTCTGGTGTGCATCAGTACCAAGTGGCGGTCTAATCTGGCGTCAGTAAAGCAAGGCCGTTCATCTGACCGATTTCGCATTTGACACTGAGCAGTTGCACGGGCAAATCTTGCAATTTGCACATTTTGGGACGTTACGTAACATTAGGCCCCAGATTGACCGGATGTGTCCAGTGTTTGACAAAGTGACGCACGTGGTTTACATGGTACAAAAATGAAATGCATATGACGGATATAACTATAGTTATCCACGCTTGAAACGTGCACAGTTTCTTTTGCCTGCGAGTATATTTGTAATTTTTCAAGGGTTTGAGATGAAATGGCAAAAAAAAAACAAAAAAAAAAACAAAAAAAAACCGCAATATCGGTTGAGGTGCCACTGTTTTAGCTTCTTGTGTAGGGCAGGTCACTAGATATACAATTGATAGAAGCAAACAGTAAAGCTGTGGGTTTGGCGAAAAAGTACTGAAGATGATCAAAAATGGTGAATTTCGCTTTAATTTTAATGTAGCAAAAATTGGTAGTGTGACACCATGAGGTGGATTGATCTACCGAATTACGGACGTTTCGTACCATAAGCATTTCTTACCAGTCACTTCGCGCCATAATTTTACCATTTCTTACCATAATTTATACCAATTCGTACCATACTTTACACCATTTCGTACCATAATTTTACCACATTGTACCATAGTCACAATCTCCGAGCAGAGTTGTCGTTCGTTACTCTCACCATACATCTCTGCAACGGGCTAAATGACAAGAATCATGTCAAACCGAAGAAAACATGTTTTGTTACTGTTTTAACTGTTTCATGTGTAACATAATAAAGTAGACAAAGGAAATATGATTCTGGATACATTATAGGTGTATTCAAACTGATGAATTTACCTGTATACAATGGAGCTATTTTTTCAAGCTTCTTTACTGATCAAAATCTTACGCCAATTGTAAAAAAAAAAAAAAAAAAATGGCTGCGCCCATGAATGATGACGATTCAAACAAAATTAAAAAACAAGTTATCGTCCATTAAAAGACATTTAAGCTTTTCAGAAAATCCCTCTTTTTCACATTTCCTACCACTAAGTCTGATTGGCCGTATGCGGTTTTAGCAACACACAAAACAATCGATTGGTCTTTCTTTCACCGACGTTTGTGTCGCCATTTTGAGTTATGGTCATGTGACGAAAATATCACGTGCCAACTACAGAGGTGAATGGGAATGATCCGTAGTGCAAGAGAGTGCCATAGTCATGCAATTTCGTACCATGTATTTTGGGACCTATGACAAAGTTTTGATGATGGAAAATTATCGGTATGACGTTATTAAAAGATGAAAACAAAAAACGCTAGTTATCCAAGTTAAATATTCATTAAATAAATTATGAGCATAAAATTGTCTGATTTTTTTTTTTCCTTTTCCCATTATGTCCTCAAGGCAGTTTCTCCGATGGTATTATTGACCTTTACGTTTGACCCTGTCCTTATCTCGGCATCATACAAGGCTCACCTAATTTCAAAACATATCTATGATTTTTTGTTTTTAAATGTTCAATTTAATGTAATCCGTTTGTTCCCAGTTCTAATCATCCGACCTGCAACAAACATCACAGACAAACAGACGTGTCTTCTTAGTTGCATATCAGCTGATTCCTTTATTTATGATTTATGATATCCTGTAAATTAAGGTAACCAAAGCATTGGTTTATACTAAGTAAATATCCACGATATATCAAAAACCATTTTTTCTCACATTTATTGATATGTTTGGTCGTAGTACGAGATGGTATTATCATGGTACGAAATGGTAACGCTATGGTTTGGAATGGTAAATTTATGGTACGAAGTGGTAAATCTATAATACGAAATAGTCATAAACTGAATGGTACGAAATGGTTATGGTACGAAGTGACTGTATACCGATCTACTAAGTTCAAACTTCAATACGCCCATAACTTTGAATGACGTCTTCCTGTTACACGAAGATCCGACCTTGTCCAATCACAAGAGTATTATTTTTTCTTCTAACACTGTAACAAGATGTGGAAGTGATCACGTATTATGGACATAAATCACTCATCAGATTTTTAGTTTTGAAAGGTACTGTAGATATCTTTATTAGACTCTGTTGACATGTTTGGTCCTGCATAGATATCAGAACCCGGAAGTAAATTGAATGAAATAAATATTTTGCCACTAAATTGGATTATTTCAGGTATTAAAAGTCAGTATATTACTTTTGACACATAGAATACAGCAGAATAATGCTTCGAAAGGTAAACTAGATATATACCTACATGGGATGTCACATGAATATGTGAGCTGTCACCTTGATATGGCCGAATAATGTTAAAAATGGCGTAAAACCCCATTTAATGAGCTAACCAATTGGACAAAGGTGTGATTGGAATAAAATGTCCGGCAGCAATTTTTATATCTGGAAGTTGATTGTTTTCAATATTTACCCAGAACTTTAGAAGAAATTATTGAAAGTCATTATAAAAACAGAAAAGACCAAGCTTAGAAACGAGCAAAGGAGACCTTTTCACAAACATGAAGTACATATACATATATTTATAATGTGATGATATAGATCTAATTCCAATTGTTTTTAAAGTTTAATTCTTGTATTATGATTAGTTACTTGTGGCCCGTTGTTTGAAAGAAAGGAAACAGTACTAGTCAGCTCTTTCACATATGCACCTTGAAGAAATGGCGTGCAGTGTGGAAGTTTTTAGACATTATTTAGAGTGCAACCGGGTATTTCCGAACTATCGGCAATTAACAAATGAGATTTTAAGAATTGTGTCATCTCTCCTGGGGACTATAATGAAATCATATGACGTCAAAAACCTTACGCCATATGTCTGGTCTTTGCCCTTTTTTAGCCTGGGCTTGGCTTGCCAAGCCCAAGGCTATAATAATCGTATATATGTACCAAAATTTCAACCCCATCCACATGATCCGAGCAGTTACGAGTAACAGTGAAAAGTACCGCTTGCAATGCATCTCACTGGGCTGAAAGAAACGATCCCCAAAAATGATAAAAATATTTGGGTTTGAACATCATAGTTAGGTTTAAGTTCACATAGAACTGTGAGAGATGCGCGATGTTAATTTGACAAAGAATTTCAAGCCCTAATGATCTTATTTACAAGTGGAAATTAGTGCGCTGTAACACTGAGGAAACATTGGCAAATCCTTAGATGTAGTTACGGAATTGGCTGAGTAGTGACGAGTGATGTTGCCGAACAATACTCGGAATCTTTCGTCTTTCCTATTTTTTGACACAATGTGCATGACAAAATGCAGACGCTGTACTCTTTCCCAAAACAGCTGAACATTTCAAAAGCTCGGTAAGATTTTTCTTCACAAAATTACTGTGCTTCTCGTATCTAAAGGTATAAATATATTTTTGATTGGCCCAATATGTACAATGCGTTATTTCTTCTTGTCAGAGTTGTCCCGATATCCTATGACGTATCAGACCATGACAATTCGACCCATTTTTGGCATTACAAACTCGGCACACAAAATCGAATGTCTAACGTTACACATTGTATAAAACTTTGTAATATGAGCAATGGACAACCAGTTAAGAAGACCTAAATGGCGAGCGTGTTATATCAAAGATCAGACTTCTCATTAAGTGCCATCTGATCTTGATTTTTGATCTCCTCCGCTATTTATCGATGATAAATTGCTTGACCTGAGATTAGCATCAGGTGGTAGGCGTTTTATATCGAAGATCATATTTATTACTCAGTGCAATCTGATCTTGATCTAAGCTGTCAGTACGGGATATTTAACTCTTTGGCTTCTCAGCGCAAGTCGATGCTCTTTTACGGATAGTGTAGATTAAGATCAGACTGCACAGAACGTGCAGTCTGATCTTGGATCTACATTGTCTTATACGTTGAGTTATTTTCTACCAACAACAATTTTGCAATTGCCATGTTACAGCATATATAAGTGGCTTGAAAACTTCATCCATTGTATTGAACAATTTAACCCTTTACCAAACAATCCCAACTTTTAATGACCCCCGAAAAAGAAGCTTTTTGAAAACATTGTGGGAAAAGGGAAAACAATGCTGGTAACCACTATTTTCTCCTTTTCTGATAATGTTTTCAACCCTTCACGAAAAAGATTTCAATTTTTCATTCACATTCATTTTGTCGTCTGCAACTGCTTTGAATTTGGACAGGTCTGAAATTTTGTCGTTTGGTAAAGAGTTAAGGGTTAAGTGATAATAGGCACTGAAAGTGTTAGGTTTTTAACACACTGCATACGGATCCATATTTTTACTGCCAGTTGTTGCAGACAAATTTGATGTTAATAATTAAAGTTACTGTGTGAAGATGAACAGCTCCTTCCAAAATGATAGGAAAAGATTTCAAAGCTGATGAATTTTCAAAGGTGTCGGTGTGCAGGGCAATTCAAGACCGTCAATACTAGCACTCATCTGTGTAAATCCACAATGTTACTAAGAATAATGTAAGAAAAATATTTTATCGACCTGTCATGCATTTGGTTCGAAGCTAGTTTGTCCAAAATTTATAGCTTGGCTGTGGGCATGTTCATCCCTGGGCTTTTTCATCCAGGCTTGTTTGTCCTACATTATTGCACCCTGCTTTATTAAAATTAATTTTAAGTGAAACATGAATTAAAAAATCAAGTAACATCATATATCTACAATTAGGAAGATTTTTTTTTCTTTAATTAATGTCTGTGAATCACTGGTTTTCTTAGAATTTTCACCATCAGCAATGGGGGAACAATCTCAAATTTGTCACCATCATTGGCTAATTCTAAATACCAGGATTATCAGTTGTCAAAATTCAGAATTAAGGTAATATAAAAGCTCACTAGTTAAGTGAGAGAGGATTGAATTGTGTCGTAATGACTAACGTCAATCATCGAAAAGAAATTGGCTGAGCTAAGGATTCAAACCAGTGATCCCTCTGTTCTCAAGTCTGGTACTCTAACGACTGTGCTAATGGGGCTCGACTGCAGTAATTGGTTTTAACTTTTTACCAAATGATAAAATTTTAGACTTAACCAAATTGAAAGCCTTTGCAAATTATCCAGATAGGGTGGAGAGCATTGTGGGAAAAGGGGAAAATGCTAGTATACATAAAAGCAGCAGTATCTTGAATCACTTCGAAAATGCAGAAAATGAATTGAACAAGTTAGGAATAGGCCCGTGTTCTTAAATTTTAACCCTTTCCCAGACGACAATTTTTGGACTAGTCCAAATTGAAAGAGTTTGCAGACGACAATTTTAAATTTGATGAAAATGGCAGAAAGGTCTCAAAATGGGTAGAAAACACTGTGGGAAAAGGAGAAATTGCTCGTTACGAGCAATTTCTCCTTTTCCCACAGTGTTTTCAAAAGACTTGTACTGCAGACACGTGAAAATCAGAGCTTGTTTGGGAAAGGGTTAAAGAATCAAAAAGAATAGAGAGCAAATTGCTTGTTTACAAAAAAAGAGAGCCATTTTCTTTTTACCCCAAAAAGGGCCATGTTTTGCTCCAAAAATATTGACCATCAGCAAATCATTTTTATGCACCATGTCTTGGATAAAGTTAAAGTTTAACTGTTTACCAAATGAGAATTTATCGGACTTGTCCAAATTCACAGCAGTTGCAGACAATGGGTTAAATGTGGTATAACCCTTTACTACACAATCCTGACTTTTAACAACCCTGAGAAAGACGACTTTTGAAAGCATTGTGGGAAAAGGAGAAAATCCTAGTAACCAGCATTTTCTCCTTTTCCCACAGTGTTTTCTAACCTTTCTAGAACAAATTGTAATTTTTCAGTCACATTTATTCTGTCGTCTGGAAATTCGTTCACTTTGGACTAGTCTAAGATTTTCTCGTTTGGTAAAGAGTTGGTTGCCAGCATTTTCTCCTTTTCCCACATTGTTTTCCTACATTGTTTTCCAAAGTCTTCTCCCTCAAGATCGTTAAGATTCGGGATTGTGTGGTTAAGGGTTAATGCTTTTTCCTTTCTATTTATAGAATTGACAGCTTGCAGCTGACATCATGGAAGTGTCAGGCAGGAATCAGACAGGGAGTGGCTACACAACAACAGGTGTTCAGTGTGACCCTTGTTCATTACTGAACAAGGCTGTACAGGCTGAACATTATTGTGTAGACTGTGTGGAGTTCTTCTGTGATAATTGTTGTTCAGTACATAAAATGTCAAAGTTATCAAGAAATCACAAGTTTTTATCTAGGGATGAAATGCCACCGCAGAAACTGACCTCGACACAGGAAAATGTATGTTCTAAACACAGACGGAAAATATTGGATTACTATTGTAAGATTCATAAGAAATTTGTCTGCCCAGTTTGTGTGACTCTGGAACACAACAATTGTTCAATTGACTATATAGATGATATTGCACAAGACTTTGAGACAAGTCCAGAGTACAGATCTTTAACAGAGAAAATTTCATGTCTTTTACAGCAGTTAAAAGATATAAAGAAAATTTCCACAAAAAACAATCAAGACCTACAACCAGTGTATATCCAATTTGTATCAGATGTGAAATCATTTCGTGCAGAAATCAACAACCTTCTAGATTCCATGGAAACAACCATTTTGAAAGAAGCCCAGGATGTGAAGGAGTTTGATATGAAAGCTGTCCAGTCTGTGTCTACAGCGTGTGATACACTGACCACTGATGTCAGTGAAATTGTCTCTAACTTAGAAAATCATAAACAGCGGCAGTTGGTGATCTCTGCAAAGAAAGCTGAAACTCAGATCTGTGAATTTGAAAAGAAAATGGCTGACATATCCAGTCAAAACAAAATAAGAAATTATAAATTTCACAAAAATGACAAAATGCTGCATTCACTTCAGTCTATGTACAATCTTGGTACATTAGTGGAGAGAGAGAAGGAGGGAGGAAAAACAGAGATGGAGAGAAAAGAGAAAGAAAACATAAAGCTTGTCAACAAAGATCCCAAATCTGTCAGAGCCAGTTATGTAGGACAAATCAATGTTAGACATTCACAAGATAAATATGACTGTTATATTACAGGCAGTGTAATGATAGATACATACAGAATAGCTGTAACAGATTGGTACAACTTCAGTGTAAAACTTGTAAATGTTGACAGTAAGAGTATTTTATCTTATCTAAAACTTTCCACACTACCATGGGATGTTACTTGTATTGATAAAAGTCAGCTTGTCATTACATGTGACAATAAATTAGTTTTTGTAAATGTTGGAGAAACTTTGACTGTAAACAAAGAACTTCAAGTTAATGGAGGCTGTACAGGAATTACTTTTAATGATAATCAGTTATTTGTGTCATTTGAGAGACCAGAACCTGCTGTTAAATTAATCAGTCTACATGGAGAAATATTGAAAACATTTTCTACAGACCAAAATGGACAACCTCTATTTAAATGTCCCTTGTATATTTGTCTTAGTAATTCCAAGTCTACACTGTTTGTAGGTGACGAGGCTACACACACTGTGACAAGTGTAGATATGGATGGTAGAGTTCAAAATGTTTACAGAGATACTAACCTGAAGGGGCCACTTGGTCTGACTGTAGATAGATATGATAATATTTATATAGCTGGGCGTACCTCACACAACATACACCAGATATCTACACAGTGTAGACCCATACAAATATTACTGGATCAAACACAAGGAATGGAAGGTCCACAGTCAGTGACATATTGTGAAACAGAAAACAAACTTTATATCAGCCATGGTGTTGCATCTAAACGAAATATTTTGTCAGTTTATCAACTACAGTAGAAAACAACACATACTGGTGACCTGCTGTAAGGGTAAGTCTGTTTAACCTTTTACCACACAATCTTGTGCTTTAATGACCCTGAACAGGAAGTCACCTGAAAACATTGTGGAAAAAGGAGAAAATGCTGGTAACCAGCATTTTCTCCTTTACCCGCAATGTTTTCTGGTCCATTCAATGCAGACGACAAAATAAAGGTGACTGAAAAATTGAAATTTGTTATAAGAAGGGTAGAAAACATTGTTACAAAAGTAGGAAACGCTGGTTACCAGCATTTTCTCCTTTTCCCACAAAGTTTTCAAAAGACTTCTTTCTAAATGTTTAAGTCTAGATGTTTGGTAAATAGCAGAGGTAGTAGTAGTTGTAGTAGTAGTTATGTTCAGTTCTGCAAACAAAGAGAACATGTATGTTGTTTTGTACATTCAATGTGTAGATCAAGATCAGGCTGCACAGAACATATACATTGTAGTCTTAGATGTAAACAGTTGTATATATCTCAACAAAATATTTTGTCTGTTAATCCACTACAGTAGAAAACAACACATAATGACGACGTGTTATATGGATAAGTCTATTTTTATCACTATTTGCTGTATAGGTAGCAGGAATGATAGTTTTATTCTTTGTACTCAATGCAGCATTATGCTTGTCTATAGACTGTGCAGATCAAGATCAGACCGCACAGAAAGTGGAAACTCATGTTATAGATTTGAATTAACAGATATTGATTGAAAAATGATTTTGTAAAATCAACCTTGAGTGTGGAATTCAGTATATATACATGTAGATAGGTCTATTCTATTTCAGTGCAAATGTCTGTTACTCTGTTTAGCATTCTGATGGTTATCCGACTTTTTAATACATTGAAGATTTCACTGAGCAGGCCACTTTTGTAAACATTGCGGTTAAAAGAAAAATTTATTCTTTTTTACTCATGTTTTATTTCTCAGGTTGTCAATTGTAAGTTTTTACCAAAAAGTCCTAAGTTTTAATGATACTGTGAAAGAGAACTTTTGAATACATTGTGGGAAAAGGAGAAAATGATGGTTACCAGCACATTTTAGCTCACCTGAGCCCAAAGTGCTCATAATAGGTTTTTGTGATCATGCCATGTCTGGCATCCGTCGTCACCCTTTACCTTGTGTAAGCTCTAGCCACATTTTCAGTCCCATACTCTTAAAACTTGCTGAGAATGTTTGTCTTGATGATATCTAGGAAGGGTTCAAAAGTGGGTCATGTAGTCACAAACTAGGTCACTAGGTGAAATTTTAGAAAAAAAAAATTATGTGCACTTTAGAGGTAGGGACTGCCCTTGCTCCAAAAAATAGGGACGAGTAACTTCTCCTTCTGGCTGAAATAGGGAGAATTTTGCTAACTTTGGGAGAAGTGCAAAACCATTGCAAGTGCAAGTGCACTTACAATAGTTTTACACTTGCCCCTCAAACTTGTTTAGCTTTTTGACCACAAAATTTAACACTTGTCCAAAATGAAAGCAATGAAAATAATATCGTTCAAACAAGGAAATTTATCTTAGAAAGGATAGGGAATACTGTTGAAAAAGGAGAAAATTCTTGTAATCAAAATTTTTCCCTTTCCCACAATATTTATCAAAACTTTTCGAGGATAAAGCATATGCATGCGGCCATGAACGCCCCGATGAACCACAGACGACATGCTGAATGTAAGCATTCAGTGATTTTGGTAACTTTTCAAGCTTAAAATGTAACAGTCTGAAATACTTTTGGGATGATAGTTAAAAAATTACGGGGAAGTTAACTACTCCCGGTTTTACACAATAAAACCCTCCCTTCTTATTTTTCACATGCCAAATGAAAGCATCTTCTGACACGGCACATATTTTTCTGAGTTTACAGACATTACACAGTTGGTGTGTACAAGTGCCAAATTGCTACTTCAGTTGACATACTGTGACTTATTAATTACTAGTATCGGGTTAAAAACAAGTGTCGTTGGAAGACAACGCAGATGTATTGCCATGCTTCACGTAGGTCAGATTATAGTTACAATTATTTCTCGGGGTGTTGTCGACAGATATGATAAGATGCACCTATCCAAGAAAATCAGGGCGACTTGAACTTCGCTTTTCTAGACAGAAAGGGCGAAGTGAAAAATTCTACAGCGGAGTTATCTCCCTTGTTGCCCTTGTGGCAGTCCCTGTAGAGGCCACATTTTCGGTCCAATACTCATGAAAGTTGGTCAAAATGTTTGTTTTGATGATATCTTGGACAAGTTTGAAAAATGGTCACCTCGGGTCAAATTATCGGCTTAAAGATACATCCTTACATCAGTGAAAATTTGGTAGATTGTAGAATGATTTAAGATTTAGTTAACTGTATATACATGGATAAATTACCGATGTTAGGGATAAATACATGTACTGGAAATCTTTTATTAACCGTTTACCAAACAATCCCGTGTTTTCACGTCCCTGAGGAAGAGGCCTTTTGAAAACATTGTGGGAAAAGGAGAAAATGCTGGTAACCAGCATTTTCTTATTTTCCCACAATGTTTTCTACCCTGTCAAAAAACCTGAAGTTCATGCATACCACTTTCCAATTTGTCGTCTGCAGATGCTTTCCATTGGGAAGGGGGCTAAAATTTGTCGTTTGGAAAAGGGTTAAAACCGAAAATATCACACAAGTGATTTCTTTGATGGCCTCAAGGAAATGCATCTTTATCTGCCATACTGGTAATTGATTCAACAATCAGAAGCAACATTTGGCATGAAGATAAAATAACGATTATAGTTTGATAAAATAAAGATGAAATGGGTTAAAAACTGACTGAAAATGAGTGTAGAAGTATCTTTAAGAGCCTTTCACTACTACAGTTGCTTTTGCAGCTCATGTAGATCAGGATCAGACATGCATAAACATGCAGTTTGATATTTGATCTATACACTGTCCATTTTGCTGAGATATTATAGATAAACAGCTGACCTTGACATTGCATCAATTTGGGTCTTATTTCTACATTTAAAATGTCTGTTGGGTTTATTTAGGGCTCTTAGGGTTAAGTTGTTTATACATTTAATCCCAAATCCCAGCTTGGCCAAAGTCTTTCTGAGGATTGATGATAGTCATTGGATTGTTTAATAGTTTGGTATTAAACACTGTTTTCAGCATTATTCCATTTATATCATGGGGACCAGTGCACCTATCCTGAAGCTTCCTGAGGTTTCCTTTACGATTTATATGCACACTATTCTTCCCAAACCACAGGCTGCTTTTCAAAAAAAAAAAAAAAAAAAAACGTCAAAACAATGATTAGGGTTTAGAGAGGAATGAATCTTGTCGCAGTGACTATCATCAGTCCCAGGAAAAAAAGCAGAGCTTGGGGCTCAAACCAGTGACCCCCTGTTCTCAACTCCTGTATTCTACAGACTGTGCTACAAGCACTGATGATTGTCATTGGGACAGAAATCATTCGATGATATTTTATAAGGGGAGACATCAAATAGCGTTAGAAGAATGTCATGTAAATGTGAAGTCTGATCTTGGTCTACCTTGTCAGCAAAATATACTGCCAAAGCAATATATGGACCTAGTGTTCCAAGCGCTGTACGCTTTAAAAGTATAGGTTTGAAGTAATTGATTACACATTTACCATTGTTACTATCTTGTGATTTAACCCTTTACCACACAATCCCGACTTTTAACGACCCTGTAGAAAGAAGGCTTTTGAAAACATTATGGGAAAAGGAGAAAATGCTGGTAACCAGCATTTTCTCCCTTTCCCACAATGTTTTCTACTCTTTCGGACAAAAATTCCATCATTTGAGCCATATTTAATTTGTCGTCTGCAAATGCTTTCAATTTGGAACTGTCTAAAATTGTGTCATTTGGTAAAGAGTTAACAACCCTGGCCTGCCCGGTTAGCTCAGTGGTTAGCGTATCTCACTTGTGACCTGGTGGTTGTTCCATACCCGGTTGAAGCATTCTGGCAGTTTTTCACCTTCACCTCAGATGCATGTGGGAAAAGTAGGCACTGACTTGGAAAGAAAGTCGTGTCAGTACTGGTGTAAGAAAACCAGGAAACACATGCATAGGTGCACTATATGATATGACATTAGCTATTGAAAGGGCGTTAACCTCCAATACAAACAAACAAGTTTAACAACTCTGAGGAAAAAGCCCTTTGAAACATTGTAGGAAAAGAAGAAAATGCTGGTAACCAGTCGTCTGCAAATAGTTTCAATTTCGATAAGTCTAGTTTTTTGTTTGTTAATGTGTTAACCCTTTCCCACTCACACAAAAAAAATGTTGTCCGTAATGAAAGAATTTGCAGACAGCAAACTAAATGTAGCTTAAATGATAGGATTTGTCTTTGAAAGGGTCGAAAAACAGTATGAAAAAAGGAGAAAATGCTGGTTCTCAGCATAAAAGCCTCATTCTTCAGGGTCGTTGAAACAAGGAATTGTTTGGTAAAGGGTTAACCCTTTAGCACATAATCCTGAGTTTCAACGACCCTGAAGAACAAAGTGTTTGAAAACATACCTTTTCGGAGAAAGAAATATCTTTTTCGTACACTGATTTTGTCACTTGTAAATGCTTTTATTCTGAACCAGTCTGAACTTTTGTTGTGTGCACGGTAAAATGTTAACACTTAAACAATCTTGAGTTTTGACGACCCTGACAAAGAGGGCTTTTGAAAACATTGCGGAAAAAGGAGAAAATGCTGATAACCAGCATTTTCTCCTTTTTCCACAATGTTCTTAAAAGGCTTTTTCTGCAGGGTCTTCAAAACATGAAGATTGTTAAATGGTTAAATTGAGGCTTATGAACTTAAAAACCTTATTATAGAACAAAGATAAGGTTAACCTTTTAATAACAATTTCTCCTGTTCCTGCAATGTTTTAAACTCCTTCCATTTCAAATCTTGTCATTTGAGTCACTTTTCAATTGTAATCTGAAAATGCATTTGAGTCATGCTCTGTGAAAAGGGAAGTTTAATGTAGCTGTGATAAGTATCGACCCAGGTCAGGCGTGATTAGTATAATGCATCACAGAGATGCCTCAAGCCTCCTTTTGCCAGAGCATGGCTCAGTTGATTTTGGATAAATATAGAAATTTTGTCATCTCGTCTTGAGCTACAGAAACTTCCAACCCTTCACCAAACAAGCTCTGTAAAGACTGCTTGTGAAAACTGATATGATAAGGAGAAAATCTACGTTCCATACCGGCATTTGGTCGCTTTTAAATTGTAACCTGCATAATGCTTTCAGTTTGAACAATTATTAAATGTTGTCGTCAGGTAGTAGAGAGTAACATAGCGTTTTCCCTGGATTTTCTGGGTTTTTTTTTGGGGGGGGGGCGGGGGGGGGGGGGCCGCTGGACTCCATTCAAATGAATAACAGAAGGCACATAACGACGCATTACAATATTACGTAGAGTGCGAGAAATATAGGGTAAATGTGCGTAAATTACGTCATATTTCCCCCGATTGAATGTCACGTGCTGCTTACCTAGGTGACTAGTGCACAGGAACTACTGTTTCCACCTTCAATTGAAGAGTTAGCAAATAGAAATATGTATTTTTCACTGGTTGTAACCATGAAATATCAAACCATAATCCACCATTATTTGTTGATAAACTACAGAAATAAAGCATGTTATCTTCCAACCAGACGACAAAGTTTGAACTTGTCCCAAATCTAAAGCATCTGCAGACTTGGATCAAACTGTAGGATTTACCTACAAAAGGATAGACAATATTGTGGGAAAAGGTGAAAATGCTGGTTACCAGCATTTAGTCCTTTTGCCATGAAGTTTTCAAAAGCATAGACATGCAGAAAACCATATTAAATGTCGTCTTAATCAATAGAAGACAGTATCACTCTTTTTCAAACTTTTCCATTAGATTTTCTCTTAGGCATTTAATCATTTACCAGATAATAAAATATTAAATTGGTCCAACGTCAAAACATTTGCAGACAACAAATTAAATGTTGTACAAATGATGGGATATGTCTTTAATTACAGGAAAGAAAATACTGTGGGTAAAAGGAGAAAATGCTGGTTAACATCATTTTCTCCTTCTCTAACAGTGTTGTTTAAAGCCTTCGGAACCGAGGATTTTAAAACTTGGTATTTTTAGCTCACCTGAACATGAAGTGCTCAAGGTGTGTTTTTGTGATCATGCCGTGTCTGTCGTGTGTGTCAGGGTCATCAACAGTTACCTTGTGTGCACTCTAGAGGCCACATTTTCAGTCAGATACACATGAAACTTGGTCAGAATGTTTGTCTCGGTATAATCTTGGACAAGTTTTAAAATGTGTAACAATGGATCAAAAAGTAGGTCACTGGGCTAAATCTTAGAAAAACCTTTCCTGCGTCCTAGAGGCCCTATTTTCAGCCTGATACTCATGAAACTTGGACAGAATGTTTGTCCTGATAATATCTCAGACAAGTTTGAAATTAGGTAATGTCGGGTCTAAAAGTAGGTTAATGGGCCAAATCTTAGAAAAAAAATTGTGTGCAATTTAGAGGCCACATTTTAAGCCTTATACTCATGAAACTAAGTCAGATTGTTTGTCGTGATGATATCTCGTACAAGTTCAAAATAGGGTCATGTTGGGTCAAGAAGTAGGCCACTGGGTCAAATCTTAGAAAAACGTTTTGTGCACTCTAGAGGCCACATATTTAGCCTGATACTCATGAAACAAGGTCAGATTATTTATTTTGATGATATCGTAGACAAATTGAAAATTGGACCATGTTGGGTCAAATAGTAGGTCATTTGGACAAATCTTAGAAAAACCTTGTGTGCACTGTTGAGGCCACTTTTTAAGCTGGATACTTATGAACATGAGTCAGATTATTTGTGTTGATGATATCTTGGACAAGTTCAAAATTGGTTCATGTCGAGTCAAAAATTAGGTTACAGGATCAAATCTTAGAAAACCTTGTCTGAACTGTACAGGTCACATTTTCAACCGTAAACATATGAAACATGGTCAGAATGTTTGTCTTGATGATATATCAGACAAGTTCGAAATTGTGTTATGTCGATTCAAAAAGTAGGTCACCGGGCCCAGTATTACACAAAAAAACATAGAAGCCTCATTTTCAGTCCAACACTCATGAAACTTGGTCAGAATGTTTGTCTCGATGATATCTTGTACAAGCTCGAAATTTTGCCATGTCAGGTCCAAAAGTTGGTCCACTTACACTCACGTATTTTACCTCATTAAAACCAGGATTTCTTCAGCTTTATCAACTGTAGATGACTTTACTCAGGTGAGCGCTTTAGGGCCAATGGCCCTCTTGTTATCATTATTTTCATTAATTTATCATGAGTTTCATTTTATTAATTTTAATTTTTTTTTTTCAGATAATGGTAGACTGTTGAGACGATGTCATGTAGAACATTTAACTGTGAATATAGCGTGAAAAGATGTTCTAGACTTGTTGAGCAGAAATTATACCCATAGTTTCGTGGAGAAACTCAGTGTGTCGTTTAGTATAGGTCAAATTGAGAAGGCTGTGCGTATCGGTGATTTCCTTTGTTTTTTCATAAAAACCCTTCTTCACAAACACTTTATATTAGTGATTTGTTTCATTAAACATTTTCTGTTGCAAAAACCGCTTTTCCCAAGTAGTCTGTATCTAATGTGTGCTGATAAACACTCTGTGTGGTAAAAACACCTTTGCACAACGTCCTTATTATAGTTTATCGTCGATCGAGTGTCACCTGGTTAAAGTTAAACCATTAGAACTTTAGGTAAAGCAGGTACAAGTCATACTTCGATAATACGATGACGCAGTTGGTTAACCTTTTACCACAAAGTCCTGGGTTTTAAAGACCCCGAAGAAGAATGCTGTTGAAAACATTGTGGGAATAGGAGAAAATGCTGGTAAGCCAGCATCTTCTCCTATTCTAACAATGTTTTCTACCCTGTCTGATATAAATTTTATCATATGAGACACTCTTGATTTATCGTCTGCAAGTGCTTTCACTTTGGACAGGCTAAAATGTTTTCCTTGGTAAAGAGTTAAGCAGTTACAAGTGATGACATAAATATACCTGAGTTACCTATTCTTGACTTTTGTTTCTATACAAGTGACATGGCACCGCCTCTTAAGTATAGTAAGGTGTGCTGACACAAACATGGCGGCGGTACAAGTCATGTGAAATTCAGAGAGACTTTGAGTTGAAATCTGGGTAATTGTGGAATGAAATGTTCATAATTTTGTAACTCCATTTTGGGAAATGATTATCTGTGGATCGGTATGAGGAATTAGTAATTTGGAATTGGTTTTAATGATTTTGATCTGATAGAAGTTTGAACGCCGATATGCAGAATTTTACGCGTGAGTGATTAACGAACCAGCTAAACAAGTACTGAACTATAAATGGATAAGTAATCACATATCTCGTACACGTGCCCTTCTCGTGCAATCACCTGGAATTTAGCTTTGTTTACATTTATATCAAAATGGCGCCGAATCTTGACTCAAGCCAGGTTACTATACCTGATAATGAATTACTGGAAGGTTCAGTTTGTAACACTGATGTTGATAGCGATGACGGTGATGTTGCTGATTTGGTAGTTAATATGTCTCAAATGGTGAACAAATGTCGCAGTAAGGTTATTAAAAGGAAGGCGTCCCCACTTTACAGAACCGGAGCTGAGCGCACTGTGATGGCCAGCAAGTCTAAATTTAATCAATCACTTAGTGACTCTTTAGTTATCGCCTTTAAAGATCCTTCGTTGATAGAAACAACCGCTCCACTGCTACAGGCTATAATTAACCCAGCTATTCAGACTTCAATTCAAGCAGTTGTAAGTGTAGAAGTCAAAAACCTGCAATCCGGTATATTTAGTCAGTTATTAGAATCTAACTGAAACTGCATGATACGGTTGAGAAACAGGTGAATGTCATTTCTGAACAATTCTCCAAATTAGAACAGCTCTCTCATGAATGTGACGAAAAATCTAAACTTGTTGATGACGTCCAGAGTAAAGTTGACAAGCAATCAGATGAACTTGATTCTTTGAAAGCTTCAGTGAATGACATCGAACAATACGGACGCCGTAATTCACTGCGGTTTACTAGCATCAAACTTGATCCAAAAATGCAAGAAGCAGAGTAAACTAAGCAGATGACTACATTCATTAATACCAGGATGCTGAATAATGGTTCAACTATTGATGTGAGTGATATTGATCGATATCACCCGATTGGCCGCAAAGTAACTAATGGACGTGGACAAGTTCTCATGAAATTCCATAGCTACCATAAAAAGAAGATTTTCTACTCTGAGTCCAATCTTTGTGATATCCCTGATGGTATCTATGTTGATGAAGATCTCACAAAGTACAGCTACAAAATTGTCAAGGCATTGAAAAAGATGAAGCAGGCGAACCAAGTGTATGGCTACTGGACCAGTAATGCTAAAATTAGAAAACAGCAAACCCGTAAGGATATATAGGCTGAAGGATATTCAAGTTCGTCTAATTTCGGCTATTTCCAACGAATCTGAGTAACCATCAAGCAAGCATATCACTGATGAGCGTATCAGACTTACTAGCCAACATGTTGACCCCTAGGCTGCTAAGCAAGACTTAAGGATAGTTTGCGGGCAGTGTAGATCAAGATCAGACTGCAAAGAACGTGCAGTCAGATCTTGGATTTATACCCTCCGACAAGGAGGTATCTTTCCCCCAAGGATATCTTTGAAATATCAAAATCTTATTTTTACTATCGCCTTGAAAGTTTTATTTCACTTATTTGGCAGGATAAGGATTAACATTCATTGAAAAGCGCGAAGAAATTAATTGTGTGTAGATATATGAAGAGGTGTCGATTTATATGACTAAGATAAATGTAACCAGATTTCAGTGAATCGTATATAGCAGGATTAGGGTTAACTTTTACAAATGTTATTATTAAACTTTGAATTCCTAAGAGATAAACTGTGTGTAGTTATCGAGATGGCGATATGTATTTATGACAAAGAAAAGTGTAACCAGATTTTATTGAATGAGACAGACTCCTCAGAAACAACTAGATACCAGAGTTTCAGTTTATGTAGCATTTATGTCATAAGACGTACTCAAATGTGCATTTTTATCAGTTAGCTGTAGGTGGGCAGTGTAGATCAAAGATCAGGCTCCACTTTTTCTGCGGCCAGATCTTGACCGACACTGGCCGCATAGGCAACTATAGTCGTGAAAGGCGTTTTAAGGGTTAAGGGTTGAATGAGACAGACTCCTCAGAAACAAGTAGAAACCAGAGTTTCAGTTTATGTAGCATTTATGTCATAAGTCATACTCAAATATGTATTTTTATCAGTTAGCTGTTTGTTCAAAATTAGTAAACATGCCTAATTGAATATCAGTATCTTGACCCTTGGAGCGCCGAATATAACCAAAAGAAATGCTCTTCCTAAAAATGATCCGAATAATAACAAGTTCATGGTTGCTTTCGTCTACAGCTTTTCAGAGCAAGGCGGACAGTGTGGATCAAGGATCAGGCTCCACTTTTTGTGCTGTCTGATCTTGACCTATAATGGCCACATAGGCAACTATAGTCGTGAAAGGCATTTAAGGGTTAAGGATATGCTGATGCTCGGCACTGCAAAACTATTTTGCGGAAGGTATGGACTGTGATCCGCCTGCATTTTTGTGCTGTCGGATATTTGTCTACGGTTTCTGCTGTGACGTAAACCTTGTAAAAAAATCCTCAATAAAATTATGTCAGCTGTTCTCGCTTGTAACTATCCTACCCCAAAGTATTCTGTCTTTTCTAACACATTTCATACTTAATGCTTAATTAGACGACATTGTTTAGCCGCTAGAGCGCCGAATAAACTTGTCAGACATTTTCATCCTAGAAATTCAACCTAAATAACTGCATTTTCAAGGTTCCTTTTGTCTACAGTGATTCAACAAAGCGGACAGTGTGGATCAAACATCAGGCTTTACGTTTTGTGTGGCCTGATCTTGATCTATACTGCCGCAAACGCAAATGTAGTCGTAAAATGGGTTAAGACTTGTCCAAAAATAGAGTGTTTGCAGAAAAGAGTTTAAGTATGGATTGAATGTGCATAAGTTTGATATCGAAAGGAGGACACCATTCTGGTTATCAATGTATGTCATCTTTTCCAACAATGTTTTGAAAGGTCTCTTCACATAGTATTTGTATAACAATTCACATTTGTTTATTAAACAAAAAGATGAATTTTTTTTTCGCATCAGACAGTTGTGCATGACGTATGGCTAAACATAAAATTCAGTACGCCTAGATCAATGTGTACTCGATTCATACTGATGATTAACCCGTTGCTACACATTCTCGAGTTTCAATGACCTTGAGAAGGATAGCTGTTGAGGACATTGTGGGGAGGGGAGAAAATGCTTGTATCCCGCGTTTTCTTCTTTTCCTACGGTATTCCATATCCTTTCAGATACAAATCAGGTTATTTGGTACATATGTATTTCGTAGTATAGGATCTCTTTCAATTTGGACCAGTCTAAGAAACTGACGTCGAGTAATGGGTTGGTAATTAATGTACCAAAAGTCTCAATAGTCAGTTCAAAGTGCAGTTTGTGATTTGTAAATGATAGTGGATTTTCTTAAGGGAAACCCCAATTTCTTTTTTTGGACCGTTCCTATGATGACAAGTAGGAAAATCGTGTAGCATGCGATTTATATAAACTGTACGATTGTACTAAATTGAACTAGTTCTGAAATTAACAGTCCATTATATCATCAGCAAATCAATGTAACCAAGCCTTGTTTCAGAATGACGACTACGTACCCTTTCAGTTAACAAGTTTGTGCGATATATTTTGCAAGGTTTTAAGTTTTATTTACAAACTATTACTTGGACCGGGCAATTGAGTTCGGACTGAGAGTTTAAAAGTGCAGCCTGATCTCGATACTGCTCTCTGTAGCTCATACCAGCTTGTCAGTTTTAGCTCACCTGAGCACGAAGTGCTAAGGTGAGGTATTGTGATGGGTCGTTGTCCGGCGTCCATCTGTCCGTCTGTCCTCAATTCCTTTAAACATCTTCTCCTCCTAAATCACTGGGCCAATCTTGATGAATCTTGGCAGGGATGTTCCTTGCGTGAAGATCTACCAAAGTTGTTCAAGAGATTGAATTCCACCCAAAACTCTGGTTGCCATGGCAACAGAAACGCAAAAAATAGAAAAATCTTTGAAAATCTTCTTCTCTGATTCTAGAAGGCGTAGAGCTTTGATATTTGGTATGTAGCATCTCCTAGTGGACCTCTACGAAATTTATTCATATGATGTCCCTGGGGTCAAAACTGGCCCCGCCCTGGGGGTCACAAGTTCGAACATAGGAACAAAGAAGGAAAACTTTAAAATTCTTCTACTCTGAAACTGGAAGGCGTGGCGCTTTGATATTTGGCATTTAGCATCTCCTAGTGGACCTCTACCAAGTTTGTTTATATGATGTCCCTGAGATCAAAACTGGCCCCGCCCTCGGGGTTACAAGTTTTGAACATAGGAACAAAGAAGGAAAACTTTAAAATTCTTCTTTTCTGAAACTGGAAGGCGTAGAGCTTTGATATTTGGTATGTAGCATCTCCTAGTGGACCTCTACCAAGTTTGTTCATATGATGCCCCTGGGATCAAAACTGGCCCCGCCCCGCGGGTCACAAGTTTCGAACATAGGAACAAAGAAGGAAAACTTTAAAATTCTTCTTCTCTGAAACTGGAAGGCGTGGGGCTTTGATATTTGGCATCTAGCATCTCCTAGTAGACCTCTACCAAGTTTTTTCATATGATCCCCCTCGGGTCAAAACTGGCCCCACCCCGGGGGTCACAAATTTTAACATAGGAACAAAGAAGGAAAACTTTAAAATTCTTCTTCTCTGAAACTGGAAGGCGTAGAGCTTTGATATTTGGTACGTAGCATCTCCTAGTGGACCTCTACCAAGTTTGTTCATTCGATGCCCCTGGGAGAGAGTAAGACAGAGAGTGCAAGCGCAAATTAATGCAAATGTGAGATATTGATTAAATAAACGTAGCCGCAAAAATATTTCTTCGCAGTTGATTTCATCGCAGCTTCCGAACCACCCAAACTTCTTATGGTTGCTTTTTCCAACCACAAATTCCATTTTTTCCCCTTTTTCCCTTTTTTTCATTTCGTCGCACTTTTTCAATCTACTCTACCCTCTCACGCACTCGCACTCGCACCCTCACCCCTCTTCTGTCTATCGAACTGACGAACTGACGAACTGACGAATCAATTGCCTCGGTTGACAAATTGCCTCGATTAACAAATTGCCTCGATTGCCTCGATTGCCTCGGTTGACTGATTGCCTCGGTTGACTGATTGCCTCGATTGCCTCGGTTGACTGACTGCCTCGGTTGACTGACTGCCTCGGTTGACTGACTGACTGACTGCCTCGGTTGACTGACGAACCGACGAACCGACGAACTGACGATCTGACGAACCAATGAACTGATTAACTCGATTGCCTCGGTTGACTGACTGCCTCGGTTGACTGACTGCCTCGGTTGACTGACTGCCTCGGTTGACTGATTGCCTCGATTGCCTCGATTGCCTCGGTTGACTGATTGCCTCGATTGCCTCGGTTGACTGACTGACTGACTGACTGACTGACTGGCCGGTTGTCTCGATTGTCTCCTTTAGCCGACGATCCAAAGCGATTCACAGCGATCCATGGAAGGGGAGGGAGTGAGCGAAGGGAGGCGGATTACAGCGAATCATGAACAACAACAACAACAACAAAGACAAAAACAACTCCTTATTTAATCAATATCTCACATTTGCATTAATTTGCGCTTGCACTCTCTGTCTTACTCTCTACGTCGTTGAGCGCACCGCACATGCAACTGTTCCAATACAAAAACATTTTTTTTTCTTTTTTCTCATACACGCATCTATTCCAATACAAAAAATTTTTGAATTTTATTTTTTTTTTTCTTGTACTAATAGAAAAAAAAATGGAAATAGAAAACGGTGAATCACAGAGTTTAACGTGGGAAGAATTAGAGTATGAGGGAGAGGAAAGATGTAATGCTATTGAAAAAGAAATAGAAAAAGACAAACAAAAATACAATTGTTATGACAAAAAAAAAAATCGATTTCGTATTTGTAACTATGATACTAAGAGTTATAATTTAACATTTTTATACTTTGATCCCTTTGACTGGTGGGATACCAGATATTTATTAAAAAAAAAAATTGAAAGGAATTTTAATGAAAGACATATTATTGAAAAAGTAATGCGTTTATTACGTGTTTCATTCTTAAAAGAGTATATGAATGTTATCCCTCTAATAATATATGATGAAAAAGAAAAAGAACAAGAAATAGGTTTAATTTTTGAAAGTGTCATAATACGAATAGACAAGCCCAACAAAAAAGTACATATAGAATTTAAAGAAAATGTATATGATTTTAGAGATTATAATAATCATGATTTTTTTTCTTTTGATGATCAATCTAATTCTTTTCCAGATGCTTTTGTCTCCTATACATTTGATGAACTAAAATATTATTAAACAATGTATATATATTTTCATATATATCTACATTACAAATGTTATTTTTCTTGTATAGTATTCATCTCGTATGTCATCCAGAAACTCAGAAAACATTGATCTTAGTTTTTCATGTGCCTCATCTTCTGTAAGTTTTAAAAAATCATCTTTAACTTCTTCTGGATTTTTACAGTAAACAGGTTGGCTTAAAACATATGCTTCAACTTTTTCCTGCCATCTTTCATAAAAATATTTGTAAACATTTTCTATTACTGGACGTAAAAACAATTCAAACACTTCCCCGTTTTCTTGAACTATTTTTTCTAATATGTTTGTAGTATAGATCTTTTCAAACTGATTAAATCTTTGTATATATATGTCTGTTGCCTCTCGTGAAGAAAATCTTTTTTCGTTTTCCTGTTTTTCACTCATTTTTTTTAATTTTTTTTTTCTTAAAATATTTTTTTTTAATCTTCTTCATCTGAGAAGTAACCTATCGGCACCGTATTAATTCCATCTTCTAAAACGAACCTTACATCTTGCATTGGATTTAGTGCAATCTTCTCAAACTTTTCTGTATACACTTGATGACTTGAACTTTTAAATCCTAAAAATTTAACATGCTTTTCTTCTTGTTCAAATATACATTTTAGGTAATCATTAAACTCTATATCTTTTTCAATACAACATTCAACCACACCTTTAATTTTTAAGTTTTCTTTTAACTCACCTTTGTCTTCAACTCTATAGGCATATGACTTAGCACAGGTAGCAGCATAATCTTTAATTGGTTTTCCCTTTGTCTCATCTTTAAAAAATCCCAATCTATTCTTGTTTGCCATTGAATGAAGTGGATGATTTTCCGGATATTTCCATGTATCAAAACATACATTAACATCTTCTTTCATCCCTTCATATATATCATCACTTTGAATATCCAATATCAAGCTGTCTGTATCAGTATACAACAGTTTTACTCGATCTCCAAATTTCGGCTTAAGATAGTCATAGTATAGCTGATACATCTTTAACTTTGCTATCTCCAAAACACAAAACCCAATATATATAGGTTTGTTAGCTTTAACCAACGTTTTCTTTTTTGTCACACTTACCAAATCTGGACTAAATATTTTAAATCCTGTATACTCTGGACTTTTTAAAAGTTTCTCAGCTCTTTTTTCTGTATTGACTATTTCAACATTTGACCGCTTACGTGGGTTCTCTATTGTCTTACCATATATAGCATTAATTGAAAGCTTAAAAAAATTCTGTTTACTTAACTCCTTTACCTCTCCTCGTTTCTTTGTATTGTATGTAATATATGGTTCGAGCCATTTAGATACTTTAAAAACATATCCTCTGTGTATCTTTGTAATCTTAACTCCAAGCTTTACGTAATACTTTAACAATTCGCTATACACCAAATATTCTTTTTTGTTTCTTAAATTTGTCACAAGCTTTTGAACTCCATTAATTGTCAAATGTTCCGGGCAAGGAGGATAATCTTTAAAATATTCTTTTTTGTCTCTCGGTAACTCTAAATCACACACTAAAGCACAATGGAAATCCCGCCATTTGTTTAATTCATCTTTTCTAAGTTTCCTCTCAATCTCAAATGGCAACATCTCACTCATTGCCTCCCCATAAAGGTTGTTCTTGTCAATGTAGAATATGAAGTTACTCGGTTTGTTTGAATCATAGCCACTTAAATACTTGTTATTGGCTGAAGCATATCGACTGACACACATAGACACACCCCCTCGTATGCCTTTTTCAAAGTCTTCATAAACATCTCTGTCAGTGATGAGGTTAATTCTTTGTTCTGTAAATTTTAACATATTCATCCAAGATGCTCCAGGCAATGTATACCCGTAAACTATTGGATCTAATCCATAAGTTTCTTTGTTAAGTTTTCTAAAGTTCTCCACTACATCAACCAATAAAAAAGTATCCAATTCACAATATTTCAGCTGATAGTCATTCATTGTATGACAATCAAAAACATCCCAAGCTTTTAAAGCATGTTGATAGTCTTCCTTGGTAACCCCTTCTTTTTTTAGAGATGAGTAAAAATTTTGTACAGGGGGTAATACGGTGAATTTTGTTTTTTCAAAACTGTCCATCCATTCATACGGATAGATGCCTTTTCTTGTTAACATACACCACGACACACCAGGGAAAGCAGAAGTTGTATATTTAAAATTGTGTTTGTCTTTTGGTGTATCATCTACAAGATTAGACAAAGCGGAAGACAAAAATTTAAAACTATCTAAGAAACGAACTTCGTGGCGTTTGTTGTTAATGAAACAATATTTACTAAAAGATATATATTTTTCTTCATTTGATGGTAACACAGAGAGATGACCGGAATACTCAGCTAGTTTTAAAATGCAAAGGTGAGCATCATATCCACTTAAGTTGTGACAAAGAACAGGGGTTAAGTTTGAAGCTTTCCCTTCATTTAAAAATATTGTGTTAGCGTTTGTTACTACTTCCATTAATTTTTTTACAAATATCCCCGCGATATCCTCTCCTTCTTTCTGTATGACATATGAAAGTTTATGACTTTTGTAAATTTTTTCATCACTAGAGACAACAACAATACAAAAGCCGCTGGGTTCGTGTTTTTGTGTTTTGTTTCCTTCTTCATCTTTAACTGGAATTAAAAAGCTTTCAAAATCGAAATATATCGTAATGTTTGGTGGCTTGTCTTGTTTAGCTTTGAATTCAAGAACAGCGTCATTGGTATCCTCTTCTGGTAGTTGTAGTAATGTAGTGTCAGAACAATTTTTTAAATGTTTGTTTAAAATATCTTCATCTTTAAAACCTCTTTGACATTGATAACAAAAGTACAAACGCCCGTGATGATAGGAAAGTTGAGAAGAAAGAAGACGAGACAGATCAGTTACAAGATAGTAATGTTCTTCATATAGCAGTAAAAATATTTTTTCTTTTCCCCATTTTTTCCCACCGTCAAATATCACAGGCGTACGTTTGTTAATGTTGTCTACACCATATACAATTAAATGAATATCTGGATTTTGGTTTTGAAACTTTTCAAGATCATTAGCTGAAGTTGGAAAATTGATATCTGTAAAGTTAGCGTATTTGTTAGGGTCTTCTTTTTGTATCTTTCTTAATTCTTTGGTAACTCTTCCTTTGTCATTTTTTCTTGGGTTGAAGTGACGAAGTATACACCAGTAAAAACATTTGTCATCACCGGAAATTATACAAATTAAAGCATGCTTTGACATTAACCATTGTGGGAGTTTGTTGTTTCCACACCCTCCCTTGTACGGGTTGTACTTTCCATAGTTGATACTTACACCATCAAAATTTAAAAAACTCCATCCGCTACCCTCAAAATCTTGTTTGTAAAAATTATTTAATACTTCTTGTATCATTTCATTAATTAAATTTTGTTTGTTGTTTAGTAGAGTAACAACATGAGGAGAAGAGTTAAAATAGAATTTTTTAGTTTGCTCGTTGTTTGTCATCTTAGCACATACAGAAAGTATTGCCTTGTATCCTACATTTTTAGACAAAGACAAACCAGCTGAAGGTTTAAACTTTGAAAGGTATGTTTCAAGATTTACACTTTTTGAAAATTGTGGCACCTCCAAAAATGTTTGTTTGAAATATCCGTTTAATGCTGAATGAGCAACTGTTGTTTTTGCTTTTGCTACTCTGCTTGATCTTGTTGATTTACCAATTGAAGGAAGTGGCTCCGTAGTTTTAACCATCTTTACCACTCCGTTTTTAACTACATATTTAAAATTCTGCGCCATAATTTTAATTTAAGTAATTTTTTTTTAACTTAAAAAATTAAGATGCCAAAAAATCAAAACGCTGAAACGAAAAAGAAGAATACAGAGGTAACTCCTCCAACTCCTACTCCATCTCCATCTCCAACTCCTACTCCAGCTCCTACCCCTGCTATAGTTTACACTCTCGGCCCAGAGAATGCTATTAAAGGTGAGAAGAAGACAGACAAAATATTTTTTTCAGATATCCGACAAAATGGAAAGACTGGGATATTTACTAATATTGTTAGTAAGACACCAGAAGACAGACCAACACTTCTAACGTTTGGCCAAAACAAATACATTAACATTGAGCTAAATGAAATGTTTACCCAGTTTCTATATGGGATATATGATAGGTTTGACCCTGAATTTATTGATTTGATTAATGATGCATATCAATTAGAAGGAGTTTTTCAAACATATCAAACACAAGGATTTGTAAAATGTAAGGTAGACCTTGAAAAGTTTAATAGTTCTTTCTTCTCAACAGTTGAGAAGGAGGGAGCCGTTAAAAGCATACGACCTTTAAAAAATGCTGATTTCATGTATGATCGAATTACTTCCGGTGTCTATACTTTGAAGGTAACCGGGTTGTGGAGAAAAGAAAGCCTTGTCAATGGCAGACTTCAAACAACACACAGTGGTTTGAGTATCAAGGTGCTTAATGTTCTAGTTAATGGATATTCAAACAGTGAAGCTGAAGATGAAGAATATGAAAGTTTACAACTTTCACAACTTCGTGAAGATAGTATCTCATTAACAGAGTAAATGTAAAATATGTAGGTTCTTCCATGGTATATTTTCTTCCATTGTTGCTCATCTGTTGTTTTTTCTTTTTAAATATTTTTGAAAATATTTAAAAAAATCCAATACTAATAAAAGGGGTGGGTTTTGTTTCGGATGGGATGGGTAATGTTGTTAATCTCGTTTAATTTCACCGTTAATATTTCCATATATTTTATCAAATCATTGATAAAATATATATATACATATTCATTTAAAAGTTCTGAATATTTTGCTCTGGTTCAAAGATTGGAACGTAAAACCTTCCAAATCCATGTCTATATTTACCTTGGTCTCTTGGACTTGACCTATCAATTACAGCAAAGCCGTACGGCTCAGCCCAACATGTATACAAGAAATGTCTAAATTCATCCATTGTCATATCTCTACTAGCATAGTCTGTATAGATATTCATAATATCCCTATCTGGTAAATCAAACAAAATGATAATATTCGAATTTCCACGTATAGTATGTCTAGGCAAAGAAAAAAAAGACTGTGACAAGTAAAAACAATCCGTATTGCTATGTCTCCCTCTTGTGTAATATTTCTCAGGTACATCTTGTTTCTCCTTTAACAAGTCATCAAAAATCATTAAATTCTTGTTTGAATTACTCAATTCACGAGGATCTGGAACCTGATCATCTTCTTCACTAAAACACGGAGTGATCACGGTTCCCTTCTTTTTCTTTTGTTGATCTTTTAATTCTTCAATTAATTCCTTTCGTGAAATATTTCTGTTTTCAATTTCTTGCATATTCTCAAATATTCCATTAACTGTTTCTTTGTTTAATTCTGCTTCAAAGACCTCCCTTAATAGTATGTATTCTGGTTGTTGCTTCATTGACTTTCCAAATATATACAGATGATCGTAATCTAACCAACCAGGACGAAGAAGAAGATTTAAAAGTACCGTAGTCTTCCCACATCCACTCTCACCTATTATTAAACCTCTAATACTCTTAGGTAACATTGGACTGTTCTTTCTTTTTGTCTTGTTTAGATTACAGCTGTAATTTTTAATTTCCATGTTCTTTAATTTAGTAAACTTTTAACTAAATTAAAAAAACAATGACGTTGATATATTGTGTAAAGTGTCGAAAAAAGACCGATACAACAAATTTAACACAGACAACAATGAAAAATGGACGGCCTGCTCTTAGAGGCACCTGTTCAATTTGTGGAACACAAAAGACCCAATTTTTACCAGGCTCAACTAGTAGTAAAAAAAAAAAGGGTAAAGGTATAGTAAATGATTTTATAAACAACCTTCCCATTGAGATGCATTTACCAGGATACAACTTCTGCGGACCTGGTACCAAACTTAACAAACGTTTAAACCCAGATTTAACACCTAAGAAAAACAGCAAGCCCGTTAATCGTGTTGATGAAGCATGCTATCGCCATGATATTGGCTATATGAAACATTCAGACACTGCTACCCGTAATGTTTTAGATGCTCAAATGTTAAAAGAACTAAAAGGCATATTTAACCCTTCAATAAGTGAGAGATTAGCTAGAGGTTTTATTCATCCGATAATTGGACTTAAGAAACGTTTTGGTATGGGATTAAAAAAAAAAAAAAAGTTGCTCGTAAACGAAGATACAACATTATCTAAAGAACTACACAGACCAGTAATACGACATTATCCAACGCTTCGAGTAATAGTTAAAAACATTGATGACACTTGGGCTATTGATTTAATGTTTATGCCTAAAAAACTAAAAGAGGGGGAAGCTAAAGGACAAGAAGAAATAGACGCACGAAGAGCTGAAGAAAACATTGAACCAAAAAAAACACCAAGTGAAAAACAGATAGGTAATTTAAACAATTTTTTAGTTGTTATTGATGTTTTTAGTAGATATGGTTGGATTCGTCAAATACCTGATAAAAAATCTGATAGTGTAGCCAAGGCATTCGAGGATATTTTTGAAAAATCAAATAGAAAGCCTAAAAAATTATGGAGTGATAGAGGGGGAGAGTTTACTGGTTTGTTAGCTAAAGAAGAAGAATGTCCCGATGATTTAAAATGCCCCATTTGTAGGAGATGTTTTTCAAGTCAAAACGGTCTGTCACAACATATGAGATGGCATGAGAAAAATCCAGATAAAGCCCCAAAAACAAAATTAAAAGGTGATATTGAAATGTATCACACGGAAGGAAAGGATAAGGTGTCAATAGTAGAACGATGGGTTAAGACTATAAAAGATAGAATTGGAAGATGGATGACAGACAACAACTCAACAGACTATATACCTCATTTACAGAAAATAGTGCATAGTTACAACAATACAAGACATAGAAATTTTAATAAAAAATACACACCAACACAAGCGAGTGAGAAAAAGAATGAAAAAACAATTTACAAAAAATTTTATGAAAATGCTAAACCGAAAAAGTTTAGAAATGAATACATAACCCAGAGAACCTTGTTAGAAAAGGGGGATCTTGTAAGAATAGCAAGAATTAAAGCTAGTGGTTATGAAAAAGGTTCTGTTCCTAAATGGACAAAGGAATTGTTTAGAATTCGTGAAATCAAGAATACAAATCCTACATCATACTATTTAAATGATGTAAATGAACACAACATTATAGGAGTGTTTTATAGACCTGAATTACAAAAAACGAGTTTTAATGTGCAAGAATGGATGGGATATGAAAAACCGAGGAGAAAAGAAGATGTGAGGTTGGGATTGGAAGCGAAGCAAAAAGAAGCAGCTAGACAAAAAGAAAAGAGACAAAGACAACGTGAAAGGGAGAGACAAGAGAAACAAGCGCAACAACAAGCACAACAACAAACACAAGTACAAACACAAGTACAAACAGAACCTCAACCTTCAACTAGTCAACAAACACAAGTACAAACAGAACCTCAACCTTCAACTAGTCAACAATCAGAAAAACATATATGTGAATACTGTGGAAAGTCTTTCTCATCAAAGAAACACGTAAAAAGACATCAAGTTACAAAAGCTTGTCCTGTTTTAAAAAACCAACAACCTTCAACTAGTCAACAAACACAAGTACAAACAGAACCTCAACCTTCAACTAGTCAACAAACAAACAAACATATATGTGAATACTGTGGAAAGTCTTTCTCATCAAAGAAACACGTAAAAAGACATCAAGATACAAAAGCTTGTCCTGTTTTAAAAAACCAACAATCTGCCGGCAGTCTCAACATCTCTAACACTGTTAAAAGTCTACCAATTAAATCTTTAAACAATTTCGAACTTACAGACATATGTAAACATTTAAAAGGTTGGCGTGGTGTGTTTTCAAGAGATGCTTTACCTAAAAAACCTAATATGTATGAATGTGGAATTTTAAACCTCGATGACAGCGAAGGCCCCGGAACACATTGGACTTGTTGGCATCGAAACAAAAAGCTTAAATTCTATTTTGATAGTTATGGATTACCTCCTCCTATTGAATTTCAGAAATATATGAAAAGTCCGATTTTGTATTCATCTGATCAGATACAAAATCCAGGAACCGTAATATGTGGTCATCTTTGTGTTCATGTGTTACAAAAACTTAACAAAGGGTATCATCTTCAACCTGTGACTTCGAATTTAATGGATTTAAAAGAAAAAGGATTAATTTAAAAACATGAGTAAACCTATTACAAAATTTGGAGAATTAGAAAAAGAAATTACAGAGTTAGAGGATGAAATTGTTTCATTACCTTTTATCGTTAATAATTTTTTAGGAAAGACAGGAGGAGAGGTTACCGGAGCAATTGATATGACAGGGCAACCTATTAAAAATCTTCTAGATCCTGTAGATGGACAAGATGCCGCCACGAAGAACTATATTGACAGTAGTCAAGGACATAGTTTTTTTAGACGATTACCCGGGCGAGGTTATGCAGCTGTTAAAGATTTAGATATGAATGAAAACAGATTACTTAATTTAGGTATGCCAATTGACAACCGCGAGGCAGCTAACAAATTGTACACGGACATTACAGCGAATGATGTTAAACAAAGTTTAGAAGGACACAACCCGTTTTATCTGAATACAGACAAACACAAAGCACGGGGAGATATTGATATGTTGAATTTTAAAATTGAGGGGTTGCCTATGCCGGTGAATGAAAAGGATGCAAGTAATAAAATTTTTACGGAAACATTAGTAGAAAATAGAAGGAGACAATTGGAAGCAAACAATCCGTTTAATTTGGATGGAGAGGATTTTGTAGCGAAGAACAAGATTAACATGAAAGGGTTTAAGATAGAGAATGTTGGTTTTCCTGATTTACCGGAAGATGTAGCGACAGTTGGCTATGTTGATGAGACAAATGTTTGGGAACGTAAAAATGGAGGATTTGTTGCAAAAGATCATATATATCTTGGAAAGAAAAAGTTGGGAGGATTAAGAGAACCAACTTCAAAAGGTGAAGCTTGCAATAAAGAATTTGTCGATAAAGAAACAGAAAAAATTAGAGAATATATAGAAGAAAAGACAGAAGAAATTAAAGCAAGTGTTATAGTTCCTGTTAATCCTGGTAATGTTGACGCGGTTGCCTTGGAAGCTTTAAAAACAGATATAGAAAAAAATCAGCCTTTTAATACGAGAAATGGAAAAACATTTAATGCACGAGGAAATTTAAACATGAGACAAAAGACAATAAAAAACCTACCTGAGCCAACTGATGAAAGTGAAGCAAGTACTAAAGGTTATAGTGATGAAAGAGATGAAGAATTGAGAGAATATATTGATGAAAGTATTAAAAAAATAGATGGTGGATTAATTAGAAGAAATGGGGGATTTTTGTCAATGGATGCTATTGATATGAATACCAACAGAATTAAAAACATAGGACGAGCAACTGAAACAACGGACGCCGTAAGTATGCTTTATGTCACTGAAGAAATAGATAAAATTCCACAACCATTTAAAAGAGAAGATGATGAATTTAAAGCAAAAGAAAACATCAATATGAATGGACACACAATAAAAAATTTAGCTGAACCTCTTGAGCCTCATGATGTTGTAAATTTGGTTTTTTTAGAAGAAAGCTTAAACAATGTTAAAACACCTATAAATGATAAAAATGCAGTGAATAAAAAATATATAGATGATGTAACTAGTAAAATGCTACTACCGAAAGAATTACTTTTAAATATTTTAGGTTCTTCAATTACTTTAATAAGAGGTGAGGCAATAGGGCCAATTGTTGGGATTGATAAAACTAATATTGTTGGTTTAAATGAAATAGAAAAAATAGGGTTTAATCATAAACATGGATATTTTTCAGATATTAGAGGTCATAAAATAGATTTTAGTGAAATATATTACGGAAAGTATGATGGAGGTTTATACTATCAAGACAACAGAGACAGAGAAAATCTAAACCAACAAGGTGTGAATATAGAAAGAACACCAATTTTTTCGGTTCCCTTAAATTCATATATATTTTATTACTCAGTGTTTGTAAAATTTAAGGAAAATGTAAGAAGAGAAGAAGAAGAAGATATTAATCTTCTATTGTTTGAAATGGAAACAGGAAAAAACAATCCGGGCGATACTTTCCATACAAGAGATTTATCATTTAAGAAAAAAATAGAATTTACTGCAACAGTAAAGCCAAAAGATGGGCTTCGTTCATTTTCTTATGCTTGTGGTTTTATTCCTGGATATTTTAAGGTTGACGCTTGTAGTAGTTTTTGCATGCTTTTTATGTCATCTCATGAACATATTGAAAGGTTTCATATTACATTAGCTGTTTACTTAAGGTTTGATTTTGATGTGAATAATTTGCCTTTTTCTAATGATTTTCATCATATATTAAATTAAAAAAAAGTATAATATTTAACCTTTCTCTAGGTTACATATTAATTTTTCTCCTCCTTTTCCTCTATAATACTACAAAAATTATACGTCACCAAAAAATCTTCTTGTATCATCTTCACAACATCTTCTATCAAATGCATCCTCTCCTCCCTTTTGTCATCTCCATCTTCTACAAAAAAGTAAACTTCAACATCTGGAAAATAGAAATGATTTAAAATCTTAAACAATCCTTGTGCCTTCTGTAATAGTTGTGTTTCATTCTCATCAAACAAAAATACATCATCATATCTATGTATATATTGATTTTGTACAACCAAACAACTGACCCACATGTTAAACGTTTCTTCTTCTTCCTTCCTCTTACTCCACTCATACATTAAGAAAGACTTAAACCTTTCTTCATACACTTCGGCACACTCATATGTTACTTTGGGATGTGACCTAAACTTGTACTTCAATTGAGTGCATGTTTCACCATATTCATTTTCTACTCTCTTTGAGTAATTAAACTTGTTGTCTAAAACACTTAAAATTTCTGTTTTCATATTTTATTAAAAAATTTTTCGTTTAATACTGTTATCAATTCTACATACTGGACATTTAGAATTTTCAATAATCTTTTCACATTCTTCACATATACACAAATGACCACAATTACAAAAAAGAATATTTGGTTCATTTTGATAACATATTACACACTCCTCATCTTTAAATGTTGAAAGTCCGTTTTTGCTATTTGTAGGTGACGCGTTTTTTAAATTTTCATTTTCTTCACGTAATCTTGCGCTTCTTAATGCTAGTGTTTCATGTGAATCAAGTAGATTTAAATATTGATTTTCAAGATCATGAAACTTTTCTATCATCTCGGGTAATGTTACGTTTTCACATAAAAGTTCTGATTTTCTTTTTAAAAAATCATCAATATCTGTGTTTTCCCAAGTATCATGTTCAATATATCCACCTGAAATAAAATACATTTCCATATCATTAAAGCTATATTTCTTAAATATCTCATCCAATTCCTTAAAACTTTGTTTAAATGTAGTGTTGTTAGTATTGTCTATACGATAAAAATTAATAGTTGTAAAAGATAGATTGATTCTAACTGCTAAAGAAAGATACAATGGTGAATCATACTCATTAACATCTAATTGACTACAACTCCACTCATAGTAAAACACTGGGTAAAGATGATCAATATATGAGTTGGGTGGATCCACCCCTTCTTTCCAAACAATTTTAAAACAAGTAAAAAATTTTTCACATTCATCTTCTTCAACTCCAGAATGTTTTTTTTTAATTTCTAACACTCTTGAAATTTCGTTTTTCTCCGTTTGCGTTAATATTTCCATTTTTATTAATACAAGATTTTTTTTTAAATCAATCAATTTTTTTAATATTTTAGTAATTTAGATGTTTTAATAAATGACTTCATTACAGATTGTTTTATCAGACAATAAAACAGATTTTAGAACTGATTTTAATCCTCCTTTGCATTTAAATCATCCTTGTGAGATTGCTTTGATTAATCTTGAGACATATTACAGTATACCCAATATCAAACCAGGATTTAATGAATTTAGGTTGTTAAAAAATCCAGCACAAGGAGCATGGGATTTTAAACTACAAACAGGAAGTTATAGTTTAGTAGATATTAACAAAGATATAGAAAATATTTTTGAACAAAACAATTTAAAAGATCCAAACAATCAATACCCTTTTAAAATATCAGCTAATACAAAAACTCTTAAAACTATTTTAGTTGTATCACCTAGCTACGTTGTTGATTTTACACAAAATAGTTTAAACAGAATTTTAGGATTTGAAGCAAAAATGTATACTGAAGGCACCTATGAAAGTGAAAAAGATATTAATATTTTACCTGTAAACAGTGTATTAATTAATTTAGATATTATTGAGGGCTCCTATGTTAAAGGACAAAAAGGAAATACAATATATTCCTTTTTTCCAAATGTTAACCCAGGTCATAAAATCATAGAACGTCCACCTTATCCTCTATACTCACCATTACTTTTAAATGATATACATAGTATTAGAATGACATTAACAGATCAAAACGGTGACTTATTAGATTTAAGAGGTGAAAATATTACAGTTCGTTTTCATATACGTAATTTAAACTAATTTAACTAAAACATTCATTTAAAAAAACTATGACAAAAACATCATATATTGAAACAAAAATTAATTTGTCTGAAAGTCAAAAGCAAAAAATTGCTTCAGCTTACAAGAACAAATAAAAAATTACAATAAACTTTAAGCCTGATAATGTTGGAGGTACCGAAAGTTTCTATTTTACTAGAGGACAACTTTCAAAAATGGAAAAGGCTTTTAAGTCTGGTAAAGGTGTGAATATTAACCTTTCAATGGCTCAAATTAGATACAACGCCAAACATGGGGGCTTTCTTGCTACTTTGGCAGGTTTAGCATCTAGAGCTCTACCTCTTGTTCTTCCTTTTGCTGGTAAAGTAGCTAAAAAGGTTTTACCTGCTCTTGGATTGGGTGCCATATCCGGACTTGCTGACAAAGCTGTTAAGTCAATATTCGGGGATGGTTTGTACATGTCTAAAAATGGACACACAGCACAAGTTGAGACAGACGGCCAAGGTTTGTATTTAAGACCAATGGAAGGTTCAGGGTTTAATGGTAATGGGTTGTTTCTCGTGAAAAATGGACGTGTACAAGACGGTAGCGGTCTCCTTTCTAGTATTCCATTAATTGGTCCCCTACTTAAAGCTATAATTTAATTTTAAAAAAGATGACACAACCTAAAACGATTTATTGGAAACCAGAAGAAGGATTAAAATATCCTCCGTTAAAAAAATCAGGTACTACCTGGTTGATATACACACAACAAACTTTAAAACTTGAACCTCTCGAGAAAAAAACAATCGGTTTAAACTTCGGATATATGTTTTCAGATGGTTTGATTTTGACATTCGCCACTGATGCTATTAAACAAAGTTTAGAAATTAAAACTCCTTTTTACTATGAAAACAAGACAGACAACATTAAAACGGTTTTGTACAACTTTTCTAAAAATCCTGTAGTGATCCCTGAATGTACACCGTTTTGTTTTGTAAAATATATCAAGGGTTAAACCTTTTAAATCCATTAATAAAATGACAGAGCTTAAAGATGATAACAGACAAAGTGGGATTTATCCTAACATTGTCAACCCTGATCCAAGTGCTCCGGTTGCGATCATTGAGATGAATGACGGAGCTCAAAGTTTCAGACTAACAAAAATTTCAGATGTTCAAAAGTTTCTAGAAGATGAGATTAAGGAAAGAGGGGCATTATCAAAAAAATTTATGAAGTATAGTAATGTATCAGATGGAATAGAAAGTGGGCTGTCTTTGGCAACTTTAGGAATGGGAGCCGGAGGCGTTGCTTTACTATCAACAATTGTAGCGATACCCGTAACTATTGGCTTGGAAGCCTGTGCTCTTGTTACAGGATTGGCTGCTGTATCTCTTAAGTTTTTCACAAGAAGAACCAGGACAAAAGCAGAGAAACATGGAGAAATTAAACATTTGGCATGCTCAAAGTTGGATACAGTTAATACACATATATCAAAGGCTATAGCTGATAACAAGATATCACATGAAGAGTTCACTTTGATTATGGAGGAAGTTGAGAAGTACAAGGAGATGAAGGAAGAAGTAAGGAGCAAGGTCAACAAGAAAAAAAAGATCGAGGAACAAAACAGTTTGATAGAAAGGGGCAAGAGGGAAGCGAGGGAAGAATTTCGCCGATTGGTAGAAAGGAACCAGCCAACGCCTCAACCCTTCTAAATTTAAAAGTTCCAAAATTTTCTTTCAGTTGTTCTTGTGTATGTAGTAATATGGATCAACAGATGACAATGGAGATGATTTAATAAAATGTATTAAGTAATTACTTAATATATTTTAAGTATCAATAAGCTTTAAAAAATGTCGTTCGTTAACATTGATGATATTAACAAAAGAGATGAGATAGTACAAAAATTTTTAGCTTTAAAAAAAAATATTCGTGCAAGGGATAGTGCTGAAATACAAGCTGAAAGAGGAAACATTGAAGCACTCCAAAAATATTTTAAACCAGTAACAGAAGGAATAGCTAAAATTACACCGGCTCAACCTCCTACACAACCATCAACAACAAAAGAAGAAAAAAATATTTTTTTTAATGATCCTGAATTAAACAAGTATGTAAACATGGCAAAAAAAGATCCATTAATTGACTTAGTTCTAACGGGGGAACAACCAAAAATACTATTAGGTAATTTTCCTTTGAATGTTGAAGGTGATAGTATTGAATACAAGGGAACCAGTTACAAAAGAACACCTGAGTTAATGAATTTAATATTTTCTCCTATTCCAGAAGTTAATAGATTTTCACAAGAATACAAAGACTTTGAAAATATGATGAGAGATAGTGACGTCCTTTTTGTAAAATCACCAACTACTGGAAATTTAATTTTTAATCCAATTTTTAACAAAAGAACTAAAAGATGGAAAAGCCTTTTAAAAGATATAGCAATTAATTTAAAAACGGGTTCCGGTATACAAGAAGGTGGTAAACATGAAACTGTAATTATACCATCTGACCCATTAGCTTTAGCTGATCGTTTAAGTCTTGTTTGTGGTAGTATCAAAGCAGGTAACACGGGACTTAAAAATGAGATGGTTGAGTTGTGTAATGCTTTGATTAGAAAAAAATTAATGTCAAGAAAAGAACGGGATGAACTTTTAAATACTGTTTAAAGTAAAAGTATATATTAAAAAATGATTATCACAGACGATCAACCAGGATATGAAATGGAATATGTCTATGGTGGAGCAGGAATTTTTACTCCAGTAGCCGATTTTTTTTCACGTATCTTTCGTAGTGGAGCAAGCAAAGCCGCTCAAAAAGTTTTAAAAACAACGGCTCAAAAAATTGCTAAGGATACAGGAAAAAAGTTACTAGAAGCAGGAAGTAAGAAGGCTGAACAACTTGCCAGAGACAAAATTAAAAGTTTGTTAAACAAGAAACAACCAAGAAATTTAAAAGTTTCTAATGCTCCAGCAGCTGCAACGGTTGCACTTGATACACCCAGTTTTGGAGTGATACCAAGAAGAAAGGGATTAAATGAAGGATTGGGAATTAAAGTCATTTAAAGTAATTAAAAGTAATTAAAAAAAAGAAATATGGCTAATAGTACTATATTACAATGGAATACAGAGGTTCTCATAGATGAAGATATCGAAAGTTATCAATATCATGAATATCCACCCGATAAGGGAGCGACACAACTAAACACACCAGGTGAAATTAGGCTTACAATTGAAAGTCAAGATGTTTTTACTCATACTTCTAAAAGTTACTTGTATGTGGTGGGGCGTTTGTTATCAACAGAAAGTGTATTTGATGGACCACCGCCATCCTATACATTTCAAAATACTGATAGGGTGGCTTTAGCCAACAATGGTATCATGAACCTTTTTAGCCAAATAAAATTTTCATTGTCTGGGCAAGAGGTTGAAAACATCCTATATCCAGGACAAACTACAACAATGTTGGGAATGTTGAAATATCCGGATGACTTCAACAAGTCAAGAGGTTTAAATCAATGTTGGTTTAAGGATTATGAAACAGGAGAAACAGATGCGCTTAATATTGGCTTTGATACGAGACAAAAATTAATTTTAGGTGGAACAACACCTGGTAATTTTGCCTTTTTAATCCCCGTATCTCATATCTTTGGATTTTTCGAGGATTACAACAAAATTCTATATGGTGTGAAACAGGAGATAAGCTTAATACGAAAAGGAGATGGAGAAGCTATACACATTGCACCTGGTAATAGGCAAGTTGGAGGAGCGCCAAAAACTTATGGAACAGGACAAGTTATAATTTCAAAACTTTCATGGTTTGTACCTCACGTCTTACCTGCTGACGAAGCAAGATTTACACTTTACAAACAGATAGATAGCAAGATTACAACAAAGATAGGTTTTAAAAGTAGGCAGTGTGAAAGTATCATTGTACCACAAGCAAGGGAGTTTGTTTGGAGACTTGCAGTAAAGTCCGCAGCAGAAAGACCAAGATTTTTAATTCTTGGTTTTCAAACAGGTAACAAGGATATACAAACAAACAACGCCGCTATTTTTAACAATCTACATTTAACAAACGTACATGTATATTTGAAATCTGAGAGATATCCAGAAATAGACTACAATATTAACTTTAATGAAAATGAATACGCTAGGGCATTCTTTGAAACTTCCAATTTTAGATATATGACAAAGCATCTACCAATGGAAAATTCAAACTTCTCTATTAATTCAATAGACTTTAAAAATTTGTATCCTTTGTTTGTGTTTGATTTGACAAAGCAAAAGAGTAGACTTAGAGCTTCGGTTGTTGATATACAAGTTAGAGCTAAGTTTGGAGAAAACGTTCCAGCAGACACAAAGGCATACGCTGTTGTGTTGTCAGATAAAATTTTTAATCTTCAGTCTGATGGAAAGAAGATGAACCCAGTATTTTAGACAATTTTAAATATTTAAAAATCTTGATATGTTTTAAACAACATATGAAGATTAACTTTTAAATTGTTTCATGATATATCTCAACTTGTCTGTCTTGTTTCTGTTTTTTTGGATGTCTTGTACTTCCACACAATAACATTTTTAAAGGAGTTTTAACCTTTGACAAATCTTTAATTTTTTCATTAAGCTTTTCCTGTAAATAGTAACCAGTAACAGGATATCTTCCATCTTCTGTTTTAATGTATAGTATTCTTCTATTGGCACCTCTAAAATCATATTCACTAAAAGCATCCACGATATATTCACCAGGTTCAACTTTAATTAAATCTAGCGGTTGTACTTCTGATCTTTTAGGTTTGGGTAAATTAAGTAATGGTTGAGCAGCTTCAGTTAATTCCTTTTCTATTTCTCTAAATCTTTCAATAGTCTTAGCAATAACATCTTTTGTTTTTTTAAATTCTGTTTTAAAAGCAGTCATTTCTTCTTTGCTTCCAAAAACTAATTCATTTTTTTTAAGATAGAACCTTAAACTATGTATAGGCATACAGAAAATATTTTCTTTTTTGTTTTTTGTTTCAACTTCTTTAAAAAATGTTTTTTGTGTAACTTCTTCTAATAACCAATGTTTTAAAGCTTTAGTAGGAAAACATACATCTTTTTTGTCTGTCTTACCATATGTGAAAAGTATTCTATAACTTCTTTCTTTAGTCTTTTTGTTGTATTCACCTATTTTATAAGCATATATTTCTATAAATTCGTGTTCTGAGATTTTTTTAAATACTTCTTTCTGATCTGTAAATCTTTTTAAATCTTTTTCTATTGTCTTTTTTCTTTCATCTGCTCTTTCTTGTTTCACCATCAAAATTTTAAGACTTTTCTTTTCTTTTAAAAGTAGAAGTTTTCTTTTTTCTTCTTCTTCTTTTAGACGCTTCCTATCTTCTTTTTCTTTCTTGTGCCAATCATACATCAGATACCCATTTTCTATGATAGATGATATTTCTTTTCTTTTCCTTGCAGAATTCAATGAAATGTTAAATGTGCAATCTTCTAATTTTCTAGGTTTGTTTAAAATGGGGCGTTCCCCTCTTGCATGACTAACTTTTACTTTTCTAAACTCAAATTGAATATCATCTGAATGAGGACAAACATCTGATATATCAGGTAAATCTTCATGTAAACCATAATTTTTTGTGGGTTGATTTGTAGGAGTTAAAAATGTTGGTCCTCTTCTTGAATAACATTTAGGTTTTAAAAAGTGTACCAATTTATCATCATCTTTATCATGTTCAAATTCAACAACATTAATTACTATGTTGTTAAAACCAAATTCACTCATAGCTTCTTTCTTTGCTTTGTTGTAACGTTTTAAATAGTGTTCTTCAGTTTCATCTTTTCTTTTGTTTACATGATAATTTACACAAGCAATCCTATGTGTGAGACTTGAACCATACCACACCATACATATTTCTTTTGTTGTTCTATCACAAATTAAACAGCTTTTAGTAATTGCATCTCTTAACTTTTCAAATTGTTTAATTTTTGGTTGGCTATGAAAAATTTTAAATTTAGAAACCTTGTATAACTCTTTAAGAATTAATCTTTTTGGATCGATTTTTTCTTTTAATGAAGGACAAAAAGAAAGTTCAAATCGTGTTAATCCATGCTCTAACACATCAGGATGATCAAAAACTTTTTTTAAATATGGACTGTTATGATTGTAAGCGTATTCAGCAAGATGAACACCCATTTTCTTTTGAGTATTACCTGCTTCGAAGTTTGAAACTAGCTTGTTGTAGTACTTACATCGTATAGTTTGATTTTTGTAAAACGTGATATATTTTAAAATGTTACGTCCAGATCTTTTTTGTTCATTTCTTAAATTTATTAAAATATCTTTTTTACAACAAACTGAATCTTCATAACCAATATTAAATGTTTCATACACTTCTTCTGTATTATCACTTTGTTCATCCCAGTTGTTTTTATCATATTCTTCTCTTGTGTTACCATTGCTTAACATTGCTTCATACAATGCATGAACATCGAGTGTACCTCCTTGATCATATGTAATATCACATTTTCCAATTACAAATCCTTTAACTTTTAAAATTTCATTTAATTTATCAAATCTACTATTAACAATATCAAAAGGAATATTAGAAATATTTACCTTAATTCCTACGACACCGACGGGGTTTTCTCCTTCTTTTCTATTCCAACTTTGAGATTTTTTTAAAATTTCCTTGTTTTCATCAATCATATCCATAATCTTTAATAAATCACTTTTACTGTTTTTATAGTATTGTGCTGTTGTAAAAATTCTTGCATCGTAACATCTTTGACCATTAAAAGCAATTCCTACATCATTTTTAGCTATATCTAAATATTTTTTCGCAATTCCAGTAACTTTTTCTCCACTTTCATTTTTAACATCACCTTTAAGTTTGATACCACCTCGTTTACTTTTTTTAACATCTGCAAGATAGACGTAAGAAAATATGTATATATCATCAAAAATGAAAGGTATATCATGTAATGGTTTAAGTTGCATTAAACCGTTTGAATTTTCGATATATGAAACATTTCTAATATCACTAATTAAATTGCTGTCAAATGTATTTTCAACAGCGAGGTAATATCCAAAATTAGAAAAAGACCTAAGACCTATATCTTTTAAATGCATAGATTTAGGTTTTTCTTCATTGTTGTTAATCTCGTTTAAATTTCCGCTTTTCATTTTCCCTTTTAATATACAAGAAAAAAACTTAAATCAAATTTTTTTTTGCGGTTAAAATTGTTTTTTCCTTTTTTTTCTTTTTGTCTTTGTTGTTGTTGTTGTTGTTGTTGTTCATGATTCGCTGTAATCCGCCTCCCTTCGCTCACTCCCTCCCCTTCCATGGATCGCTGTGAATCGCTTTGGATCGTCGGCTAAAGGAGACAATCGAGACAACCGGCCAGTCAGTCAGTCAGTCAGTCAGTCAGTCAACCGAGGCAATCGAGGCAATCAGTCAACCGAGGCAATCGAGGCAATCGAGGCAATCAGTCAACCGAGGCAGTCAGTCAACCGAGGCAGTCAGTCAACCGAGGCAGTCAGTCAACCGAGGCAATCGAGTTAATCAGTTCATTGGTTCGTCAGATCGTCAGTTCGTCGGTTCGTCGGTTCGTCAGTCAACCGAGGCAGTCAGTCAGTCAGTCAACCGAGGCAGTCAGTCAACCGAGGCAGTCAGTCAACCGAGGCAATCGAGGCAATCGAGGCAATCAGTCAACCGAGGCAATCAGTCAACCGAGGCAATCGAGGCAATCGAGGCAATTTGTTAATCGAGGCAATTTGTCAACCGAGGCAATTGATTCGTCAGTTCGTCAGTTCGTCAGTTCGATAGACAGAAGAGGGGTGAGGGTGCGAGTGCGAGTGCGTGAGAGGGTAGAGTAGATTGAAAAAGTGCGACGAAATGAAAAAAAGGGAAAAAGGGGAAAAAATGGAATTTGTGGTTGGAAAAAGCAACCATAAGAAGTTTGGGTGGTTCGGAAGCTGCGATGAAATCAACTGCGAAGAAATATTTTTGCGGCTACGTTTATTTAATCAATATCTCACATTTGCATTAATTTGCGCTTGCACTCTCTGTCTTACTCTCTCCTGGGGTCAAAACTGGCCCTGCCCCGGGGGTCACAAGTTCTAACATAGGAACAAAGAAGGAAAACTTTAAAAATCTTCTTTTCTAAAGCTTGAAGGCATAGAGCTTTGTTATTTGGTATGTAGTGAATCTGTTCTAAGTTTGTTAACCCACCTAATTACAACATGTTCAGTCAGTTCGAAATTGGGTCACCTGGGGTCATAAACTAGGTCACTACGTCAAATTAGGGAAATACCTTGTGAGCACTCTAGAGGCCACATTCATTGCTCAAATGACCTGAAATTTGGTCAGAATGTTTGTCTTGATAAAATCTTAGATGAGTTTGGAGTTTGAAGGCATAGAGCTTTGTTTTTTGGTATGTAGTGAACCTGTTCTAAGTTTGTTAACCCACCTAATTACAACATGTTCAGTCAGTTCGAAATTGGGTCACCTGGGATCATAAACTAGGTCACTAGTTCAAATTAAAGTGATACATTGTGGGCACTCTAGAGGCCACATTTTTTGGCTCAATTGACTTGAAAATTGGTCAGAATGTTTGTCTTGATAAAATCTCACACGAGTCCGAATTTGGGTTATGTTGGGTCTAAAATTAGGTCACTAGGTCAAATTAAAGAAATACCTTGTGTGCACTCTAGAGGCCACATTTATTGTTCAACTGATTTGAAAATTGGTCAAAATGTTTGTCTTGATGAAATCTAGGATGACTTTAAAATTGGGTCACCTGGGCTCATAATCTAGGTCACTATGTCTAATTAAAGAAATAACTTTAGGGCACTCTAGAGGTCACATTTCTTGCTCAATTGACTTGACAAATGGTCAGAATGTTTGTCTTGATGAAATATTGGGTGAGTTTGAAATTGGGTCAGCTGGGGTCATAAACTAGGTTACTGGGTCAAATTTAAGAAACACTTTGTGGGCACTCTAGAGGCCACATTTATTGCTCAATTAACTTGAAAACTGTTCAGAATGTTTGTCTTGATAATTTTTTTCATGAGTTCTAAATTAGGTCACGCGGGGTGATAAATTAGGTCACTAGGTCAACTTACGGAAATTCCTTGTGGACTCTCTAGAGGCCACATTTTAAGCTCAATTGACCTGACAATTGGTCAGAAATTGAATTATGCACGTTGAGTGAATTTCGCCTATTGACTCAGGTGAGCGTCCAGGGCCATCATGGCCCTCTTGTTATAGTTAGTTTATGACTGAATATTTAACATGGTGAGACGATATGACTGTAAATCACCAGATTGCACCTTGGTAAAATCTTAGTTTCATCAATGCTCAAACCAGACATTCGAATTTAATGCACTTTCGTATATGATTCCGAATCTCTTGGCTCTTTTGACAGTGCAGCCAGGCCAGTTTTTGTGTTGGAGTGGACTGATCTTTGTGCACTCTTCTGAATGTCATTGCCATTTCGTCATATTCATTCAGAGAACAGCCATGACTAATTTCTGAGTGAAAATATATATTACTTACACTTGAACAAAAAAAAAAAAAAAAAAAAAAAAAAATCGTAAGGCAGTATTACCAGGAGAGGCGATCGGGCTCATTCAGCGCATCAGCGTGGCATGATCCCGACGAACCCCTTCATAATGAAACATGTATTTATTTCTTGAACATTTTATCTGTAATATGAAATACAAATAGGGTGTAATTGGAAAATTAAACGAGACTTACCTGTAAGTTGAAGTTGGATTTCAATTCTCCGAAGCACAAGGTCACCGTGATGAGCTCCTGTGAGAGATGCATGTCGAGTCCAGGAGGTCAATTTTCAACTTGTGATGTGAACACTTTTTTCCCACGGAATGGATTCACATTTTCACTGAACTTTTTTTTTTTTTTTTAACACCGAATAAACATACCGAAATTGCGCTTAACACTTTTCAAAAACTTTGTAACCATGTCTTTTTATATAGCCAATTTTCACCAAGGGCGGGTAAAACGGGTGGGCATATGAGCTCATCACGGTGACCTTGTGCTTCGGAGAATTGAAATCCAACTTCAACTTACAGGCAAGTCTCGTTTAATTTTCCAATTCTCCCATCAGCACAAGGTCATGTGATGAGCCCCTGTGAGAGTTTTAAAGGTGTTCACGAACAACCAATCTCCAAGTATGCATCTTACACACTAAATACAGTGGAATGAGTGCAATTCATTCATGTTTTGTTTGAAAACATTGTGACCTAGTACTTTAATTCACTATTTTAAGTCTAGCATTAGTGAAGTGTTGTTCTTATTTTGTGTGGGGTTGTTATAAAACCTTGAGAAAGTCACCTAAGATGTTCAGCTCGCAGCTGCTATGGTATTATGTAATGGGATCCCTGCATTCTTAGCTGCAGAAACATGTCACTATTGTGCAATGCATTGTCTAGCTAGTAATAACTTGATCTGGTGATATGTTCGAGATCTATCTAGACAGTATTAACAGACCCAGTCTTATAAAGTTTTATAAAGAATCTGGGTACTGGTAATTTAAGGCAAATACCGGAAGTATGCACTTTTGTTTTTAAATAGATGTTAAAGGCAACTATTATACCCCTACCGTTTTAAATAGATATTTTAGTCAATATTGTATACCTATCTGTCAAACGTAGATGCAACTCGGTCTAGGTTTTCATACTTTTATTTAAGACATTGTTGCTATGTCCCAAAATCATTAGGAAGGGCTCTTTTACCCGACGAGAGAACAATGAACTTGGTTATTTATGGGTTAAGTAATGTCAATCTATTCTTGTTACTTACTGCCAATGATGTTAGAAATCATAATGCATTTGTAGTCCTAATATGACTACAGTTATAATATATATCATAATTATATTTACCTGTAGGAGAAGAAGGTGTGTAATTTTATTTTATGGAACTGGGATTACTAACTGCATAATTGTGTAACCTATATCAGAGACAGCATGAAAGAATGAATTAATGCATTTTTTGCTGTGGTTAAGGCATTATAAGACACTTTAGCTTAACCCCGCTTGCCAAAGGGCATGTAAGAAGTTCAAGTACTTGATTTTCTGGGACTGAATGGCTATTTTGAGAAGAACTGCCAGAGTAATGGATCCAATTTGTAATATACCTTAGACCCTATTTAGTGCTGCCCCGCTAGGGAATTAGGGAGACAAGCCTGGCCACCAAATAAGGTCCCTGACAAGTGACAAGTTATCTCAGCCCTACCAGAGGTAATGGATGGATTCTGCCACCAGGTGCATGCATGTAAAGTCAGTAAATCTCCAGCAAGTGGTGATCTGACTGGGGTTGATATATATGTTTTTCACTGCATGATGGAACCATTGTTGTCATAGCCAATGCTACAGTATTTATATCTCCCCCCGGTTTTGTCAGCCTCAGGCTTTTGAGGCACTTTTATTAGACTGGCAGAACTGCAGCTTTTGGAATCTAAGATATTTAAACCTAAATTACATGAAGAACTTATGGGTCACGCTTGCGGAATACACATATTTAATTTCTTATTCTGTTCGAAAGCAATCAACTCTGTCTCTACTTCGAAATAGAAAGGCTTAACACCTTAATTAAAGGATGGCCTGTTTAAGCATCCACTTTGTGGGATCATGAAATACAACTGGACTTTCCGTATATCCGCAGTTACCTTTACCAGTCTATCATTTGCAGTATGTCACAATGTTTTGCAAAGCTCTGGGGGTTTTCTAACACTTTAAGATCTCTGGCCGACTAATGACCCCCAAAGTGATTTATGTAGGGGACTTACCCGATTGAATCTAAGTACTGTTATTTAACGGTGTCTCCAAACAAGATAGCAATCCGAAATAAACAACTTTAGGATCAAGATAATGAATGTTGTTGTCAACAGGTATCTCTGAGATACCTCACTGACCCCATGTGGACTGATTCCCAGCCCATAAAGGAAGAGTCTGTTGTCGGTGTAATTTTAGCGGAGATATACAGTCTGGTGGAATCCTTAGCCCTATTATATTCCTCACTGCATGTCCGAAATAGCTCTAGCACTTCATAGTAAATACCATCATGTCATTGTTGAGCTATTGAAATAGCCCAAGCACTTAAAAAACGTTTCTTCGATGAAATTACCCTTGGCATGTTTTTAGAGCTAACAAGTTTTCATTCTACAATATTTTTGTGTATACAAAACCAACAGCGTTCTGGAAATGATACAGACAGACACAAATACCATTTACTGGTGTGATACTTTGATCTAATGCCCTGAGAACTGATAATATTTTCTTGCCATTTCCCACTGTAAATATAGCTTAAAGTGCTCCAGCATTCCGACTGCCGTTTGCATATAACTTAGAAAAGTACTCATTTTAGTGGGAAGGAGTGTACTTTGTTGTTGTTGTTTGTGCAGCAAACCAAATATGAAGCATGATCACTGGTTCATTGTGTATTGCTAAGGTATTCCCCGTAAAGTATGAACTAGCAATATGACTAACTAACCAAATCCCATTGCTCATAAATGCCCGAGGACTCCTCCCATATCTTTGTGAGTGAACAAGGAATATGCACAATCAGTTATTTAGGCAGCATCTATATTTTAACATCTGTCCATTCTACAGGAATCACAGACTTTTTCTGCACTCCTTATTCCCTGATACTGTTTTATAGACATCCTCTTACTCTATGAAGGCTAATTATACTGTCTATGCCTCATTAATCTGAGAGATGATTGTGAGCTTAACAACTTAATGCATGTAACCCATTGGCTCATTCATTTGTTTTAATTCAAAGATAAGGATATACCTCTTTGATCTGTATTTTGCCCTCTCACTTAACACCTCTTCCTGGCATTTTTCAGAATGACTCTATATCTAGCAGTGGAAATTTTGAATGTAGGTTGACGTAAGTTTTTTGAATACATTGAGAGGCAAACAATATCAATTCAGTATAATGAATTTGTCATATTCTATCCTTGGTTTTATTTCCCAGCTTTTCAGGAATTTTGCTTGGAAAACAGATTTTTTCCCAGCTCATCTCATTTGAAAGTGGCCACCTTGCTGTTCTTTTGTGATTCGTCAGTATGAATTATGTCATATTCACACTTTCCACCCACCCCTTTTTTTGGGGGAGTGGGGGGAATTAGTACCGCAGCGTCAACTGGGTGCTTAATTGCCAACAAGTGCAGTTATTATTCTCTCTGTGTTCACCTTTTCAGGTTGGTCTCGGTTCTTGGTCTATGACACTCAAAACAAGTGCACTTGCTCTAAAGAAGCTTGAATGTATTCCCGGTTATTTCGGGTCTTTTGCCTGAGTCTCATATTGAAATACCCACATAATTTCATGGCTAACTTTTGAGTTTTGAGTTGGCTAGTATTTTCCGGTATCTGATACTTTTCTAAAGCAAACACTCTATTACAGTCATCCAATTTAGACGACAAAATTGTTTTGAGAAAGCTTGCCATCTCCTGGCATAGCAGTTGCCCTTTATGCTCTGACAATGCATGCAAAGTTGCATGTAAAACAATGTAACAGTGGGTAGTCTAGCCAGTGACTGAATTTTTCCTAATACCCATTACAGCTGTCCGATTATTCGGATGGGGGTGGGGTGTGGTATTGACCGCTTTACACTAGTATCATGAAACACAAAGTTCTGTTTTATATGTATTACTTACTCTTGAAAAAAAAATTCGTGAGGCAGAATTACCAGGAGAGGTGATCGGGCTCATTCAGCGCAACAGCGTGGCATGATCCCGACGAACCCCTTCATAATGAAACATGTATTTATTTCTTGAACATTTTATCTGTAATATGAAATGCAAATGGGGTATAATTGCTCTTTGCCCGTGTGTCCAGCTATAAATCAGTATTGCTCGAAGATATTGACATGAAATCGGCAAATTCTAATACCGCATATGTCATGCTTGATTTACTTCCATAAATAAGTTTCTGAATGGATGCAGCTACTGTCCGGTCTCTCAACACTAGGAGTGACGTAGTCCTCTGTTTACAGGTTTAAACCAATCAGTGTTTCTTATTTATAGCTGATTATGTAAACATTGCACGGGCATCACACGCGGTCTGGAGAGGGCCGATTGTATGCATGATTTTTAACAATTTGCCATTCATCGAAATGTCTGACCTGTGCAAATTGAAAGCTTTTGCACATGACAAAATATAATGGACTAAAACAATATTTATACTGAAAAGTTAGGGGGCATTTTGGAAGGACGAGAAAGTGCTGGTTAATGGCATTTTCTCCTTTTTACACCATGTTTTCGAAAGGCTTCTTTGTCGGGATCGTTGAGGGTCGGGACTGTGTTTTAAAGGGATAACACTTTATGTATCGAACAAATTTATCGAGTTTATATTTATCTGAGATCTTTCGATAAACAGAAAGTTTTGGATAATAATTTTTTATATATACCGAATGGCACGGATCGAGATCAGACTGTACGTTCTGTGTAGTCTCGTTTCTGACCTAAACCATCATCAGAATGTCCGTATTTTTGACCATGACACTGGAAGGATTAACATATATAGCTGTTTCATCTATGTAAGTTATCAGAAAGGTTGTCAGTTATCAATGTACGAATTTATTCATTGCTTTTGCATACTGGTCGTTTTGGATTTATTTGTTTGAGTAATTCTACTTTGGCTATAAATCTTGGCTCGACAAACCTTTCCTTGACAGTTAATAACGTTGTTTGTTTTTTAGGAGCACATGTTTGGGACCGCGAACCGTGATGGGATAAAGTAAACATTATCGAGTTGGGTTTATAAATTGTCTCGTCACGGTGCGTGGTTTCGGACCTGTTTTCCCGGACGTAGGCTGTGGTGTGAACTGATAATAGAACGTTTATCGAGTGAGAGCTGTATTGTAAGGATTTATTAGTAATCGCTATTTAGACTTGTAATTATAAATGGTGTGCTATTATTATATGGTAGGCTAAAGTCACGAGACCCCAGAGTTGAACTCGAAGTCTTCCTTCCCGATATATAAACTTTGTATTTATTTACTGGGATCTGCATAGAGTCGTTACACTACAACACATCTGTAAACAACACACACACACACACACACACACACACACACACACACACACACACACACACACGTGTGTGTGTGTGTGTGTGTGTGAACCTAGCCATCACGAACACATGTTACAATGTCTTTTATCATTCTTTTCAACAAAATTTGATGTCATATAACCACACAAGTGATGTTCCTGTTGAGGTTTTTAAATTTCAAAATCAGTCCAAGTGATGTATGTCATTTTTCTCACGCATGACAGATTACTGTTAACTCTTAACCACACAATGTTTGTTTTTAACGACCCTAACATGAAAGGCCTTAGAAAACATGGTAGAAAGAGAAAAGGAGAAAATGTTGGCAAACAACATTTTCTCCTTTTTCCAACAATGTTACCTGTCCGTTCACTTACAAATTCCATCATTTGAGCCACACTCAATTAGACCTATGCAAACCTTACAATTCCAATTTTTTGTCATATGGTAAATGGCTAATCCAGCACGACGAAATTGTATGCTGGTCAAAATTGAAAGCTTTTGCAGACGATAATTTTAATGTGGCTCAAATAATGTGTTTTTTCTTTGCTGGGTAGAAACCCAAATCCCCATAAACACTCTGCTATGAAAAACTCAACGGACGTTTCCAGTGAATGGCAGCGGAAGTAATAAATGGAGAGAATGGAAATCATTCAGATAGAACAATTTCCAGTTTACCAATGAAAAACAATGGAAAAAAGTAACAGAAATAACTTTTTATTTCACTCTGAAATTCTCAAAAACCGACAATTTGGCTTTATTAGTTCCCAATCTGTTTAGACCTTCTGTCTGAAAAACAAATATTGATTTTAGCCTTTAGATTGCCAATAAACCGAATGGATATTTTCATTCTAGAAATAAAGGAATTAGACACAAATGAGAGCAACCTCAATGAATGAATGAATGAATGAATGAAGTTTTATGGCCCGTCGACATCAAAGGTCATATTGGGCGCACTTACAATTAATGAAATGCTTTTTATTTGATATACTGCAAGGTTACGAAATAAGATTAAAATCTATACTGTGTAAACACTAAGAGGAAATAATTATTACTGGCTTTTTGTATAAAAAGCAGATGGTCAATAGAACCTAAAATTATATCTTTTTATAGAGATTTACCTCTTTCAAAAAATCTAAAATAGACTCTAACTTTACAGCATTAAATAAATTGTTCATACTGTCAACATGAAAAAACCGGTCTCTTGCAGGTGCTAGGTCTATACATTCTACACGTATGTGTTGAACAGTAAGAGGTGCATTGCAGGAAATGCATTGAGGTGCTTCTTCTCCTTTGAGGAGGAACGAGTGCGTCAAATATGTATGACCAATGCGAAGACGGGCCAATATAATTTCCTCGCGGCGACTTGTCCGCAACCCTGGAAGCCACTCGCCAAGAGCTGGCTTCACTGTAAACAACTTATTATTTTGGTTTACTGGATCATTCCAGGATTGCTGCCATACATTTTGAACAAAATCATTCACTAATGGCTTAAAATCAGTAAAAGGAACTTTAAAAGGTAAAACTTCCAGTGACAATGCCTCCTTGGCAGCTTTATCTGCCTCCTCATTGCCAGCGATACCTATATGGCTAGGAAGCCAGCAGAAAACAATATCAGCTTTTTCACAGATTCCGGACAACTTCTCAAGAAGACTGACGATTAATGGGTTATCTGTTTTCTCACCCTCAAGTGCCTGCATGGCAGATAACGAATCTGTAAAAATAATGTAGCGCCAGTAAGCGTCTTGTTGAATATGGTTGAGAGCAAGGTCGATCGCTTTTAACTCGGCAGAAAAAATCGAAGAATTATTAGGAAGCCGAAACTGATATACCTCGCCATCGAGCACGGCAGCTGCAGCAACTTTGTCTCCATCTTTAGAACCACCAGTATATATCTCTTCGTGAAGGCAGTATTGTTCTTTTATTTCAAGGAATTTATTTTTAAATATCATAGGATCTGTCGTAGCTTTCTTGTCTGAAGCAAGATTATATATGTAGGTTGGACTTTTTGAAGTCCATAAAGGAACTTCAGAGATTTTATGTTCCGCTACATCTTCCAGATCGCAATCAAGGCAACTCATATCCGCTTCACAGCGCAAACTAAAAGGTGGTATGACTTTTTCTCTATTTTGAAATTCATCCTTGTGGAGGGGTTCAAATACTACTTTATGCGTAGGGTTGTCGGGATTTGACTTTAATTTTAGGTAATATTGCAAGGAAAGTTTCTTCCTGCGTAAATTTAAAGATGGTTCATTTGCCTCTGCATATAAACTATTGATAGGAGATGTTCTAAAGGCGCCAAGTGCTAAGCGTAAACCTTGATTATGGATAGAATCCAATTTCCGAAGGTACGAGTGCCGCGCTGAGCCATATACAATGCAGCCGTAGTCTAACTTAGAACGGACTAGTGTTCTATAAAGTCTCAAGAGGACTTTTTTGTCGGCTCCCCAGTCCATACTGGAGACAACACGTAAAAGATTCAGAGCTTTTTGGCATTTATTGCTCAAATAGTTAATATGTGTTATGAACGTGAGTTTAGAATCAAATAAAAGACCTAAGAACTTGAACTCTGGGACAACTTCTATACGAACATCATCTAATGTCAGCTCCGGGTCGAGATGAAATTTTCTCGACTGACAGAAATGCATACATTTGGTCTTGGTTTTCGAAAATTTGAAACCGTTTTCGTTTGACCACCTGCTTAAATTATTTAAGACCTGTTGAAGCTGTCTTTCAATCGTATGCATATGCTTTGACCGATAGCAAATGCAGAAGTCGTCAACGTACAGAAAGCATTCTACTCCAGGGCAAACAGATTTAACGATGTTGTTAATTTTAACACTGAAAAGTGTAACTGAAAGGATACTTCCCTGGGGAACGCCCATTTCTTGTTCGTGTGGGCTGGACAGTGTATTTCCAACTCGGACTCTAAATTGACGTTCATCTAAAAAAGCAGAAATGAAATAAGCAAGGCGACCTCGAATACCGAAACCATAAAGGTCGTTCATAATGCCATACTTCCAGGTGGTATCGTAAGCACTTTCTAAATCGAAAAAGACAGAAACAACATGTTCTTTCTTTATGAAGGCTTCACGTATAAAAGTCTCAAAGCGTACTAAGTGATCAAGAGTGCTTCTCTGTTTACGAAATCCGCACTGGTTTATGGAAATAAGTTTATTTTTCTCTAAAAACCAAACTAGGCGGTCATTTACCATTCTTTCCATAGTTTTACAAATGCAACTTGTTAAGGCTATAGGGCGGTAATTACTTGGATTTGTAAAATCTTTGCCTGGCTTTGGTATAGGTATAACTATAGCTTCTTTCCAAGAGTCTGGAAGAACACCTGTCTTCCAGATCTGATTAAATATTTGGAGTAAACAATGGAGAGAACGATACGTAAGTGTTTAAGGAACTGGTAATGTATATCATCAGACCCAACTGCAGTGTCATGACATTTCTTAAGAGCCTTTTTCAGCTCTTTAATGCTGAAATCTTTATTATAATGCTCCTTGTTATTGGATTTAAAATTCAGTTTGGATTTCTCTTTTACTTCCTGGCGTTTTCGAAACGTGGATGAGTAGTTTTCAGAAGAAGACTTCTTGGCGAACGTATCGGCCAGCACATTGGCAATGTCATGTTTAGAAGTAAAGCTCCAATCATCAGTATCAAGATGGCCAACACTATTGGAAGTAAATTTGCCGTTAATTTTTCGTATCATCTCCCATGTCTTTTTGACAGACGATCTAGAATTTAATCTGGATACATACTATCGCCAAGACGCACGTTTACTTTGTTTTATAGTTCGCCGTGCTCTCGCACGAGCAATTTTGAACTTTGCAAGATTTTCTTGAGTAGGTCTCAGATTGAAATTTCTGAGAACAGATTTTCGCTCAGCTATAGCCTTCTTACAATCATCGTTAAACCATGGTTTGCTTTGATGCTTTGGATTTGTCGACGTCCGAGGAATTGATCTCTCTGCAGCCGAGTAAAGTAAGGAAGTGAACAGTTCTGCTGGATTTTCACATTTGTCAAAAGCATTGGGATCAATTGATTGTTCGCAATGAATTTTGAACTTTTCCCAATTTGCTTTATGAAGCTTCCAGCGTTCTGGACGTTCTTGTACAGATGGTCCAATTTCCGATACTACGATCGGGAAATGATCGCTTCCATGAAGGTCGTCATCGACCTTCCAATTTAAATCAGTAAAAATTTCCGGACTGCATATACTTAAGTCTAAAGATGAATAAGAACCAGTTGCAGGATGAAGATATGTTGAAGACTTATCGTTGAGCAAAACAAGATCATGCTCTGTGATAAAATTTTGTAAAGTTTGACCTTTGTCATTCGTATTTGTACATCCCCACAACGTATGATGGGAATTGAAATCTCCCATCAAAATGAAAGGTTTCGGCAATTGATCTACGAGGTCATCAAGTTTCCTCATATCGATTGCCGAGCTGGGTGGAAGATAAATAGAACAGAGAGTAATTGTTTTATTTAAAGAAATGCTTACAGCAACGGCTTGTAAAGTAGTTTTGAGTTTGACAAAGTGGTGTGGAATATTGTTATTCACAATTATTGCCACTCCTCCTGAAGCTTTATCATTACCACTGAAGTTTTTACAAAAACAGGAGTGACCCTTTAAGGAGAATTTGTCGGAATCTTTAAGAAAGGTCTCCTGTAAAGATATTGCAACTGGTTTCTTTTCATTGATTAAAAGGTGTAATTCCTCGAGATTTGCTTTAATGCTGCGACAATTCCATTGAAGAATGGTGTTATTCATGACTGAGTTTATTGTAAGGAAGATACCACAGAGGACTGGAAGTATGTGCCAATTCATTTCTTATTATTTATTTTGATGATACGACCCTGCTTATTTGTAAGTGACTCCGCAAGGTTGTCCTCCGCCTCCATGTCTTCATCAAGACACTGGAAGCGGTTATGCTGTTGAATTTGGTCATCGAATCCCTTTGGGAGGCGATCCGAGGTGACCTTATTTTGAACTTTACTTGGACTTTTTGGGGCGGGCTTTTCTGGTTTCTTATTCGTTACAGGTTTCTGTGACGTTTTTGCAGAAGTAGAACTCTGTTTCTGTGGTGAAACTGTTTGTACCGATGCTTCACTTGTTTGTGTTTGAGCGTCTTTTAGATTTATTGTTTTTGCAGCATTAGATCTTGTGACACTGGAGTATGATGCTCCCAATGCGTGACGTGCATCCACAATCTTGCGTGCTTCTGCAAATGACAGGCTTTCTCGGTATTTTATCGTTATAATTTCTTTCTCTTTTTGCCAGACTTTGCAAGTGCGAGATGTGGAGTAATGATCCTCACCACAATTCAAACATTTCATAGGTTTTTCACAGGGATAAAGATGGAAGGTCTCAGCTTCATTCGTTCCACATCGTTTACAATGGTTGTCGGCGTTACATTGCCTTTCATGATGTCCGAACTTAAAGCACTTGTAGCATTGCAAAGGATTCGGAATGTAAACGTCAACTGGCACTTTCAAGTATCCGATTTTCAAGGTCTTTGGAAGAATTGCTGTATTAAATTTAAGAATGATGGAATTCGTGTCTCGCCTGACGTTATCACGATAAACACGGATCCGTCTAGCTTCGATTACATTTTGATTTGACAGTTCGGACACAATTTCTTGTTCTTCAACACCGGCTAAATCTGGGCAGCGTATTATTCCTCTTGAAGAGTTCAGAGAGCCATGCGCGGAGCATTTTGAAGGTATATTATAAAATTGCTTTAACCCGAGCAGATTTTTTGCATGTTGAGGTTTTTCTACCTCAACAAGAAGGCCGCCAGTTCTCAGCTTTTTCACGGATTTTGGTGATCCAGCAATCGAAACTAATACTTTTTCAATAACGAAGGGCGAAAGCTTTGTCAGAGGTTGTTCGGTATTACAAGATTCAATCACAAGAAACCGGGGAAAGCCATTTGTCGATTCAACTGAAGCAGAGTCGTTTTCCAGATGTTCATGCGGTCGTTTTTTATTTGGGTGATCCATGATTTGATATTTAAAATTCATCATTCGTGGCCCCCACCCACCATGGAGTCCTACAACGGGGACATGGCCAATAGAGCGGAATATCCAGCTCTGCATGTCAGGGTTACCCAAATGATATACTCAGGCAGTGCAAACTAGACAATCCGACAAAGAGGATGCGTGGCAACATCCCAAGAAGCACCCACACAAGTCAATGCCCGACCAAACAGTCCACACAACCCAATTAGCCCATGAGCCTATATTAGACTAGGGACGAAAACATACAAAAGATATGCGATTAAATTGGACAAATTGATGCTGTACGAATACATGCAAGTGCAAAATCAAAAGGTTGGTAATACATGCAGTTTTTTAAAGGTCGTTGTGATACAAGGAAAGGTAGAAGTTTTCTTTTACATCAGCAGTAGTGTTGAAACTGATAAAGGGAACTTTCAAATTGCCCAAAATCTGAATACGACCAGCCGATTGCACTAGACCGGGCCCATCTAGGCTCTCGTTTAGACCGAAGCCGAGGCCAAAGCAGTGTGTTGAAGAGCTGGAGATCCCTGGACTCCCCTCAACTACCAGGACCCTCTTTTCCGGCGTACGAGTCTCCACCCACGGCAAACAGGCGGGTCCATTGGTGGGGTCTTACCACTCTGCAGGACTGGCAGCCGGCGTATTCTACTCCCCGTCCAGCAACCTCAAGGTTGGCTTTGTACATAATATCTCAGCAAAGCAATCAGTATTAATTAAAGATCAGACTGCTTGTTTTATGCAGTCTGATTCTTGGAGGTTATTATATGGCTGATGAGTACAGAACACCATTGGGACAATCGCCTTTGAATGTGTATGGGCATGCGCACCGGAAGGCGATAGTACGAAGGTGATAACACGATAGTACAATGTTGATAATGCGACAGTATGATGAGGAAAACGATAGTACGATGGTGAAACTGCGAAAGTACGATGATGAAAATACGATTGTACGATGATGATAACGCGACAGTACGATGGTGATAATGCAATACTATGATACTACGATGGTGAAAACGTCCAAATTTGGAGAAAAAACGTCGGCATTTTGAAAGTCGAACGTTTTTAGCTCACCTTAGCACAACGTGCTAAAGGTGAGCTATTGTGATCGCCCTATGTCCGGCGTCCGTCGTCCGTCGTCTGTCGTCCGTCAACAATTTCTTTAAACATCTTCTTCTCCTAAACCACTGGACCAATCTTGATGGAACTTGGCAGGGATGTTCCTTGGGTGAAGCTCTACCAAAATTGTTTAAAGAATTGAATTCCACCCACAACTCTGGTTGCCATGGCAACAAAAAGGAAAAAAAGGCAAAATCTTTGAAAATCTTCTTCTCTGAAACTAGAAGGCGCAGGGCTTTGACATTTGGTATGTAGCATCTCCTAGTAGACCTCTACCAAGTTTGTTCATTTGATGCCCCTGGGATCAAAACTGGCCCCGCCCCAGGGGTCACAATTTTCAGCATAGTCACAAAGAAGGAAAACTTTAAAAATCTTCTTCTCTAAAACTGGAAGGCGTAGAGCTTTGATATTTGGCATGTAGCATCTCCTAGTGGACCTCTACCAAGTTTGTACATATGATGCCCCTGGGGTCAAAGCTGGCCCCGCCCCAGGGGTCACAAGTTTGAGCATAGTCACAAAGAAGGAAAACTTTAAAAATCTTCTTCTCTAAAACTTGAAGGCGTAGAGCTTTGATATTTGGTATGTAGCATCTCCTAGTAAACCTCTACCAAGTTTGTTCATATGATGTCCCTGAGATCAAAACTGGCCCCGCCCTCGGGGTTACAAGTTTCCAACATAGGAACAAAGAAGGAAAACTTTAAAAATCTTCTTCTGTAAAACTAGAAGGCATAGAGCTTTGATATTTGGCATGAAGCATCTCCTAGTAGACCTCTACCAAGTTTGTTCATATGATGCCCTTGGAGTCAAAACTGGCCCTGCCCCGGGGGTCACAAGTTCGAACATAGGAACAAAGAGGGGAAACTTTAAAAATCATCTTCTCTGAAACTGGAAGGCGTAGAGCTTTGATATTTGGTATGTAGCATTGCCTAGTAGACCTCTACCAAGTTTGTTCATATGATGCCCCTGGGGTCAAAACTGGCCTCGCCCCGGGGGTCACAAGTTCGAACATAGGAACAAAGCAGGAAAACTTTAAAAATCTTCTTTTCTGAAACAGGAAGGCATGGAGCTTTGATATTTGGTATGTAGCATCTTCTAGTGGATCTCTACCAAGATTGTGCATATGATGCCCTTGGGGCAAAAGCCCTGCCCCGGGGGTCACAAGTTCTAGCATAGGAATAGAGAAGGAAAATTTTATGAATCATCTTCTCTGAAACTGGAAGGCTTAGAGCTTTGATATTTGGCATGTAGCATCGGCTAGTAGACTTCTACTAAGTTTGTTCATATGATGCCCTTGGGGTCAAAATTGGCCCTGCCCCGGGGGTCACAAATTCAAACATAGGAACAAAGAAGGAAAACTTTAAATATTTTTCTCTTAAATGGGAAGGCATGGGGCTTGGTATGTAGCATCTCCTAGTGGACTTCTACCAAGTTTGTTCCGATGATGCTGCTTGGGTCAAAACTGGCCCAGCCCCTGGGGTCACAAGTTCGAACATAGGAACAAAGAAGAAAAACTTTAAAATTTTTCTTTTCTGAAACTGAAAGGTGTGGAGCTTTGATATTTGGTATGTTGCATCTCCTAGTGGACCTCTACCAAGTTTGTTCATGTGATGCCCCTGGGTCAAAACTGGCCCCGACCCGGGGGTCACAAGTTCGAAGATAGGAACAAAGAAGGAAAACTTTAAATTTCTTTTTCTCTTAAACGGGAAGGTGTAGAGCTTTGATATTTGGTATGTAGCATTTCCTAGTGGACCTCTACCAAGTTTGTTCATATGATGCCCCTGGGTCAAAACTGGCCCAGCCCAGGGGGTCACAAGTTCGAACGTAGGAACAAAGAAGGAAAACTTTAAAATTCTTCTTTAAAACTGGAAGGCGTAGAGCTTTGATATTTGGTATGTAGTGATTCTCTTTTAAGTTTGTTTGCCCATCTAAGCGCAACAAGTTCATTGAGTTCAAAATTGGGTCATCTTGGGTCATAAACTAGGTCACTAGGTCAAATTAAAGAAATACGTTGTTGGCACTCTCGAGGCCACATTATTTGCTCAATTGCCTTGAAAATTATTTAGAAAGTTTGTCTTTATAAAGTCTCACATAAGATTAATTTGGGTCAACTTGGGTCATAAACTAGTTCACTTAGTCAAATTAAAGAAATACCTTGTTTGCACTCTTGAGGCCACATTTTTTGCTCAAATGACCTGAAATTTGGCCAGAATGTTTGTCTTGATGAAATACCAGATGAGTTTGGATTTGGGTCACCTGGAACCATAAACTAGGTCACTAGGTCAAAATAAAGAAATACCTTGTGGGCACTCTAGAGGCCACATTCTTTGCTTAATTGCCTAGAAAATTGGTCAGAATGTTTGTCTTTGTAAAATCTCACATGAGTCTGAATTTGGTAGAACTGGAGTCATAAACTAGGTCACTTGGTCAAATTAAAGAAATAGCTGGTGGCACTCTAGAGGCCACATTTATTATTCATTTGATTTGAAAATTGGTTAAAATGTTTCTCTTGATGTAGTCAATGACCAGTTCAAATTTAGGTCACCTGGGGTCATAATGTAGGTCACTAGGTCAAATTAAAGAAATATATTTAGGGCACTCGAGGCCACAATTTTTGCTCAATTGACTTCAAAATTGGTCAGAATGTTTGTCTTCATGAAATATGAGTTTGAAATTGGGTCATCTGCGGTCAAAAACTAGGTCACATGGTCAAATTAAAGAAAAGCCTTTAAGGCACTTTACTAAGGTGAGCGACCCAGGGCCATCATGGCCCTCTTGTTTTTTTTTAAGTCCATATTTTGACAAAAACATCCGGGAATTTCAAACCGGACGTTTTTTCAAAAAACAATGCACAAAGGTTTTGACGCGTGTGATAAATTTCGATATCGTCTATTCAGTGAAAGGATGGCACTTTACAACGAGTCTCTAATTATGTTAAAGCGTTTTGGTGATCAAGATTACGGTGTAGAGATGAAATTAAACATATGCGATTGTTTAACCAATTATGACCGGGTTATGGTAAGTTTTTTTTATATATATATTATTTACTTATTTCCACAAAATGCAAGATTTTTTTTTTACGGTGGTATAAAGCGCCGAATTTGTACAGTAAATACAAAGTTTCTAAGTTTAACTGTTTACCAAATGAGAAATTGTTGGACTTGTCCAAATTCACAGCAGTTGCAGACAACCGGTCAAATGTGGTTTAGCCCTTTACTACACAATCCAGACTTTTTACAACCCTGAGGAAGACGACTTTTGAAAGCATTGTGGGAAAAGGAGAAAATGCTGGTAACCTTTTCCCACAATATTTTCTAACCTTCCTAGCACAAATTGAAATTTTTCAGTCACATTTATTCTGTCGGCTGCAAATGCTTTTAGTTTGGACTAGTCTAAGATTTTGTCGTTTGGTAAAGAGTTGGTTGCCAGCATTTTCTCCTTTTCCCACATTGTTTTCCCACATTGTTTTCCAAAGTCTTCTCCCTCAAGATCGTTAAGATTCGGGATTGTGTGGTAAAGGGTTAATGCTTTTTCCTTTCTATTCATAGAATTGACAGCTTGCAGCTGACATTATGGAAGTGTCAGGCAGGAATCAGACAGGGAGTGGCTACACAACAACAGGTGTTCAGTGTGACCCTTGTTCATTACTGAACAAGGATGTACAGGCTGAACATTATTGTGTAGAGTGTGTGGAGTTCTTCTGTGATAATTGTTGTTCAGTACATAAAATGTCAAAGTTATCAAGAAATCACAAGTTTTTATCTAGGGATGAAATGCCACCGCAGAAACTGACCTCGACACAGGAAAATGTATGTTCTAAACACAGAGGGAAAATATTGGAGTACTATTGTAAGATTCATAAGAACTTCTTCTGCACTCTTTGTGTGACTCTGGAACACAAGAATTGTGCAATTGACTATATAGATGATATTGCACAAGACTTTGAGACAAGTCCAGGGTACAGATCTTTAACAGAGAAAATTTCAAGTCTTTTACAGCAGTTAAAAGATATGAAGAAAATTTCCACAGAAAACAGTCAAGACCTACAACCAATGTATACCCAGTTTGTATCGGATGTGAAATCATTTCGTGCAGAAATCAACAAACTTCTAGATTCACTGGAAACAACCATTTTGAAAGAAGCCCAGGATGTGAAGGAGTTTGATATGAAAGCTGTCCAATCTGTGTCTGCAGCGTGTGATACACTGACCACTGATGTCAGTGAAATTGTCTCTAACTTAGAAAATAATGAACAATACAAACAACAGCGACAGTTGGTGATCTCTGCAAAGAAAGCTGAAACCCAGATCTGTGAATTTGAAAAGAAAATGGCTGACATATCCAGTCAAAACAAGATAAGAAATTATAAATTTCACAAAAATGAGAAAATGCTGCATTCACTTCAATCTATGTACAAACTTGGTACATTAGTGGAGAGAGAGAAGGAGGGAGGAAAAACAGAGATGGAGAGAAAAGAGAAAGAAAATGTAAAGCTTGTCAACAAAGATCCCAAATCTGTCAGAGCCAGTTATGTAGGACAAATCAATGTTAAACATTCACAAGATGAACGTGACTGTTGGATTACAGGCAGTGTACCAGTAATAAAAGATCCTTACAGAATAGCTCTAACAGATTGTAACAACTACAGTGTAAAACTTGTAAGTGTTGACAGTAAGAGTATTCTATCTTATCTAAAACTTTCCACATCACCATGGGATGTTATTTGTATTGATAAAAGTCAGCTAGTCATTGCATGTTACAATAAATTAGTTTTTGTAAATGTTGGACAGACTTTGACTGTAAACAAAAAACTTCAAGTTATTGGAGACTGTAGAGGGATTATTTTTTATGATAATCAATTATTTGTGTCATTTGGTAGACCAGAACCTGCTGTTAAATTAATCAGTCTACATGGAGAAATATTGAAAACATTTTCTACAGACCAAAATGGACAACCTCTGTTTAAATGTCCCTTGTATATTTGTCTTAGTAATTCCAAGTCTACACTGTTTGTAAGTGACCAGGGTACAAACACTGTGACAAGTGTAGATGTGGACGGTGGAGTTCAAAATGTGTACAGAGATACTAACCTGAAGCGTCCACGTAGTCTGACTGTAGATAGATATGATAATATTTATGTAGCTGGGGGTGTCTCACACAACATACACCAGATATCTACACAGTGTAGACCCATACAAATATTACTGGATCAAACACAAGGAATGGAAGGTCCACAGTCAGTGACATATTGTGAAACAGAAAACAAACTTTATATCAGCCATGGTGACATATCTAAACAAAATGTTTTGTCAGTTTATCAACTACAGTAGAAAACAACACATACTGGTGACCTGCTGTAAGGGTAAGTCTGTTTAAGCTTTTACCACACAATCTTGTGTTTTAATGCCCCTGAATAAGTAGTCATCTGAAAACATTGTGGAAAAAGGAGAAAATGCTGGTAACCAGCATTTTCTCCTTTACCCGCAATGTTTTCTGGTCCATTCAATGAAAACTACCGCCATTTGACCAATATTTAACCACCCTTTACTAAATGACAAAATGTTAGACTATTCTAAATTGAAAGTTTTTGCAGACGACAAATAAAGGTGACTGAAAAATTGAAATTTGTTATAAGAAGGGTAGAAAACATTGTTACAAAAGTAGGAAATGCTGGTTACCAGCATTTTCTCCTTTTCCCACAAAGTTTTCAAAAGGCTTCTTTCTAAATGTTTATAAATGTTTATAAGTCACGATGTTTGGTAAATAGCAGAGGTAGTAGTAGTTGTAGTAGTAGTTATGTTCAATTCTGCAAACAAAGAGAACATGTATGTTGTTTTGTACATTCAATGTGTAGATCAAGATCAGGCTGCACAGAACATATACAGTGTAGTCTTAGACGTAAACAGTTGTACATATCTCAACGAAATATTTTGTCTGTTTATCAACTGCAGTAGAAAACTACACATAATGACGACATGTTGTATGGATAAGTCTATTTTTAGGCCAGGGAATCCCTCTCAAGGGATTCCTTTGCCTATAGCGATCGTAAGCTGACTTTTCCGGACTACTTTCAGACAAAATGTTGTACGGTGTGTTCACTCTATATCGCTGAGTCCGCCAAAACAACTAGTTTCCTAAGTACAGAGATTGCTTATCACACGTGAATGTTTTCCCTTTCCTTAAAGCTTTCCAACATCTGCATAGTGCTATGGAATTGCAAGGGTATTACAGCCCTTTAATAACTAACGAGTGTGTGTTTTAAGGGTTGTGTCCCTGTTGAACACACAACATGACGGTCAATAATTTTCCATCACTGTGATTGGATACTGAAATCCTCTCGTATTACAGACATGATATCACCTTCTAGTGTACTAGCGCGAGAGAAAAAACCGAGAACCAGTTTTCTATTTTTAGTTTCCATTGTCACTTGCTAGTTACTGTCTGCGTTTCAAATAAAGATCAAAGGGAACCGCGCGCCGCATCTCCTTTGACTGCCTGGCGAAAAATTGAGATATACGATTTTCCATGGAAATGTCGATAGTTGAATGAGATTATTGGTGTATTAACTGCATTTATTATCAGTTTCTTTTAATCATTTAGAACTGAACTTCTTGATTTTCACTATATGTTTAGAAAAAAAAAAAAAAAAAAAAAAAAATCGACAGAATCAAGAAATATGCAGAAATTAAAAGAAATCATACACTCTTTTTTTCTGTGTGAATCGATTTAAAACATCCCTCTTTTTGTCAGAAGAATAAGCAAACATTATGGAAAAATAAGAATTTTTTATTCTATCTACATTTTCCGATAATCAACCATGTTATCTGCTTATATTATTTTTTTGTGACGACTTTTGATTGATTACAAATCATGAAAGTGTTGTGCGATCCTTGGACACTTTTTAACTTTCAAACAAAATAATTTGAAAATAAAAGGTGTGTTTAAAAAATTAGGCTTTAATTTATCAGTTATTCATCACATTTACATACCTAGAGTTTCATTCACATAACTGGTAGTTTCCGAAACATTGTTTGAAAATGAGAAATGAAAGTTTAAGAATATTCATTTTGAAATATATCCCGAATGTGCAAATTCATTTTTAGCGCCAGAAGCCGTTGTTGGAATCTCTCTCTCTCTCTCTCTCTAATGGGACGAGAAGGGCTAGTGGACGCGTCTTTGTATGATATAGTGAAAAGAATAGATTTAGATCGACTGTTTGAGAACAAAACTGCGATGAATTGACATCACCCTGCCCTGCGTTCGCGATATGAAGGGTTGGCATTTGCGTTGTGTCCAATTCGAAATTGTGTCTTATCTTTCTTATCACTGACGGTATTTATTTGAAACTTGGAATATATGTGCGTTATCATAAAGATTAACCGTAACCAATAAGCCAAATAACTCAAAAATGAATTTGCTTGATTGAAGCGCCTTTTCGACTTAGACATTTTTAAAGCCATTATCATGCACCCTATAGCCGAGCGTTGGTATCTACTACTTTGCTTCGGTTTTATTATAGAACCTGGCTTCTGAGCACTGCTTTATTTATTTATTTATTTATTTTTCTTTCTTTTTTTTTTTTTTTTTTGCATTAATTTAATTTTTCCTGTTGATTATTGTATTATTCCATATTATGCATGACAGTACCCCTTTACCAATTAATTATTTTGGTATAATTGAATCGGCCTGACTGTCTGTATGGTACTGATAATTAGAAAATGAGGTCTCGTGTTCTTTAGAGATTACAGATCACCAGATTTCCTGGCCTTCAGTACTATCATTACTTTGATTATCACTATTTGCTGTATAGGTAGCAGGAATGATAGTTTTATTCTTTGTACTCAGTGCAGCATTATGCTTGTCTATAGACTGTGCAGATCAAGATTAGACCGCAGAAAAAGTGGAAACTCATGTTGGATAGATTTGAATTAACAGATATTGATTGAAAAATAATTTTGTAAAAACAACCTTGAGTGTGGAATTCAGTATATATACATGTAGATAGGTCTCTTCTATTTCAGTGCAAATGTCCGTTACTCTGTTTAGCATTCTGATGGTTATCCGATTTTAACACATTGAAGATTTCACTGAGCAGGCCACTTTTGTAAACATTGCGGTTAAAAGAGAAAAATATTGCTTTTTTACTCATGTTTTATTTCTCAGGTTCTCAATTGTAAGTTTTTACCAAAAAGTCCTGAGTTTTAATGACACCATGAAAGAAAACTTTTGAAAACATTGTGGGAAAAGGAGAAAATGATGGTTACCAGCACATTTTAGCTCACCTGAGCACAAAGTGCTCATGATGGGTTTTTGTAATCATGCCATGTCTGGCATCCGTCGTCACCCTTTACCTTGTGTAAACTCTAGCCACATTTTCAGTCCAGTGCTCATAAAACTTGCTCAGAATGTTTGTCTTGATGATGTCTATGAAGGGTTCAAAAGTGGGTCATGTGGAGTCACAAACTAGGTCACTAGGTGAAATTTTAGAAAAAAAAAAAGTGTGTGCACTTTAGAGATTGGGACTGCCCTTGCTCCAAAAAATAGGGACGAGTGACTTCTCCTTCCGGCTGAAACAGGGAGAAGTTTGCTAACTTTGGGAGAAGTGCAAAACCATTGCAAGTGCACTTATAACAGTTTTACACTTGCCCCTCAAACTTGTTTAGCTTTTCAACCACAAAATTTAAGACTTTTCCAAAATGAAAGCAGTCAATAATATTGTTCAAACAAGGAAATTTATCTTTGAAAGGGTAGGGAATATTGGTGAAAAAGGAGAAAATTCTTGTTATCGAATTTCTCCCTTTCCCTAAATGTTTGTTAAAACTTTCGTGGATAAAACATATGCACACGGCCATGAACTCGCCGACGAACCACAGACGACATGCTGAATGCAAGTATTCAGTGATTTTGGTAACTTTTCAAGCTTAAAATGTAACAGTCTGAAATATTTTTGGGATGACAGTTAAACAATTACGGGGAAGTGAACCAGTTCAGGTTTTACAAAATAAAACCCTCCCTTCTTATTTTTCACATGCCAAATGAAAGCGCCTACTAATACGGCATGTATTTTTCCGAGTTTGCAGACATTACACAGTCGGTGTGTACATGTCAACTGCCAAATTGTTACTTCAGTTGACATACTGTGACTTATTAATTACTAGTTTCGGGTTAACAACAAGTGTCGGTTGAAAGACAACCAAGGTGTATTGCCACGCTTCACGTAGGTCAGATTATAGTAACAATTATTTCCCGGGGTATTGGCGACAGATATGATAAGATGCACCTATCCAAGAAAATAAGGGCGACTTGAACTTTGCTTTTCTAGACGGAGAGGGCGAAGTGAAAAATTCTACGGCGGAGTTATTGCCCTTGTTGCTCTTGGGGCAGTCCCTGTAGAGGCCACATTTTCGGTCCTATACTCATGAAAGTTGGTCAAAATGTTTGTTTTGATGACATCTTGGACAAGTTTGAAAAATGGTCACCTCGGGCCAAAAACTCAATCACTCTGTCAAATCTTAAAAAAACTTTGTATGCACTCTAGAGGCCACAATTTCATCCTGATACTAATGAAATTTGGTCGAAATGTTTCGCTGGAGGAAATCTTGAAGAACTTCAAAATTCACTTAGGTTCAAAAAGTTGGTCACTGTGCTAAATCTTAGAAAAACGCTGTGTGCACTCAAAAGGCCATATTTTCCATGTGATATTCATGAAACTAGGTCAGAATGTTTCTCCGGATGAAATCTCGGACAAGTTTGAAATTGGGTCATGTTTGTTCAAAGCCAAATCTTTGAAAACACTTGTGTGCACTGTAGAGGCCACATTTTCGTTCAGATCCTCATGAATCTTTGTCAGAATGTTTATCTCTTAAGATCTCGGATAAGTTCAAAATACGGTCACGTCGGGTTTACAGGTAGGTCACAGAGCCAAATCTTAGAATAACATTGTGTGCATTCTAGTGGTCACATTTTTAGCCTGATCAACATGAAACTTGCTCAGAAAGTTTGCCTGGATAATAACTCTGACAAGTTTGAAATTGGTTCACGTCAGGTCAAAAAGTAGGTCACTGGGCCAAATCTTAGAAAATCTTGTGTGCTCTATAGAGGCCGCAAATTATCCTGATACTCCTGAAACTTGGTCTGAATGTTTATCTCAGACAACTTTAAAATTTGGTCATGTCAGGTCAAAAAGTAGGTCACTGTGCCAAATCTTAGACAAAACTAACCATAAAAGCCACATTTTTAGTCTGATAGTCATGAAACTTCGTCAGGCTGTTTCTCTGGATGGTATTCCGGACAAGTTTGATATTGAGTTACGTCTGGTCAAAAACTAGGACACTGGACCAAATCTTAAAAAAAAAAAAAAAAAAAAAAAAAAAAAAAAAAAACAGGTGAAGTTTAATGGCCATATTTTCAGCCAGATTCAAAATTCTAAAATAGGTCAAGTAGGTCAAAAGGTAGATCAGTGACACTCATGTGTTTTACATCATAAAGACCATGATCTTTTCAGCTTTATCAAACCTAGATTACATAACTCAGGTGAGTGTTTTAGGGCTAATGGCTCTCTTGTACACAGAGATCAGAGCACTATAAAATCTGCTTCATAACTTTAATTGCCTTTGTAGCCTGTTTGGATCAAGATCAGACTGCTCAAAAAGTCTTTGATATTTACTGTCTACTTTGCTGGGTCTTTCAAGACAAAGGCAATAATGAATATTAAAATCTCTAGATCTAAGCTGTTAAGAAAAGATAAGAGGGAGGGGGCCGTCCTATTGACCCATTACCACACAGTCATGAGTTTAAATGAACCTGTAAAAGAAGGCTTTTGAAAACGTTATGGGAAAAGGAGAAAATGCTGGTAACCAGCATTTTCTCCTTTTCCGACGACGTTTTCAACCCTATGGAAGACAGAAATCGTCCTTTCAACAACACTTCATTTTTCGTTTGTAAATGCTTTGAATTTGGTCCATGCCTAAATTTTTGTGTAGAAATAAAGGATTGTGGCCAAAAGGAATCTTAGAGTGGCTGTTCGTTTTTTTCCTAACAGAAAATTCTGATTGTTTTAAAAACTTGGTCTTCAAGAATTTAAAACTTTACCACACAATCCTAAGTTTTAATGACCCTGACAGAAAGACTTTGAAACATTGTGGGAAAAGGAGAAAATACATTTTATCCTTTACCCACAAAGTTTTGTGCCCTTTCACAGACAAATTCCACCACTACAGCCACATTTGATTTTTTGTCTGCAAATGCTTTCACAATGGATCAGTCTAAAATTATGGGGTAAGGGGTCAGTCGTGATGGTACTGGATTGAAACAGTCTGATTCATAGTGAGCTTATTTTGCCAATGTTTGAAATTGCCATAAGTGGAATAGAGATACTGGAATGTATTTCGTGGCAGATTTTCTCAGAAAAAAATAACATGGTTAAACGTTACTAGATCTCGAGAGCCATGTGAAAACTTGTCATGCAGGAAACATCTGACCACAAAATCAAATTGGTTTATTTTGTTCTCTGTTATTGTTGTTAACTGATCATTTACAGTTATGTGATATTGACCTGTACACCTATACTGCAAATTTACATATAATGTCTTTACAAGGGTTATTATAGACAAGCCTCCATCTGCTTTCCCCTATGCTAGACTCAATAGCTCAATTAGTTAGGTACAGCCCAGCTTAAAGATACATCCTTACAGCAGTGAAAATTTGGTAGACTGTAGAATGATTTAAAATTTAGTTAACTGTATAAACATGGCTAAATTACTGATATATAAGGGATAAATACATGTACTGGAAATCTTTTATTTAACCCTTTACCAAACAATACCGTGTTTTCACGTCCCTGAGGAAGAGGCCTTTTGAAAACATTGTGGGAAAAGGAGAAAATGCAGATTGCTGGTAATCATCATTTTCTCCTTTTCCCAAAAATCCTTAAATTCATGCATACCACTTTCCAATTCGTCGTCTGCAGATGCTTTCAATTTGGAAGGGGGGTAAAATTTGTCGTTTGGAAAAGGATTAAAACCGAAAATATCACAATAGTGATTTCTTTGATGGCCCCAGGGAAATGGAATGCATTTTTATCTGTCATACCTGTAATTGATTCAACAATCAGGAGCAACATTTGGCATGAAGAAAAAAGAATGACTATAGTTTGATAAAATAAAGATGAAATGGGTTAAAAACTGACTGAAAATGAGTGTAGAAGTATCTTTAAGTGCCTTTCACTACTATAGTTGCTTTTGCGGCCCAGGTAGATCAAGATCAGACTGCATAAACATGCAGTTTGATATTTGATCTATACACTGTCCATTTTGCTGAGACATTATAGATAAACAACTGACCTTCACATTGCAGCAATTTGGGTTTTATTTCTAGATTTAAAATGTCTGTTGGGTTTATTCAGTGCTCTTAGGGTTAAGTTGTTTTTACATGTTATCCCAAATCCCAGCTTGGCCAAAGTCTTTGAGGATTGATGATAGTCATTAGATTGATTAATAGTTTGGTATTAAACACTGTTTTCAACATTATTCCATTTATAACGTGGGGACCAGTGCACCTATCCTGAAGCTTCCTGAAGTTTCTTTTACTGTTTATATACACAATATTCTTCCCAAGCCACAGGCTGCTTTTCCAAAAAAAAAAAAAAAAAAAAAAGTCAAAACAATGATTAGGGTTTAGAGAGGAATGAATCTTGTAGCAGTGACTATCATCAGTCCTCGGGAAAAAGGCAGAGCTTGGGGCTCAAACCAGTGACCCCAGTTCTCAACTCCTGTATTCTACAGACTGCGCTACCAGCACTGATGATTGTCATTGGGACAGAAATCATTCATTGATATTTTATAAGGGGAGACATCAAATAGTGTTAATAGAATGTCATGTAAATGTGAAGTCTGATCTTGGTCTACAGTGTCAGCAAAATATACTGCCAAAGCAACATAAGGACCTGGTGTGCCAAGGGCTCTAAGCTTTAAAAGTATAGATTTGCAGTAATTGATTACACATTTACCATTGTTACAATCTTGTGTTTTAACCCTTTACCACACAATCCCGACTTTAACGACCCTGTAGAAAGAAGGCTTTTGAAAACATTGTTGGAAAAGGAGAAAATGCTGGCAACCAGCATTTTCACATTTTCCCACAATGTTTTCTACTCTTTCGGACGAAAATTCCATCTTTTGAGCCATATTTAATTTGTCATCTGCAAATGCTTTCAATTTGGACTATTCTAAAAGTTTGTCATTTGGTAGAGTTAACAACCCTTGCCTGCCCGGGTAGCTCAGTGGTTGGCGTATCTGACTTGTGACCTGGTGTTTGTTCGATACCCGGTTGACGCATTCTGGCAATTTTTCTCCTTCACCTCTGATGCATGTGGAAAAAGTAGTCAGTGACTTGGAAAGAAAGTCGTGTCAGTACTGGTGTAAGAAAACCAGGAAACACATGCATAAGTGCACTGACTGCCGTGATATGACATTAGCTATTGAAAGGGCGTTAACCTCCAATACAAACAAACAAGTTTAACAACTCTGAGGAAAAAGCCCTTTGAAACATTGTAGGAAAAGAAGAAAAGGCTGGTAACCAGTCGTCTGCAAATAGTTTCAATTTCGATAAGTGTAGTTTTTTGTCTGGCAAAGTGTTAACCCTTTCCCACACAAAAAAATGTTGAACTTGTCCGTATTGAAAGAATTTCCAGAGAACAAACTAAATGTAGCTTAAATGATAGGATTTGTCTTTGAAAGGGTCGAAAACAGTGTGAGAAAAGGAGAAAATGCTGGGTCGCAGCATGAAAGCCTCATTTTTCAGGATCATTGAAACAAGGAATTGTTTGGTAAAGGTTAACCCTTTAGCACATAATCCCAAGTTTTAACGACCCTTAAGAACAGAGTGTTTGAAAACATACCTTTTCGGAGAAAGAAATATCTTTTTCGTACACTGATTTTGTCACTTGTAAATGCTTTCATTTTGAACCAGTCTGAACTTTTGTTGTGTGTGGTAAAAGGTTAATTCTTAAACAATTTTGAGTTTTAACGCCCCTGACAAAGAGGGCTTTTGAAAACATTGTGGAAAAAGGAGAAACTGCTGGTAACCAGCATTTTCTCCTATTTCCACAATGTTCTTAAAAGGCTTTTTTCTATAGGGTCTTCAAAGCATGAAGATTGTTGAATGGTTAAATTGAGGCTTATAAAATTAAAAACATTATATAGAACATAGTTAAGGTTAACCCTTAATTAACAATTTCTCCTGTTCCCACAATGTTTTCAACTTCTTTCGTGTCAAATCTTGTCATTTGAGTCACTTTTCGATTGTAGTCTGCAAATGCATGTGAATCATGTTCTGAGAAAAGGAGGGCTTAATGCATCTGCGAAAAGTATCGACCCAGGTCAGGCTGCGCAGTCCGCAGAGGCTGATCTGGGCCGAAACTTTTCACTATTGTCAATTTTTTGTAATATCCGAGGACCAGTCTACCTCATGATTTAGTTGGTTGTTAAAAAAGTGGCTATTATTGATCCATAATTATATGATGGCCATATTTTCAGCCATTAACGTATGAAACTTGGTCAGAATGTTTGTCTTGATGATACCTCTTACAGGTTTGAAACAGGGCCATGTCGGGTCAAAAAGTAGGTCACTGGACCAAATCTTAGAAAAAACCTTGTGTGCTCTCTAGAGGTCACATTTTTAGCCTGATGCTCATGAAACTTGGTCAGAATGTTTGTCTTCAAGATATTTCAGACAAGTTCGAAAATGTGTTATGTTGGTTCAAAAAGTAGGTCATTGGGCCCAGTCTCACAAAAAAAAAAAACAAAAAAAAAAACATAGAAACCACATTTTCAGTCCAACACTCATGAAATTTGGTCAGAATGTTTGTCTCAATGATATCTTGTACAAGTTCGAAATTTTGCCATGTCAGGTCCAAAAGTTGGTCACTTACACTCATGTATTTTACCTACTGTAGATGATCTTACTCAGGTGAGCGCTTTAGGGCCAATGGTCCTCGTGTTATTATTATTTTCATTAATTTATTATGAGTTTCATTATTAATTTTATCTTTATTGTTTTTTTTTTTTTTTTTTCAGCTAATGGTAGACTGTTGAGACGATGTCATGCAGAACATTTAACTGTGAATATAGAGTGAAAAGATGTTCTAGACTTGTTGAGCAGAAATTATACCCATAATTTCGTGGAGAAACTCAGTGTATCTTTTAGTATAGGTCAAATTGAAAAGGCTGTGCGTATCGGTGATTTCCTTTGTTTTTTCATGAAAATCCTTCTTCACAAACACTTTATATTAGAGATTTGTTTCATTAAACATTAGTAGTAAAGGAGGGTAGCAGCGGGACACGGAGGCGCCGTGTCCCGCTGCTACCCTCCCTGGTGTCCGAAACTGGGGTATTTTGTCCCGCTGCTACCCTACCCCAGCTCGTGGTAGGGTAGCAGCGGGACAAATCTTGTCCCAAAATGTCAATTTACCCTTATCTCTCCCTTAACCCTTCTAAAACCCTTTTTAAAATCCTTTTAAAACCTTCTAAAACCCTTATCGCAGTCCTTAACGGTTGTTGTAACCCTTAACGTTTTGCTGCAACCCTTAACTTTTACACAGACAAGGGCTCTGTTGGACTTAGTCTTTTTTCCACGATATGACTTATAAACCGGATCAGACTGATTCAAGCAGAGACTCTGTTGGAGTTAGTCTGATCTTGATCTACACTGTTCGTCTTTGTCTTTCTCTATCATCGTTCGCCTCTGTAGGACTTAGTCTTTTCTCCATCTTCGTTCGTCTCTGTAGGACTTAGCCATTTCTCTGCTTCCGAAGGACTTAGCCATTTTTCTATCATTGTTGGACTTAGTCTTTTTCTCCACGATAGGTCTATATGGGTACTGACATGTCCTCGGGGTGAAATATCGTGTTGGACTTAGTCTTTTCTCCATCTTCGTTCGTCTCTATAGGACTTAGCCGTTTCTCTGTTAGTGTTGGACTTAGTCTTTTTTTGCCGTCTTCGTTCGTCTCAGTCTTTCTCTATCATCGTTTGGACTTAGTCTTTTCCCAACGAAAATGGACTATACGTCAGCTCAGATTCGCTCAGAGACGGTGTATAGTACAATTTCATACCATACAAAAGGTATGTTGAACTTAGTCTTTTTCTTTGGCTATATGATCTGAGTAGGTTTTCAGACATTTCCCGGAGATCACATCGTCTAGACTTATTCGATCTTAGACTTATTCGTCCCTACTTTTGTTCGTCCAATTTTTGCCTGCAAGTTTTTAATTGTAAATTTTTGTCTGTAAGATTTTTATTTGTAAAAATTTTTTTCTCTTTGCGAGATTTTTGTTTGCAAGATTTTTCTATTGATAAAAAATTTTTCTGTGCAACATTTTTCGTCTGCAAGTTTTAATTGTGAAATCTTTTTTCTCTGTAAGATTTTTCTATTGATGAAAAAATTTTCTTTCTCTCTGTTCAGTTGAAGAAAGACCTATTGGACTTAACGACGATGACAATTCTCAAAAGATAGACTTCCTGGATATTGGATAGTCCTGAAAAGGACTGTTTTGTTTTTGGAGATTGTACTGTCTTATTGTCTTTTCTGCGTTTTGTTCTTTCTCGTCTAATGACAGCAACCGAAATTCTCATGACAGATGCGACAACTCCCAGTTCTTTTTGTAATTGTCATTTCCCCGTCATTCGTAGTGATCTTTCTCCCAAATTTAACATCAACCAATCTCGTCTTGGTATACTTTTTGATTTATTCGTGCTGCTCGAGAGTCGAATGACTATAGAAGAAGTTCGCTGGTTTTTGGTGGAGGGATTGACCTACTTTGACTCAGAATTAACGTTAGCCAATCGTTAGCCTCTTTACATTTTTGGAGCTGACGCTCTTTTAATGTTGTAGATAGATCATATAGTACGTTATGTTTTATCTACATGCTTTCGCCCACGTTCGCGCTCTTAATTCTAACGCAAAGTAGGTCAATCCCCCTACCAAGCTATAAAGCCAGCGATTCTTTCTATGGACCATTTTCACGACAGAGCTGTCCGAATTCTGCTGTGGGTTGTTCTGTGGGAAGAAGGTTGAGAAAACGGCAGGAGTCGAGACTTCTCTATCTTTTCTCTGAATTTTGGTATTAACTTGCTCGGATAGTTAATTTAATACCAATCCAGAGAGATGGTAAAAAACAGTTCTTTTCAGGGCTAACCAATACCCAGAAAGTTCTATCTTTCAAATTGTCAAAGAACAAAAAGTCAAGTCCTATACATATGTTTTCATATTTTTATTTAAAAACTTTTTGTACAATGATCATTTTCTGAGTGAGAGAAATATATACAAAGCTGTGAGAACAAATGAATAATTTCGAGTAAGAAAAAAACAATTGAATCGTTTTTGAATCGCTTTTTGAAAATGCTGCCACACATTTTACAATTCACTATGCTTTTTTCTTTTTCTTCGGGATGTCACCCTCACATTCACTCTTGCGTTTCTTTCCATTGTTTTTAATATCGATGTTTTTAATACGGTTGTTTTTCAACACAATATCTGGGCAACTTTTACTCCTGTGTTTTTTTTTGAATTGTAAAGGAATCGGTTCTCCTTTTTCTTCACAACGTCAGATTCCCATTTACGTCTCAATTCCATATCTGAGCAGATCTTCATTTCTTCTCGTCGAATAAGCTTTACTGGCGGGACTTTTTTGTTTTTCCCCTCTCCAGACACTGAAGAGGCTTTCTTGTTTTGGTCCTTTCCAGACACTGAAGAAGCTTTCTTGTTTTTCCCCTCTCCAGATAACCTTTCTGAAGAAAGCTCGTTGTTTTGGCCGTGTATAAGAGTGTCCTCTGAAGAAAGTTTATTTTTTTGTGAACTTTGTCGCGATTTATCATGTATTTCTATCGGCTCTCTGCAGATCTCTGTATCGCTGATATTTGTGTTGTCATTCTCCATATTTTCGATCTGATTTTCAGTCGATGAGGTTGTAGCCTGTGGTGAACTTGTATTCCATTTATTGTCGATAGCTTTATATGATAATAGAGCCCCAACGTATTTCATGTGCTGGAATTCACCACCGGTTTCCATTGTTTCCGAAATTTTGACATCGTGACTATAGGGGTCCACGAAGACATAAACGAATCTCCACATCTGTTTTTCTTTTTCTGGACATTGTCTGGCCCAATGTCCTGATGTGTCGCATGTAAAACAAATATTCGTTCTCATATCACCCACTCCATGGCGTTTGTCGAATGTTGACTGATCCAGGACTCTGGTGACACGATAAACATCTTTTTTTGTGAAATGTTGGTGGGATAGAAATGATCCCACGTAGTTACCAGTATGGTAAACTTGATAGCTTGACGGTATATTGGTGATCTCATAATCGTGGGTGTATGGGTTAACATACAGATACATTCTCTTTGGTGTTGTACTTTGCAGCTTGAACTCACTCATTTTTTTCTACCAACTGTCCTGTTCGAAATCTTTCCGAGGAATGATGAAGATTTCAAGCGTAACGTCTCTTTTTATACTCGATTGATCTGAAAAATGTTATAAAAAAGCTAGGATTTTTTGAGTTCTGGGTTATTGTTTGACTTACAATCAACCATAAAACAATTATGGTTAAAAGATTAGTACCCTATTCAAACAGTACAAGTGACGATGAGTCAATTCAGCCAATACCAAAAAAGAGAAAAAAATTACTACCGGCAAAAAAAAGAAAAAGAATCCTAGTCTATCCAGATAGTAGTACCAATGATGAAAGCGACAATGAGGGAATTTCACCGTTAACCAAAAAATGTAAACCATTGAAAGAAGAAAGTGACGGTGAAAGTGATTTCTCCTCAACGAAGGAAAAATCTTTGAAAGAAGATGTTGAATCGTTTTCACTCAAGAAAAAATCTTTGAAAGAAAGTCACGATGAGTCGTTTTCGCCCAAGAAAAAACCTGAGCGAATGAATGTGGACTGTACCAGCGAAGACGAGAAATCATTGAAAGAAGACAAAAAATCTTTGAAAGAAGAAGACAAAACATCTTTGAAAGAAGAAAGCGAACCATTTTCGTCCAAGAAAGAAGAATCTATTTCAGACCCGAGAAGTCTAGATATGAAAAGTCTATACACCTTAACAGAGATGGGAAAAAAGAAGTCAAGGAAATTCAAAACAGAATCCCATGTATTGGAGGCGTCTTTTAAGAAATTCGATGAGTTACCACCACAGCAATTGACCGTCTTATTTGACGATGTTATCCAACAAATAGTTCAAAAGTTAAAGGCTGAATCGAGGGATATGATTAGAATTAGCATCAATCACCCCTCATTGGCTATAGGGATTCATATTCCCTTTCTATACGTAGAAGAGTTAGAGAGTCATACTATGTTGGACGAAATTGAAAAAGTTCTACAGTCGAATGAGGAATTCGTCTTGAACGATGGTCGCATGACATTCGATATCACACATACGATACCTCCAAGTGGGAGTGGTAAAAGACTTTCAGCAACAGAGCTATTGAATTCGAAAGTTTTTGCAAAAAAGAAACACTCGATTATTGAAATTAACAATTGTGACCATCTATGTTTTGCAAGAGCGGTTGTTGTAGGGATTTATCACCATGAACGCGAAAATACCCAAACATGGAATCGAAAATGGGATCTCATCAAAAGATCAAACAGGCCCCTTCAAAAGACTGAAGCTGAGAAGTTGATGAATGAAGTTGGAGTTTCGTCGACACGGCCTGTAGGGATTGAAGAATACAAAAAAATTCAAGATTTCTTGTATGAAAAAGACTATGTTATTAAAGTCCATCAACAGCAATCGAAAGTGGAGAAAGTATTTGAACATCCAGAAGTGAAAGACAATAGTAAAATCATACATTTGTACTTTCATCAAAACCACTATGATTACATCAAATCCATCACAGGGTTTCTTGATTGTGGTTATTATTGTGAGTTCTGTGACACACTTTACAAGAATCGGGAAGACCATACTTGCTCAAAGATCTGTAAAGGCTGTTTTCGTGCTGGAAAATGTCCATCAGAATCAAAAAATTACGTCTGTTCTAATTGCCATAGACGATTTTTCAGTGCAGAATGCTTGAGAAATCACAAAACACTTCAAGGTAAAGAGAAGAAAACCATTTGTGAATTAGTGAAACTTTGTTCAAAATGTGGAGGTCAGATTTCTGACAGAAAGAGAAATCATGTCTGTAAGGGAAAGAAAAAATGTCATAATTGCAAGAAAATAGTTGACTTTTCTCATCGCTGTTTTATTCAACCTTACCAGAGTAAGATGAAGCATGACAGCGACGATGAAACGAGTTCTTCTGTAGTCAAAAAGCCCTTGTTCATTTTCTTTGATTTCGAATGTCAGCAAGACACGGGAGTACACATTCCGAATTACTGTATTACACACCGAGCCTGTGCTGAATGTATCGATAAACCACTTGATTTTCATTGTTCCACATGCAGTGAATTTGAAGAAGGGAGAGAAGTTATTTTTCAAGGAAAAGAAACTTTGAAGCAATTCTGCAATTGGCTCTTTACAAAGCATCATAAAGGAATCACGGCTATTGCCCATAATCTAAAAGGTTATGACGGCCAATTTATTCTCAACCACATTATCAACGTCGGGATGAAAGAACCAGAACTGACCATGAATGGAAATAATATTTTGAAGTTAGAACTGAATGGCGTGTGCTTGATCGATTCCTTCAGTTTCATGAACTTTGGCCTGGCGAAATTCCCAGCAACGTTTGGACTTCAAGAAATGAAAAAAGGTTACTTTCCTCACTGGGCAAATACAGACGAATTCTGGGATTACGTCGGACCCTACTTGGACATGACTTATTACAAACCCGACTCAATGTCTGAAGAGGCTAGATCGAATTTCATACTCTGGTATAATGACAAAGTTCAAAGCGGTGAGGAATTCAATTTTCAAAAAGAGATGGAGTTGTACTGTCGATCCGATGTTGATATCCTAAGACGAGGCTGTGGCGAATTCAGAAAGTTGTTCATCGAACAGAGTGACTTTTGCCCATTTTCAGAGGCATTTACCATAGCCGGTGCCTGCAACAAGATTTGGCGAAAAAGATTATCTGCCAAAAGATCAAATAGCTATCATTTCAAGCAAAGACCCAGCCAAACGCCGCTTTTCTATGAAAGCGATACGTTGGATTCAAAGCATCGCTATGGAAAAAGGCATTCATATTCAGCATGCCAGAAATGGTGGCGAATTTCAAATTGGGAAATACAGTGTAGACGGTTTTCACCGACAATCAAACACTGTCTATGAATTCCTCGGAGATTTATTTCATGGTTGCCAGAAATGTTTTAAGGATCGAAAACATATCAATCCTTTCGATGGAAAAACAATGGATGAATTGTACAACAGGACTATTGAACGGCTAGAAACCATCAAAAGAAGGGGGTATGACGTCGTGACCATATGGGAGCACGAATTCGATGCCAAGATGAAGGACAAAGAGTATAAAAAACTCATTGAAAGTCTATATCCGAACTGTGACCCCATCGAGCCAAGAGAGGGTCTGGCTGGAGGTAGATGTAATGCAATAAAAATTGCCTATGATGTTGAGGAAAGCAGCGAAAAGGAAATCAAGTATATTGATATTTGCTCTCTGTATCCTTACGTCTGCAAGCATAAATTCTACCCTGTAGGCCATCCAACAATCTTGACTCCTGAGAACATTGACATGAAGAACATTCGCCAGTATGAAGGACTCATTAAATGCAAAGTTCTACCCCCACCTGGTTTGTTTCATCCCGTTCTCCCAGTTCACTGTAACAACAAGATGATGTTTCCACTTTGTATGAAATGTGCACAAGAAAGCTCAAATTTTTGTATGAAAAAGAAGAGAGAGTCTTAGTTGGAACTTGGGTTACATTCGAACTGTTCAAAGCTCTCGACTGTGGTTATCGGCTGATGTATGTGTATGAAATCTGGCATTTCGACTCTGTTTCGGACCAATTCTTTAATGGGTATGTGGACAATTTCTTGAAAATCAAGCAAGAAGCCAGTGGCTATCCCGGCTGGAGTCAGACAGACTCAGAAAAGGAACAGTTTATTCGCGACTATGAGGAAGCCGAAGGGATTCGTCTCGATCCAAAATGCATTCAAAAAAATCCTGGCAAAGGATCATTTGCTAAGATTATGCTGAACTGCCTTTGGGGGAAATTAGCACAGCGTGAAAACATGAGCAAGACAAAATACATCAGAGAACCGTCTAAATATTTCGACTTGATTACCGATCCAAAATACACGGTAAAGTATGTGGAAATCTTTGACAACGAGTGCCCATTCGTCTTGGTCAACTATGAAGAAAAGATGGACTTTATCGAAACGCATGCTACAGCCAACGTTATTGTAGCGTCCTACGTAACAGCTTATGCAAGGTTGGAATTGTACAGATTTCTTGAAAGACTGGGGGATAGAGTTCTGTATTTCGATACAGACAGCTGTATGTACATTCATGATCCTGAATTGTGGAACCCTCCCATCATTAACAGCAGGCTAGGAAAATGGACCGATGAAGAACCTGATTGCAAAATCACTCATTTCAGAGGCTTAGGCCCTAAGAATTATGCTTACAAAATGAGAACAAAAGATGGAAAAGAAAAAAGCAAATGTAAAGTCAAAGGAATTACTTTGGATCACAATACAAATCAGCTGGTGAATTTCGACACCTATTCAAAATGTGCTTTGGATCGCACAGTAGAAATTAAAGTTCAGTATGATTGTAGAATCAAAAGACATAGAGATAGAACAGTTACCAGCGAAGCACAGACAAAAACGTTTCGCTCTGTATATACCAAAAGAGTGATTGTAAACGATACTGATACTGTACCCTATGGACATAAAAGTTTGAGGGTATAAATAACTGTAAGAAAACAAATTCCGTGTTACATTGTTCTGAACAGTCAAAGTAAGACGTTTTTAAAAAACAGTGGAGAAAATATTACTAGTGAAATCATGTCAAGTGAAATGCTGTCTTTGCCGATAGAACTACGTGAAAAAGTTTATAGAGATCTCATCCATCTGCACACGCTCGATGAACAAATGCAACATGACATTAAATTTCGCTGTGTGAAACTTTGGATAGATAAATTGCATAAGGGAATTGCAAAAGGAGAAAAATCCTGTAAAATGTATGGTATACACGACTTTATTGTAATGATGGTGGCCGACTCAGATTTCAGCTTCACTCTCAAAGGCTATTTAGCAGTTCGCATGGTGAAAGACAGCTATATTGTTAAACAAATGCAAACCACAAGTCGATGGCGATTCGTTATCATAGGAAGACCAGAAGAAAGTTTTCTGAACGTAGTGAAAATGAAGTTGGTTCTGTTTAACTTTTACTTATGCTACAAAAGAGGATCTATTCAAGACAGTGAGGAAACAGTGGATGCCCTAGAAGGCTATATTCTTTTTGATAGAGATGTAACAAAAGAAACCGTATTTTCATCTCTTTCAACAAAACTCGTTTCTAAACATGCTTTTCCATTTACTGGGTTACGTGAATGCAGCGAGTTGAACGGTATATATCCAATGTTTTTGGGTAATGAACATCTGCACAAAGTTATTACGGAACATGAAGACAAGTGGAAAAATCGAGGTATTTGTGAATTCGCATTGTTGTAGATAAAAAACTGTATTGTCAGTAATGTTTTGTATATAATGTATCTTCGATGTTTTGTATATAATGTATTGTAAAAATTGGTTTGTAAAAAATGCTTTGTATAAAATGTCTTTGTAAAAATTGTCTTTGTAAAAATGTTATAGTGTTAGAACGTTTTGTTTTAAAAATTTGTTTTTAACGACGATGTTATTAAAAATCTGTATTGTCAGAAATATTTCAATAATGTATTGTAACTTGAATAAAACTTAAATAAAGAAAAGGATTTAAAAAAAGTCGTATGTTTTAATTTCTTCCCAAAAAGAACAGAGTTGGAACAATGTAGATAGATCATAAAATGATTAAAAACAAAGCCCGTGTGTTTTGATTTCTTCCCAAAAAGAGTTGGAAAAAATGTAGATAGAAAATAACATTCTATGTGAATGAATTTTCTATCTACATGCTCTCACCCAATACTAAGACAATCCCCAAACTATAAATTGGTGGCGAACTTTCTCTATAGCCATTCGACTCTCGATTCTCGAGTAGTGCGAATAAAACAACCTGTTAATGGAAAAATGGATTTCAACTTAGACGATCCCTCACTACAGGTTGAAAACAATGAAGATATTCTATCGACAGCCATGAATTCAACATTCATTGACCCGATGACAGGATCGGATAACGAATTTGAAGAAGAAGAAATGAGCCAAATGATTTCAAAACAAAATTCTGTAATAACTCAGATTCTAGACGAAGTGAAGAGGTTGAATACAAATATGATTCAACTCAGTAAAAACATTGAGACATTATGTCAACAGAGTCAACAGAGCCAACAGAGTCAACAAGATTCATCAGCAGATGTAAAGATCCCAGTCCTGGTTAGCTTTGATAAAACCAGTTTTCAAAAGTTAACAGATTCTATCGTAAAAAAAGAACATCAGTCAAAGGAAAAGAAGTCAAGAACAAAACGAAAAGCAGAGAGAGACAATAATCAACTTCACAAAAAACAACGATTTGATCACAACTATACAACTCCACCAAAAATGGGGTTGGGTAAACATGGAAAAAACATTGATAACTTCAAGGACTTCAAGATTTCGAAGATCCCAAAGATCCCAAAAGAATCAAAGGAAAGCTGTCAATAAAAGCAGAAAAAACAAAACAGTCCTTTTCAGGACTACCAGATATTTAGGAAGTCTATCTTTTGAGAATTGTCAATTTCACGATTGTTTTCCAAGTGAACAGAGAGAGTTACACTCCAAATACTCCAAAACTCAAAAAAAGACTAAGTCCAACAAGCCCTCTTCACTCTTCCTTTCCTCCTCTTCACTCCTCATCACTCCTCCATACTCCTCCTCCCATGCCACACGAAGATAGAGAAAGCCTAAGTCGATCAAAGGTAGAGAAAAGACTAAGTCCGACGGTGATAGAGAAAGCCTAAGGTGAACAAAGGCGGTGAAAAGGCTAAGTCCATCGATTGTTCTTTTTGCCTGAACCATAACCGATACGGAATATAACCCATATCGTGAAAAAAAGACTAAGTCCAACACGATGTTTTTTCCCCGAGGACCTGCCAGTACCCATATAGACCTATCGTGGAGAAAAAAGACTAAGTCCAACACTAACAGAGAAATGGCTAATTCCTACAGAGACGAACGAAGAAGGAGAAAAACTAAGTCCAACAATGATAGAAAAATGGCTAAGTCCTACGGAAGCAGAGAAATGGCTAAGTCCTACAGAGACGAACGAAGATGGAGAAAAGACTAAGTCCTACAGAGGCGAACGATGATAGAGAAAGACAAAGACGAACAGTGTAGATCAAGATCAGACTAACTCCAACAGAGTCTCTGCTTGAATCAGTCTGATCCGGTTTATAAGTCATATCGTGGAAAAAAGACTAAGTCCAACAGAGCCCTTGTCTGTGTAAAAGTTAAGGGTTGCAGCAAAACGTTAAGGGTTACAACAACCGTTAAGGACTGCGATAAGGGTTTTAGAAGGTTTTAAAAGGATTTTAAAAGAGTTTTAGAAGGGTTAAGGGAGAGATAAGGGTAAATTGACATTTTGGGACAAGATTTGTCCCGCTGCTACCCTACCACGAGCTGGGGTAGGGTAGCAGCGGGACAAAATACCCCAGTTTCGGACACCAGGGAGGGTAGCAGCGGGACACGGCGCCTCCGTGTCCCGCTGCTACCCTCCTTTACTACTAACATTTTCTGTTGCAAAAACCGCTTTTCACAAGTACTCTATATCTGATGTGTGCTGATAAGCACTCTGTGTGGTAAAAACAACTTTGCACATCTTCCTTATTATAGTTTATCGTCGATCGAGTGTAACCTGGTTAGAGTTAAGCCATTAGAACTTTAGGTAAAGCAGGTACAAGTCATACTGATAATACGATGACGCAGTTGGTTAACCTTTTACCACAAAGTCCTGGGTTTTAAAGACCCTGAAGAAGAATGCTATTGAAAACATTGTGGGAAAAGGAGAAAATGCTGATAAGCCAGCATTTTCTCCTTTTCTAACAATGTTTCCTACCCTGTCTGAGACAAATTTTATCATATGAGACACACTTGATTTATCGTCTGCAAGTGCTTTCAATTTGGACAGTCTAAAATGTTTTCCTTGGTGAAGAGTTAAGCGGTTACAAGTGATGACATAAATATACATGAGTTACCTATTCTTTGTATTTGTTCATGACTTTTGTTTGTATACAAGTGACATGGCACCGCCTTTTAAGTATAGAAAGGTGTATTGACATAAACATGGCGGCGGTACAAGTCATTGAAATTCAGCGAGACTTTGAGCTGAAATCTGTGGGTAATTTTGGAATGAAGTGTTCTTAATTTTGTAACTCCACTTTGGGAATTGATTATTTGTGGATTGATATGAGGAATTAGTAATTTGGAATTGGTTTTAATGATTTTGATCTGATAGAAGTTTGAATGCCGATATCACATGTCTCGTGCGCGTGCCCTTCTCGTGTAATCACATGTAATTTAGCTTTGTTTACATTTATATCAAAATGGCGTCGAATCTTGACTCAAGCCAGGTTACTATATCTGATTATGAATTACTCGAAGGTTCAGTTTGTGACACTGATGTTGATGGCGATGAAGGTGATGTTGCTGATTTGGTAGTTAATATATCTCAAAGGGTGGGCAAAGGTCGCAGTAATATTATTAAAAGGAAGGCGTCCCCGCTTTAGGGAACCGGAGCTAAGTGCACTATGACGGCCGCAAGTCTAAATTGAATCAATCATTTAGTGACTCTTTAGTTATCGCCTTTAAAGATCCTTCGTTGATAGAAACAATCGCTCCACTGCTACAGGCTATAATTAACCCAGCTATTCAAACTTCAATTCAAGTAGCTGTAAGTCAAAAACCTGCAATCCGGTATATTTAGTCAGTTATTAGAATCTAACTGAAACTGCATGATACAGTTGAGAAACAGGTGAATGTCATTTCTGAACAACTCTCCAAGTTAGAACAGCTATCTCATGAATGTGACGAAAAATCTAAACTTGTTGATGACCTCCAGAGTTAAAGTTGACAAGCTATCAGATGAACTTGATTCTTTGAAAGCTTCAATGAATGACATCGAACAATATGGATGCCGTAATTCACTGTGGTTTACAAACATCAAACTTGATCCAAAAATGCAAGAAGCAGAGTTAACTAAGCAGATGACTACATTCATTAATACCTGGATACTGAAAAATGGTTCAACTATTGGTGTGAGTGATATTGATCGATGTCACCCGATTGGCCGCAAAGTAACTGATGGACGTGGACAAGTTCTCATGAAATTCCACAGCTACCATAAAAAAAAGGAGATTTTCTACTCTAAGTCCAATCTTCGTGATATCCCTGATCGTATCTATGTAAATGAAGATCTCACAAAGTATAACTACAAAATTGTCAAGGCATTGAAAGAGATGGAGCAGGCAGACCAAGTGTATGGCTACTGGACCAGTAATGGCAACGTTTATGTTAAGAAATTTGAAAATAGCAAACCCGTAAGGATATATAGGCTGAAGGATATTCAAGATCGTCTAATTTCTGCTATTTCCAACGAATCTGAGTAACCATCAAGCAAACATATCACTGATGAGCGTATCAGACTTACTAGCCAACATGTTGACCCTTAGGCTGCTAAGCACGACTTATGGATAGTTTGCGGGCAGTGTAGATCAAGATCAGACTGCACCGAACATGCAGTCTGATCTTGGATTTATACTCTCCGACAAGGAGATATCTTCCCCCAAGGATATCTTTGAAATATCAAAATATTGTTTTTACTATCGCCTTGAAAGTTTTATTTCACTTATTTGGCAGGATAAGGGTTAACATTCATCGAAAAGCACTAAGAGATTAATTGTGCGCCAATCATGTTGAAACTTGGCAGGCATGTTCCTTGGGTGAAGCTCTAGCAAAGTTGTTAAACGAATTGAATTAACCCATTAACTCTGGCTGCCACGGCAACAAAAAAGGGGAAATTTACAACATCTTTAAAAATCTTCTTGTCTGAAACCAGAAAGCCTTGAGCTATGATATTTGGTTATGTAGTATCTTCTAGTAGTCCTCTACCAAATTTGTTCAAATGATGCCCCTGGGGTCCAAATTCGCAGGGCCCCTGGGGTCACAAATTTGGGCAAAATCATATATAGAGCAAACTTTGAAAATATACTTGTCTCAAAGTAGAAGGTCTAGAATTTTGATAATTTATATGGATCATCTCCTGGTGAACCTCTACCAAGTGTGTTTAAATGATGCCCCTGGGTCAAAATCAGCCCTGCCCCTGGGGTCACAAAGTAGGACATAAAGGTATATAGAGTGAACTTTTGTTTTGCCTCATATCTTGAAAACTATACAGAGTTTGTACATAGGACTTGTAACATCTGTCAACCACTATTAGGAAATGCAGGACAACAAGTTTCACCCAGATTGACCATGCAACACCACAGTCAATTATACCTTTGTTTTTTGCTGTGTCATGGAAAAAGGGGTCTTGACATATATTTTCATTGTGGACCAATCTCTTTAACAACAGGACGAAATGTCATGAAAGATTGTTTATTACAAGCCACAGACAATAGTTATTTGTTTTTATCTCATGAAATGCCATGTCATGAAAAAAGGAGGCTAAATGTTTAATTTCATTATGGACCAATGACCATCTGTTTGTCCGTCTTTCAGGATAGATATCTTCTAAAATCCTTGACAAAAACTAATAGAAATTCATACAGGTGTTCCTAATGATGTCTGTGGATATTTATTGTTTTTTTTTTTTTGCCTTTTTGATGTCAAATACAGTCTCACTGAAAAAAGGGGCTTCATGTATATTGCTGTTAAGGATCAATAGCGATTTTTTACCTATTGTACAGGTATTCTCTGATGGCGAAATTGAAAATTAACACTGAACCCATAACATGTCTTATTAGGGCCATCTTTGTCATCTGGAAATGCTTTCAGTTTTGACTGGTCTTAAATTTTGTTGTTTGGTACAGAGTTTAGCCATATTGATCTATGCACAAGTAATTGTACTTTTTTGGACAGTGTAGATCAAGATCAGACTGGACAGAAAGTGCTATAAAGATCTATGCACAAGTTAATGTGCATTTTTGGACAGTGTAGATCAAGATCAGACTGAACAAAGGGTGCTGTCTGAATTTAGATCTACACTGTCTCCTAATCTCAGTTGTATTCTGGCTAAAACAGTCTTACTCCTTTACCACACAATCCGCCATTTTAATGACCCTGTGGAAGAAGATTTTTGAAAACAGTGTGGGAAAAGGAGAAATGCTGGTAACCAGCCTTTTCTCCTTTTCCCGCAATGTTTTCTACCATATCAAAGACAGAAATAAACAGTTGAGCTGCATTTAATTGGTAGTTTGTAAAAGCTCAGAATTTGGTTCAGTCCAATATTTTTTTTGTCTGGTAAAGGGCTATAAATTTCTTTCCTTTTGGTAAAAAGTCCGCTCAATTTATTTTATGTTTAGCTTTGATATCAAAGTCCATTCTGTTTATTTTATGCTTAGCTTTGATAGCTCATTAACAAACATTTGAATCGGATTAAATTGTAGATAAGTTATTAAGTGCAGAATTTCATGTCATTTTTTTGTTATATACTTTTATTTCTGTTTGATTTGTATATGTTTCTTTGAAATATGATTTTTGGATACTCATGTATTACTATTTTGCATATGCATGTGCATTTAGGAGAGAGAGAGAGAGAGGGCAAAGAAAAAAGAGAGACTTTAACAAATGATTCCCATATTGAAATAGAACGAGTCAGAGGAAGAAGACTTTTGAAAACATGGTGGAAAAAATAGAAAATAATGGTAACTTTCGTTGCAGATGCATTAAATCCCCTTTTCACAGAGTTCGTCCTCAGGGTCTTAAAAAGCTGGGATCATTTGGTAAAGGAGAAAAGCATTGTGAGGAAAGGAGAAAATGCTGGTTACCAGCATTTTCTCCTTCTCCTACAATGTTTTTAAAAGGTTTTGTTCCTTAGGGTTGTTAAAACCAGAGATTGTTTGGTATAGGGTTAAGGTGCTATGTGCACATTTGTGCTTACTTTTATTGTAAAGATCTTTTCTAAAACTACAGATCCAATTTTGTTCATACTTCACAGAAATGATCCTGCCATGATTTTATTTACAATTCCTTCAAAGAATTTAATTTTATCCATGGCTCATGGTTTCCTTGGCAACAGTTTAAAAATCTCCTCCTACAAAAACCACAGTTTGGGATTCTTTTCAAACAAATGATTCTCTAGTTTACCTCTTTCATATTGCTTTACATAATTTTGTTCTGTGGAGGATAGAACAGTTAGCAGGCAATAACTTGGAGTAGATCTAAATTTAGTATGAATTAAATGCATTTCTTTGTCTGATCAAATAAATAGCTCACATTGATATACCAGGTGGAAGTAAGGAAAAGGCATCGTTGGAAAATGAGAAAGTGCTCACAATGTTATGTAGCCTTTAGAAGTTAAATTACATCATTTTAGCTACAGGGAATTTATTGTCTGCAAATGCTTTCACTTTGGACTCGTGTAAAATAGTGTCATTTGTTACAGAGTTAACCAAATATGAAACTGATTTGGTTAACAGCAAAATTTAAACTTATCCATATTGAAAGTACTTTTTTACATGAAATATACTAACGGAAAAAAGTTCCTGTGCATTGTATAATAAGCATATAACTTCACTGGAAAGGTGGATTTGTGACAATTCATGGAATTTGAGTTTGCATTAACAACTGGACAGTATGATTGTGATGCAGAATTACCTCTGACATAACATCCATGGGTGCTACAGCTGGTCATGTGACGTGACACTAAATCGTTAAGTGCAAACGAGTATGTCGTTTATCCGCTGTTTACTGCAATGCTTTCCACACACCAATTGTGCATAGATCGCACTAAGTTTGTCTGTGTAGCCTGTGGCAAAGCAGTTCTCATCCAATTAAGGGCTCATTTGAGTTCAAGTACTATTATTGATTTGTTAGGAAGACGACGGATATGTCATTTCATCTCATACACACACATTATGGGAGGCAAGATTTGGGGACACAGTTGGCCAAGGAGGTTTATGTTTTGTCTCCGGCAACTCAACACAACACAAACAACATGTGGGTGAGTTTCGTTTTGCTGGACGTGATGTTTTTGCCCTATGCTTGAAGAAACGGCAACACTAACAGGCAAATGATTTCATCGCAAAACCGTAATTCTGTTAAATTGCCATGGACAATGTTCTGTGAGAAGCAGTTATTCCTTCCTAAATAACCAAACTCCCTACCCCCAAAAGAAAATGTATGGGACGACACCTGCATCTGAATACCAATAACAGAAACATGGAGATACACGATGTCGGCCATCACTGCTATCCAAAAGGAAATGAGAGTTATTGGGAAAAAGAATATCTGCCCAGTCGTGTCTCCTGAATGGAAAATGTCAGCAACATACAAAACAAGCTGCACGGTGGTTCTGATGTAACACAGGGCGTATAGCAGGGCTTCTTGAGTGTATTCCTTGTTCTTACAGTCAATTTTATAACAGTTCATCCACTGCTTGGTCTTGACAAGAAAAGCTGCACACAGTGAAAACAGCGGTCTGAAATCAGTTCCTCTAGTACTGCAGGCAAATATGAATGTCTTGACGTCCAGATGTCACATGGGGTCGCCCTGATCGCAAGTAGTCTGAAACACCTCAAGTGTTTTGGTTGTGTCTCTATAGAGATTTTATAGTGTTTTTTATGCACAAAAAGGCTTCTAGCAACCTAGGCCTGTGCTCTCCCTGTAAAGTATGCCCAAAGCACATAAATGTTCACTTTCAAATAGATCTCATACACATCAAAAATCCCGATATTTCTGTTTTTCTGACTTTCACCGAGGTACTCAAAGACTAAGAGTGATCAGAATGATAAAAATACTGGCAGAAGTAGCAACCGGAAATGAGACAATCATTGCCTGAGCTTATGTCTGTGATGCTCGCATTTGGTCCAACTGGGGATACATAACATTTTGGCATGTCTTTATATAGGGTCATGTTTGTTACATGGTTTGGGTGTAGCTTATGTACATAATGTTTCTATTTGGCACAGGAACTTTTTTCCCGCAATATATATATGATATAGGAAATTTAGTATATATACCATCTGAGTTTAAGCTGTCGCCTGCTTTTTTTTTTTTTTTTAACGACGTACATATATCCGTGGTGATATATAGACCGAGATCCACCTATATGTCAGTGTAGTTTGATATTTGTGTATATTTCAGCACATGGTTTTGGAGACTTAGTATTTTCATTTCAATATCCAGTTTCCCCTCTTTTCCCACAATGTTGTTTAACTATAATGTATCTCATATGCATTTCATAGCATTTTTTCAAAAAGCCCGCGAAATACTGTTTAAAGTTATTGTGTAACAGACATCTAACGTAAGACTTGTTACGTATGTTTAAATTCTGTAAATATCCTAGTGAAGGCGTAAGCCTAAATATCAGTAAAGAATTTTTCAATGAAACTTACTCGTATTGTGACAGATTTATTTTCGTCTATTGAAAGTATTTGTTGACGTAGAATTAAAATTTGGATCAAATTATGGGATTTGTCCAAAGGGTTAGAAAATATTGTGGAACAAGAAGAAAATGCTGGTTAACTGCATTTTCTCTATATTCCACAATGTTTTCAAAAGACTTCTGTATCAGGGTCGTTAAAAGTTAGGATTGTGTGGTAAAGGGTTAATAACCTCTTTATCAAACGGCAAAATTTTAGACCCGTCCACATTGACAGCATTTGTAGATGGCAATTAATTGTGGTGCACATGATGCAATCTTCTGTTGAAAGGGTGGAAAACATTGTGGGAAAAGGAGAAAATCTTTTATTACACAATCACTAGTTCTAACGATCCTGTAGGAGAAAGCACATGGAAAAATTGTTGGAAAAAGGAGAAAATGCTGGTCACAAGCATTTTTTTCTTTTTCCATAACATTTTTTATCCTATCAGAGTTCTTAACCCTTTACAACATAGTCCAACTTTTAACGAACCAGAGGTAAAAGGCTTATGAAAACATTGTGGGTTAAGGAGAAAATGTTGGTGACCAGCATTTTCTCCTTTTCCCACAATGTTTTCTACCCTGTCCAAAACAAAATTCACTTTGTGATTTCCTTTTATTTTGTCGTCTGCACATGCTTTCAATTTTGTCAAGACAAAAATTTTGTCGTTTGGTAAAGAGTTAAATATGTACTAATTTTGAAATTATAGTCTGCAGATGTTTTGAATTTGGACAAGTATATAATTTGTGTAAAGGGTAAAGAATCCAGATTTGTGATCAGGAAATCCTTGTTTGATTCCACTGGCAACATTGGTGGTCATGTGCCAGTGCCCTTGGGCAAGGTATTGCAGAACACTGCATTGCACTGGTGAAAGCCTTAGAGATGGGAATAAGAAAGCTATTGTCTGAATATGACAGAAAGACTTTGAAAGCAGTCCAACCCTTTACTAAACAACAAAATACTGGACTTGCCAAAATTGAAAGCTATTGCAGATGACAAGATAATGTTGACCTAAAAATAGAAATCCACCTTTTGAAGGATACACAACAACAGGAAAAGGAGAAAATTCTGATAACCAGCATTTTCTCCTTTTCCAACAATGGTTTCAAAAGTCTATTTCATTAGGGCTGTTAAAACCCGGGATTGTGTGGTACAGGACTAACACTTGACCAAAGAACAAATATTAGACTTCAAAGTTGAAAGCATCAGCAGATGATGAACTCTTTACCAAACAAAAGAATTTTAGACTTGTTCAAATTGAAAGCTTTCACAGACGTCAATTTAAAGGTGGTTCAAATAATGGAATTGGTCTCCAGTAGGATGGAAAACATGATGGGGAAAAATACTGTGTACCAGCATTTTCTCCTTTTCCCACAATGTTTTCAAAAGGTTTCTTCCTTAGGGTCTGTAAAAGTTGGGATTGTGCGGTAAGGGGTTAATTTGAAATTGGTAAAAATTAGCTTAAGTTTTCTCTAGGATAGAAAACATTGTGATAGAAGGAGAAAATGCTGGTAACCAGCATTTTCGCTTTTTCCCACAATACACAGTCAGGTAAAGTTAAATTTGTTTAACCGCTTTACCACACAATCCCAACTTTGAAAAAGAAGGCTTTTGAAAATACTGTGGGAAAACAGCTCAAATTATCCATTTAAGGTCCTGCATGGCTCAGTGTAGGACTTGCAACCTGGAGGCCTCAGGTTCGAGACTCACTGGAATCACTGGGTTTTCTATGGGAGTGTCCTTAGGCAAGACACTTCAGAGCCCTAGCTTAGTACTGGTGAAACCCAAGATACATATGAATAAGCAAGCTGTCATCATGATACGACTGTAATAATGTTAAAAGCAGCATTAAAATCGAATGTTATTCACTTAAATTATCTCCCTTTTTCATATAATAGAATCAGTAGAGTTAGCTCCCTTTGTTCACTTCAAAATCATTTTGTTTGTATACAAGTTGGCTTCTTTAAAAAAGAAGCTAGGAGAGGTCGGCATCAATGTTTTCAAATAATTTATTGGCTTTTGATTTCAGTATATTTTGCTAGATGTAAACAAACAAGTTAGGCATTAAATGAATGAGAAAAAACTTTTTTTTTTCAATCTTGCTGGCGTAAAGGCACAAAACAGAACATGTTCCACATTGTTATAATATTCTAGGAATTGGAGGCCATATGCTATTAACATGCTCAGAAATGCATATTTTTTTTTTCAAAATTCAAGGACACAAAACCGAAGATGATGATCCAGTTTGGCTCATTTTCAAAATGAACAACCCTCTAATGAATGTTTGTAATGTGTGCTCAGTTAAGCCAAATTTTTTTTGGAAAGGAGAAATTTTTCAATTAAAATTTGATACAATATGCTAATTCCACTGAAGAGGCAAGAATCTTACCTGATAACAACAAATAAACGTGGCCTATACATAATACTAGTACCTGACATGTTAAAAATAAATGTAACATTTTTTAATCTTTTAACAAACAGCAATTTTTGGACTGTCCCAAACAGAAAAAGCATGCAGTCGACAATTCAGACTTTGATAATTAATGTGGAAGATGGTGCTTTGATGTGATGGAAACCATTGTGACAAAAGGAGAAACTGCAGTGAGTAACTGTTACAGCTTCTCCTCTTTCCACACTATTTTGAAAAGTTGTCTGCTGCAGGCATGTAAAATGAATAGGTTGTTTGTCTAAAAGTTAAAAATTTAAGAGAGTAGATAAATGAGCCATGCTCTGAGAAAAGGGCACTTAATGCATCTGCAAAAAGTATCGACCCATGTCAGCCTGCGCAATCCGCCCAAAACCAAACGACCACGGACTCTTTTGAGGTGTGCGGCACGTACGGGGGAAGAGGCACAACTTATTTTCCCGCTCATAAGTTGATTTTCACGGGATTCTTGCAATCCCGCATCGTAGAAACAGCTCTGTGTGTTATTTCATCAAATCTATATCATTATGAATCCATAGAATTTTTGTATAAAACTGAGAAAAATGCTAGAGTCTAGTCAGTTTTGAAAAATAGAACTTGAAAACATACTGATCAACCTATTTATATCTATTTGTGGGGTACAAGTTCTCCAGAGAACTCGTGCTCTTGAGATTAGGGTACGAGTTCTCCAGGGTACGAATTCTCCAGATAGTATCAAGTCACGTGATCTTTTCCCGTGTTTTTCTTTCTCTTTTTTTTAACAAATTTTTTTTCTCTCTGCTTAGATTTATTTGTTTAATGAAAAATTGCAATTATTGGAGAGACCATTTACTATCAATATAGTATAATAAATCTTTTTGGAAATCTGTCATGTAAAAGAAAACATTTATTTCCTATTTCAGTTTTTGATTTCGGTTTGCTTATAAAACCATGATGAAATAGACTGTGTATCAGAACAATTTTGCAAAAACAAATGGATTTAGACAGAGATTTCTGTGGCAGTCTGCCTTTTAAACTCATCACTGTTGGAGAGGTGTGATGACCTCTCCAATGAGTTTAAAGGCAATTTAACAGCTTAGGTCATATCATGGTGGTCAGTGCACCTATTCCTGTGTTTCTGGCCTTCTCACACCAGTGCTGACACAATTTCCGTTTCAGGGCACTGACTACTTTTCTCACATGCAACAGATGGGAGAGGTGAAAAATTGCCAGAAAAGTTTGCCTCTACTGTGTATCAAACCTGCAACCATCAAGTAACAAGTCGGTTATGCTAACCATCGAGTTACCCAGCCAAGCAAATCATTTTGTAGTGCTATAATGTTACGCTGATTTCTGCTATGATTTCCATCAAACATGTTGCAGACTTTTCCAAGATGACAAATGAAAAATGACCCAGAGGATGGGATTTTGTCTTTGTAAGGATACAAAACAATGTGCAAAGGGAGATAATGCTGATTGGTAGCATTTTTTTCTCCTTATCCCACAGTGTTTTCAAAACTATTCTTTCTCAGTCCAGTCAAACTTTAACAATGTGGAATTTAATTCTTTACTAAATAATCCTGTGTTTTAACCACCCATTGGGAATTAGGCCTTTGAAAACATTATAATAAAAGAGAAAATGCTGCTTTTAAGCTTTTTATTTTCCTCTTCCAACAATGTTTTCCCTACTTTCATCAATTGGCAAATTTCATATTTTCAGCTGTATTTGTTTTCTGTAAGTCCTTTCAATTTGGAAGCCTTCTGACAACACTGAGGAAAAAGAAGAAAAAGCTCATAGCCAGCATTTTTTCTTTTCCCTCAATGTTTCCTGTCTTATCAGAGATTTAAATTTGTAATCTGCAGATGGTTTAAATTTGAGAAAGTTTAAAATTTGTTGTGTGGGAAAGGGATAAAAGTTTTGTGTGTGTCTGTGGTAAAAGACTTCCTTCTTTACAGGACAAAATTTTTTGTTACTTTTCCCATCATGTTTTCAAAACTTATCTTTTCTCTGGGTCGTTAAAACAAGGTTTTTGTGTGTTTTTGGCGTTTTCTAAACAGTCCAATTTCGAAAGACCCAAATAGAGAAGCCTTTTGAAAACATTGTGGGAAAAGGAGAAAATGCAGGTAATCAGCATTTACTCTTTTGCCCACTATGTTTTCTGTGATGATAAACATTAAGTCCAAATTGAAAGCATCTGGAAACAACAAATATGGCTCATAAAATGCTGGTTGTGGGGAAATACATTTGGGGGTATTTTGTCTGATCTGACTCTTCAACTTACCTGATACTAATTAGACAAAGTCTAAATTCCATACTCAAATATTCGGTGCATGACATTTTGTTGCATCAAAACCATGTGTTTTAAAATACAAATTGCTGAATTCCTAGATTTATTTCATGAAAAGCTCTGTCTGGGAGGAAGATTTGAGCCACAAATCGTCTGGGTTAGGGTAAGGGTCAGGGATTGTTTTCGACGAACATGGTTTTTGATGAAATGTCGCAGATCCTCAAATATTAGGTCTTTTCATTTAAGTCGTTCATTGGGTGCGGGACAACTCTCCCCAAAGACAACTCGCCCAAGACAACTCACCCCACAAAAAAAATGCTACAAGAAAACTCACCCACCTTCAGATGACAACGCACCTCACATTCTAAGACAACTCCCCCCTCTTTTATCTCTGTCAACTGTAGGTAAATGAGATAGGGGTGTACAGTTGTAATAGATCTACATGAATACATAGAATGTATTTTCATTTTCACAAATTACCATCAATAAAATGCACAAATGTTTTGAACAATCCAGTCATACTCAGGGCATCAAGCCAGACCCCGTGCATTTGAGGTGAACGGTCCTTTCCAAGTTTCTGCCTACTTTCCACACTACTATTTTCTTTGTCAAGCCCCAAGAGCTCAGTCGATAACGTACAGGACTTGAGAAATGGGAGTCGATCCATGGTTTGGCTGGTTCGAACCCCAGCTCGGCCGATTTTTTTTTTTGAGGATTGATAATAGTCATTGCAACAGGATTTGTTCCTGTCTCACTGCTGACCGATGTTTTGATGATGTTTATGTGGGAAAGCAGCCATTGGCTTGGTAAGAATATTGTGCAGAGTACTGGTAGAGAAAACTCCAGAAAAGCGTGAATCGGTGTACTCGCTGCTGTGATATAGCTGAAATAATGTTTAAAACTGCGTTCAATACCATACAATCAATCAGTCAATCAATCAGCTATCTACTGTAGGTAAATAAGATACAGGTATGTTTTCTGAGTAGTCCAAGATCCTTGAAAGCAGTCTCATTATGACAGTTTATTAACAAACACTTTGATGCACCCATACTTTAATGATGATTATTGGCATTAAATCAGGTGTCAATTTCTAAATCATTATGAGAGTGTCTGAAACTTTGACACGCTTCGGCAGACGCATTACTGACCATAATCTGAGGCAGATTTCTCACTTGTGCTCCGTCATATTTTTAAACACAGCAACCGCCAGAACTTAAACTTTGTAAAAAGGAAAACTTTCTTTTGGGCGATTTTTGGCCTCTAACCGGGGGTCGTAATTTATGATCCCTGCTCTCATCTCTGATGCATGTGAGAAAAGTAGTCAGTGACTTGGAAAGCAAGGAAACATGGGTTGGTGCACTGACCGCCGTGATATGACCTAAGCTGTTAAAACGGCATTAAACCCCAATACCGACGATCAATTTCATGAAGTTGAAAAACATAAGGGAGGTGACTCTGGATGAAGGAAAATAACAAAGTATGAGTTTTCTCCCTTTGACCATTAAGTTGCTCGCAATTCTCAGCCGGCTTATAATTTGTGCCAGACAACTTTTCATCAATGAAAATCAGTTTAGAGCAGAGCGAGAGCAACATGTCTATAGAATAACGAAACCTTGACAGGATGAACAATTTATTAGATAAAGTAGATAAATAAATGGGGTTGTTTCACTAAAATATGATGGCCATTTTGCTGATCACATTTTTTTTCCCAATGTGGAGCATTGTTTGTGTTTCACAAAAATTTGACAGTAAGGACCTAAATTTAACTATGTAAAATGTACTGGCTGATCTTCATCTCCACAGACCATAAAAAAGTCTATGTCATACAAAGAATTGGGCTTTAACTCTTTACCAAATGGCAAAATTTTAGACTAATCCAAACTAAAAGTGTTTTGCAGGCGGCACAAATAATTGAACATGTCATTGAAAAGATAGAAAACATTGTGGGAAATGGAGAACATGCTGGTTACCAGCATTTTCTTCTTTCCACACAATATGACACACAGGCCTATCTTCTCTGGGCTGGTTGTAAAGGGTTAAAGGGACCATTCATATGTTTATGGTTTCTCCAAACTCCAAAAAAACATTTGTTTCGGCATTAAGTAAGTAGATAGCTGGCCAGCCATCAGTACAGAAGGATGATGTATGCAATAAACATATTTTTTTTGTGTGTTTTCTCCTTAATGGGCTTGGTAATCCCAAGTTTTAACGAACCTGAGGAAGAAACCTTTTGAAAACATTGTGGAAAAAAGGAGAAAATGCTGGTAACCAACATTTCTCCTTTTCCACTATGTTTTCTACTCTATCAACCATGAAATCCATCATTTTGCCACATTTAACTTGTCGTCTGCAAATGTTTTCAATTTGTCTACAATTTTGTCGTGAGGTTAAGATAATCTCAGATGTTTGTCCATTATGTTGTGTCCCATTGAAATAAGTATGATGACGTCATAATTGATCACATGAAAGTAAACGGAATTACAAATTGTAAATGAACCAACCGGTCATTTGAATGCCAAATGTTCACCAGTTTACTGTATGTAACTTACAGATTAGATGGACGTTTTGGCCATGGACATTTTGGCCAGAACATTTTGGCCAGCGGAAAGTACAATATAAGACGTTTTGGCCAAATGTTGTTTTGAAACAAACAGAAAATTGACCTACGGCAAAAAGTTTTGATCAAGGTCAGCCTGGGCGGACTGCCCAGGCTGACCTGGGTCAATACTTTTACAGATGCATAAGCCCCCTTTTCACAGAGTACAGCTGAAATAGTTGCAACAGATACAAATTTTTTTGAAAAGATTATGGCAAAAGGAGCAATTTCTCAGAAAAATTATCCTTTTCCCTCCATGTTTAACCAAATAACCCAAACAAAGAAATAGACATAATAAAACTGACTACAGAGGTGTGATTGGGGAAATATGCCCGCCAGGGTAGCTAAGTGGTTAGCGTATCTGACTCGTGACCTGGAGATTGCGAGCTCGAAACTGACTACAGGGGTGTGATTGATGAAATATGGCTGCCAGGGTAGCTCAGTGGTAAGCGTATCTGACTCCTGACATGGTGTTTGCGGGGATTTTTCGCCTCTCACCTCTTATTCATGTGGGAAAAGTTGTCAGTGACTTGCAAAGAAAGTTGTATCAGTACTGGTGTGAGAAAGCCAGAAAACACATGCATAAATAAGCTGTTAAAACAGCATTAAGCTCTGATACAAACAAACAAACAAATAGAATAAATATGAGAGGGGAGGACAACGCCCTCTATCCCCTCACATTATTCAGTAATTACATACTAAATGAATGAATAAAAAATATCAAACTCCAAGCATCATTTTGGAAAAAATATTTTAATCCCAACTAGTTTCAAACCTTTATCAAGGGATATATTGTTTTCTAAAGTTGATGACATCAATGTCACATGACATCAATGGCAACAACGAAAAATTAAATGGCAGTTACTTTGCCAAAAAAATAATGTATCAACAGTTTAAGTATATTTAACACAAACAGGATCCAAGAAGATGTAAAATTACAGGAAGATGCAATTCTAAAGTTTAATATTAAAATGCCTGTAATAACTATCATGTTAAATGAAACTTAAAGCTGTATGACACCACTACATTTAGCATGTAATAACTTGAAACTATTTTTAGCACTTAACCACTCGAAAAGTTTTCAAAAATTCAAAGAAATTTGTAGGTAACAAAGTTGCTTAAATGGTTGACACTAACCCTGAAAGAGTAGAAAACATTGTGGGAAAAGGAGAAAATGCTAGTTACCAGCATTCTCTCATTCTCCCACAAAGCTCACAAAAACTCTCTCAGTAAGGCTGTAAAAATCCAGGAATGTGTGGCAAAGAGTTCAGAAAACAAGTGAAAACTTTTAAGTCAAAAAAGGGGCATAACTGGGCCAAAAATGTTTTGATGGTTACCTACCCTTTTGACAGTAAACCATTTACCGAATGACAAAACTGGCCCGAAACTTTTCGCTACTGGTTGATTTTCTGTATGTTCAAGGACCATCTACCTCATGATTCAGTTGGTTGTTAGACAAAATGGATTTTATAGATCCGTTGTTATGTGATGACTTGGTTGCATCGCACAGATGCATTAAACCCCCTTTTACCAGAGTATGGCTCATACGTATGTGTTATAGAGCAAACATACGTATGTGTTATAAAGCAAACATACATATGTGTCATAAAGCAAACATACGTATGTGTTAAAGAGTGAAGAGAAAAGGAATACTGGTACACAATGAATTCCTCTGGGAATGAATAGAAAAGAAGTAATACGAGGGTCAGTCAAAAATAAGTGAGCACTGACTCATAACTTTTTTATTTTTTTTACGTAGGCTAACAAAACTTGGCACGATTGTTCATTAATGTCTCGTGCAAAATTTGCGTGGGAAAAAATAACTTTACATGACGTCACGTAAATATGACGTCATTTACAAAACTGTCATGGCGGACGGTGCGTTCACGCTGATGCGCGACAAACAAGTAACATATATTAAGATTGAGGCTAGGCTGGGTAAAAGCGTGATAGAAATTCAGAAAGCGCTCGAGGAAGTAGGTTCAGAGTTTGTACTTCCATATAGTTCTATCACCCAATGGGTAAGACAATTCAACAACGGGCGAAAAACAGTTAGCAACAAGCATCTGTGTGGAAGGCCTTTGTTGGCAACGACCAGTGAAAATGTGGAAAATGTTGCAAAACTGCTAAACGATGACAGAAGATATTCATGTGATGAAATTGCTCATGAGTTGGACATAAGTCACGGGTCAGTTCATCGAATTTTAATGGAATGTCTGCAAATGAGAAAGATCACGGCCCGATGGGTGCCCCACATGCTGTCGGAAAGTGAAAAACACCAACGTGTAAACATTGCCCGTAAACTTCAAAAAAGATATGGTGAAGATGGCGATGAAATGTTACAACGAATCGTTGCAATCGATGAGACATGGATTCGGTCTTTTGAACCCGAATTAAAGCGCCAAAGCAGTGAATGGCATACAAAAAACTCCCCAAGACCCGTAAAATTCCGTCGATGTCAGAACTGTGCCAAAATGTTGATGATCTTTGCGTATCATTTTCGTGGAGTATTGACGGTACATAGGGTACCAACTGGTGAGACTGTGAATACAGAGTACTATAAGATGTATATTAGAACAATACTTTGTCCAGCAATACGCCGAAAGCGCCAAGAGATGATTGACCGCACGCCGCTAATTTTACACGATAACGCGTCACCCCATAAAGCCAACGTTGTCAAGGAGCTGCTGGAGTCATATCAGTGGGAAGTTCTTGATCATCCCCCTACTCCCCTGACTTGAGCCCCCCTGACTTTGATTTTTTCCCAAAACTTAAGGAGCCCTTACGGGGAATACGCTACGAGAAGCCGTGAACAGGTAGGTACGACGAATCAACTTTGGTAGCCTAGCAACCGGCATCCAAGCTTTGCCAAAGAGATGGAATTCTGTCATCCAGTCCAGGGGAGATTACTTTGAGGGATTATAAGCAAGTAATTTGTTTACCACGTAGTTTTAAAAAGTTATTAGGCAGTGCTCACTTATTTTTGACTGACCCTCGTAGTTAGCTTTAAATATTTTTTAATTTATCAAAGAAGGACAAGAGGGCTGCGATGGTCCTGTATTGCTCCACTGGCTTATAAATACAAACCATAAATAGTAAACATTTCAATTCTGAGCCAAATGATTTCAAAATAAAGACTTAAGTTTTCTCTGTAAAAGCCCATGTAAAAGTTGAGACCCGCTGGGCAAAGCCATTTTTGATCCCAGAGCTATAATTAGTTGAACCTTGGTAGAGGTCCACAAGATAAAGCCACATGCCAAAATAATACAAGTCTATGCTGTAAATAAAGTGATTTTCAAGTTTTGTCCATATGAAGCCTCTGTAAAACATAAGACCCCTGATGCAAGGCTAATTTAAAAAAAAATCAAAACAGGAAGATTTCTTAAGTTGTCACTATGTAAGCCCATGTAAAACTTGTGACCCCTGCGGCGGTGCCAATTTTGACCCCAGGGCTAAAGTTTTGGCCCACTTGGTAGAGGCCCACTAGATATAGCTACATGCAAAATTTGGTAGCTCTAGGCCTTATGGCTAGGTACAGGAAGATTTTTAAAGTTTTCTCTATATAAGCCTATGTAAAACTTGTGACCCCTGGGGCAGAGGCAATTTTGACCCCAGGGCTATAATTTGAAGAAACTTGATAGAGGTCTACCACATAAAGCTACATGCCAAATTTGGTAGCCCTATGCCTTATAGTTTCAGACAAGAAGATTTTTAAAGATTTCCAATATTTTTCAGTTTTGTTGCCATGGCAACCAGAGTTTTTGAAGGAATCAAATTCTTTCAAGAAATTCTGAAGAGGACCATGGCAGGATCATTTCTGTGAAGTTTCATGAAAATTGGATGGGTAGTTTCAGAGAAGAAGATGTTTGAAATAAAAGTTAACGCACAGACGGATGGACGCACGGACGGACGCACGGACGCACAGACGCACGATGGACACCGGGCCATGACATAAGCCCGCTGGCCTTCGGCCAGTGGAGCTAAAAAACTGAGGGCTATACTCACCCAATCAGATCGCCACAAATTTCTTTGCAGTATAATAATATTTATACACAAAGCTCACTCTCTAATTAGCCATTGTAACCATTTACCATAAAATTTAGGCAACTAATTCTCCTACATGTCAATGTCATTTTTTTATTAATGTCACATTTTTTTCTTTTTTGATTGAATATGAAATGACAAAATTTTAAGCTTTTACACAATGAAAGCATTTGAAGACAACAAATTTAACATGGCTTAGACAATAGGATTTAGCAGTAAAAGGCTAGAGAACACCGTCAGACAAGGAGAAAATGCTGCTTACCTAAAGCTGTTTTCAAAACAATCCCTTTACCAAACAATCCTGACTTTTAAACGACCTTGAGGAAGACGCCTTTTGAAAACACTGTGGAGAAAGGATAAAATGATGGTAACCAGCATTATTACTTTTCCCACAATGTTTTCTACCCTATTAATGATAAATTCCATCACTTAAGCCACAAATAATTTCCTCTGCAAATGCTCTCAATTTGGACAAGACCATATTTTGCTTGTGTGGTAAAAGAGTTAAATCTTTACCACACAATCCCATGTTTTAACGATCCTGAAGCAGAAGGCTTTTGAAAACATGGTGGTAAAAGGAGAAAATGTTGACTACCAACATTTACTCCTTTTCCGACCATGTTTACTACCCTACCAAAGAACTTTGGTACATTTGTATCACTTTCAATATGTCTTCTGCAGATGCTTTCAACTTTGAGGACTCTAGAAGTCCAGGGACCAGTCTACCTCATAATTTAGATTAAGTTACACTCATCACAACTTAACCCTTTACCAGACGACAAAATTCTAGCCTTGTCAAAATTGAAAGCATTTGCAGACGTCAATTTCAATGTGGCTCAAATGGTGCAACTTTTCTTTGATAGGGTAGAAAACATTGTGGGAAAAGGAGAAAATGTTGGTTACCAGCATTTTCTCCTTTTCCCACAATGTTTTCAAAAGGCTTCTTTCCCGGGGGCGTCAAAAGGCTGCATTGTGTGGTAAAGGGTTAACCAATTAGATACCTACATCTTACCTTGTCTATATAAAGGAAGTTTCCATTTTAAACTACCAATCACATGATCCTTAACATGGCAGCACCATTGTAAATCGTTTGGTAAAGAATTAAGCTTGTACAAACACACTACTGTTTAGCAAAAGGGCTAAATATACTGTAGATAAGAATCAGCCCAACAATCAATCACAAGTTTTCATCAAACTTTGTTTTGTTCCAATTTGACCCTCTATACCTTCTTCATGCTCTCCATCCTCTTCATCAATGCCTTCTTTCTCAGCAGAATTTTCAAACCGTTTGTCCCTGCTGTGCAGTCAGATATGGATCAACAGAAAACTTACATTGGCAAGGTTCAAGCTTTCTGTCCTCTCTTCCCAGTGACCACTTGTATAAGCCCCCTGAAATTATAAATCATTAACCCATAAGGTGCCTATCATGGCTATATTGTCATCTTTGCCGACAATGTAGATCAAAGTCAAAATGAACAAAATATGCAGTCTGATCTCTGATCAACACTTTCCCTTTTACCAAAACCCTCTGGACAAACGAAACTGCAAAATACCAAAAATAACAGAAAATGTCAACGGGTTTGTTCAGCAATTAAAGTGTTAATAAAATTGAAAACTTAGCCTTAGGCTTCTAAGCACTACTCACTGACATTTTGCAGACAGCCTAGACCAAGATCAGACTGCACAGAACGATCTTGGATCTACAATGACCCACAAGGAGACATCTTTCCTCCAAAAATACCTTTGAAATACGAAAATTTGGGTTTTTCCTATCGGCTTGAAATTTTCTTTTCTTTTATTTAGCAGGATAAGGGTTAACTATTTCACACAGAATGTAGCATAGCAACATGACTCAAAATATGCACAAGTCTAACAGTAATTCTAGAACTAGAAAATGCTGGTTACCAGCATTTTCTTCTTTTTCAATGATGTTTTCAAAGGCTTTCTTTCTCAGGGTGGTTAAAACTTTGGATTATTTGGTAAAGGGTTAAGTGTTAAATTTAGGCAAGTCTAAAATTTTGTTCTTTGGTACACACCTAATTTCAAGCTTGTTCAAGATATCAGGAAAAAAATTTCCAACCAACTTTCAGAAGTTTCAGGCTGAAACTGTGGCCTCTACAGTGCACACCAAGTTTTTCTAAGATTTAGCCTGAAGACCTATTTTTTGACCCAATATGACCCAATTTAAAACTTGTCCGAGATATCATCAGGACAAGCATTCCAACCAAATTTCATGAATTCAAGGCTGAAAATATGGCCTCCATAGTACACACAAGGTTTTTCTAAGATTTGGCCCAGTAACCTACTTTTTGACCTGACATGACACAATTTCAAACTTGTCCAAGACATTATCAAGACAAATATTCTGACCAAGTTTCAAGAGTCTAAGGCTGAAACTGTGGCCTCTAGAGTGCACACAAGGTTTTTTCCTAAGATTTAGCTCGACGACCTACCTTTTGACCCAACATGTCCTAATTTCAAAATTGTCCAAGATATCATCAAGATAAACATTCAAACTGACTTTTCATGAGTTTAAGGCCGAAAATATGGCTTCTATAGAAATGATTTTCTAAGATTTGGCCCAGTGACCTACTTTTTGACCCGACATTTCACCCGATTTCAAATGTGTCCAAGATATTCTGACAAACATTCTGACTAAGTTATGAGAGTATGAGGCTGAAACTGTGGCCTCTACAGTGCACACAAGGTTTTTCTAAGATTTAGCCCAGTGACCTACTTTTTGGCCTGACATGACCCTATTTCAAACTTGTCCAAGATTTTATCAAGACATTCTGACTAGGTTTCATAAATATCTGACTAAAATATGGCCTTTAGAGTGCACACAGGGTAAATATTGATGACCCCCATGGCGGATGACGGATGACGGACACAGCATGATCACAATAGCTCACCTTGAGCACTTTGTGCTCAAGTGAGCTAAATAAAAAATGTGGTAAAAGGAGAAAAATCGATAAAAAAATGTTTTCCAATTACATTAATGTACCTTAACCCTTTACCAATCAACAAAGTTTTAGACATGTCCAAATTGAAAGCATTTGCAGACTACAAAATAAATGTGACTCAAAAACTAAAATTTGTTTTGAGAAGGTTAGAAAACATAGTTCCCAAAATGTTTTCAAAAGGCTTTTTCTTCAGGGTCGATAAAACCCGTGATTGTGTGGTAAAGAGTCAAATTTAAAACGGCGGATATCTTCATGATTTTTATCAATACGCATAAATGACACGAACATTTCCGGTTTTACAGTAATAGAAACTAATCATGAATATTATAAAATGTAGACTTACTTTTGGGGCAGGTGGTTTTGGCCCACACCTGACTAGCTTCCATTCATGTAGGATCTCCTCCACGCTGGACACAAACCTTCAACAAGTAAATAAACATGTCTTCACTCTGAACTCTTTACCAGACAACAAAATATTAGACTTGTCCAAACTGAAAGCATTTGTAGACATCAAATTAACTCTCTACCACACGACAAAAATGTAGGCCTTTCCAAATTGAAAGCACTTGCTGACGACAATTTCAGTGCAGCTCAAATGCCCACAATGTTTTCAAAAGGCTTCTTTCCCAGGGGCGTCAAAAGGCGTAATTGTGCAGTAATGGGTTAAACACTGAGCATGCATTGAACTGTAGAGGAACTTTACCTTCAGGCTGGTAGGTGTGACTATGGACACTTTTTCTGACAATGTAGCACAAAATCAGGCATTCTTTTGCCAGGGAAGGTGGGTGGGGAGGAAATAAAAGTTTATAGCTACCTTTTTGTTGTTGTTATTTCAAATAAATCTGACACAACTTCAATAAACCTTAAGAAGTTATTTTTGCTCAATGCTGACTTCTCAAAGACAGCTTGTACTTATGTTCTGCACAAAGCTTTGTCGCACAGTATGTAGTAATATTGGGGTGACTTACATGATTTTAGCGTGAAGTTCACAATTGCCCCTGTCCAGACTAAACACTGCCTTTTACAACCTTTCTCAGGGTTTTCCCTAGGCAACAAAAATGGGGTGATCATTGTGACCCCCTAGTAAAAAATAATGGGGGTCATTCTTAAATTTATGGGGATCACAACAAAATGTAATTAGGTAAGATAAAAACTATTGTTTATAAAAAATTGTGTTTTTTATTCACTGTAAATTGGAAAAGTTTAACTTAACATATGTATTATTACATGATGATAGATACATAATAACACCAGAGATTCTCTATATTGAGGGGCTTACAGTCGAGATGGCATTTTTTTCATTAGGAGTATCTCGAGTATGCTTTAGTTACGCCTGTTCTTAACAGACAAATATGCTCTAGCTGCAGAAAAGCTGCCATATCTTTATATAACATTAATCTTTCTGTGACATCACCAGGCCTGCTAGTGTTTTGATGATGCTCAACAGTCAAATTACAGAAGTTTGTGCAGCCACTCTCTGCAGCAAAAGGGTTATTGTGTTTTGTTTTAATCACAGGAATCGGCTGTTTAATTGGTGAAAATAGCTTATTGTCAGCCGGACTGGGAAATCTCTATTGTTTTCCTGAATAGAAAATATCCATTTTGGCCGACAACTAACTATTTTCACCGATTTTTGTGTTTTGATTATCAAGTCACTCTCTTGTCGATGTTTTCAACGAATAACAAAGGGTATCTCTTTAGTCAATCTACAGTAAATCCTCGGGACCTTGAAATGTTTTTCTGGGTGCTCTTACTAGGCATTTTATCATCTGATTATTGTTCAAGGGCTCTTCTTTCTTGCTGAGAGAAAGAATGATGTCAATTTTGACAAAACCATCTTGTTTTGATTAGCAATCAACTGGTTTGGACACAATAAAAGACCAATGGTTTTCTATTAAAATTGATACACTGTAGTGTTTTATCCCATTTTCTCTTCATAATCTAGCTTTTATACCTACTCATGATGTAAGCTTGTGGGTGGTAAAATTGATCATGAGTACTGGTAATCTTATCATATTTGTACGTCCACTCCACAGTGACACATTGCTGAAAAAATTACTAGTCATTTTCCTTAAAATGCATCAAAACACACTAAATCATGCACCAAGAAAAACCCTGCCTGTTGTAAGTCTTTACTTATGTATTTGCGAGTAAACATTTTTACCAGTATGCCATTGACCTTATTTCACACCTTTTATCATTGGCATATATAACACAATTTCTGTACCTGCAAGAAAATTCTGCTCATGACATTTTAATCATTAAACTGTTAAATGAATGACACAAAAATTTCCATTCAATGCTAAAAAAATACAACTATTGCAATATCAAAGTTTATTTCACCCAAAAGAAAATCCTATATTGGACAATGTAGACCAAAGATCCGACTGCATATTTTGTGCATGTTCTTAGTCTAGACTGTCTGCAAAAGTGCACCGAGTCTGGCTTACCAGCCTAAGGGTTAACCCTTTACCCTACAATGCGACCTTTACGTGACCCTGCGGAAAAAGCCTTTTGAAAACATTGTGGGAAAAGGGAGTAAAAGATGCTGGTAAACAGCATTTTCTCCTTTTCCCACAATGTTTTCTAACCTCTCAAAGGCAGAGCTAATCACTTGAGCTAGATTTTATTTGTCATCTGTAAGTGCATTCAATTTGGTCCAGTCCAAAATTTTGTCATTTGGTAAAGGATCAGAAGCTTTTTTATGAATTTATCAATCAATGTAATATTATTAGGACAAATAAGCAATACCTAAAGTACGTTTCGACCATATTTTTTTCAAAAGTGGGACGTTTTAACCAAATTTGGGGACGTTTTGACTAAAAGTGGCGCGCACTGACTGTGGGGCGTTTTGACTGTGCACTGTCCGAAGAAGACCGTCCGGAATGTATTCGGGTTATCATATATTTATCATTGAAGGTATGTGCATTGATTTACGTTTATTACATAAAATAAATGGATCATTTAGACATTTTGTAACCGCAATTAAGAATAGGAAATATAAGTTTGGTATAACAACGGATAATTAACAAAAATAAAAAGGAAAAACTTTTACGTCGTCCGCAGGCATGATCGAATGGTCAAGGGAGTTAACTATGACGTTAACGAGAGTTTCGCCTTCGAATAGGTTTGCGGTCGGAGGTTTCGTCTTTGTGTAGTTTCGCAACCAGCACACGCATTGAAAGGTTTAAAGATCTGTTTTTATGCCGTAAATGTGACTCAGTTAAACGAATCATTGTTGAAAATGTCAAATTACCTGGCCACTCTGTATTTTCAAGTTCTTTCATACTTGAACATCTGTGACACAAAGCCGAAGAAGATTTTAATGTCCCTGTCAGTTTTAGACTATACAGTTTAGATCTATAACAACTTTTGTTTGCATGGCATATTCTTAGAAACAATCCTTATGTTTGCTCGTTAAAATTAATTGCATGAATTGTAAATTGAACCTGCAGTTCCTGTATTGCAAGTCTTGTATGGTTACTGAGATAATAAAATGCTCAGTGTTTACATGGTAGAAAGTTATAAATGCACATTATACCATGACATCTTGATAGGGTTTTGGCAAATTTATACTATTTCTACCGAAATAAGAAAATATGGGGCTGTGTAGGTCTTAGATCAGATAGGAATTTTTTCATTCAACAGCCTGAGCCTACACATATACAAATAAAAAGCAACTAAATTTATGCACCGGAACAAACACATATAACGCCTTACTCATCACAGTAAGAAAATGTGAACACTTAACTCTGAAGCAGACGACAAAAAATTAAGACTTGACCCTATGGAAATCTTCTGCAGACAACACAGTAAATAAATCTCCATAAGGAGATCTGTCCTTGGAAGGGTAGAAAACATCGTTGGAATCAGGAAAAAAAGCAGACCTGTAACCTGTATTTTCAACTTACGATGTTTTAAAGGCATTCTTCTATGGGATCAATAAAACTCGAGACTGTTTAGTAGAGGGTTAAATGGAAAAATTTAAACAGAGATAGTAAAGAAACTTTGAAATAAAAATCACTCACATGCCACCAAACCCCCCCCCTTTTTTTTTTTTTTTTTTCAAATCTTACATGGAAAATAACTCTGCCTTTACTGTACACTCTTATAACCGAGTTGTCTCCCTTAGACTAAAAAAAGATCGTGATAGTAACGCCCTATTATGGAATCGCCCGTAGAGTCACCGTGACAGACATTGTCATGTCGTATAAACAAGATCTTGAGCTTCTTTCATATCTTTGAATAGCCAACTGATTGTAAATGTACACGTCTGAAATAAAATGAGCCATGCTCTTGCAAAAGCGGGCTTAATGCATCTCCGTGATGCATGATACCAAGCAGAACATCACATGATCATGGATTCAAAAAGTACATTTTGGCTATATACAGTACCGACTGAATTATGACGTAGACAGGCCCTTTGACATGCAGAAAATTGACCAAACAGAAAAAGTTTCGGCCCAGGTCTGCCTGCGCAGACTGCACAGGCTGGCCTGAGTCGGTACCTTTTGCAAATCCATCAAGCACCCTTTTCACAGAGCATGGCTCTAAGATATATGTGTCCATTGGAATGTGCTTGTTATCCTAAAAATCAAGCTTCGTGATCTTATCTATATATCAAACTTGGACCTGTGCAAGCTCTAGGGGCATTCCTTTGATAATTTCAATCTCACCTTTGACCTTTTCACGTGCATTGTATTCCTCTGGATTTCACGTGTGGCATACTTCAACCAATCAAAACGGACAAAACATAAGCGGGAAGGCGAGCTATGGGAATGCGGGGAAGGAAGCCATGTTGACTCGGACGAAAAAAATAGGTATGGAAGTCTCTGTTGTAGTAATTTGAATTCCTTGTGAGATTACATACTCCTGTATGATCTACAGTAACATGGTCATTCGTACTTATCGTTGATTATTTTGCTGGCTTCCTCGAAAAGTCAGACTGCTTCGTGTTGACGATTACGTGATTGGCCTTTTTCGTTCCCGAGCTTGTTCGTCCGAGTTTGATCGTCCCAGCCGAGTTTTTTCACATGGTACCAATGAAATTACAGCGATTGTGCCAGCCTACCAGTTATTCATCAAACTTCAAATATAATGAACATGTTAAGGGGGGGGGTGAATATTTTGGTTCCCATATTAGACAACTTCAAATATGTTTTGCCTCTTGAATTAACCCTATACTTGACATTAATTTTTTTCACGTATTGAATTTGAATTATTTGCAGACCACACATAGAATGTGTCTCAAATGTTTGGATTTATCTTTGGAAGGGAAGAAAATATTGTTGGTAGAATAAATCAAAGCTGTAAAAGCACTGGTGTGGCATTTGTCAATGGACCCATTGTGTGAATTTAATAATTTCAAGAATAAAAAAAAAACAATAATGTGGGATGAACAGGCCTGGACGAACAAATCAAGGGACGAACAAGCCCAGGGACTAACTGGTTTTGGGACAAACACGGTCAGGAGACAAAGGTTGTGTGTACCATTGCACCAACAGAAGGTCATAGAGGATATCGATATGTTCAATTAAAAAGAAGTATTCCCATGATTGATGGCCTAATCCAGTTTATTTTAATACGCCGTTGTTAATCATTTATCTGAGGGTTACCGAAACACTTGTCTTAGGAAAATTGGGTTAAATTAGATTTACTTCCTTCAGTTTTGCACAAACTATGATACATGCTTTTCAAAATACCGTATAGAACACATAGTGGCATTGTCTTCCACAAATGCTACAAAAATGTTTTTTAACCAGCATTTTATCCTCCCAGAGTGTTATTTATGGCCTACTTCCTCAGGGTTGTTACTAAAGGGTTAAGATAAGCAATAGTTTGCAAATCATCAATTGATTGGAGAGAGAGAGAGAGAGAAGTATAAATAAAAAACATTTTTGTTTGTGTTGGGTTTACCCTTCACCACATAATTCTGAGTTGAAACAGCTCTGATGGAGAAAGCTTTTCAAAACATTGTGGAAAAGGGGAAAATGCTGGTTACCAGCATTTTCTCGTTTTCTGGCAACCACAGCTGTTTTTCTTATTGCCTTTTACAAGAAATATTAAAAGAGCTTACAAAGACTTTATTATTTTTAAATGTATTTTCTTTGAGCAAAATCATGTTTTTATTTCATAAATAAACTTACCTGGAATAACATTATGAATACTCTTTTTCTGATCCGTAGAATAAACTTCCCCCCCTCCCACCGGAAGTTTTTCAAACCGCACATGCGCAGATCGTAACTTCCAGTTTGATCAGCTGTGAACATGTGCAGAAACGTCAGTTCTCTTTTTCTTGCGAAAGTGTTCGCTTCGGCTTTCGCTCCCGTGGAAATTCCGAACAATAATTGTGTTAGACAATTAATTCTACTTCTCTTGTGTTTCACTTTGGTGATTATGGCTCACAATTCGGTTCCCGAGGACGGGGAGATATCCGAACACTGTTTTTCAGCCAGCGAGTCGGAAGTAAACATGGCGTCGCCGACACGTGGGGCGCCTTTGAATAACGTTTCGGTAGACACAAAGTCAACCGCGAGTTCGTCGAGGAAAGGCAAAAAGGAAAAAAAGTCGAATAATTACGACGAACTAAATGGTAGAATGTCAAAAATAGAGAATATTTTGGAAAACATGCAACGGTTTCTTGACAAACAAGAACCTTCTAGGACTGTAACTAATGTAGACAAAGGGAGAAAAACATTAGGGTATGACAGTTCCGAAGAAGATAGGTATGTTTCTGATGATAATGTGTCATTATTTACAAATGGACAAATTTCACCCTCCAGTCACAAAGACGGGGAAGATTCCAGTCAGGAAGACAGTTCCAAAAAGACTAAGGAAACTTTGTCTGAGGCTACGTCAAAATGCCTGTTTGACATGTTTGGGGAAGATGCGTTGTTGAAAAAACCCATCAAGAAAAGTGGCATAGTGTTAGACAAGTCACAGATTGAGGTTCTTCAGAGTAGTTATCGTTGTGCTGAACCAAATTTTTGACAGCATTTTCAGAAGAAAATTTCGATTTGTTTCCTGTAGACGAAGAGTCTGAGAAATTACTACAGGTTCCTTCTCTTGACAGTTTGGTTGAATGCTGTCTTACTAAACGTTATGGTCCCAAAGCAGCTTTTGCCAAAGGGAAAAATTTATTCTCACAACCTGCAAAAATAATTGAAAAGATTGCATACAGAGGCCAACAGGCAGCTAGACTAGGACTGGTCATTCAGATGTATGTTCAACAGAGTCTCGGTAATCTGCTACAGTTGTTAAAAACTGAGGACTTAGACCGAGATAAAGCGTCCAAAATGGTGAAGGACATTTTTGCCATGACTACAAAAGGACTTGACCAAATAGGCCGCTCAGGTGCTTTTCATCATATTGCTCGTAGAGCAGTATCTATGACGGACACTGGGTTATATGAACAGTCCGATAAGTTAGAATTCACTAATCTGCCTCTTACAGGAGACGGAGTTTTTGGAGAGGGATTAGAAACACTTCTCAAGTCGAAAAAGGAAAAGCGAAAACAGGTTGAGGACCTTATCCCTGATGTCAGAAAAAAACGTAAAGTTTCTGGTCCAATACCGGAACAGTCCAGAAAACCATCTGGTGATAAACCTAGTGTAAAAACTGACAATGTTCAAAATAGTGGATGGGGTAATTTTCGTATCCCAAAGGTCACAAGAACTGATAATAAAGGAAGTTCACGCGGTCGTGGAGGTTTTGGATCCAGACGACCCTCAGCAGGCCGAGGAGAGGGACCTGCAAAACCAGATACAAAATGACTCAGTGAGTATTATTGCAAAACTTTCTCACATTCCTGTCGGGGGAAGATTGACTTTTTTCTTACCAGAATGGAAGAAAATAACTTCAGACAAATGGGTACTAGACACCATAGAAAATGGTTACAAACTAGAATTCACAGAAATTCCTCAATTCTTGGGTATAAAACCTACAAAAATTTCGGAAAAAAATCACCATCTTATTCGAAAAGAAATAGATTCATTGTTACAAAAACGTGCTGTGGAAAAAGTGAGTGCAATGGAAATGCATTCAGGTTTTTACAGCACATTTTTTCTAGTACCCAAGAAAAACGGGGAAATGAGACCTGTAATAAATTTGAAACCTCTGAATCGATTCTTGGTCAAAAAACATTTCAAGATGGATACTTTGAGCAAAGTTTTAAACTTGGTGACAAAAGGAGATTGGGCACTAACAATCGATTTAAAAGATGCATACTTCCATTTGAAAATATTCAAAGGTCATCGGAAGTACCTTCGTTTTCACTTCGAGGGGGTGGCTTATCAGTTCCGAGCTCTTTGTTTCGGTCCCACGAGTGCCCCAAGAGTGTTCACGAAGGTAATTGCGGTGGTAGTGGCCTATCTCAGGAAATTCAACATTCGTCTAGCAAGTTATTTGGACGATTGGTTGACTCTGAACAAATCTGTCCAGAATATCTTGCTAGACAGAATGACAGTTCTCAGGCTCTTGTACAATTTGGGTTTCATGGTGAACAAAACCATATCTCAATTAATACCAGTTCAACTGCTCACATATCTAGGGAGTCTGTTCGATTTCAAGAGGGGCATTGTTTCTCCGACAGTAGAAAGACAGGAAAATCTAAAATTAGCTGTTCAGAACATTTTAAAAGATCACTGTACAGCAAGGGATTTCATGGTACTTCTTGGAATGATAGCGTCATGTCTAGATCTAATCCCAAATGCCAGGTTGTTCATGAGACCTATTCAGCTGCATCTGCTCAATCATTGGAGCCCAGCTCGTATGAAACTCTCGGTTGTAATCCCATTAACACCTCAGCTGAGATTAGCTCTGAACTGGTTCTCTTTGGATCAGAACATTGGAGTGGGCAAATCTTTTGTGAACGAATCATACCCAATCACATTAACCACAGATGCCAGTGGTACAGTGGGCTGGGGAGGTCACATGAACAATCTGGTGTGTCAGGGCAAATGGGACAAATACCAAAAACTTATGCATATAAACTGCTTGGAAATGTTAGCAGTTCAGTTCAGTGTACAGCAATTTCTTCCTCATCTGAAAGGCAAAAATGTTTTAATCAGGTCAGACAACACAACGGTTTGTCAATACATAAACCATCAGGGGGGCACAAAATCGAGTCAGTTGTGCAGTCTTACAATGGACTTGTGGAAATTGGCCCTACAGAACGATATGAGGTTGAAAGCTGTATATATTATGGGCAAGAAGAATGTGTTGGCGGATTCTCTGAGTCGGAAACAAATCCTTGCAACAGAGTGGTCACTGAACAAAGCTGTAGTAGCTCAGATATTCAAAAAATGGGGGCAACCAATGATAGATCTCTTTGCAACGTTTCAGAACAAGAAAACGCCTCTGTTTTGCTCATGGACATATCATCCACAAGCATATGCAATGGATGCTCTGTCCCTGTCATGGCAGAATCTACTGGGTTATGCGTTTCCACCAACACAGCTTCTCCCCAGAATTCTAAATCACATTCAGAAATTTCAATGCACTGTGATATTGATAGCTCCGCAATGGCCAAGACAGCATTATTACCCTCAATTGTTGAGTCTCTTGATAGCCAAACCAATTCGACTTCCATGCAGTCAGACACTGTTAACGCAATGTCAAGGTCGGATCTCTCACCCAAATCCAGAGAGTCTACGTCTGACTGCATGGCTGCTATCGACCGACGTTTGTCTTCAGAAGGCTTTTCTAAGAAAACAAGAAAGTTACTCTGCAAGTCATGGCGAAAAGGTACTCAAAGAGACTACTGTAGCAAGTTCAAACAGTTTGATAGCTGGTGTTGTGAGCGGTCGATTGATTCGCATCTCGCATCTCTAGCTAACTGTGCTGATTTTCTGTCTTATCTGTTTTATGAGAAAGGGTTAAAATACAGGACGATCAATGGCTATAGGTCAATGTTGTCATCAGTTTTACCTCCCATTGGAAATGTACCTGTGGGTCAGCATCCTTTCATTATAAGGTTGCTAAGAGCAGTTTTTAAGGAGCGACCTCCTCTAAAAAAACTTGTACCTGAATGGAATCTTCTTATCGTTTTAGATTGCTTGAAGAAATCTCCATTCGAACCACTGAAGGATGCATCTTTACGTCATTTGACTTGGAAGACCTGTTTTTTGTTAGCAATTACAACTTTTAGAAGGTGTAGTGACCTACAATCTCTTCAACTGGGTGGACAATTCGTGAATGTTCAGAAAAAAGGGGTAACATTTGTTAGAACCGGTCTTTCAAAACAAGACAGGCCAAATCATACAGACAGGACCATTTTTATTCCAGCTTTACCAAACAACAAATTTTTGGATCCAAAAAGATGTTTATATCTTTATTTAAAAAAGACGGAGTCATTCAGATCAAAGTCAGGACAGGAATTTGTGAAGTTGTTTTTGGCTACAAAGAAGCCACATAATCCCGTATCAGCTCAGACCATATCAAGATGGTTAGTTAGTACTATCAAATTTTGTTATAAATTGCATGATAAGTCTCTTGGCAAAGTTAAGGGACATTCAACAAGAAGTGTAGGCCCATCATGGGCACTGTTTAAAGGTGCATCACTTCAGCAGATCATGGAGACTGCTGACTGGTCAAGGGAGACCACTTTTACGAAACATTATCTGAAATCCATAAATATGGATTTCATGTCTGTGTAAGAAACAAAGTCAAGTATTGTATATAGTATACAAACTTTGTTTCAAACTGATCTCTTATTTCTCTTGCGGATCGCGTGGGACATAAAGTTAATTTGTAACATTTTGATTATATACTATTGTATATAGTGGGATAGAGTTCAGAAGGATTCTGTGAACTATGATTATTCTGTACTTAATATGTAACTGTTGGGACAGTTCAAGATACAGATGGGGTTTTAAAGTTCAATTTGTGATTGGTGGTTATACAGAGTAGACTGTGAAAGACCCACCTCCGTTCTTGTACTGCTGTGGAATCAGTGGTATTCATAATGTTATTCCAGGTAAGTTTATTTATGAAATAAAAATGGAAAATTTGATTTTCAAATTAAAGTTTTATGAATAAATAATACTTACCTGGAATAACAGGTACCCTCCCTACCTCCCCTTCTTTCAGTCTCCTCTGGCGAACACTTTCGCCAGAAAAGGAGAACTGACGTTTCTGCACATGTTCACAGCTGATCAAACTGGAAGTTACGATCTGCGCATGTGCGGTTTGAAAAACTTCCGGTGGGGGGGACGTTTATTCTACGGATCAGAAAAAGAGTATTCATAATGTTATTCCAGGTAAGCATTATTTATTCATAAAACTTTAATTTGAAAATCAAATTTTCCATTTTTAATCCGTCATTTTCGTGTGATTTTTTTTAAAAACTTTTTCCCATCATAGGGTAACATGCTATCATTGTACGTGGAGCTCTTTCCTGAACTTTTTCAGTAAATCAATTATAACTTTTATATTTTTCCACATACTGGAACAAGTTTTCAACTCTTATGTATTTTTGTGTTGTAACAGGTTATCTCCCTACCACATAGGGTTTTTTGTTGGACACAGAAACTGAGAAATGATACAAAGAAAATGAGTGATGCTCTGTGAAAAAGGGGCTTTATGCATCTGTAAAGCCCAGTTGAGCTTGCACAGTCAGCACAGGCTGACCTGGGCAGAAACTTTCTGCTGTTGTTCAATTTTCTGCATGTCAAAGTGTTGGTGTACATCATGGTTCAGTCTGTTGTTAGATAAAATGGATTTTGGGAATATATGGTTTTGTGACGACTTCCTTGCTAAATGATAGATTGATTGAATTGGGAGTTAAACACTGTTTTAACAGCTAAGGTCATATCATGGCGGTCAGTGCACCTATGCATATGTTTCCTGGCTTTCTTACACTAGTACTGACACAACTTTCTTTCCAAGTCACTGACTACTTTTCTCACATGTATCAAGAGGTGAGAGGCGAAAAATCGCCGGAAAGTAAGTTTGCCCCAACCTGGTATAGAACTCACAACCACAAGGTCACAGGTTAGATAGGCTAACCACTGATCTACCCGGGCGGGCTCTTGGTACCAAGAATCATGAAGATGCATTAACCTGTGTCCTGCTAAACAAGTTAAACTTTCAAACCTATAGTAAAAACCTAAAATTTTGCTATTTTAAAAGTAAATCTTTTTTTTCATGGAAGAATATCTCCATATCGGACAGAGTAGATCCAGTTTTTTCGTTGTTCATCCGTTCGTCCAAAAGATCCTTGACGAAAACTGAAACTTCATACTTGTGTTCCTTATGATGGTCTGCCAATAGACTTTCTTTTTTTTTTTTTTAACTCCCTTTCAGGGAAAAAGGTGGCTTGATGTATATTGCCATTATAGACCAATATCTCTTTAACTAATGGACATATTTTTATGAAACTTCATATTTACATTGTTTATCATATGACACAGACAATCATTATTTGTTTTTATCTAATGAAATGCCATGTCATGGAAAAAAAGGGCTTAATGTATAATTTCATTATGGACTAATAACAATCTGTTGTCTGTCCGTCCAGACAGATATCTTTTAAAATCCTTGACGAAAATGGATGTAACTTCTTACATTGTGTTCCTTATTATAGTCTGCAGATACACTTTTTTTTTTATTTAACCCCGTGTCTTGGAAAAGGGGAGCTTGATGTATACAGTCAAATCTGTGCAAGCAGCCACACTTGAACAGCAGCCAATCTGCGTGCAGCAGCCAACACAAGTCCGCCCGTGCATATTTCTTCTGTATTTACCATGTGCACAGCACTAATCTGTCAAATGCAGCCAGCAGCCAACTTAATTGGAATTAATTAACTGTTTATGACACCTACACAACAGCCACATTATCACACTTTCACAGTGTGTACTTGAAAAATCCAGCAATTACTATTGTGATAAAAGGATTAAAACTGATTAATGCTGACTTAATGATTAATTATTATTTACACTTTGAAAAATCATCTGTGAGAATGGACAAATGTGACAAATTTGAGCTGTCCAGTGTCTATGCAGATTGGCCCAAAATGGTCATGAGGTTCAATTTTCCACAATGTTTAAAGATATTGCATAAGCTGCAAATTGTTTTATTGTAATTAAGCAGCATTTTCATTTCATGAAATGTTTTTTTTTTTTTTTTATTAGTAATTTCTTTTTACAAAATGTAGTTTTAAGCTTTTTTTTTTATGTTAAAGTACAGTGAACTGTCCAGTGTCCATGCAGATTGTACAACAATGGTCATGAGGTTCAAATGCAAATACATGTACATGTTTAAATTATAATTTATATGCCATATGAAATTTTGAAATAGATCTAAATGAAAAAAAAAAAAAAGTTTAAAATATGTTTTATTTGTGTGGTTTATTTTTGTGCTTTAAATAGAAAAAGATTGAAACTTCATTGCAAACAAACCTTTACCTATTGAAACCATCATATTCGCAACTCAAGATAGTGGGAGAAGTGCAGATTCTGGACAACAGCCAATCTGTGAACAGTAGCCACTTTCAGAACTTCCCTTCAGTGGCTGCTGTTCACAGATTTGACTGTATTTCCATTATAGACCAATAATTCTTTAACTAATGGACAAAATTTTATGAAACGTGATATTTATATTGTTTATCATATGACACCGACAATCTTTATTTGTTTTTCTCTAAAGAAATGCCATGTCATGCAAAAGGAGGGCTTAATATATAATTTCAATATGGACCAGTAATAAATAGGCCACATTTACATGCAAAACAATACTTCTTATATGTTTCTATCAAAAAAGTTTTCTTTTCAGCAGGGGATATCAGTTTAATGAAATAATTTGCTACAAATGCTTCCAATTGAGTATAGTCTAAAATTTTGTTGTTTGGTAAGCGGTTAACTCCGTACAAAGGCTGCAATTCTTGGTCTGTCGTAATTGAAAGCGTTTGCAGACCAGATATAAGAGTTAGCCTAAATGATGGTTTTGATTTTTGAAAGGGTAGAAACATTATGAGAAACAGGGACAATTCTGGTAACCAGCATTTTCTCTTTTTCTCACAATGTTTTTTAGAGCCATCTCCTTCCATGTGTTTAAAAGATGGCATTGTGTGGCAAAGGGTTAACTCTTTACTATACTTTCCTGACTGTATGACCCTGGGCAAAAGGCTGTTGATAACATGACAGAAAAGGGAGGAAAATGATGGTAACTGGAATGTTTTCTTCCCTTCCCAAAACATATTTCAATTTTTGAGTTAAATTTATTTTGTTGCCTACAAATGCATCCAATTTGGACATATCCAAAGTTTTGTTAAAACTTTTTACCAAAATGATGAAATTTACATGTTGTCCAAATCTAGACCTTTTGTAGACAACAAATCAAAGATGGCTCAAATGATAGAACTTTGAGCAGAAAACATTGTTGGAAAAGGAGAAAATGCTGGTTACCAGCACTTCCTTCATTCCCAAGTATAGTCAGCCAAAAAAGAAAGTACCCATCTTATATAAATTCTATCTATATACTGGGAACTAGCACATATTGTGACTACTTTTTTAAAATCTGTATTAAAGAACAATTCCTTTCTGACATTCTGTGAAAATTTGTAGTCAATGCGATATTTTTTTCATTGAAAAATATTGAGCGAAATGACATAGCGGTTGATTTCAAAAATGACACTTTCTTCGATAACACTGGATTCACCAACAAGAAAGGTTTAATTCCATTATGAATGGGGTTAAGCACCAAAAATGGGTTTTAAATTTTGAATTCAGAGTCAGTATCTCATGTGTCCACCATTTTGCCCAATGCACGTCGTGATTCGGCGGTGCATATTATTTATGTAACACTGTATAAAAGGCGCAGGCAAATTGTTCCATTCAACTTGTAACACTGCTGCTAAGTCATTTACCATGTTGATTGCATGATTTGTTCAAACACGACATCCTAGCTCGTCCCACATGTGTTCTATTGGATTTAAATCGGGACTATTTGCAGGCCAGTCTAAGACGTTGACGTTATGTACCGCCAAAAACCGCCGAGTTGCTGCATCCGTATGGGGCCAGGTGTTATCGTGCATTAGAGTGACATTCGGACCATGGCGCTGAAGGAAAGGGATAACCTCTACTGTTAGAATGTCATTAATGTAATTGTGAGCATTGATCAAAATAAGGCTACTCTTGTTTCCACCCATAATTCCACCCCAGACTAATACCGACCCTCTCCAAAACGGTGCCCAGGGTTTTCATTTTGAAATGAAGCAACAGATTGATTGACAAAAACAACAGACAGGGGGTCAAGGGGGCCGCCTGGGCCCCCTTGTGGGTCCAGGGCAACGCCCTGGTAGGGGGACCAGGGGGGCGAAGCCCACCGGCCGAAAATGATTCTGAGCTTTTTTAAACCTGTTTTCTGAGCCCTCCTTGATGGTAAATCTGTTTTTTTTTTTTTTTTTTCTCTCTCTTTATGTCATGAATTTGCTCTCAAAACAGTATTTGGATCTCACTTCTATACAGTATGTAAGTGAGATCCAAATACTGTTTTGAGAAAAATACATGTACAAAATATTAAAACAAATGTTAGCATGTCTTACTACACAGCCAATTAATAGTAAGACATATACATACCTATATAAATTACCAACACCAAACACTGAACATACTTATTGAGCACACAAAGCAGTCGCCATCAATTTCTATTTGTAAGAAATGGCATAGACCGAATGAATAAATAAACTAGCTTATCAATTTGTCTACCGTTATCAATAATCACGCACATTTATGCAAATCTAACTCAATTCACCTAAAAACATTCAACAAATTAAATAATATTTCAAATATATCGGATCAATGCATTCGCTTCTATGGTAAATTTCAAAAGATGTAAATAGTATGAAACATAAAGTATGTATTGACGATGTACAATAGTTTGACGACAACTTGCTTCTCGGGATTAAAATTGCAAAATGTTCTGTAAAAAGCTGAGTCACGCACTTTAAACTTCATTGTTAATTGTATGTCAACTTTGCTTACCGGCGTCATCGTCTAATTTGGCCCCTTTAAAGCCAAAGTCAAATAAACAGCGATTTCCTGACTTCTTTCTCTTTGCTTTGGCGTCCATGATTACCAAATAGAGATCGGAGAAATGTATCGTTGCCTACGATTGGATAATTGGATGCAAGTATCCAATGAATGACCGCGTAACATTCATAAACCAATTGTTTCTGGTTTCGCGGTAAAATTGAACCGGTGTCGCAGTACAGTTACCAACGCGTGAAATATTTTCGAGATAAACAAGGCGATCGATTTTTCAAAGATCCAGCAAAAACAACCGATTAAAGGCCGATTTCAACCGATGTTTTTGATCAGCAATCGGCTTTAAATGAAAACCCTGGGTCCCTCTCAATGACGCACGCGTTGGGAAAACACTCTCCCCAACGGCGGTAAACTCTCTCGTGACCATCGGCATGACTGATGTTAAACCAAGATTCATCTGAAAATGAAAGCCCCATCAGTCGCGCCTGGAGGTCCGATAGCGGTATTTGAGAATTTGGCCAAAATATGGCCCATATGTGTGAAATGGTTGGACATTCTGTCGCAGCCGATTCCTGACAGTCTGTGGGTGAATACCCTGCTGTGTCCCAGTTGCTGTTCAGTGAGGCATCGGTTGCGGAGATGTTGCATGATGATGTACCGATTGTTGGCAGCAGTCGTCACATGCGGCCGACCACTCCGGGGATGGCAGTGGATGTTTCTCCTAGCCCGGAATTGTCTCCGTAAACACTCTATCGCCTTTCAAGTAAAACCAAACAGCCAGGATACTTCAGTTACTGACGTACCTGCATTCAGCATCCCAATAGCTTGGTTTCGTTGATCATTATTTAATCTTGGCATTTTTTCGACGTGCTTTTGTGTGATTTTATTCACTTCTGACTTATTACTGGTCAGTCGGTGCGGTCAGATTCTTCCACCGGATATCAACCCGTGCCACACATAAAAATTCCCTAAATTGAGTCTCTCGCCGACCGGCATGGTTTACTACCAACCACACTTAGGTCAACAGGTGCACCAACAATTACCTGTACATTGCTTATTATTTATATTTGTGATAAAACAATATTATATGAAATATTAAGGTTTAAAAAGTGGGTACTTTCTTTTTTTGCTGAGTATAGGTTTTCAGAATCTTTCCTTTGGTAGTTAAACCTTGGGATTGTGCGATAAAAGGTTGATGAAGTCATTATCATTCTCATTAAACAAATTTGCAGATATCATGAATCAAGGTTTGATTACTTTTTAAACCATGTCACAACATAAAAAACTGGGCCCCGTTTCACGAAAAAAAACTTAGTCTCTTATTTTGCTCAAATCTACAAATGGACTCATTTTTCAACTAAAGCTATGTTTGTTATTTGAGATGATTTCACTAACATTAACACTAACTTTAGTAACCTTCTCAGATCCTGAGTTGACAGAGTGTTTCAGATTCACTCCACTCAGGAAAATAATGGACTTGAGTCTGTTATCTCTGTACCACACCAAAAAATTTTAGACTGGTCCAAATTGAAAGCAATTGCAGACAACAAAATAAATGTGACTCAAAATCTGAAATTTGTTTTGGGAAGGGTAGAAAACATTGTGGGAAAAGGAGAAAATGCTGGTTACCAGCATTTTCTCCTTTTCCCACAATGTTTTCAAAAGCTTTCTTCTTTAGGGTCGTTAAATGTTTGGATTGTGTGGTACAGGGTTAACTGAGTTGAGTCATTTATTCTGCTGAGTTGGGTCTGAAATGTCATGTCAACTAAGCATTTGAGAGTGTAACTTCAGACTTTTAGAGTTAGTGAAATGGGTCTCAAACAACAACCGCAATGAGTACAGTACAGGATTTGAGCAAAATAAGACACTTAAGTTTTTAGCTCCACTGGCCCAAGGCCAGCGGGCTAATGTCATGGCCCGGTGTCCGTCGTGCGTGCGTGCGTCCGTCCGTGTTTACGAGAGGCCACTTAATGGGTACTACGTATGTGTAAATGGGACTTATTGGCTACTTTTTCCTTGTTGGGTATACCCAACAATATGGGCTAGTAATTTGTGTCCATTTTGTTTTTCTTGGGTAGCTGGTAAGAAATACCCATCACAGTCTCGGACTTCATTTTGTCCAATAACTAAGTCCAATTGTTAGACTTTACCGTAAATGATCAATTTACATTTCCCGCCAAACTCGGCGGAAATCAATGCGGTGGGCTTCGGATTTTTCCCGCACAAGATTTGCGCATACGTGTTATCATCCGCCATATTGTTGGATATTTGTTTGGAAGAAGGACGAGTGTGACCTAGATAGGTAAGCTGAAATCTGAATGGGTTTTCATGCATAATATTGCGCGGAAATCATTTTTGGGTAGTTTTTTAAACGATTTATGTATAACTCCATGTTGGAAATGCTGTATTTGTTTTGGTTCGAGTGGATTTTTTCGTCGTCAAAAATAGCATGGCAAAACGAAAACGTCGTGTTTCAACTTCAAAACATTTTCGAACATTTTAAAGCAATGGACGTTTTTTGTGCTGAATTTTATGAACTGAATCGTGTTTAATAACGTGCTGAAATGGCATCAATGTCGGGAACAAGACAGTTCCCCGACAAGACAGTTCCCCGACACAAGTTTTCGAGACAGTTCTCCGACAGATTTGAAGACAGTTCCCCTACACTTATAAAGACAGTTCCCCGACACTTTTGTTCTTTGTCAAATGACAGTTATCGTGAGTAAAAATGGTTGATAAAGGATTTTATGGATAAATCATGAATTATGATTGATTGAAAAGTGACTGACGAATACATTTAGTCACCATGAGATTGTCTGTGATTTCATATGATTGCTTTATTTGACAGGACAGTTTGACGACCTTTTATTGCCAAACACCAAACAATATCGAAATACAGGCCCAGTACATTTTCTCCATTTTGTACATACAATACGTGTAAAAAAACGGAAGATTTTGGACAGAGAGGACGGGAAAAGATGTTTTACCTCTCTTCCTCTCTCTCTCCAGTGTAATTCTAAAACACATAGAGAAATACACACTAATAAAATACAAATTATCAAGAGTGTCAAGGAGCAGTTAACTCCAAACACACGAGAAACATATTGTTTTATTAACTTTGATGCCGGGAAGGTCTTTTTTATAATCTCTTACTTTCATGACAATTGTGAATCATCATGAATTAATTCACTCATAGGAGAATAAGTACCCGTGAATGTATAGAATTCTTCATCACAAGGTACAAATAATCCAATCACGATACATCAATTCGCCACAAATATATCAAAATCTCACGATTACCAATGATAATTATTAGTAAGAGGTTGTTTGACGTAGAGCAAAAGTGTCGGGGAACTGTCTTCAAAAGTGTCGGGGAACTGTCTCGAAAACTTGTGTGGGGGAACTGTCTCGAAAACTTGTGTTGGGGAACTGTCTTGTCGGGGAACTGTCTTGATACCTCAATGTCTGCCTTTCATCGCATTGGAGATTACACAATATTTTTGTTGTGAAGATATGATGTCTCATATCTGTTTAGGTCAATAACACTGCTTGAAAGAAATTCTTGTCGTGTTAAAAAATACGATAATGGATATCTTATTATCATGTCAGATGTTTTAACGTGGTTGTGTTATGACAACTTCCTTGAAGAACAGCACATTTTTCACTGAACCTGTTGGAACACGGCAAAGGAAATGATAAACAAAAATACTGTAGCTACCGTACGTTTGTGACGAAGTGGCATAGATTGTGAAAGATTTTGTTCGTTTTTTTTTTTTAGCCAAAAAATAATGCCAGGTAGATCATAAAGTGGTTTGACATTGGGAATTATAGATTTTTGTGTTCATAAATCACTAAAAAATACTTCATCCTGCAGAAAGACGTTTTTTCCACTGAAAGTGGAATGCATGTTTCTGTAAGGTCCAGTTTCATTGTAGTTGAAATGTAGAATTTTTATCAATGAAATTTGAACCACATCCCTAGCTCTTTGCCTTACAGAAGCAATCTTTAACAGGTCTGATTTTAAAAATTAAACATTGTGGTAAAGGGAGAAATTGCTCGTTACAAGCAATTTATCCTTTCCTCACAGTGTGTTCTCCCAGAAACTTGAGCCATTCCCACACAGTCCCATGTTTTTATGACCCTGCATTAGAACAACAAAAACATTTTGGAAAAAAAAATGCTCATGGTAATTTTTTTCTCCTTTTCCCACATTAGTTCATACTTTATCAGAGAACTTGGACCCCTTCCAATCTTAAATTTGTCATCTGCAGATGCTTTCAGTTTTGGATAGTCTGAATTTTTTCGTTTAGGAAAAGAAGGGTTATAGCATCCCTGTTTTGTAAATTTTTTGCCACATAATTTCAAATGCGAGGACTCTCAGTATTACATTTCAGGGGAAAGTTAATTATATTTTTAACCTTTCAGAATCATGTTGCTATGCATTGTGTCTTACAGACAATGGCCCTAATATACTGGTCATCTCTGCCAGGCATGGCCAGAAACATAAAAATGGCCTGTGAAGATTGAAGACTAGGGTTCAAGTGGTACAGATGTTACTGTGTACTGCAAATCAGACAATGCCTAGTAAGTTGTTTGTTTACATACTGATGCATTTGACTTGTAGCATTTAACCCTATACCTTATGAGCAATTTTTAGAATCTCCAAATTACAAAGCAAATGAAGAAGAAAAATTAAAGTCAAGATAAATATTAGTAGAATTTGCTGATAGAGTGGAAAACATCGGAAAAACCTTCTGCTTCTAAGGTGTCCAAAATTGAAATGCGTCTTATAAGGTAAAGGATTAAGGTAGTTATTATTTGTAGAGCAACAGAGATTTTCGAAGTAAGTAACCATAAATTGTAACTGTAAACTGGGTTAACAAATCAACACTCTCTTCAAATACTACAAATACATGTACCATTATTTAAACAATATATTTGTGTGTTACTCATAGCCTGGGTAAACCTATAGATAGCAAACTCAATTTTGATTATTTTACCCCCACTACCCTCAGGTAGGGGGCTGTATAGGAATCATTCTGTCAGTCTGTCTGTCCCGAAAATATTTGTGAGAGCCATAACTTCCTAATGCCTGGCTGGATTTCCAAATAACATCATATTAAGACAGCTTGTCCTGTGCAAGAACCAGATTGCTAGCTCAAAGGTCAAGCACACTTTTGTTTGTCCAGGCTGTAGCTATGCCATGGATGAAGTGATTCTCAAATAACTTGGCACAAATGTCAAAACTATGTGAGACAGTGTGTTTCATGCAAGAACCAGATACGTAGCTCAAAGGTCAAGGTCATACTTGGCGGTCAAAGGTTGAAAACTTGTGTATTTTTGCTTTTCTGGACTGTAACTACACCATAAATGGAGGTACACATACAATGTATTTTCAAATAACTTTGCACAAATGTCAAGCTATATTATACAATGTGTGACTGTCATGTGCAAGATAACTAAAAGGTCAAGGTCATAACTTGGAGGCCAAGTCAAAAGTGAGTGCATTTTTGCTGGTCAGGTGTTGAACTAGGCCATGGATGGAAGGTTTTCAAAAGGTTTTGCACAATTGTCAACCATATTAAGACAGTGTGTCAACCATATTAACCCTTTCCCTCATAGAAGTGGGTTTTGACAGGTCTCAAATTCAAAACTTTGGAAAACATTGTGGGAAAAGGAGATATTGCTTATAATGAGCAATTTCTCCTTTTCCCACTATGTTTTCTACACTGTCAGAAATTTAAAGCATTATTTGTCCATGGTTTGAATCTGTTTCACCAGATGCTTTCACATGGGAAGACCCTTAAAACTGAATAACAGGGAAAGGGTTAAGACAGAGTGTCACACGCTAGAACCAGATTGGTATCTCGAATATAGGTTATTAACCCTTTCCCAAACAAGCCCTGGTTTTCACGTGTCTACAGTACAAGTCTTTTGAAAACACTGTGGAGAAAGGAGAAATTGCTCGTAACGAGCAATTTCTCCTTTTCCCACAGTGTTTTCTACCCATTTTGATAACTTTCTGCCATTTTCATCGAATTTAAAATTGTCGTCTGCAAACTCTTTCAATTTGGACCAGTCCAAAATTTGTCGTTTGGGAAAGGGTTAACTTTCAATTAATAAACAATATTAACTGCAATGTAACATGTAGGCTGGATTTCATAAAACAAATGCTAATTTAATTTTATTTTTGCAAGTGCATCATATGGACATACAGGCTTTGCCCAATTCAAAATTGCCTTTAAAAATCAATTACATGTAATGGCCATGTTTTATAACACCCAGCCCTGATGTAGGTCATGAACACTTGTTTCATAGCCAGAATTGTACATGTTTTCCCCTTCTAATGAAACAACCCCCCCCCCCCCCATCCCCGCAACATAACAGTTTTCAGTATCTTGCTCACAAATAAGATGAGTAAATCAATGACAGCTTTGGTTTGCCCTTCACCAACCTTACCTGTAAGGGGTGGGTGAAGTAATGAACAAGAGGGCCATGATGGCCCTAAATCGCTCACATGAGGTCATTTCTTTATTAGAATTAGAGCTATTGTTCAGGTTATTTTATAGGAAGTACTATTGGAAATATTGTTTAGTGCTTAGTGCGTTGATTATTTGGATGCAGAGACCAAACATACTTGGGTAGGTTGGGAAAAGAGACCAAACATACTTGGGTAGTTATCTTGAATGGCTTGTCCACCTTTTGTGCTATCCAAAACATTGTTGAGTACTGTACTTGGTCCATTTAGTTATTGGGTACAGGGACTGAGGGTCCAAACACCCATGGGTATTTATCTTGAATGTCTTATCTACCATAATGATGTACTGTCCAGAATATTGTTGAGTACTTGTCCGTTTATTTAATGGATACAGGGTCCAAACAAACATGGTTATTTATCTTGGATGTTGTACTGTCCAGAATATTGTTGGGTACTTGTCCGTCTGTTTAATGGGTACAGGGTCCAAACATACATGGGTATTTATCTTGGATGTTGTACTGTCCAGAATATTGTTGGGTACTTGTCCGTTTATTTAATGGGTACAGGGTCCAAACATACATGGGTATTTATCTTGGATGTTGTACTGTCCAGAATATTGTTGAGTACTTGTCCGTTTATTTAATGGGTACTGGGTCCAAACATACATGGATATTTATCTTGGATGTTGTACTGTCCAGAATATTGTTGAGTACTTGTCCGTTTATTTAATGGATACAGGGTCCAAACAAACATGGGTATTTATCTTGGATGTTGTGCTGTCCAGAATATTGTTGGGTACTTGTCCGTTTATTTAATGGATACAGGGTCCAAACAAACATTGGTATTAATCTTGATGTTGTACTGAGTACTTTGTTGATTCATTGGTTACTGGGTCCAGACATACATGGGTATGTACTTTGAATGTCTTATCTACCTTACGTTCTGTCCAGAATACTGTTGAGTATTTGGTCCATTGATCTATTGGTTACGTGGTCCCAACATACATGAAATTCTTGTCTGCCTTCTGTTCCGTCCAGAATACTGTTGAGTACTTGGTCTATCGATCTATTATAGGGTCCAAACATACATGAAAGTCTTGTCTGCCTTCTGTACTGTGCAGAATAATATTGTTGTACTTGGTCCATTAATTTATTGGTTATAGCGTCAAAACATACTGATCTTGCGTTGCTCTCGTTAATTTTGTGTCTGTTGTCTGCAAATGCTGTAATCTTCCTTTTGCAGAGCTGGTTGTCGATTCAGATGGTAATATTTGGAGTATCAAGGTATCCAATGCTTATTTATTATACCCCCAGATAGGTATCTGGCACTGTTTTAGAGTTGTGTTTGTCACGTCTCGTCACGTCCCATCACACTTTTTTGTCCTGTGATGAGGCGGCATCTGGGGTATTCATCGCTCTAGTGATAGCTGTTGTTTCTGCTGTATACCGGGTCAAATGGAAAAAAAGAAAAGATGTGATATGCATATTTCTTTTGACAAAGAAGAGTCTAACAATGCAATAGTAAATATACAAATTCTCCTGGTTTTCCTGTTGGCTTGAATGTAATTAAATGAATTATAAAAGGAGAAAATTCATCGAAGAACATTTTAGCTCAACTGCTTTCAAAGAAAACGTCAGAGTTAATGCCATAGCTCTGTTGTCATATGTGTCTTCATGTGAAAACTGACATTTTGTGATATCTGTAATTACTAAAGATATTTACTTAAACTATTGGCAGAGTTATGCCCCCTTGTTGGGTTTGGAATTTTCACCAAAATAAAAACCACCCACAGTCGAGTGTTGGCATCCACATGTGGTGCTCTTGTTGTCCGTATAGCTGGAAAAAGACTTTAATTAATTGAATGGCAAGTCCCAATGAAGCAGTTACCTAATATGAAAGCAAGTGTTTTAAAAGTGCATGGAGATAAAAATCGGACATCAGCAGAAAATTTGCATTTCAAAGTTTTACATGTAGGTTTATCAATTTTCAGGTACGTCTGCTGTTTTTAACACCCGTGAAGCTGATAATTGTGATGATGGTGATGGATATATTCCAGACATGGAGAAAGGTAATAATTTGAAATGCTTTAAATTGAACCAGTTATGAACCTGTCCGCTGAGAATGCCTGATCAAGAACTGCAATTACACGGATCGCATAGACCTTGCAAAGTCCTTGAAGTACTTGAATTTGCAAATATGTTTTTCAATGCACAGAATCCATGAAAAGGGGTAAAAATACTTAATTATTGTCATAAAAAGACCTTGGAATTCCAAAACCTTCTTAAACCTGCTTTGTTAACCCTTTCCCAGATGACAAATTTTGGACTGGTCCAAATTGAAAGAGTTTGCAGACGACAATTTTAAATTTAATGAAAATGACAGAAGGGTCTCAAAACGGGTATAAAACACTGTGGGAAAAGGAGAAATTGCTCGTTACGTTTCTCCTTTTCCTACAGTGTTTTCAAAAGACTTGTACTGCAGACACGTGAAAACCAGGGCTTGTTTGGGAAAGGGTTAAGCAATTCTGATAATAAAGGATCATGAAATTTTAAATTTCGAATGTTTGAACCATAAGGAGTTGTGGATCTGTTGGATTTGGCAACTGTTTGTTAGTTACTGAAAAAGGCCAGAAAGTCCTTTAAAAGTCGTTGAAATTTTTAGGCATGTTCTATAATAACCATGAATTGGTTAAAAAACTGGAGAAATTTACAAATCTACCAAGGCTGTTAAAATGCAAGATTTAATTTCAAGTTTTTCTAAAATATATTGTCCGAGATTTAAAGATTTGGATTTTAAAATTTAAGATTTTGATACCAAGCTTTATTTTGGATGTTTCCAAAGAAATTGTCCAGGTACTGTCATAGCCCTGCAGCGTCATCGTCATGTGAAAACTTTGACATTTTGTAATATCTCTGTAATTCCTAAAGATATTTACTTCAAACTTAGGTAATTTGTTTACTATTAAAAAGAGGAACCATACCACAAGGGCGTGTACATTATTGACATAATTATGCCCCTTGTTTGACTTGGAATTTCCACCAAAAAAGCACCCATAGCATTGGCACTGACATGTGATGTTCTTGTTTTTATTAAAGAAAGCGCGATGTACACAATATGTATTTCTTTTAGTTGCTGATCAAGATGAGTATACCTTTTAGGATGACGACGAGGATTCCCTGTCTCAAAAGCAAAGAAAGAAAAAAACAGGTAAATAATTGGTCTTTGATGATCTGTTATTACTTAAACACATTAATTTAGTATTGTTTGCAGGTCTGATTTCAGTATTTCAAACCAGCTTGATTTTTCACGAGGATATGGGCTTAGGAAACTATCTAATTTAGCAGACGAAAAAAATTTAGGCTCTTTGAAAATGTTACTGATTGTTAAGAATTCTCACACACACACACATGTGTGTGTGTGTGTTGAAATACTGGACATCAAATCAGATCATTTAAATACTGTCTTTATTCAGGCCATATCAACTGATTCCACCTCCTAAATCCCTGTTTGTAACAATTCCTGAGGATTCAACTGGATTGATTTTACAATGCCACTATGCGCTTTTGTATTAAGACATAATCTGATTATCTGTCATTCCTTAAACAATGCATGACATTTTTCTTCCGTAATTTGAAGAAGTTACATCAATACTTTGATAATTATCAGACCTGTCAATCTGTACTGGTTTAACTTTATGTAGAGCATTTTTATATATGTAGGTGCCAGTACACGGGTTGCATGGACTAGGGAGGAAATTTCAGAAGTGCATTCCTTGTTTAAAGAATACATCTCGTTACATCAGACTCCAGGGATGAAAGAGTGTCTTAAAGCAAAAGAAAAGAGCAAAGAAGATGGAGGTTCCTTATACTTGAGACACTGGGAAACTATTAAAAAAAAGTATGGAATATGATCCAAAAGGAAAAAAAGAAATGTGGTCATGTGAATAATAAAGGATACAGAAAATATTTGAAGTAATAGGTAAACAGGAACCAGTGTGCGATAATAAACAGAAAATATAACAAATGTGAAACAAGAAAGAAATACTAAGCAGTAAATAGGAAACAGAATTCAAATATGTAATTGTGAACAGGGATCAGAAGAACAAATGTAAAATGAAGATAGGAAACAGAAGAATAAATAAGAGCCTACAGATTTTGTTTCTGCATTTTAAAATGTTGTTAGTTTACCATGATACTGATAGCAATTGGTGCTTTTTTTTTTTTTTTTTAGCTAATTTCCCACATTTTAGCTCATCTAAGCATGTGCTGATGGCTAACATGGCACATGTTATTTAACTTTTCATTGCCTAATGGCACTTCAGCAGACAACATCTGAAAATATTGAAACTAAAGAAGATAATTGCTCATAATGAGCATTATCTCCCTTTGCCCCTACATGTTTATTTCTTGGAAATAAATTATGGTGACTTTTCAGATTTTTGCCCATATGCTTGCTTAGTCATCTGCTGCAAATTTGTTGCCGGTTTTTGAAGATTTGAAGCTGTTCTTTAATATCCTTGTTGTTTTTATGCCCCCGGCCATTACTAGTGGGATGGCATGTACTGTTTACCCTCTGTGTGTGTGTTTGTGCGCCGAAATTGTGTCTGGCCTATAAATTTGTGGGATTTGAAAACTGGTTGGAATGATCTTTATGAAGAGACAATACATCTCATACAAGATCCATGTCCCTAGGTCAAAGTCATACTGCAGGCTTAAACTTCATGCATAGGCCGTAATGGAAACGTCATCTTGTCCGGCCCATAACAATGTCCTGCATGGTGGATTAGGTAGAAATGATTATTATTACAAGATGATGTGTGGTGTTGAAGAACCATGTTGCTAGCTGAAAGGTATCGGGCGGGGAGGGGGGTATCATTGGCCTACTTACAACATTGTGATGGAAGAGTTGCTGGTAATGAGCAGTTCCTTGTTCGTCACAATTTATTTTACCCTCTCGGAAAAGTTTGCTTTTTATTTGACTCTTGCCCACCTTTCTGTCAATGCTTTCAGTTTGTGTCTATTCCAGACCCGTAAAGTCATCTGCATTAGGGAAGTGATTAACGGAATTGTCCTCCTTTTGGAACTAAGATTTCCTGGGTGAATTTTTGCGTACTACATACTAGTATGTTTCTACCTTGACCATTGGGCATGGGATTCACTTGAAACTTGTTACATGTCTTTTTGATTTTTTGACTAGTGAAGCTAGGCTATAGGCATCAAGACTGACCTAGATTCAAAGTAAACAAAAAAACCCACAGTTGCCAAATACTGCCTCACAGACAATACTTCTTTCTGTTAGAAATCGTAATTCTGATATATATTACAATTTAAACAAAAACAACTAAATCTCTACCTCTCTAAGTTGAACATGTTGTCTTACAAAGTAATTAACTGAACAAGATGTTATCTATCAGGTACATGATCTTTGCTGATATGTAAATTAAGTGACCAATGCAAAGCAGAGAATCACTTATTCCTACACCACTGTAACATTATGAATGAATCCATTAACGGATACACCTAGGTATTAACTTGTAGCAAATGCCAGGCTGTATCAACCCTTACTGGAAAGAGAACCCTTGTCATTCATTATTTAGACCATTGTGTACAGTTAAACTGTTACGCTGAACTGTTATTCTACCCCTTGAATATTAACCCTGTACCAAACAATTCCAAGTTTTAATGACACTGGGGAAGAATCCCTTTGAAAATATTGTGGGAAAAGGAGAAAATGCTGATTACCATAATTTTCTCCTTTTCTCACATTTTTTTTCTGCCCTTTTGGAATCATGTTTTATCAGTTCAGCCACATTTAATTTATGGTCTGCAACAGCTTTGAATTTGGACGAGTGTAAAATTTTTGGTTTTGTAAAGAGTGTTAAATAGTTAACTACCTCTTGTGCTACTGGATACTGACTAATTGGTTGTATGGTGTTTAACGCCATTTTCAACATTATTTCAGTGATATTGCGGCGGCCACTACTGAGCACCTATCCATGCTTTCCTGGACTTTCTTTTACCATCACTACCGCAATTCATTGACCTTTTGCGGACAGTGTTGATTAAGATCAGACAGCAATGAGCGTGCAGTCTCATGTGGGATCTACACTGTCCGATAAGAGGATATTTTTTTCCAAAATGTAACTTGGAAATAGCAATATTCAGGTGTTTACCATCGGCTTGAAAGTTTCATTTAACATTTTTAGCAGGTTAATGGTTAAACTTATTGTGGATTATAGTTAAACAGTAGCACGCATAGCCCCGGCAGCTCAGTCGGTAGGGTACAGGACTTTAGAACAGGAGGCCACTGGTTTGATCCCAGACTCTGCAAATTTCTTTCTGAGAATTGATGATAGTCATTGCGACAGGATTCATTTCTCTCTTTCATTTCGACGATGGTTATGTGGAAAGCAGCCAGTGGCTCGGAAAGAATATTGTGTTGAGTATTGGTAGAAGAAACTCGAGGAAAGCATGGATATATGCACTGTCCACCGCTACATGACTGAAATAATGTTGAAAATAGGGTCAAACACCATACAAACAATCAATCAATCATATTCGCTGGTCTGTCAGTACTTTGATTTATAATGGTAATTCACTAGGACCCATAACCTTTACTTCAATGTTTTTTTTTGTTACTATCGAGCACTTTGAATAGTCGAGCCTGCTGGCCTGGGATAGCTGTTGTTTACCATATATGATAGCAGATTATGGGAAAAGGAATTGATCATGAGCAATTTCTCTTTTTCCCCTAATATTTTTCCAAAGGCATTAATTTGTATTCGCTACATCAAAACATAATGTTTGGATTCTGATTATCACCCTATCAATGTTTAACTTTTTCATCCTCAACACCTAGAGATGCATTCAAGCTTCTTTGCAGGAGATGATTTTTGAAAACTCATAATGACTATTTTCTTCACCTCGTTTTCATATGCCATTTGCATATCAAATATAAACTCATATTTTCCACAACATTACAAAACTGTTTTAAAGTCATGTGCTGCAGAATTACTCCATAGTTTTTGAAGAGTTAAACCATGAAGGTTCAGACGAGCTGTGCCGCCTGAAATGAAGTGAAATCTCTACTGTCTAGTGTTTAAAAGCATTGGATTTTTGTCTGCCAATTCACTCTATTGGACTTATTAGTTACACCTGAGTGGCTTATCCATTTTGGAGTTTGATATCAGTAAAAATTTTCATTTACATGTACAGTGTTGTGTATTACAGTTAAGCCTTTCAATAAAATAATGAAAGCATTTGTAATTATTGTCTCTTTGTAGATTTTTTATATGTCCATCTTTCGAAGAAGACAGGCATATAGCTTTGCACAGGTTGGTCCGTCGGTAGATCAGACCTTGTCCCAGTGATAACTCGAGTTCTATATGACCCTTAAGTCTCAAACGTCATATGGTTGTTGCTTATGATGAGTAGAAGACCCCTATTGATTTTGGTATTAATACATCAAAGGTCAAGGTTAGAAGGCCACATACAAGTATTATGGCAAATTTGCTATATTTAATGTTTACACTGGTGTTTCTTAAGTGATCTTCAAACTTCGTGATAATGTTTATAGCAATAACCTCTCAGCAAAGTTTTATGCCTATTGCCGGTAGGTCAAGACTTGTGACCCGTTGAATCATCATAAAATGCCAGATTTGACTCCGTTCACATTTGAGCATCTTCATTTACACTCGAGCATTTTCATTTCTTAGACGAGTAATTTCTGTCTGATTGGTTTGAAACTTGCACAGTTTGTTTTAATCCAAACTGATACACAAGGTTAATGACAATTAGGTTATTTACAGCATGTGTTGGATGGATACTGTTTAATCTAGAATTATGTGACATAATATGTCTTAAGAGAAATGGTAGTCGGGTTAGCGACTTGGAGACATGTTGGTCCTTGTCCTTTCTTGACCTTTTTCCTCTTAGAAGCAGGATTTGACTGGTCTGAAATTTAAAATGTTGGAAAACATTGTGGGAAAAGGAGAAATTATTCATAATGAGCAATTTCCTCTTTTCCCACAATATTTTGTACTCTGTCAGAAACTTAAAGCATTTTTTGTCCCATATTTTTGCCAGATGCTTTCAAATGAGAAGACCCTGAAAACTGTGTATCACACAAAGGGTTAAGTAGACAATCCTTTTAATATGATGGTACAGCATTTTGTATAAAAACTTGTAAACATAATGCTTAAATGTCATATATAGTTCAAGTAAATTTTCTAATAAAAGTGCCCAAGAAATTAGTCCAAATAAAATAACCAACTAATAAGTCCAAATAAAATAACCAACTAATAAGTCCAAATAAAATGCCCAACTAGTGCCCATTCGTTAGAATACTTTACAAATACCCAAGAATAAGTTACCAAGAAAGTTTTTAATGAACTACCCATCATGTGGTCATTCGTTGGTACGTCCGTCCGTCCGTCCGGCCGGCCGTCCGTCCGTCCGTGCGTTAACTTTTATTTCAAACATCTTCTTCTCTGAAACTCCCCATCCAATTTTCACGAAACTTCACAGAAATGATCCTGCCATGGTCCTCTTCAGAATTTCTTGAAAAAATTTGATTCCTTCAAAAACTCTGGTTGCCATGGCAACAAAACTGAAAAATATTGGAAATCTTTAAAAATCTTCTTGTCGGAAACCATAAGGCATAGGGCTACCAAATTTGGCATGTAGCTTTATGTAGTAGACCTCTATCAAGTTTCTTCAAATTATAGCCCTGGGGTCAAAATTGGCTCTGCCCCAGGGGTCACAAGTTTTACATAGGCTTATATAGAGAAAACTTTAAAAATCTTCCTGTACCTAGCCATAAGGCCTAGAGCTACCAAATTTTGCATGTAGCTATATCTAGTGGGCCTCTACCAAGTGGGCCAAAATTTTAGCCCTGGGGTCAAAATTGGCTCTGCCCCAGGGGTCACAAGTTTTACATTGGCTTATATAGAGAAAACTTTAAAAATCTTCCTGTACCTAGCCATAAGGCCTAGAGCTACCAAATTTTGCATGTAGCTATATCTAGTGGGCCTCTACCAAGTGGGCCAAAATTTTAGCCCTGTGAGAGGTAAGAAGGGCCGGTACTGGGACAAAATGAAAATTTACTAACTATGAACGAGAAAATCCGAAAACGAGAATATCCGAAAACGAGAAAATCCGAAAACGAGAATATCCGAAAACGAGAAAATCCCGAGACTAACCCGGACAATCCGAGACTATCCCGAGTCGCATACGCTCCCATTCCCGAGTCGCATACGCTCCCATTCCCGGGTCGCATACGCTCCCAGAACATGACAGGACGAGATAAACGAGAACATGACAGGACGAGATAAACGAGAACATGACAGGATGAGATAAACGAGAACATGACAGGACGAGATAAACGAGAACATGACAGGACGAGATAAACGAGAACAAGAACGAACAAGACAGGAACGCATAAGCTCGCATAACTTCGTTAAGCTCGCATAAGCTCTCCCCCGATTAACTGACTAACTAGCCAACTATTAACTGCTTAAACTGACTGACTAGCCAACTATTAACTGCTTAAACTGACTAACTAGCCAACTATTAACTGCTTAAACTGACTGACTAGCCAACTATTAACTGCTTAAACTGACTGACTAGCCAACTATTAACTGCTTAAACTGACTAACTAGCCAACTATTAACTCCTTTTATTAGCTAACCATTAACTCCTTTTATTAGCTAACCATTAACTGAAGATCTAATAATCGCCTTATTAAAGCCACTTAAATTTGATTTACAGATTTACAAATATACTAATATACAAATTTACAAATATACAGATTTACAAATATACAGATTTATAAGTTATAATTTATAGTATATAATTTATTGGGGGAAATTCTGCGGGGAATGGGGAAATTCTGCAAGGCAACGATGAAATCGTATGCCTTGTTGATTGAATAAATGGGGGGAGAAATGAATAATGAATTGAGTAATAAAAGGGGGAATAAATGAATGTATTGAGTAATCTATATATAACATGGGAGTTATATGTAGATTGTTTTAAATGAATTATTATTTAATAATCCGGCTTTATCTGCTTTCCATCACTCTTAAACAATAGTGTATTATCAGACAACACCACCGCATAAGCTGTTGTATTTGCTGGTATTCCTCCCTTAAATTTCATTTCCACCGTTATATTAGTAATTGCAGTTTTAAGTGTTGCACTCTGTTTTGATATATCGAACACAAACAAAGGATAAAGAAACTTATAATCAATTGGATCCACACCAAAATTTGAAACACAGGACGGCAAACCAGCCGTTAAACATCTAAAATTGGCAGCCATATTATAAGCATCCATATAATTATTATTACTAAAATCCATTCTAAAGTCCAACGCTGGGTATCTCTTAACATTATTTAAAAACACGTGCAGCTCTTCTATGTTTGCATGATCAAACACGGCAGGATTTGTAGTTTGTAATGTTCTTTCTCCTGTTTGAAATGAAACAATAATAAAACGTGGTTTTTCATTGCTTGCTTTTGTTGTTAGGTTCCATGTATAAGCTCTTACTGCATCAGGAATAACAACTGAGAAAACCTGCCTCTTATCAAAGTCAATTTTTAGGTTTATATTTTTACTCATATCATTCATAAGACTATTTAAATTTGATATTGCAGGTTTTACTATTGGAACAAACCAAAACATATTTGAAATGTGAATTTTAACATTTGCTGGATCAGCTGCCAAGATTGAAGTAAAAATAGGTTCAAGGTCTACTTTTCGCGTTAAAAATAGTTCATGTTTTACTCCATATATAATTTTATCATAATCATTACAAAATCCGAAAATATGACTTAATGGTATATTAAGTATAAATTTCCCCTTGTCTGCGTTTGCGTCATTTGAAGATAAAAGGTAATTTTGCCTTAGTTTAAAACCATCGTTTGCCGTTAATTCTTCCTCAAGATTAGCAGCATCAAAAATTTTATTATCTTATTTTAGGATAATGAATAAAGCAAACGTTGGAATTGATCCTTTTAATTATGGGTATACATTACCCGGGGCAGCATGGCATAATATTGCTAAAATATACAAAACAACAAATAGGACTTATTACAGACCGGGAAACATACGAAGACTTCGAAAATGGAATACGAGGAGGTGTTACTCTTACTGTAAGTCGTTATTGTAAAGCAAATAATAAATATTTAAGTGATTATGACCCAAACAAACCAAGTAATTTTATATTCTATATTGATAAAAATAATTTATATGGAGATGCAATGAGTCGCGACGTGCCACATAAAATAGAGCGTAAAATGCGGGAAAATGAATTTAATAATTGGCGAAACTTTAAATGTGCTTTAGTCTGTGATTTAGAAATTGTAAAAGATAATAAAGAATATATAAAAGACTATCCACCATGTGCAGAACATGTAAAAATTAATAATGTATCAAAGCTCACATTGAATTTAAAGGATAAAAAAGAATATTTAATTTATTCAGAATTGTTAAAATTTTTTATAGATCATGGAATGGTAAAAATAAAAAAGATATATAGAGGTTATATTTTTGAATCTTCACAATGGTTAGAGCCCTATATAACCTATAATACAAACAAAAGAGCAGAGACAAAAGAGACCAGCAAACAAAACTTTTTTTAAACTTTGTAATAATGCTATATATGGTAAAACAATAGAAAACCCAAGGAAACGCTCAAATGTAGAATTAGTTAATAGTGAAGAACGAGCAAGTAAACTAATTGCAAGCCCAGAGTTCATAGGTTATAATATTTTATCGCCGGATTTAGTCTCAGTTACAAGAAAACGAACAATGGTCCAAGCAACAAAACCAATTTTTATAGGTTTTTATGTTTTGGAAATGTCAAAATTAATAATGTATCAGTTAATATATGATTACTTAAAACCTAAATTTGGAGATCGTTTAAAACTGCTTTATAGTGACACGGACTCTTTAATATTAGATATACAAAGTGAGGACATCTACGAAGAAATGAAGGAGGACGTTAAAACTTGTTTTGATACTTCCAATTATCCAGAAACGCACCCGCTATATTCAAAGGTAAATAAAAATAAATTGGGATTTTTCAAGGATGAAACAAAGGGAAAACCAATAAAAGATTATGTATCAACATGTCCGAAGTCCTATGCAATAAGAACAGAAGATAAAACAGAATTAAAAGAAAGTTTAAAATTAAAAGGTGTAGTTAAAGCATGTATTAATGCGCGGGATGTATGCTTTAATGATTATATAAAGTGTATATTTGAAGATGAAATAAAAAGTGTGGAGTATCAGGGATTTAAAAATGAAAAACACGAAATATACACTGAACAGTTAAGTAAAATAGCATTAAATCCACTCCAAGATGTGAGGTTTGTTTTAGATGATAAAATTAATACTGTCCCAATTGGCTATTTTTCAGAAGAGGAAGAGGAAAGAAGAAGGGGAGAATATGAAGAAAAGAGAAAAGAACAGAAAAAGAAATTAAAAGAAAATGTAAATAATAATTAAAAATGTTTATATATTCTCATATACTTATATATAAACATTAAAATCTTTCAATATCAAAGGTTCACCATCTTTTATGTGTCTATCTCTAAATTTAAGTATGGTATCTTCCAAACAGTCACGTATTATTTTGTTAACTTCCTCCGCTTTCTTTTCGTGAATATCTGTTTCTCCTTCTTTAAAAAAACCTTTAGTTTTTACAATTTCAGATACATTAGCAACGAACTCATTAAATACTTTATTTTTTACATATTGTAAAATTGCATCTGTTATATCTTGTTCTACACTTTCTCTATATGTAAAATAAAAGAGTCGTTCTAATTCTGAGCGACAAGTCATAATACTTATAAATTCAATACTTTTATAAGTTTTTACCCTCTCTTTTATTATTTCTCTCTCTTCATCACTTAAAGTTTCATCTTCAAGTTGTTTTTTGAATATTTGAGAAGTAGTATCTCCCATATTTTAAATAATATTTTTTACGTTAAAACTCTTTTAAATCAAAACTAGAGGTTCTCCATTGTACATATGCCGCAATCCAAAACTTGCTATACTATGTGTAAGACATGTAGCAAATAATACTCTGACTTCTTCTTCTTCCATTTCATAAATATTTTTTCTTTCTCTATTCAACAGATACCTACAACTCTTATTTTCCACTAGTTCGAATATATCCTGTTTAAACCATTCGTATACTTTCCTTTTTAAAACTTCCTCCGCTTGTTCTATTACTGCAGATTGTACGATTTCTTCTTGTTTATCGAAGATTTCTTTTAAAAACTCATCACTCAATATTTCAACTTTTGCTGTTTTATTTTCACTTGTCATTATTATTTTAATAATATTTTTTTTATTTTAATTTATTATTTCTTTTCATTTCTCCCCCCATTTATTCAATCAACAAGGCATACGATTTCATCGTTGCCTTGCAGAATTTCCCCTTTCCCCACAGAATTTCCCCATTCCTTGCAGAATTTCCCCATTCCTTGCAGAATTTCCCCATTCCTTGCAGAATTTCCCCATTCCCCGCAGAATTTCCCCCAATAAATTATATATTATAAATTATAACTTATAAATCTGTATATTTGTAAATCTGTATATTTGTAAATTTGTATATTAGTATATTTGTAAATCTGTAAATCAAGTTTAAGTGGCTTTAATAAGGCGATTATTAGATCTTCAGTTAATGGTTAGCTAATAAAAGGAGTTAATGGTTAGCTAATAAAAGGAGTTAATAGTTGGCTAGTTAGTCAGTTTAAGCAGTTAATAGTTGGCTAGTCAGTCAGTTTAAGCAGTTAATAGTTGGCTAGTCAGTCAGTTTAAGCAGTTAATAGTTGGCTAGTTAGTCAGTTTAAGCAGTTAATAGTTGGCTAGTCAGTCAGTTTAAGCAGTTAATAGTTGGCTAGTTAGTCAGTTAATCGGGGGAGAGCTTATGCGAGCTTAACGAAGTTATGCGAGCTTATGCGTTCCTGTCTTGTTCGTTCTTGTTCTCGTTTATCTCGTCCTGTCATGTTCTCGTTTATCTCGTCCTGTCATGTTCTCGTTTATCTCATCCTGTCATGTTCTCGTTTATCTCGTCCTGTCATGTTCTCGTTTATCTCGTCCTGTCATGTTCTGGGAGCGTATGCGACCCGGGAATGGGAGCGTATGCGACTCGGGAATGGGAGCGTATGCGACTCGGGATAGTCTCGGATTGTCCGGGTTAGTCTCGGGATTTTCTCGTTTTCGGATATTCTCGTTTTCGGATTTTCTCGTTTTCGGATATTCTCGTTTTCGGATTTTCTCGTTCATAGTTAGTAAATTTTCATTTTGTCCCAGTACCGGCCCTTCTTACCTCTCCTGGGGTCAAAATTGGCCCCACCGCAGGGGTCACAAGTTTTACATGGGCTTACATAGTGATAACTTAAGAAATCTTCCTGTTTTGATTTTTTTTGTAAAATTAGCCTTGCATCAGGGGTCTTATGTTTTACAGAGGTTTCATATGGACAAAACTTGAAAATCACCTTATTTTTATGGCTTTATCTTGTGGACCTCTACCAGGGTTCAAGTAATTAAATAGCTCTGGGATAAAAAATGGCTTTGCCCTGCGGGTCTCAACTTTCATATGGGCTTTTACAGAGAAAACTTTGTAAGTCTTCATTTTGAAACCATTTGGCTCAGCATTGAAATGTTTATTATTTATGGTTTATATTTATAAGCCAGTGGAGCGATACAGGGCCATCATGGCCCTCTTGTTTTCATGAAACTTAACCCTGCTGGTTACCATCAATTTCTCCTTTTCTCACAATGGTTTCAAAATAGTCATGATTAAGACACTAAGTCAAAGTGGGGGTGTAACAATTAATTTCTTTCACTACCATAGGCAACATGAATAGGTATTCTTGAAGCTGTAGATAAAGATAGCACAGCAGCACAGAACAATCTCCTTATATATAAACAAGCCATACTCAGTGAAAAGGATGCTTAATGTATCTATATAAACTATTGAATCTATCAATTTTCTGCATGTTAAAGGATCAGACTACCTTATGATTCAGTAATTTGGTAGACAAGATGGATTTTATAGATCCATAATTACTGTGTATATGATGACATGCTTGGTATCATATATCACTGTGGTATAATGCATCACAGAGATATGTTAAGTCCCCTTTTCACTAAGCATGTCTCATATCTATATGATGCAGTGCTCCAGATAAGGTTCGTATTCACGTAATTTACGGATGACGATCTGATTGTTACGCATCTTTTTTTACAAAATTCTGTACTCGATACGGAACGTTTTTTCCAGGTACGTAAAATATAGGGTACGAATCCGTACACAACGGAAGGGAGCTTACTCTTTCTCAGACAAACATTCAGATATCTTCGGGATTGCCGAGCGATTTTCCAATTTCTTCCCGTTAAATAAAAAGGGAAAATCGGTTCGGACCGGAATTAGACCCTGCATCTCGGCTGTAGTCAGGTTTTTATCGATTACGGCGTGGGACCAGCGGATAATCGTACTATGTACATGTATGTTCCAAATGAATACTTTGCGCTTCGAAAAAGTCGGGGAATACACAGAAACGTCTGGCTAGGTTATTTCATCCATCTCCAGAACCAAATAATCCTAACAAAACTGAGAATCATTAAAAGATAAAATCAGACTGGCCAAGACTTAAGCACTGTTCCCATTTATGTATAGATATGCAATAATTCACGCTATAAATTGAATAATCACGCACAAAAAAATATGAAGCAAAAGGCGCATGCACCCAGTTGGGCTCTTTGTTGATCTCCAGTGGCGCCAATTTGGGCCAAGTTAGAACAAATGTCTCCAAAACTCTAGCACTGGTGAATTCAAAAGTATTTATGATATCTGCTTTTCTAGCATAAAATTACAGGTTTTGAAGTTATTTGCGACCCTATTTGACAAATTTATGTCAAATCCTGCACAAATATTTTTCCAAAAATTAAACATGTAGCATGAAAAAAAGATCGATTCAAAAAAAGATTATGAGTTGCATATTTGTTTCTACAAACCTGCTTTACTCTTTGTACAGTAAACATCATACCGTTACTAGGTAAAATGTTATGTAGTTTTACAGTAATGCTTCTATAAAAGCAAATGCAAGAAAACCAATTTTGACTTTAATCAGTCTCGTTAACCAAATGTTGGTACTGATCCCCATATGCTGGTACTGATTAATCTTGATTTTCATCAGTACTGTACTGATGTCATTAAAAATTATCTGGAGCACTGATTATGACATGCTTGGTATCATTATATCCCTGTGGTATAATGCATCACAGAGATACATTAAGTCCCCTTTTCACTGAGCATGGCTCACATCTGTATGATGACATGCTTGGTATCATACATCCCTGTGATATAATGCATCACAGAGATACATTAAGTCCCCTTTTCACTGAGCATGGCTCACATCCGTATGATGACATGCTTGGTATCATTATATCCCTGTGGTATAATGCATCACAGAGATACATTAAGTCCCCTTTTCACTGAGCATGGCTCACATCCGTATGATGACATGCTTGGTATCATTATATCCCTGTGGTATAATGTATCACAGAGATACATTAAGCCCCTTTTTCACTGAGCATGTCTCACATCTATATGATGACATACTTGGTATCATACATCCCTGTGGTATAATGCATCACCGAGATACATTAAGCCCCTTTTTCACTGAGCATGGCCCACATCTGTATGATGACATGCTTGGTATCATTAAATCCCTGTGGTATAATGCATCACAGAGATACATTAAGCCCCCTTTTCACTGAGCATGGCTCACATCCGTATGCAATTCATTGTGATGTGTTTATTGATTATGTGCTGTTTGAGGTTGCTCTCACATTTTGTCAGTCACATAACAGAGACATGTAATTTATTCAATTATATCCTGGGTCTCGCCTGTACTTGGCTGGGGCTCTGAAGTATCTTGCCAAAGGACACTCCAATGTCATGTTTGTGTGTCGTGAGATACTTTTAGGAAATCGTTTGGAGTTAAACGCTGGAATTTTTCCAACACAGAATAGAAATTCAGTTTTCTCAGTTTCTTGTATTTATTTTCAGACTTACATGTATATCCACGATGAAGATACAACCCGGAGTGCGAAACTTGTAGTAAAATGTTGACGCTGTATGATTAAGATGAAAACAAGAAAGTTCTTGATTTAATGTAAGATTTTTTTCTTATTATGCTTTCTTACACAAATGTTGCATGATGTTATTCATAGACCAGGCTACAGACTTCAGGTTTTTCTCCGATTTACCACTTATCAAACCAAAAAATGTTTCACTTCACCAAATTGAAAGCATTTGCAGATGACATATTGAATGTAGCTCAAAAGATTTCTGTATTTGATAGGGTAGAAAACATTCTGGGGAAAAAGAGAAAAATGCTTATCAGCATTTTCTCCTTTTACCACAATGTTTTCAGATGCCTTCTTATTCAGGAATGTTAAAAGTTGGGATTGTGTGGTAAAGTGTAAAATCGCCTCCTTCTTGGCAAGACAATTTGGCAATCGACATGAATCAAGATTTGAATTCAGAAATATTTTTTCTATCATGGTTTATCGTTCAATAAACCACAGGTGTGAGTTACAAAGTGCAATAAATAAACCACGAGGGCAATAGCCACACTATCCCGACTTTTAATAATACCCTGGAATAAGGCTTTTTAAAAACATTATCGGAAAAGGAGTAAATGCTTGTAACCAGCATTTTCTCCTTTGTAAAATTCTTTAATAAATACATATATCATGAATCACTTGCTAATATTTGCAACATTTTTGAGTGAAAATAGGATAAAAATAGAAAAATACAAGCAAAAGGACCAGTCTGTAACTTCTGGCCTTTAAACCATTCACCAGATAAGTCTTGTTAGCTCGGCTGTTTTCAAAGAAATTGTCAAGGTTTTGTCGTAGCCCTAGCGTCATCTGCATTGTGTGAAACCTTTGACATTTTATACATCTTTAACATCTGTTATTACTGAAGATATTTGCTTCAAGCTTGGACAAAATTTTAATTATCAAAAGGGAAACCTGTACATCAAGAGCATGTATCCATCAAAGGATTTTTGATATAGTTATGTTCCTTTTTAGTCCCCTACCGGCAAATCCGAAGGGGACTTTAGGTTTGCACTCCGTCCGTCCGTCCGTCTGTCCATCTGTCCATCTGTCAGTCAGTCCGGCAATTCAGTTTTTCTGACTTTTTTTCTAAACGCTAGTACATATTGAGCTGAGTTTTGGTGTGTAGGTAACCCACCATCACTTACAGATCAAGTGTGACTTTCGTTCCGGTCCACTGGTTTTTCACGGATTTACGGGCCTTGGACTTACAAAATTTCACTGATAAATCAGTTTTCCGGACTTTTTTCCTAAACGCTGGTAGGTATTGATCTCAGATTTGCTGTGTAACTCAACCACTATGACTTACAGATCAAGTTTGACTTTTGTTCCGGTCCACTGGTTTTTCCCGGATTTACGGGCCTTGGAATTACAAAATTTCACTGATAAATCAGTTTTCCGGACTTTCTTCCTAAACGCTGGTAGGTATTGATCTCAGATTTGCAGTGTAACTCAACCACCATGACTTACAGATCAAGTTTGACTTTTGTTCCGGTCCACTGGTTTTTCACGGATTTACAGGCCTTGGACTTACAAAATTTCACTGATAAATCAGTTTTCCGGATTTGTAAGCTCACCTGAGCACAAAGTGCTCAGGGTGAGGTATTGTGACGGGTCATCGTCCGTTGTCCGTCCATCCGTCCGTCAGTTAACAATACAATTTCTTTAAAAATCTTCTCCTCCAAAACCAGATGGCCAATCTTGATAAAACTTGGCAGGAATGTTCCTTGGATGAAGCTCTACAAAAATTGTTAAAAGAATTTAATTCCATGAAAAACTGTGGTTGCCATGGCAACAACATGGCTGAAAATGGAAAAACATCTTTAAAAATCTTCTTGTGACAAACCATAAGGCCGAAAGCATTCATATTTTGTATGAAGCATCATTGGGTGACCCTTTACCAAAATTGTTAAAATTAATACTCTAGGGTCATATTTGGGCTTTGCCCGGGCGCAACCTATTTCACATAATAACAAAGAAGGAAATCTTTGAAAATCTTCTTCTCTGAAACTGGAAGGCGTGGAGCTTTGATATTTGGCATGTAGCATCTCCTAGTGGACCTCTACCAAGTTTGTTCATATGACGCCCCTGGGGTCAAAACTGGCCCCGCCCCGGGGGTCACAAGTTTCGAACATAGGAACAAAGAAGGAAAACTTTAAAATTCTTCTTCTCTGAAACTGGAAGGCGTGGAGCTTTGATATTTGGCATGTAGCATCTCCTAGTGGACTTCTACCAAGTTTGTTCATATGACGCCCCTGGGGTCAAAACTGGCCCCGCCCCGGGGGTCACAGGTTTCAAACATAGGAACAAAGAATGAAAACTTTAAAATTCTTCTTCTCTGAAACTGGAAGGCGTAGAGCTTTGATATTTGGCATGTAGCATCTCCTAGTGGACCTCTACCAAGTCTGGTCATATGATGTCCCTGGGGTCAAAACTGGCCCCGCCCTGGGGGTCACAAGTTTCAAACATAGGAACAAAGAATGAAAAATTTAAAGTTCTTCTTCTCTAAAACTGGTAGGCGTGGAGCTTTGACATTTGGCATGTAGCATCTCCTAGTGGACCTCTACCAAGTTTGTTCATATGACGCCCCTGGGGTCAGAACTGGCCCCGCCCCGGGTGTCACAATTTTCGAACATAGGAACAAAGAAGGAAAACTTTAAAATTCTTCTTCTCTGAAACTGGAAGGCGTGGAGCTTTGATATTTGGCATGTAGCATCTCCTCGTGGACTTCAACCAAGTTTGTTCATATGACGTCCCTGGCGTCAAAACTGGCCCCGCCCCGGGGGTCACAAGTTTCAAACATAGGAACAAAGAATGAAAACTTTAAAATTCTTCTTCTCTGAAAATGGAAGGCGTAGAGCTTTGATATTTGGCATGTAGCATCTCCTAGTAGACCTCTACCAAGTTTGTTCATATGATGTCCCTGGGGTCAAAACTGGCCCCGCCCCGGGGGTCACAGGTTTCAAACATAGGAACAAAGAATGAAAACTTTAAAATTCTTCTTCTCTGAAATTGGAAGGTGTGGAGCTTTGATATTTGGCATGTAGCACCTCCTAGTGGACCTCTACCAAGTTTGTTCATATGATGTCCCTGGGGTCAAAACTGGCCCCGCCCTGGGGTTCACAAGTTTCAAACGTAGGAACAAAGAATGAAAACTTTAAAATTCTTCTTCTCTGAAACTGTAAGGCATAGAACTTTGATATTAGGTATGTACCATCTCCTAGTGGTCCTCTAACAAATTTGTTCATATGATGCCCCTGGGGTCAAAACTGGCCCCGCCCCGGGGGTCACAAATTCAAACATAGGAACAAAGAAGGAAAACTTTAAAGTTCTTCTTCTCTGAAACTGGAAGGCGTGGGGCTTTGATATTTGATATTTGGCATGTAGCATCTCCTAGTGGACCTCTACCAAATTTGTTCATATGATGTCCCTGGGGTCAAAATGGCCCCGTCCTGGGGGGTCACAAGTTTCGAACATAGGAACAAAGAAGGAAAACTTTAAAATTCTTTTTCTCTGAAACTGGAAGGCATAGAGCTTTGATATTTGGCATCTAGCATCTCCTAGCGGACCTCTACCAAGTTTTTAGCTCACCTGAGCACGAAGTGCTCTGGGTGAGTTATTGTGACCGGTCATCGTCCGTCCGTCCGTCTGTCCGTCCATCTGTTCGTCCGTCCATTAACAATTTCTTTAAAAATCTTCTCCTCCAAAACCAGATGGCCAATCTTGATAAAACTTGGCAGGAATGTTCCTTGGATGAAGCTCTACAAAAAATGTTAAAAGAATTTAATTCTATGAAAAAGTGTGGTTGCCATGGCAACAAAATGGCTGAAAATGGAAAAAATCTTTAAAAATCTTCTTGTGACAAACCATAAGGCCGAAAGCATTCATATTTTGTATGAAGCATCATTGGGTGACCCTTTACCAAAATTGTTAAAATTAATCCCCTAGGGTCATATTTGGGCTTTGCCCGGGCGCACCCTATTTCACATAATAACAAAGAAGGAAATCTTTAAAAAATCATCTGATGACAAACCATAATGCCTAGAGAATTCATATTTGGTTTGTAGCATTATATGATGATCCTCTACCAAAATTGTGAAAATTAAACCTCAGTGGTCATATTTGGGCTCTGCCAGGGCACACCCTATTTTACATGGAAACAAAGAAGGAAATCTTTTAAAATCTTCTTGTGACAAACCATATTGGCTTGAGCATTCATATTTTGCATGTAGCATCATCTAGTGACCCTTTACAAAATTTGTTATAATTATCCCTTTGGGGTCATATTTAGGCTCTGGCCGGGCGCACACTATTTTACATAGAATTAAAGTTTGAAATCTTTTAAAATCTTTTTGTGACAAACCATAAGGGCCAAAGCATTCATATTTTGCATGTAGCATCATTTGGTGACCCTTTATAAAAATTGTTAAAATTATCTCTTTTGGGTCATATTTGGGCTCTGCTCGGGTAACCCCCTCCCCTTCTTCCCCCCCCCCCGCTATTTTTTTCGACCCCCTTTTTTTAGCTCACCTGAGCACATAGTGCTCAGGGTGAGCTATTGTGATCGATCGTTGTCGGGCGTCCGTCCGTGTGTCCGTTCGTCCGTCCATCCGTCCGTCCGTCCGTGAACAATGACTTAAAAAATCATCTCCTCTGAAACCACCCAACAGATTTCAGTGAAACTTCACAGAAATGATCCTTAGGTGATCAATGCACTTTCAGAATACTTCAAAGATTTGAATTCCATGAAGAACTCTGGTTGCCATGGCAACCGAGAGAAAAAACTTTAAAAATCTTCTTGTCCCAAACCATAAGGGCTAGAGCTCTCATATTTGGCATGTAGCATCATCTAGTGGCCCTCTACCAAAATTCTTCAAATTATGGCCCTAGTATTGAAAATGGCCCTATGTTGTGGGTTCTCAGATTTCACATAGAGATAAAGAAGGAAATCTGTAAAAATCTTCTTGTCCCAAACCATAAGGGCTAGAGCTCTCATATATGGCATGTAGTATCATCTAGTGGCCCTCTACCAAAATACTTCAAATAATGGCCCTAGTGTGGAAATTGGCCCTATGTTGTGGGTTCTTGGATTTCACATAGAGATAAAGAAGGAAATCTGTAAAAATCTTTTTGTCCCAAACCGTAAGGGCCAGAGCCTTCATATTTGGCATGTAGCATCATCTAGTGGCCCTCTACCAAAATACTTCAAATTACGGCCCTAGTGTTGAAAATGGCCCTATGTTGTGGGTTCTCGGATTTCACATAGAGATAAAGAAGGAAATCTTTAAAAAGCTTCTTGTCCCAAACCATAAGGGCTAGAGCTCTCATATATGGCATGTAGTATCATCTAGTGGCCCTCTACCAAAATACTTCAAATAATGGCCCTAGTGTTGAAATTGGCCCTATGTTGTGGGTTCTCGGATTTCACATAGAGATAAAGAAGGAAATCTGTAAAAATCTTTTTGTCCCAAACCGTAAGGGCCAGAGCCTTCATATTTGGCATGTAGTATCATCTAGTGACCCTCTACCAAAATACTTCAAATTACGGCCCTAGTGTTGAAAATGGCCCTATGTTGTGGGTTCTCGGATTTCACATAGAGATAAAGAAGGAAATCTTTAAAAATCTTCTTGTCCCAAACCATAAGGGCTAGAGCTCTCATATATGGCATGTAGTATTATCTAGTGGCCCTCTACCAAAATACTTCATATTATGGCCCTAGTGTTGAAAATGGCCCTATGTTGTGGGTTCTCGGATTTCACATAGAGATAAGGAAATCTGTAAAAATCTTCTTGTCCCAAACCTTAAGGGCTAGAGCTTTCATATTTGGCATGTAGCATTATCTAGTGACACTGTACCAAAATACTTCAAATTATGGCCCTAGTGTTGAAAATGGCCCTATGTTGTGGGTTCTCGGATTTCACATAGAGATAAAGAAGGAAATCTGTAAAAATCTTCTTGTCCCAAACCATAAGGGCTAGAGCTCTCATATATGGCATGTAGTATCATCTAGTGGCCCTCTACCAAAATACAGTAAAACTTAATTATAATGAACTCTGATAATGCGAATTTTCGCTTAGTACGAATCGAAATCAATTCCCCGGCAAAAACCTTCTTTCGCCTTTGTAAAAATTAATTGTTAAAACGAATTTGGATATAACGAATTTTCGCATATTGCGAATCAAAAATCAGGTCCGCAGATATCCATTTCAACTGAAAATACCATGGTTACACTGAAGTCGCATCTAAGGGTCTTTAATTACCAAGTCAGTTATACACACCTTCCCGCTTGCCCATTTAACACGTTGACGCTAGAGGCGTTGATCTACACAACATAAACTGACTGCGTTATCTAAACTGGCAGCCTGTTATCGATCTTCGTATGTCTATCGGACGGCTACGGGAGATACAAAGGGTACCAGTTTATGCGTTATCGATCGATAATTATCGTGGTAAGGTATAATTTGCCACAAGTAGAAAATTGTCGTCTGCAAATGCTTTCAATTCCTACCGGTATAAAATGTGTTTTGAATGATTAACATTGTTCAATCGATTAAATAAATACGAAATCGGCTACTAGTTTTTCCTACCTGTCATAAATGTCATTGGATACTATAAATATAACACATATTTGTCGAAGTATGTTAGAAAAACATTTTTCTGGTAAATAAATGTTAGACTGCATGTACATGTGTCCACCTTTGAGTCCCGAAATATAACGAAGTTCGTACTATCAATACAGCGAATTATGCTTATAGAGAATTAAATCTGACGGTCCCGTGAAATTCGCTATATCAGAGTTTTACTGTACTTCAAATAATGGGCCTAGTGTGGAAATTGGCCCTATGTTGTGGGTTCTCGGATTTCACATAGAGATAAAGAAGGAAATCTGTAAAAATCTTCTTGTCCCAAACCGTAAGGGCTAGAGCTTTCATATTTGGCATGTAGCATCATCTAGTGGCCCTCTACCAAAATACTTCAAATTATGGCCCTAGTGTTGAAAATGGCCCTATGTTGTGGGTTCTCGGATTTCACATAGAGATAAAGAAGGAAATCTTTAAAAATCTTCTTGTCCCAAACCATAAGGGCTAGAGCTCTCATATATGGCATGTAGTATCATCTAGTGGCCCTCTACCAAAATACTTCAAATTACGGCCCTAGTGTTGAAAATGGCCCTATGTTGTGGGTTCTCGGATTTCACATAGAGATAAAGAAGGAAAACTTTAAAAACCTTCTTGTCCCAAACCATAAGGGCTAGAGCTCTCATATATGGCATGTAGCATCATCTAGTGGCCCTCTACAAAAATACTTCAAATAATGGCCCTAGTGTGGAAATTGGCCCTATGTTGTGGGTTGTCGGATTTCACATAGAGATAAAGAAGGAAATCTGTAAAAATCTTCTTGTCCCAAACCGTAAGGGCTAGAGCTTTAATATTTGGCATGTAGCATCATCTCGTGTTCCTCTGCCAAAATACTTTAAATAATGGCTCTAGTGTGGAAATTGACCCTATGTTGTGGGTTCTCGGATTTCACATAGAGATAAAGAAGGAAATCTGTAAAAATCTTCTTGTCCCAAACCGTAAGGGCCAGAGCTTTCATATTTGGCATGTAGCATCATCTAGTGGCTCTCTACCAAAATACTTCAAATTATGGCCCTAGTGTTGAAAATGGCCCTATGTTGTGGGTTCTTGGATTTCACATAGAGATAAAGAAGGAAATATTTAAAAATCTTCTTGTCCCAAACCATAAGGGCTAGAGCTCTCATATATGGCATGTAGTATCATCTAGTGGCCCTCTACCAAAATACTTCAAATAATGGCCCTAGTGTGGAAATTGGCCCTATGTTGTGGGTTCTTGGATTTCACATAGAGATAAAGAAGGAAATCTTTAAAAATCTTCTTGTCCCAAACCGTAAGGGCTAGAGCTTTCATATATGGCATGTAGTATCATCTAGTGACCCTCTACCAAAATACTTCAAATTATGGCCCCGGTGTTAAAAATTGACCCTATGTCGTGGGTTCTTGGATTTCACATAGAGATAAAGAAGGAAATCTTTAAAAATCTTCTTGTCCCAAACCATAAGGGCTAGAGCTTTCATATTTGGCATGTAGCATTATGGTGTTGAGCTGAGTTGCATTTCAGGTGAGCGATTTAGGACCATCATGGTCCTCTTGTTTTTTCTAAATGCTGGTAGATATTCACCTGACTCTTGCTGTGTAAGTCAACCACCATGACTTACAGATCAAGTTCGAGTTTCGTCCCGCTCCACTGCTTTTTCACACATTTACGGGCCTTGGACTTACAAAATTTCACTGATAAAACATTTTTCCGCACTTTTTTTCTAAATGCTGCTACATATAGAGCTGTTTTTTGTGTGTACATCAACCACCATGACTTACACATCAGGTTCGAGTTTCGTCCTGCTCCACTGCTTTTTGACGCATTTACGGGCCTTGGACTTACAAAATTTCACTGATAAAACATTTTTCCGCACTTTTTTTTCTAAACGCTGCTACATATAGAGCTGATTTTTGGTGTGTACATCAACCACCATGACTTACACATCAAGTTCGACTTTCGTCCCGCTCCACTGCTTTTTGACGCATTTATAGGCCTTGGACTTACAAAATTTCACTGATAAAACATTTTTCAGCACTTTTTTTCTAAATGCTGCTACATATAGAGCTGATTTTTTGGTGTGTACATCAACCACCATGACTTACACATCAAGTTCGAGTTTCGTCCCGCTCCACTGCTTTTTGACGCATTTACGGGCCTTGGACTTAAAAAATTTCACTGACATGCCAGCGATACATACAGCCGGTAGGGGACTGTATATTGCTATGCAATACTATCAGAATGCTTGTTTTACGTAGAATTTTCACTGAAAATCAAGTGTCCATAGCCGAGCATTGGCACCCGCATGTAGTGCTCTTGTTTTTTTATCCCGTCACCTCCTATAAATTCCGTCGTATAACGGGGTCATATAAACTTGGTGATATACGGTCACTTGACCACGTAACTAGGTTTATTATGTCAGTTGGTCACGTGATCAAGGTTTATTAGGCTAGTTGGCCATGTGACCAGCCAGAACTCCTTTTTTAGGTGCCGGTACATGAAATCAATATTTTAAAGTAAAATTATCGCTTAAAATTCGATGCATATGTTGATTTTTCTTATTTAAAATAAATCAGAATTCTTTGCACAACATTCTTTCGAGGGTTTACGTCACATTTATGACATAGTCGGTATTATTCATGACGTCATTATTGCAGCTGTATACCAAAAGCACTTTGCACAGTTTGCCATACAAGTTTTTTTTTTTTCATAGTGCGAAAGATGTCAATATGTGCCTTAATTTAGAGCTAAATATTCTATCTAGTCGGATTTATGTTTGTAAATGTGAAACAGGATAAACAGAATAGTGTCGTGGATTGGAAAATCTGAAGAATACACAGTAGTGTCTTTGATTGCAGGAAATTTTGTCAGGCTCAGCTCGGGAATTTTGTGGTATCAGTACCATAAGATATTGAATAAAAGGTACAGTCTTTGTATCATGTCTGTTTTTTGTTTTGTTTTGTTCATTTACAGTGCGTGACAGGATAAATAGAATAGATGTTTTGAAAGGAGAAAATGTTCACATATTCCTACAGTGTTTTGAGTACTTTCCAAGACAAACACTCACCTGGGTAGCACAGTGGTTAGTGTGTCTGACTCATGACCTGGTAGTTCTGGATGATACTGTGTTGAGTTAAAGTTTCTTTCTGGTGATTTTTCGCCTCTCACCTCTGATGCATGTGATCATATTAATTTCCTTTGCTAAGTCGAAAATGGAAATCACATGACTTGCCGCATGTAATAATTATGTACGATCAGACAAACTAGTTCACCCAAATAGGATTGCCTATTATTATGCAAGGGTAACTAAAAATGGGTGGTTCAGGAATACTATTAACTTGGACCAGATCAAGTGATTATTGACACAGAATTGTGTGAACTGGCATTTATAGAGCTCCAGTAGCAAAATAAAGTGTCAGTTCACAAACAGCAGATCAAATGTGGATCAAACCATGGGATTTTTCTTTAAAATGGTAAAAAACATTGTCAAAAAAGGGAAAATAACTGGTTACCAGTGAGGTTTATCAGTATTTGAACCAAATGCTTGAAAAACATGGCTAGTAAATGTAGTTAGTTAAGTCAGTCTGTTCCCCTTTATTCATTTTTAGTGCATGATTTAATTGTAATGAAGGAGTGATTTTCATTTCAGTTGATTCTTTACCAAACAATTCCAGGTTTTTACGACTGGGGGAAAATAACCTTTTGAGAACATTGTTGGAAAAGGAGAAAATGCATGTAACCAACATTTTCTCCTTTTGCGAAAATGTTTTCTATCCTTCCAAGACAAATTTGAATTTTCAAGTCACATTTATATTTTAGTCTGCAAACGCTTCCAGTTTGAATGAGTCTAGAATTTTGTTGTTTGGTAAAATGTTGAAGGGGGCAAAGTTTTGTAATCTAACCAAACTTCAAAAATTATTTATCACTGAATTATATAAGGCACTAGCAGGCAATATGCCAGTAGAGATGAAAGATAAATGTTAGAAAAAGTATTGCTCAGTGGTTACTTAGCCTCTTTAGGTATTTCCAGACTTTGTACTAGAATTGTGTAAACATTTGTAGGAATGTCACATGATCAATTAACTGCTATTATGTATGATAGTATTCAATTTTATCATAGGTGATTTCATGAAATGGACAGGCTACAGGTTGCAAAGAGACCCTGTTATTTGAATGCCAAGTTGGCACAGGTTAACTGCATGTTATTGCCCAGTTTCTTAACCTTAATTTTGCAGAGAAAAGTCTTTTTATGGTATATATCCATGTTTAAAATTATATATTTGTGAGGGAAAAAGCCCCTTTAAGTTTGAACAAACAGGTTTTCTTAACTTTTTAACAAACAACAAAAATTACATCTGTCCAAATGGGAAGCATTTGCAGATGACAAATTCATTGTGAATCAAATGATGGTTGAAAACATTGTGGGAAAAGAGAAAATGAGGATCAGCTACATTTTTAGCTCACCTGAGCATGAAGTGCTCATGGTGAGCTATTGTGATCGTGCCGTGTCTGTCGTGCGTTGTCCGTCGTCAACTTTTTACCTTGTGTACGCTCTAGAGGCCACATTTTCAGTCCGATCCTCATGAAACTTGTTCAGAATGTTTGCCTTTATAAAATCTCAGACGAGTTTGAAATTGGGTCATGTGGGGTCAAAAACTAGGTCACTAGGTCAAATCTTAGAAAAACCTTGTTTATGCTCTAGAGGCCACATTTTCAGTCCAATCCTCATGAAACTTGGTCAGAATGTTTGTCTTGATAAAATCTCGGATGAGTTTGACATTGGGTCATGTGGGGTCAAAAACTAGGTCACTAGGTCAAATCTTCGAAAAACCTTGTGTACGCTCTAGAGGCTGCATTTTCAGTCAGACACTTGTGAAATTTGGTCAGAAAGTTTGTCTTGATAAAATCTGGGACGAGTTTGAAATTGGGTCATGTGGGGTCAAAAACTAGGTCACTATGTCAAATCTTCGAAAAACCTTGTGTACGCTCTAGAGGCCACATTTTCAGTCCGATCCTCGTGAAACTTGGTCGGAATGTTTGTCTTGATAAAATCTGGGACGAGTTCAAAATTGGGTCCTGTGGGGTCAAAAACTAGGTCACTAGGTCAAATCTTCGAAAAACCTTGTGTACGCTCTAGAGGCCACATTTTCAGTCCGATCCTCGTGAACCTTGGTCGGAATGTTTGTCTTGATAAAATCTGGGACGAGTTCAAAATTGGGTCCTGTGGGGTCAAAAACTAGGTCACTAGGTCAAATCTTCGAAAAACCTTGTGTACGCTCTAGAGGCCACATTTTCAGTCCGATCCTCGTGAAACTTGGTCAGAATGTTTGTCTTGATCAAATCTGGGATGAGTTCAAAATTGGGTCATGTGGGGTCAAAAACTAGGTCACTAGGTCAAATCTTCGAAAAACCCTGTGTATGCTCTAGAGACCACATTTTCAGTCAGATACTTGTGAAATTTGGTCAGAATGTTTGTCTTGATAAAATCTCGGGCGAGTTCAAAATTGGGTCATGTGGGGTCAAAAACTAGGTCACTAGGTCAGATCTTGGAAAAACCTTGTGTACGCTCTAGAGGCCACATTTTCAGTCAAATACTTGTGAAATTTAGTCAGAATGTTTGTCCTGATAAAATCTGAGATGAGTTCGAAATTGAGTCATATGGGGTCAAAAACTAGGTCACTAGGTCAAATCTTTGAAAAACCTTGTGTATGCTCTAGAGGCCACATTTTCAGTCCAATCCTCACGAAACTTGGTCAGAATGTTTGTCTTGAAAAAATCTGGGATGTGATTGAAATTGGGTCATATGGGGTGGTCAAATCTTCGAAAACCCTTGTGTATGTATTAGAGGCCACATTTTCAGTCCAATCCTCATGAAACTTTGTCAGAATGTTTGTCTTGATAAAATCTCAGACAAGTTTGAAATTGGGTCATGTGGGGTCAAAAACCAGGTCATTAGGTCAAATCTTCGAAAAACCTTGTGTACGCTCTAGAGGCCACATTTTCAGTCAGATACTTGTCAAATTTGGTCAGAATGTTTGTCTTGATAAAATCTGGGACGAGTTCAAAATTGGGTCATGTGGGGTCAAAAACTAGGTCACTAGGTCAGATCTTCAAAAAACCTTGTGCAGGCCATAGAGGCCACATTTTCAGTCAGATACTTGTGAAATTTGGTCAGAATGTTTGGCCTATTGACTCAGGTGAGCGATCCAGTGCCATCATGGCCCTCTTGTCTACTTTTGCGACAGTTTTATTAAAAAAGCCTTCAATCTAAAAATCATCAAAAACTTTGGATTGTGTGGTGCAGGGTCAAAGATTGTGTTGTTTGGGAAAAACACATTTTATTCATGCAAATTGAAATTCTGTGTGGGTAATAACATTCCAGGATTTTTAACGCCATTAAAGATTTGACATAAATCGGTGTTTAGATGGAATTTGATTAAACAAGCCTAGAAAAATGATACCAAGCAAGCCTCTTGCAAGCTTTATATCTTTTTTTGTAGAAGAGTCTACTAAAATATTATCTTTATCAAAAGCCAACAAATGTCAGATTCTTTTTATCACTTTACAAAATCTTGTGAGTTATAGGTCAGAATATGCAAGAACCATACATGAACATAAGGAAAATTCCATGAATAAAACCAGTTTCACTTCTCTAAAAGAAGTATAAAATGATGTCACATAATTTGTCATGATGTCACCCAGTAGATGGATCAAATAAGATAAGGAAATTTGTAATGGGTATGTTGCCTGTCCGAGTAGCTCAGTGGTAAACACCTGACTCTGGGGAATGCGGGTTTGATACCCAGTTGAGGCAAACTTTCTTTGCAGCGATTTTTTCCCTCTCACCCCTGATGGATGTGAGAAAAGTAGTAGGTGGCTTGGAAAGAAAGTCCTGTCATTACTGGTGTGAGAAAGCCAGGAAAGACATGCATAGCTGCACTGACCGCCGTGATATGACCTTAGCTGTTAAAACCGTGTTAAACTCCAATACAAAGTAATGGGTATATTACACAGAAAACAAGGGGGCATATATGATAAATTTGAATTTTGAAAAGAATATCGCTCCATCTACTGTTCTGAGTAAAAAGATTCAAGGACACTGTCCCTTGAATTGTTTGGCCTTTCATATCATCCACCATCTTTGTGGCTTGTCACATGACAGGAAATAGTGCTGTAAGCTATGCTACCACTAGTCTGGCAGTGCAAGAGATTTCCTGTTACTGTATCAAGTTTCATCTTCTTTACCTTACATGTGAACAGTTTTATCACCCCAACATTCGTACCATTTTTATAGCCTGGTCAGGCAAGGAGAGACATCAGTGTGGTTTCATAATTTGACATGCTTTTGTATATGAGTTGTCTTATATTATTAACTTAAGATTTAAGCAGAATGGATGATGGAATACCTCCTTGCTTGTCACATGACAGGAAATAGTACTGTCAGCTATGCGACCACTAGCTTGGCAGTACAAGAGATTTCCTGTTATTGTGAAGGTTTTCATTCTGTTACCTTTCATGTGAACACTTTATCCCATAACCTCCCTTGTTTTCAGCATAGTATACATATTATAGATTTCCTTATGTTACACATGTTTTATGTATTTTTTGATGTCATTTGTGACACCATTTTGTATGTATTTAAGAGAAGTGGATGGATTTTATTTAATGGAAATTACTAGTGTGCATTGATGGTTTTGCATGTTCTGATCTATAATTTGTGGAAATGAATTTGTCATCTGCAAATGCTTCCCATTTGGACAGATGTAATTTTTGTTGTTTGTTAAAAAGTTAAGATTATGTGATGAAAAGAATCTGACATTTGTTGGCTTTTGATGTAAAATTTCATTAAGCTTGCCAAAAAAAATGTTAAAAAGCTCACCATAGGCTCGCTTAGTAACATTTATCAGGACTCGTTTAATAAAGTTTAATCTCATACGCCAACATTTGTCAGATCCTATATCATCCCAATATTTCCACCATTTTTAGAAAACCCGGTCAAACAAGGACAGAGACATTTGTGTGGTTTCATAATTTGTCTTGCTTTTTGTATGTAAGTTGTCTTGCATTATTAAACTTAAGTTTATTAACCCTTAGGTTGCTAAGCGCAACTCACAGACCTTTTGTGGACAGTGTAGATCAAGATCAGACTGCACAGAATGTGCAGTCTGATCATGGATCTACACCATATGATAAGGAGATATTTCCCCAAGCCCCATAACTTTGAAATACCGACATTTTGGTTTTTACCATTGGCTTAAAAGTTTCATTTAAGTTATTTAGCAGGATAAGTTTATTAATACAACCCATGTACAAACTTCTATTTTTAATTGTTTACCACACATTCCTGAGTTTTTAACAACTTTGAGGAAGAAGGCTTTTGAAAACATTGTGTGAATATGTGACAATACTGGTGACCAGCAGTTTGTCCTTTTCCTACAATGTTTACTTCTCTAAGACAAATCTCACATTTTTACCCACATTTGATTTGTGGTCTCTTAATGCTTTTGATTTGGACCAGTCTAAAAATTTGTCATTTGGTAAAGAGTTAACCTTAACTGAAGGAATGGATGTTGTATGATCTTCATGTCTGTTTGTATATATTTCTTAATATCTTAGTGTATCATCAGTCAACATGGAGCTGAGCCGTTTGGTAATGATGCACAGGGTTTGAGACTAGGTTTAAATTCCAATTTCGGCCAATTTCTTTCCAAGGATTGATGATTGCAATTGTGAAAAGATTCATTTCTCTCTCAGTGGCTTGGAAAGAATACTGTGCATAGTACTGGTCAAAGAAATTCCAGGAAAGCATGGATAGGTACACTAGCTTGTGTGATAAAACTGAAATGTTGTTGTAAATGGCATTAATCACCAATTAAACAGACAAAAGTCAGTATGGATCTTATATCAGAGGATGACATACATTCCTTACATTTTTGAGTTTTTAAAATTTAACTTAAATGGCAGATTTTTATAATTTCACTGGACCTCAGAAATGACTCAAAAACGATTCAACAAAAAGATAAAAATGTATGAAAAAAGAAAATTTTTAGAGGTACATGTGTTTTCTTAACCCTTAGGCTACTAAGGGCGACTCACTGACCTTTTGCGGACAGTATAGATCAAGATCAGACTGCACAGAATGTGCAGTCTGATCTTGAATCTACCACACAATCCCAACTTTTAATGACCCTCAGAAAAAAGCTTTTGAAAGCATTGTGGGAAATGGAAAAAATGTTGTTAGCCAGCATTTTCTCCTTTCCTCACAATGTTTTCTGCCCTTCCAAATGAGATGTTAAATTCTAAGGCACATTTATCTTGTCGTCTGCAAATGCTTTAAATGGGGACAGATTTAAAATTTGTCATTTGGTGAGGTTTTTTTTTTTTTAAAACTTATATTTAGATTTCGCTGCAGAATTTTGCCGAGTTATGTGGGAATATGACGTGGGGTCATATTCAAAGAAGTACAGTGAAATCATAATTATTTGAACTCCTGTATAAAGATTAAAAAGTTGTCAATTGAAGTATAACCAAATAGCCATTTGAATGTCATATTTGCACCTTTGTACTGAATGTAACCACCAGTTTCTTTACAGGTGCACGTAAAAGTAAATGTTGTACTATTGATCAGTGTTTAACAATAAATCTTAACTTTCAGCCAAAAAAATCTAAAAGGCACATTTAACTCTTTACCACACAATCCCATATGTTAACGACCCTAGTAAAGAAGGCATTTGAAAACATTGTGAGAAAAGGAAAAAATGCTAGTACCCACCATGTTTTCTACCCTTTCAAAGACAAATTCCATCATTTTAGCCACATTTATATTGTTGTCTGCAAATGCATTTAATTAGAACAAGTCTACATTCTTGTTGTGTGGTAGAGGTGAAAAGGGCCTATATTGATTCTGAACAAGGCAGCAGTTTGGTCAAAGCAAGTGCACTGCTCCATTGTATTTCATTTTGCTGTTAGCCAGGCTTAAGCATGATGGCCAAGCATTTCTGCATGCCTTCTATTTTTTTCCTCAGCTCTTGAATCCCAAGAAACTGGCCCAAACCATCCATATTCATCAACTGATATGGAAATAATGGCATTAGTATGCATTCTCTTTTGTGATACAAAAAAAGTGAGAGAGGCTTGCACTCAGTGCTGTGTATATTTGACCAGTACTGTATCTTTCAGGTTTATGCTTATTCTAAAAAAAAATAAGTTGATGATTAACTTTTTGGTAAAGGATGGTGATTTGAGATACAAATGGTTCTAGCCAGAAAAATCTCATCTTCTCAGACAGTGTAGATCCACGATGTTCAGTCTGATCTAGATCTACTTTGTGTGTGACAGCAGATGGAGTAAATCTTAGTAATGTTAGGGTTTAGGATCTTAAACCTTTACCAAACAATCTCGATTTTTAACGACCATTGGAAACAAGCCTATTGAAAACATTGTGGGAAAAGGAGAACATGCCGGTTATCAGCATTTTCACCTTTTCCCACAATGTTTTCTGTCTTATCAAGGACATATCTCCACCATTTGAGCAATATTTATTGTGTTGTCTGCTAATGTTTTCAGGTTGGACCAGTCTACAATTTTGTTGTATGGTAAAGAGTTAAATACAAAAGTATGTAAGTAAACATTAGTAAACATTAGCGAGACTCCATTTTTGAGGCATATTTGTACCTAGTACCATACAATCCCAAGTTTTATCGGACCTGAGGAAAAAAAAAGCTTTGAAAACATTCTGGGAAAAGGAGAAAATGCTGGTAACCAGCATTTTCTGCCTTTCCCACATTGTTTCTACTCTGTGATAGAGAACTTTAAGTTTTGAGTAACATTTGATTTGTCTTCTGCAAAATGCTTTCAGTTAATTTGAACTAGGCAAACCTGGTAAGAGTTAAAGGGGATTTTTCAGATTTTGTTAATGTCACCAAACTTCAAAAATGTTTTACATCACTGAATTAAGTAAGGTGAAAGCTGGCAAACCACCAGTAAAGAAAAATGGTAAATGTAAGCACAAATTTTTCAGTGGTATTTTCGTAATGGGCTATGTAGTTTCTTGTGTATTTTTAGATTTCTCTAAAGAGTTATGCAAAGGTTTGTCAGATTGTCACGTGATCAACAAACAAGCCTCTTGCCTTATTTCTAGATTTCTCACTTAAACTATACAAAGGTTTGTCTGAATGTCATGAAATCAACAACACCAGTTGATTATGTGGGATCGTATTCAAATTGTACAAAGGTATTGTATTTGACATCATAATAGTAAACTGACTTGCCAATTGCAAAGCAACTGACTCATTATTTGAATGTCAAAATTTCACCTTTTTACCCCAAAAGTAAAGGAGCTATAATTTCCCAGCATGCAAGTCTCAACACCAAAGCTGCAACAAATAACGTTGAAAACCACTTTGTCAAAATTTGTTTTGTCCAATATCCATCTTTCTGAAGTGACATTTTGCCGAAAATTACCAAAATTTGATCCGGAGTACGACATTTGGCCAAAAGTTATTTATGTCAATCAACTGTTTTATTTTTTCCCCTTAACTATTAGAGACCATTCACTATGTTTATCGTTAAAAATTGTGTACATTTGTTGATATATCCTCTATCTGGAATGAAATATTGAAGGGAGATTGCTCATAACATTCACTACTAGACCGAAGAAAAAATCTGTAATTTTTCATGTAGAATAGATGAATGATCAAACAGAGCTAGATTATTTATTTTTTAAGGGACTATTGGCAGAGTACATAATTATGTATTTTTTCATGTAGTTTCATCCTCTTGCCAATTCTACACAGTTGGGTCGAATTAAAATGTTACAGTGATGGATTTACCTTGAAATTTTATACAGAGTTTCGTCTTGTCTAACTTTCGGACATTGTTTTTCTTTCGTTGAAATTTGACAATTCGATGAAGTTTGCCAATGTGTCCCTTCAATGAAAGGTTGCATTTGGCAAAATGTCGCTTTGGCAAGATGGGTCTTCGATGAAAACATCTTTCCACGAAAGGTTTTTTAATGAAATGTCGTGGATCCATGCAAAAGATATTTCCATTCTTAACATCCAAGTCTCATGCAAATATATATGCCAAGGGTCATAGATCCGTACGTGAAGAAAATATGTTGGAGAAACACTATGCCCAAAGACAGTAGCAAAGATATGTTTGAGACAGACTACGCCAAGAACAATGAAGTAAGATTGAATAATACATTTTTACAGCGCAATCCTGTGTTTTTACTACCCTAAGAAAGAAAGTATTTGAAAAAAAAAAAGTTTTCTCCCCTTTTTAAGACAAAATTAATGTCACCAGTTTAAGTATATTTTATGTGTTGTCCACAAATGCTTTCAGTTTGGAAAAGTCCAAAATTTTGTCACTTTGTAAATAGTTAATGCATCAAACGAGATGCATTAAACCCCCTTTTCCAACATTAAAGTTTTTCCTACAAAGGCAAAGATACTGCTTAAAAAGCTTGAATTTTCAGATTAGATTATTGACACCAGTGTTTCCATTTACCTGAGATTTTATCAAGTCCATGAGACTCTGTCACTGAAAAGGTTGAGTCCATCTGAGTTTCCTCTTACTCTAATTGTGTATGCAATAAATCATTAGTTAAATATCTCAAAAACTTGTCAGAGCTAAAAAGAAAAAATCCACTGGTCCGCTCGTATTGACCAGTAAACAATGGGTCTGGCCAAGTAACATTTTCTACGCAATCATCTGACTGGACTAGTAGTTTTTCTAAGGGTAGGTAAAGCAAAACAATCGAAGGGGTATTCACCTGTATTATCTGCAAAATCCCAAGACCTGTAAATACCTATACAAAACAACAAAGTGCTGCTCATTTATTTGCCCGCAGCAGTGGTAAAACGAAAATGGAAATTACTTTATACACTGCACATGCGTGATGTCCATAATGTATGCAAAACTCAATTTATCAAGTCAGAGAAAAGATTCCAATCTATATTGCGAAGAAGAAAAGTTTAACTTTCGGACAGAGTAAAACTGTTGTTAATGGATTTCAGGGATCAATCATAATTTTGTTTTTCTTTCACATTATATGTAACGACTACAGATTTAGTAGATTGTTCATTGACAAGGAAATGCCACGAGGAAAATCCAATGGACCGATGACGCATCAAAACAATTATACAAATCTGTTGTCTGCTAAAGGCCAGATCATCAAGTATGTTTTTGGCGATATCTGTGTTTATTTGCTATCCTGACTAAAATCAAGGATGAGTGATAGTAGAACAAGGATGCATAACTTTCTAATTCACTTGCCCTGCACAATGAGTGGGTATTGGAAACCTTTTTGACGTCTGCTTCGGAATAGAAGGAAAGAGAAGAAAGAAAGAAAAAAAAAAAAAAAAAAAAAAAAAAAAAACACCTTTAACAAGAAATTCCTTCTTTTCCCGTATGTAAATATTTCCAAGGATTACAATTTTCTTGATCAACATTATGTTTTGCCCTGACCCATGGTTAAAATTTAAACGGATGGGCTTGATGGGAGTCCTTTACATATTTGATGTTCAGGGTGGACAGTTGCACATCACTTGAAATATATTTTACAATTCCAGGAATTCTATGGAAATACCCTGTTATAAACCCTTTTTTTTTCTCTGGTTGGTTTCACAGCTAATCAAACACTGTAAAGGGAGGAATCCATACAATAAATTTCTTTGAACAACTAATGTTTAAAAGCTGGATCCTGCAACCATTGGTCTTGGAATGACTTTCAATATGTTTTTCCTTTTTTTGTCAGGGAAGCTATCTCCAGCTTCAACAGAGAAAAGCTAGGCAACAGTTGATTCCTGCAATTAGAGCTTAGAATGACTATATTTCTTTATTGTGCGTAACCAATAAAAGATGGCGACATAATTGATTTAAGTAGATGTACAATCGCATCATCATAGTTATATCCTTGCACACTAACAGGCCAAGATATTAGTTTAGACATTTTGGAATTCTGATGATGGATTTCTTTAGTAAGAGTTAACAGCTGCATTCATTGTTTTCCATACTGATATTATGAATGTTGACTTGTATCAGTTTTCCATACTGATATTGTGAATGTTGACTTGTCTCAGTTTTCCATACTGATATTGTGAATGTTGACTTGTCTCAGTTTTCCATACTGATGTTGTGAATGTTGACTTGTCTCAGTTTTCCATACTGATGTTGTGAATGTTGACTTGTCTCAGTTTTCCATACTGATGTTGTGAATGTTGACTTGTCTCAGTTTTCCATACTGATGTTGTGAATGTTGACTTGTCTCAGTTTTCCATACTGATATTGTGAATGTTGACTTGTCTCAGTTTTGTATTTGAGGCATTGATATTTGGTGGCTGAGCGATTTCCATGCGCATATTGATACTTTTACGTGGTAAACAGAAACCCTATTTGATGCATTTGTATGATATTTCAGCATAGGAAAAAGTAGGTATGGGAAAGAAGTATCTGTTTAAAAACAATGATATATCATTATTTGAAATAAAGTGTAATAGAATTTTACACTTGCTGGAAGATGATATTTTCAAACTTTAAACAGTAAGCAGAAAAAGATCTCACTTGCCACTTCAGAATGCCATGAAATAGAATGTTTGACTCAGGTCAATGATAAATATTTTGCTTATTGGTGAAGAAAATATGTTGAATTTAGGAAATATTGAACTTAATATCATCAGATGTTTAATTGCATCAAAATCCTCTAGCATTACATTCATATAAAGCCATAACAAAACTGTGTAAATATAATGATAAATACTGAAGTTGTTTGACAGAAGCAAGAAAGTTTCTAGTTGTTAGAATATCAATGTACCATAACTCCCCCCAGCAGTAATGGAGTTTGTGCCCTTAATCAAACTCAACTGTCATCTCATTGATATGAGGATCCCTTTTCCATTTTGATAGCATCTGATGAAAATTGGGAGTTAGCTAATGAAAACCAGTTACATAGATTACAAACTTGCAGACAAACAAATGGACAAACAGATGGAATAAAAACAATATGCCCTTGATGTATGATCTCAGAAGGGGGGATGATTAACCCTTAAAGCTTCGTTCAAAACTAAAGCTGTTTTTTGCAGCCAGTGTAGATCAAGATTAGACTGCACCAAATGTTCAGTCTGATCTTTGATCTACACTGTGAGCTTAGCTTATTCATCAAAGACAAAAGCAACCATCAGATTGCAGTTAATTAGGTCTTATTGCTAGTCCACATTCATATATCTGTTGGGTTTATTCTGCACTCTAAAGGAAAAGAAGAATCAATGTCTCATGCAGTGCTGGATGTTAAAGATCTTAAATCCAAATGTGTATCAGTGAAAAACTTGGAGACTTGGACTGCAACGTACAGTAAAGCCTGTTTTGTATCATTCTTATTTCTTTTTTCATGAAATTGCTGAAGTCAGAGTTTGATTGGTAATTTAAATCGGTTGATGGAAATCCTTAAAATGGTTTGAGTAAAATGAAATTATTGCTACATGCTTTGGCAAATACTTACGTGAAGTTAAACTGAATTAAACTTTTTTCACCATCAGAGTGGAGATGTTGGGTGGTTGCCTGGAAAAATGGATGTCTTTTGACCAAAATTTTGGATGTTCTATTTATGAACAGACTCAAAAATTGAGATAAACTGCCACCAATGACAGATTAAGGCAATCCAGAATGGTTGTTGATCTATTCAGGGGCAGATAATTGAAATAAAATTCAAGGTTTCGAAACACTATAGCTTCCTATCATAAATAGGCTTAAATCCACACCTAGTTATATGCACATTCTAAGAAAGTCTGCCATATTTGAGTCCACAGCAGTAACCTGAGCAAGCATAGCTACTGACTGAAACCAACAAAACAGTCCAAAATTTAGTGTGTTAGCTCATTAGAACAAATAGAGACTGAACTATTTTTCGACAGACTGTAACAGAACTAATAGCAGGTTCATTATAAATGCACTTATATGCAAATTGGGAGCTGATAGAGTCACCAATGACGGACCAAAGTGAGCTCATCGGTCTATTCAGGGACAGCCATGTTTCATTTGCAGAGTCAACCCTTCACATCTGAGCTTTTGGTCAAAAGTCAGGTAACAGAAAAACAAATTATTGCAAGTACAGCACATTGAAAAGAGACCATTTTGAAAAGCTGCATTAATAGATTTATTTTACCATTCACTTACCAAATTTTACAGATGGCATAGGTAAAGATCAGACTAATATACAACTGTTTTTTGGACCCTGGACAGGCCAACAGCTTTAGTATATACATGTGGAATGAAACAGATCTGAATCCCTAGAGTGCCTACTATAGTTGATGTTTAGTTAGGGCAGTGTAGATCAAGATCAGACAGAGCATGCAGTCTGATCTTGGATCTACACTGTCCAATATGTAGAGACATTCCAGCTGAATTTAGTCATGAAATGATGATAATTATGGTCTTTTTATACACCAGGGATCAAAGATGGGGATGCATGTTGTTTTTGGTCTGTCTGTTAGTTTGTCTGCATAACCTGGTTCCCATTAAATAAGGCCTTGGAAAAAGAAAAACATTATGGTTGTATGGCTTAGTTTTAATAATATACCTCATGAACTGACCATGGGTTACATCTGTTGACATTTACCAGATTTGCAGGACTTAGACAAATTAAAAATCTCTTGTATCTGTCAAATAACTATGGCATTTATTACCAAATATGCAAAATGGTTAAATAACACAGATTTGGTGAATATATATATGTGAAAACTTTGTGAGAAAAGATGTTGCTCATTACGAGCTGATTTCGTAAGGCTTTGTATTGCTGAAAACACACATTGATGATAAATGGTATTACAAAATACTGTGAGGATAAGAATATTCCAGGACTATTTATATTAATTGACTTTGTGAAGGTATGTGCTTCTCTTTGTCCTTTATTCCACTTCAGAATAAAAGGGTTCAAGGCAACACTGTCTCTTTGTTTGATTTTGCATCATCCATCTTGTCACATGACAGGAAATAGTACTGTCAGCTATGCTTCCACTAGTCTGGCAGTACCTAAGATTTCCTGTTATTGTGACAGGTTTTATTTTCATTGCCTGTCATGAGAGAAGTTTTATCAGCCCAGTATTTCTTCTATTTTAGTTGCCAAAAATTGTTTTTGCAAAAAACACACATTTGATATAATAGTACATCGTTAAATACTATTAGGATAAGCATATTGCAGGATTATCGGTGTTAATTGAGTTTGAGAAGTTGTTCAATTATTTTTTCTCCTTCTTCCATTTTGACTCTCTTTGCCTATTATTCCTTTCCTGAGTAAAAGGATTCAAGGCCACACTGTCCCTCAAACTGTTTGGCCTTTTATCATCTGCCATCTTTGTGGCTTGTCACATGACAGGAAATAGTATTGTCAGCTACGCTATCACAAGTATGACATAACGAGACATTTTCTGTTTATTGTGACAGGTTTCAATTTTGTTACTTATTGTATGACGAGTCTTATCATACCAACATTTTCTACCATTTTCATAGCCTGGTCAGACAAGGAGAGCCTTCAGTGTGGTTCAAAAGCTCAGTCTGAGCAGGGTTTCTGTTATGTGTAGTAAAAGTATCTATATAGGCATGAAAATCTGCTTTGGCGCAAAATACTAAAGCTCATTTTGTCCCTTGGAAGCACACTAAAAAAGAGTCAAAACTTTAAGTTCAGCTAAAAAACATCTGGAATGAAAAAATACAAAGTTTTTATTGCTGCACAAATTGACCATCCGAATTACAAATTGTCTACAAGTACATCTCCGTCTGCATGTGTACCATGATATAACTGAGATGATGTGATTGTACTTTTCAAAGGGCTACTTGCTGCAGAATAAAATGGTAATTCCCAGCATATTGATCACAGAAACTGTTTCTTAGTGTTAGTCTCGCTACAGGTGGCTTCCAAAAAAAAATTTCTTGTTAAACCAGCTTTGTGTTTTTTTTTTTTTTTTTTTTTTTTTGTCAAACTGTTTTTTGCATGCAAATATGGAATGCTGAAGGAACTCAAAGGTACTTAACCTTTTTGGTGATACTGAGTCCCACAGACTCCATGATATCTTAGGCAAGTGGAAACACTGGTCCTGGTATTTGGAAACAGCAAAATTAACCCCTTTCCACACAATCCAGAATTTTAACAACCCTGAGAAAGAAGCTTTTGAAAATATTGTGGGAAAAAGAGAAAATGCTAGTAACCAGCATTTTCTCTTTTTCTCACAGTTTATTCAACCTATTTAAGGACAGTTACTATCATTTGAAAAAAGTATGGATTGTGGTCTGTAAATGTCTTCAATATTGACGAGTCTAAAATTTTGCCATGTGGCACAGTGTTGATATGGTTTTATATCCAGTCTCCACCCGTCGCATAGTTTCTGAGCAAGGCATCACATAGTCTATGAATCCTTAGGTCTTGTTATTCTAGACACGCCTTTCAAGGAAAGTAAACTGATGAACCACAGTTGTCTATCCCTTTCTTCTATCATATAATATACTTAATTCTTAATTGAGATCATGTGTTGCTTCAAAATGAGTCAAATAGGCGAATCAGTCTTTGTTTACCTTTGGTACTGAAACCTTGTCCTTTGTGGAGAACTATATTTATTATTAGGGTTCAATAAAACCTAACATCATATTTTTTTTATCAAAAGGGCACATTGGTTAGGATGTATTTGCAACATAAGAAAAGAAGTTTATAATAAGCCTAGAAATAGAGCAATATTAATGCAATGGAACAGTTTCACACTCAAAACATTCAGGCAATTTCTTAAAAATTTAAGCGTGAAACTATTCCAACTGACATTATCTTCAAAATCTTTTTTTCTAGGTACTAATTCAAAATAATTTTTTGTTTCAGAAATGTGAGTGAATTAAACACAGCATATGCAAATAAGATGAACTAACAGTCTTTTCAAAGAAATGAGAATTTTTTTTTTCCCTATCCTGTAAAATTTTCAAAAATGCAGATAGAATAGTTTCGCATTCAGCCCTCGATATGTAAGGAAATGTGTGTATGTGAATGAAGCTATACTGTAAGAAAGCATAGTCACATCATGTTCAAAATCATCAATACAGACAATCAGAATAAGCTATAATGATGAACTTGATATTACTGTGGCCTCCTAGGTGAATGCAGGCTAAAGCTTTACAAAAGAAAATAAATTAATGGCATTCATCCTTTAAACACTTCCTATATATGGTCACTTTTAGATGGTCTTCTTTTCAAGACTTTCAGTCCTTGGATTTTCCAGAAATAATCCACAGAACAGAATGTTGTTGATGACATCAAGTATTAAATTCTCTGTCAAACTGTATTTCTCCCTTCCTTTTGGCAGATTCTTATCAAATTTTGAGGCATGTGAAAAATACTGTTGTTTGGTCCTATTCTAATTTACTTGTGGTCTTAATGATCTTGCATTCCTTTTTTACTTTAAAAAACCTTTCGTTACAGGGAAAGTTTTACAGGTAGAAAAGGGTTTAATCATATGGTAATTCTAGGCCCAGAGTTTTTATCTTATCTTCAGACAGCTTCCAGTGAAGATGGGGTCAGAAAAACTGGACTTTCTAGATTAGGGGCTGACCATGACATTTATGGCCCATTATTGTGATTATCAGTACTGCGCCAACCATCTATTCTATTTATCCTGTTTCTCACTCATAATCCATATTATGCCAAATTGTATATTTGACTGGAAAAAACACACATATCAATATCTTTTTTTTTTGTTATTAACTCTTATCCTGCTAAATAAGTGAAATGGAACTTTCAAGTCGATAGTAATAACCCAGATTTCGCTATTTCAATGGTATTTTGGGAGAAAAATATCTCTCGATCGGACAGTGTAGATCCAAGATCAGACTGCAAGTTCTGTGCAGTCTGATCTTGATCTACACTTTCAGCTAAAGGTCAGTGAGTCCCACTTAGCAGCGTAAGGGCTAATAGAGATGAAGAACTATATAAAGCATCCTTATACAGTATACGCAGCTGCAATAATAACACCATGAATGATGTCTGATTATGTCATAAACATGACTTTACACATGGAAAAATGTGCTGAAAGAATTCAAATATTTCTCTGTTTTTTTTTTTAGCTCACCTGAGCACAAAGTGGGTGTAATCGGACCAGAACGACTGGAGTTATTTGCCCTTGAATTAGAAAAAATGATATATTTGACTTTGTTTACACTCTAGCATCTACAAATATTAACCAATCAGCACCAAACTTGGTCAAAATGTATATGACTGTAAGATCTCGGATGAGTTCGATTATGGGTGTAATCGGACCAGAACAACTGGAGTTATTTGCCCTTGAATTAGAAAAAATGCTATATTTGACTTTGTTTACACTCTAGCATCTACAAATATTAAGCAATCAGCACCAAACTTGGTCAAAATGTATATGACCATAAGATCTCGGATGAGTTCAATTATGGGTCTAATCAGACCAGAACGACTGGAGTTATTTGCCCTTGAATTAGAAAAATTGCTACATTTGACTTTGTTTACACTCTAGCATCTACAAATTTAAACAAATCGGCACCAAACGTGGTCAAAATATATACGACCGTAAGATCTCGAATGAGTTTGATTGTAGGTGTAATAGGACCAGTTATTGCTGTGTCATGGAAAAAGGGGGCTTGACGTATATTTTCGTTGTGGACCAATATCTCTAAATACAGGACAAAATGTCACGAAACGTCATCTTTTTATTGTTTATTGCAAGCCACAGACAATAGTTTTTTTTTTTTTTTTGTTTTTATTTCATGAAACACCATGTCGTGAAAAAAGGGGGCTAAATGTTTAATTTTGTCATGGACCAATGACCATATGTTTGTCCATCTTTCAGGAGAGATATCTTCTTTAATCCTTGACAAAAACTAATAGAAATTCATACAGGTGTTCCTAATGATGTCCGCTGATATTTATTGTTTTTTTAGCTCACCTTAGCACAACATGGTAAAGGTGAGCTATTGTGATCGCCCTATGTCCGGCGTCCGGCGTCCGTCGTCCGTCAACAATTTCTTTAAACATCTTCTTCTCCTAAACCACTGGGCCAATCTTGATGAAACTTGGCAGGGATGTTCCTTGGGTGAAGCTCTACCAAAATTGTTCAAAGAATTGAATTCCACCCACAACTCTGGTTGCCATGGCAACAAAAAGGAAAACAAGCAAAATCTTTGAAAATCTTCTTCTCTGAAACTAGAAGGCGCAGAGCTTTGATATTTGGTATGTAGCATCTCCACCACGGGGGTCACACGTTTGAGCATAGTAACAAAAAAGGAAAACTTTAAAAATCTTCTTCTCTGAAACTTGAAGGCGTAGAGCTTTGATATTTGGTATGTAGCATTACCTAGTAGACCTCTACCAAGTTTGTTCATATGATGCCCTTGGGGTCAAAATTGGCCCTGCCCTGGGGGTCACAAGTTCAAACATAGGAACAAAGAAGGAAAACTTAATTTTTAGCTCACCTGAGCACAACGTGCTCAAGGGGAGCTATTGTGATCGGTCATCGTCCGGCGTCCGTCCGTCCGTCTGTCTGTCCGTCCGTCTGTCCGTCCGTCCGTTAACAATTTCTTTAAAAATCTTCTCCTCCTAAACCAGATGGTCAATCTTGATAAAACTTGGCAGGAATGTTCCTTGGGTGAAGGTCTACAAAAATTGTTAAAAGAATTTAATTCCATCAAAAACTCTGGTTGCCATGGCAACAAAATGGCTGAAAATTGAAAAAATCTTTAAAAATCTTCTTGTGACAAACCATAAGGCCGAGAGCATTCATATTTTGTATGAAGCATCATTTGGTGACCCTTTACCAAAATTGTTAAAATTATTTCCCTGGGGTTGTATTTGGGCTTTGCCCGGGCGCACCATATTTTACATAGAAACAAAGAAGGAAATCTTTAAAAAATCTTCTGATGACAAACCATAATGGCTAGAGCATCCATATTTGGTATGTAGCATTATCCGATGATCCTCTACCAAAATTGTTAAAATTATCCCTCTGCGGTCATATTTGGGCTCTGCCCCGGGCGCACCCTAAATTAAAATCTTTAAAAATCTTCTTCTGACAAAACATAAGGCTGAGAGCATTCATATTTTGTTTGAAACGTCATTGGGTGACCCCTTACCAAATTGTAAAAATTATTCTCCTGGGGTCATATTTGGGCTTTGCCCGGGCGCACCCTATTTTACATAGAAACAAAAAAGGAAATCTTTAAAAAATCTTCTGATGAAAAGCCATAATGGCTAGAGCATTCATATTTGGTGTGCAGCATTATCTGATGATCCTCTACCGAAATTGTTAAAATTATCCCTCTGGGGTCATAGTTTGGGCTCTTCCTGGGCGCACCCTAAATTAAAATCTTTAAAAATCTTCTTCTGACAAAACATAAGGCTGAGAGCATTCATATTTTGTTTGAAACATCATTGGGTGACCCCTTACCAAAATTGTTAAAATCATTCCTGTAGGGTCATATTTGGGCTTTGCCCGGGCGCACTCTATTTTACATAGAAACAAAGAAGGAAATCTTTAAAACTTCTTCTGATGACAAACTATAATGGCTAGAACATTCCTATTAAGTATGTAGCATTATCTGATGATCTTCTACCAAAATTGTTAAAATTATTCTTCTGTGGTGATATTTGGGCTCTGCCCGGGCGCATCCTATTTTAAAATCTTTAAAAATCTTCTTGTGACAAACCATAAGGCGGAGAGCATTCATATTTTGTTTGAAGCATCATTGGGCGAGCCTTTACCAAAATTGTTGAAATTATTCCCCTTGGGTCATATTTGGGCTTTGCCCGGGCACACCCTATTTTACATAGAACAAAAAAGGAAATCTTTAAAAAATATTCTTCTGACAAATCATAATGGCTAGAGCATTTATATTTGGTATGTAGCATTATCTGATAATCCTCTACCAAAATTGTTAAAATTATCCCTCTGCAGTCATATTTGGGCTCTGCCCAGATGCACCCTATTTTAAAATCTTTAAAAATCTTCTTGTGACAAACCATAACGGCTAGAGCATTCATATTTTGTTTGAAGCATCATTGCTTGACCCCTTACCAAAATTGTTGAAATTATTCCCTTACGGTCATATTTGGGCTTTGCCCGGGCACACCCTATTTTACACAGAAACAAAGAAGGAAATCTTTAAAAAATCTTCTTCTGACAAATCATTAATGGCTAGAGCATTTACATTTGGTATGTAGCATTATCTGATAATCCTCTACCAAAATTGTTAAAATTATCCCTCTGCGGTCATATTTAGGCTCTGCCCAGATGCACCCTATTTTTAAATCTTTAAAAATCTTCTTGTGACAAACCATAATGGCTAGAGCATTCATATATTGTTTGAAGCATCATTGCTTGACCCCTTACCAAAATTGTTGAAATTATTCCCTTACGGTCATATTTGGGCTTTGCCCGGGCGCACTCTATTTTACACAGAAACAAAGAAGGAAATCTTTAAAAAATCTTCTGATGACAAACAATAATGGTTAGAGCATTCATATTTGGTATGTAGCATTATCTGATGATCCTCTACCGAAATTCTTAAGATTATTCCTCTGCTGTCATATTTGGGCTCTGCCCGGGTGCACCCTAATTTAAAATCTTTAAAAATCTTCTTCCGACAAAACGTAAGGCTGAGAGCATTCATATTTTGTTTGAAACATCATTGGGTGACCCCTTACCAAAATTGTTAAAATCATTCTTGTAGGGTCATATTTGGGCTTTGCCTGGGCGCACTCTATTTTACATAGAAACAAAGAAGGAAATCTTTAAAACTTCTTCTGATGACAAACTATAATGGCTAGAACATTCCTATTAAGTATGTAGCATTATCTGATGATCTTCTACCAAAATTGTTAAAATTATTCTTCTGTGGTGATATTTGGGCTCTGCCCGGGCGCATCCTATTTTAAAATCTTTAAAAATCTTCTTGTGACAAACCATAAGGCGGAGAGCATTCATATTTTGTTTGAAGCATCATTTGGTGACTCCTTACCAAAATTGTAAAAATTATTCCCCTTGGGTCATATTTTGGCTTTGCCCGGGCGCACCCTATTTTACATAAAAACAAAAAAGGAAATCTTTAAAAAATCTTCTGATGAAAAGCCATAATGGCTAGAGCATTCATATTTGGTGTGTAGCATTATCTGATGATCCTCTACCAAAATTGTTAAAATTATCCCTCTGCAGTCATATTTGGGCTCTGCCATGGCGCACCCTATTTGAATCTTTTAAAATCTTCTTGTGACAAAACATAAGGCCGAGAACTGTCATATTTTGTTTGAAGCATCATTAGGTGACCCCATACCAAAATTGTTAAAATTCTTCCCTTTGGGTCATATTTGGGCGTATATCCGCCCTGCAGTGAAAAGAATAGCCTGCCCTTAATAGACCATATAGGTTACAAATATACTCAGGTGAGCGATATAGGACCATCATGGTCCTCTTGTTTTTTTCTCTTAAATGGGAAGGCATAGAGCTTTGATATTTGGTATGTAGCATCTCCTAGTGGACTTCTACCAAATTTGTTCCAAGGATGCTGCTTGGGTTAAAACTGGCCCAGCCCCTGGGGTCACAAGTTCGAACATAGGAACAAAGAAGGAAAACTTTAAAATTCTTCTTCTCTGAAACCGAAAGGTGTGGAGCTTTGATATTTGGTATGTTGCATCTCAGAGTGGACCTCTACCAAGTTTGTTCATATGGTGCCCCTGGGTCAAAACTGGCCCCGCCCCGGGGGTCACAAGTTGAAGGTAGGAACAAAGAAGGAAAACTTTAAATGTCTTTTTCTCTTAAACGGGAAGGTGTAGAGCTTTGATATTTGGTATGTAGCATTTCCTAGTGGACCTCCACTAAGTTTGTTCATATGATGCCCCTGGGTCAAAACTGGCCCAGCCCCGGGGGTCACAAGTTCGAACATAGGAACAAAGAAGGAAAACTTTAAAATTCTTCTTTAAAACTGGAAGGCGTAGAGCTTTGATATTTGGTATGTAGTGATTCTCTTCTAAGTTTGCTTGCCCATCTAAGCGCAACAAGTTCATTGAGTTCAAAATTGGGTCATCTTGGGTCATAAACTAGGTCACTAGGTCAAATTAAAGAAATACCTTGTTGGCACTCTCGAGGCCACATTATTTGCTCAATTGCCTTGAAAATTAGTTAGAAAGTTTGTCTTTATAAAGTCTCACATAAGATTAATTTGGGTCAACTTGGGTCATAAACTAGTTCACTGGGTCAAATTAAAGAAATACCTTGTTTGCACTCTGGAGGCCACATTTATTGCTCAAATGACCTGAAATTTGGCCAGAATGTTTGTCTTGATGAAATACCAGATGAGTTTGGATTTGGGTCACCTGGAACCATAAACTAGGTCACTAGGTCAAAAAAAAGAAATACCTTGTGGGCTCTCTAGAGGCCACATTCTTTGCTTAATTGCCTTGAAAATTGGTCAGAATGTTTGTGTTTGTAAAATCTCACATGAGTCTGAATTTGGGTCAACTGGGGTCATAAACTGGGTCACTTGATCAAATTAAAGAAATAGCTAGTGGGCACTCTAGAGGCCACATTTATTATTCATTTGATTTGAAAATTGGTGAAAATTTTTCTTTTGATATAGTCAAAGACCAGTTCAAATTTGGGTCATCTGGGGTCATAATCTAGAGCACAAGGTCAAATTAAAGAAATATCTTTAGGGCACTCGAGGCCACATTTTTTGCTCAATTGACTTGAAAATTGGTCAGAATGTTTGTCTTCATGAAATATGAGTTTGAAATTGGGTCACCTGCGGTCAAAAACTAGGTCACATGGTCAAATTAAAGAAAAACTTTAAAGGCACTCTACTAAGGTGAGCAACCCAGGGCCATCATGGCCCTCTTGTTAGCTCCACTGGCCGAAGGCCAGCGGGCTTATGTCATGGCCCGGTGTCCGTCGTGCGTCCGTCCGTCCGTCCGTCCGGTCGTCCGTCCGTCCGTCCGTGCGTTAACTTTTATTTCAAACATCTTCTTCTCTGAAACTACCCATCCGATTTTCACGAAACTTCACAGAAATGATCCTGACATGGTCCTCTTCAGAATTTCTTGAAAGAATTTGATTCCTTCAAAAACTCTGGTTGCCATGGCAACAAAACTGAAAAATATTGGAAATCTTTAAAAATCTTCTTGTCTGAAACCATAAGGCACAGGGCTACCAAATTTGGCATGTAGCTTTATGTAGTAGACCTCTATCAAGTTTCTTCAAATTATAGCCCTGGGGTCAAAATTGGCTCTGCCCCAGGGGTCACAAGTTTTACATAGGCTTATATAGAGAAAACTTTAAAAATCTTCTTGTCTGAAACCATAAGGCATAAGGCTACCAAATTTGGCATGTAGCTTTATGTAGTAGACCTCTATCATGTTTCTTGAAATTATAGCCCTGGGGTCAAAATTGGCTCTTCCCCAGGGGTCACAAGTTTTACATAGGCTTATATAGAGAAAACTTTAAAAATCTTCTTGTCTGAAACCATAAGGCATAGGGCTACCAAATTTGGCATGTAGCTTTATGTAGTAGACCTCTATCATGTTTCTTGAAATTATAGCCCTGGGGTCAAAACTGGCTCTTCCCCAGGGGTCACAAGTTTTATACATAGGCTTATATAGAGAAAACTTTAAATATCTTCTTGTCTGAAACCATAAGGCCTAGAGCTACCAAATTTGGCATTTAGCTTGATCTAGTTGGAGTCTACCAAAAGTGTCCAAAGTATAGTCCTGGGGTCAATTTGGCCTCATACTTGGAGGGGGGGGGTTCACAAGATTTACATAGGCTTACATAGGGAAAACTTTTAAATCTTGGTGTACATAGCCATAAGGCTTAGGCTACCAAATTTTGCATATAATTATAGCATTATTTAGTGGACAGTTACAAAGAGGGCCCAAGTTACAGCTCTAGGATCAAGTTTGGCCCTGCACCAGGGATCACAAGTTTTACATGGGTTTATGGAGTGAAAAGTTCAGAAACCATCTTGTTACCAGCCATAAGGCCAAGAACTCCCACATTTGGCATGTTATTCTTCTAATACAATATTCCCCATTTAGTCAGACTGTAGCCATGAGGTCAAAGTTTTATAAGGGCTTATATAGTGAAGACTTTTCTTCGTGGTTTATATTTATAAGCCAGTGGAGCGATACAGGGCCATCATGGCCCTCTTGTTTTTCTTTTTGGTATCAAATACTGTCTCATAGGAAAAAGGGACTTCATGTATATTTCTGTTAAGGATCAATATAGATGTATCATCAACTCAAAATCCTGGACAAAAATTTGTGAAACTTCATACATGTGTTCCTTATGATAGTCCGCCAATATCATTAGTTTAGCTTTTTTGATTAAATGTTGTGTCATGGAAAAAGGGAGTTTCACATATATTTTCATTATGGATTAATATCTCTTTAACTACAGGACAAAATGTTATGAAACTTCATCTTTATGTTGTTTATCACAAGCAACAGACAATGGTTAGGCCTATTTGTTAGCTCACCTGAGCACGAAGTGCTGGGTGAGGTATTGTGATTCGTCGTTGTCCAGCGTCCGTCTTTCCACAATTCCTTTGAACATCTTTTCCTCCTAAACCAATCATGTTGAAACTTGACAGGCATATTCCTTGGGTGAAGTTCTACAAAAGTTGTTAAAAGAATTGAATTAACCCTTCAACTTTAGGGGCCACAATTTTGGTCAAAATTGTATATAGAGCAAACTTTAAAAATGTTTTTGTCTAAAACTAGAAGGCCTAGAGCTTTGATATTTGGTATGTGGCATTTCCTTGTGGACTTCTACCAATTTTGTTCAAATGATGCCCCTGGGTCAAAACAGGACATAAAGGTATACAGAATGAACTTTAAAAGTCGTGTTCTATTTAACCCTTTACCACACAATCCCAAGTTTTAACGCCTGTGAAAAATAAGGCTCTTGAAAATATTGTGGGAAAAAGAGGAAATACTTGTAACCAGCATGTTTTCCTTTTTCCACAATGTTTTCCACCCAACCAAAATCAAATTTAAATTTTTGAGTCACATTTATTTTGTTGTCAGCAAATGGTTTGAATTTGGACAAGTCTTAACCCTTTAAGCGCCTTTCACTTCTATAGTTGCCTTTGTGTCTAGTGTAGATCAAGATCAGACTGCACGAAATGTGCAGTCCGATCATTGATCTATACTGTCTGCTTTGTTGAAACACTGCAGACAAAAGGCACCCATGCAGTTGTTATCATCTTGGACTCATTCTGGAATGAAAATGGCCTTTGGGTTTAAGGATTAAATTTTGTTGTTTGTTACTGATTTGAGCCAAGCCTGTTAGCTCATTACCTACAGGGCTAGCTATGCAGGGATGTAAAGTTTAAATCTCAGCTGGGCCAAGCACTCAAGTAACCAGGATTTTTTTAACTTTTTCCACAATGTTCTCTACTCATCCCAAATCTAAGTTCATTTTTTTGAGACAAATTTATTTTGTTGTCTGCAAATGCTTCGAATTATAGACCAGTCTAAAATTTTTGTTTGGTAAAGAGATAAAGATAGACCAAGTAATATGCATTTCAAGACTGTGTTGTAGGCAATGCTATCTTGCAGAATATAAGGCATATTATCCATGATCCAACTGCAGTCTGATCTTTATCTACACCATCTGATAAAACGTCCTGTCTTGCGTACCCCTAGCCTTGGTTCCCACCTGATCATTTTTTCCTTTTATCTATTCAGGACGGATGGATGCAGTTTAAATTTGACATGAAGCCCCCTTTTTCCATGACACAGCAATAAATTCCAAAACCCTGACAACATGCGCTAGGTCACTTGATGTGTGAAAATTCCGTCCAAATCTGTTGAGATATGTCCAGTAATTAAAGAGATATTGGTGAAAAATAAAATATAACATGAAGACCCCTTTTTTCATGATGCAGCTATAAATTGCAGAACCTTGACAATATGCGCTAGGTCACATGATGAGAAACATTCTGTGAAAACTTTTGAAAACACTGTTGGAAAAGGAAAAAATGCTGGTAACCAGCATTTTCTCCTTTTTCCCACAAAGTTTCCTACCCTATCAAAGAAATATTGTGTCACTTGAGCCAATATGAAAATGTTGTCTGCAAATGCTTTCAATTTGGACAGATCTAAAATTTTGCCATGTGGTAAAGGGTTAAAGGCTTTGACAGCATTTTTCTCTCTGGCTGTTAGGATGTATCTTTGAACATTGTGTTCATTGTATTTTGAGTTCATTTTTGTTCATTCATTTAACTCTGTAGTACAGATTTTATCTTGTAAATCTTAGAAGTCATTATAAGTTTTGTTCTTCAGTTTGTGGTGTTTGTCTTAATTTATGAATAAGTTTATGACCACCCCCCTGCGATAGATTTTGGGCATATACGCCACCATAAATTGAAGTACCATTTGAAAGATCTGTTCAGGTAGGGCCAAGGTTAATGTCACAGTTGAAGGTCAAATTTTTGTAAGCTGGACGCATTGAAAGGTTGGTGCAAGACTATTGCAAGTGTAAATACATTGTTTATGTGTTTACAATAGCAATCACCCATGAACATGTCCCTTGACAACCACTGTAGTTGTTGGTGTATTTAACCACATTATAATACTAACTTGTATAGAAAGTCTTGAATCGGCAAACGTTCTCTACTAAGTTTGTTCAAATCAGGCAACTTTTTGCCACACACCAAAAGGCCAAGGGCTTTGTTATTATTCCTTCAAAACTCTGTTCTGGAAGTATATAGGAGTCAGCTTGTCGGTCCATCCATCCAGCCATCCATCCATCAGTCTTTCTGTAGCATTTTCTTGTCAGAGCTACTACAGGACAGATTTCATTCAAACTTTGGAGAGACTCGGTGCCAAGCAAGAATGTGCATATTATATTTTGGTGACGGTTCATTAAACTTTTACCAAGTTATTTTCCTTTGATGAAATTTCTTGTTCTCCCTATTTTTCAACAACTATTTGACAAATATCATTCAAACTTCTCAAATATTTATATAACCGGGTTTGGTTAAGAAAGATTATCTTCTTGTCTAAACCAAGAAGACCTAGAGCTTTGGCCTTGCTCTTCGATATTTGGTATTTATCTTCATTGTAGACCTTTACTGCTTGGTACTCAGGTGAGCGATATAGGACCATGATGGTCCTCTTGTTTTGTTTTAACATGTAAGAAAATGAAAACAATGGGGCTTACATCCTGAAACTATTGACACAAATTTAATATTGAGCAACAATTCTTGCTGTCAGTTCTTTCATTCAATCATTGGGATACCCATTTATAAGTAGTCCAAGTTGGCAGGTGCGCACCTCTTTAGTCTCATGGCTGACTGACAAATAACAAAACCAATGAGCTGTGTTTCGTGAAAAAGGGGGGCTGAATGCATCTGCAAAACGATAAATAAGTAATGCATAAAAAGTGATGTAAAACTGATGCTGGATGACGTTGGGCCTGTTTTTGAGTGATGACGTTGCTCTATGCTAGGTTCCCACTATCACAATTCGCGCCACGATTGAAATTATGGTCTTAATCGTGAGCAAGTTGTGATGATCCTATCAGGTCATATCAGAACTTGATGTTACTCATGGCAGTCGTGTTAATCGTACAGAAATTTTTGGCTGTCAAAAAGTTTTCTACGATCAACACGATTGGTTTTCAATCATAGTTATTGCATCTAATCGTACTGAATTGTAACTAGACGCAGCAGAGCACATTCAATCGTGCTTCTTAATCGTGTTGATTGGGATCAGACCATGCTCTGCTGCAGTTTGCTGCAATCTCATACAATGTGGCACGCTGTGCAAGATCCTTACCTCATGCTCTGAGACGAATGTCTTATGAATAGATACAAGTTGATACAAAACTGTATGAGTAATTGCGACTTTATACAATTATACAGTGACCCTCACGGTTTATTACAAGTACCTGTGTCTATATACATCAGAATAAATTGACTTTTGCTTCATTTTGTAATCCACTGTCAACGAGAAAGCGTCGTTATGGAGATGCCACTGAAAGGTAAAACGGACAGGAAGGGTAAAGCTTGAGCATTTCCTGACCTTGAACCAGAGGAAGCGGACGAGATTCCCTTTCATCGAGAAAGCCAAAAGGAAGAAAAAAACACTACCATCCTTTGCTGAGCAGCAGAAGGAGGAAATCATTGAGTTTAAAATGAACAACGAGGTCCTGTCGGGAGGAAATGTCATTACGGGCATCAACATCTCAGAGAAATAGGTGTTTGATAGCTGCTCATTTTTTGATCTCTCACATCAAGACAATCGAAGCAAGAAATGTAGCATCATTTGCAGTAACAGGACGTACTCCCATACATCGAACATTCAGCCTCTACTTGTAGTAGCTGTCCAGCACCAACAACTCTGGAAACATCTCAAGAAAGCCTGGATCGGTCGGACCGAAAGGGGAGGACGAAGTAGGAAACTCCCGAGAACAGAGTTAGTAAACCCTCCTCCCCACCAAATAAGAAATACTGATTTCGTTTAAAACACAATGACACTATGAATTCCTCAGGGAATGTATGAATCGTTTAATTTAGCCTAAAGTTATGCAAAAAGATGCTTGGATACGCTAAGTTTTACTATGGAATGGAACATTTCTATTGTGTACAGGAAAGGCAAAGAAGATTAATTCTCATTCTGAAAACATAAATTTAGTCTAAATAAAACAAAAACTGTGGTATTGTACATATCTTTAGCTCAACTAAACATCATCTTTAGTTCTATGATATTCTAACTATCAAGTTAACTTCAGTCTTTTTTTTTTTTTTTTTTATCTGTCTAGGAGGCTAGAAAACTGACCAAATTATTCATGGATCCATGGTCACACCCAAAACTCTCTGACTGCTTCTCTCCCGACCCTTGTCGGTTGTAGTTGTTGCGTGCTTGGTACTTGCTCGTCTTTTACCTCTATGGTGATAATTTATGCATACATCGATGTATGCATACATTAATGCGGTCACATTATCATTCTCCCCAACAGTCGTCATCATTAAAACTAGGTTGTAGTGTTCCCAATTAGTCCAAAAACCCCCAAATAAAGTCTATGGACAGTCATGCTTTATAAATACTCGTCGGGGTCCAGTCGTAGCTCGCCCTCAGATCTTATCGTGAAACATGTCGCAACCACAACCGTATCTAAGTGAAACAGAGTGCATCGGTTCACAGTTAACATATTTGGACTTATCCACACGTATCTGCGTGTATTAAATCGTCGTAACTCGGGATCCCCATTCGTAATAACCGTTTCAAATCAGGATTCAGTCGTACACTTGAATGGGACAATCTTATCGGAACGTAATTGACCGTATTCGAATGTAAGACCAGATCGTAATAGGTCATGTGAACTGAAATTCACCAATTGCAGTTATATCTCATCCAACTTCAACTCATCGTTTCTTAACATATCCACTCGTATCATCTCGTATCCAAACCAAAAGAATTCCAAAAGTTTCACGATTAGCTGCAAATTGCGAATCGTGGCTCGCGTAACAAATCTCGCAACAGTGTGAACCTAGAAATAATGTTTGTATGAGATAAACAGCTTATCAACAAAAATCAATTACCGGTAAGTTTGCTACGTACATACAAAAAGAACCTGCAACTACTAGAGTTTACATAGTATTGAGGATCTGGGATTACAAGAATTAGCAGAGCCATAAATTTCTCATTTTTAAACTATTAACCCATTATATCATGTGAACTTCGGCCAGAGGTCAGATTATTCTCTTCCAGGCAATCTAAGGAATTTAAACCCTGTCTGACCTTATCAGCAACTTGTATGTTGGATGCTTTTCGTGGCTTTTCACTAGGCCCTGTATTTTAGATAAATAGCAAGTAACAACACAAATATATTTCTGAGTCTACAACAGCTGTGTAACTTGTTTATTAGAATGACTCAAATGCAGGGCCTGAATGCCAGGCTAGCTCAAAGATTGTACATTGTCTTTTGAAGCATAGAAAAATGTCTGAAAAAAGAAAATGTTTCCAGAAGATTTCTATCTCTGGGTCGTTACAACTCAGGAATGTGTGGTAAGGGTTTATGGGCTACGTAGCCTCTTTAATCCTTTACTACACATTTCCAAGTTTTAACGACCCTGCAGGTAAGCAGCATTTTCTCCTTTTCCCACAATATTTTCTGTCCTCTCACTCGCTATTCCTTCATTTGACCTTCATTTAATTTCTCTTTGGCTAATGCTTTGAAATTGGGCCAGTCTATAATTTTGTCATTTGGTTAAGAGTTAAGCAATTTTATTGAAGTCAGCATGAGGACATATGGGATATAATAAAAATAGATGGAGTTACTGCTTGTAAAGTGACCATCCTGTTATTTAGAATCCCAAAATTGCACCATTTTCATTGAAATAATGCCATACAGTTTATACAATAATTCCTGAAAAAAATCTATGAGCCATGCTCTGTGAAAAGGAGGCTTAATGCATCTTCTAAAAGTATTGACCCAGATCAGCCTTCCCAGTCCGCGCAGGCAGAAACTTTCTGCTTTTGGTAAATTTCCTGTGTGTCAAAGACCAATATACCTCAAAATTTAGTCAGTAGTTAAACAAAATGGATTTTATGGATCCATAATTATGTGATGACTTTCTTGGTATAATGTATCACAGAGATGCATTAACCCGTTACCACACAATGTGGACTTTTAACAACCTTGAGAAAGAACTCTTTTGAAAACATTGTGGATAAAGGAGAAAATGCTGGTAACCAGCACTTTCTCCTTTTCCCACAATGTTTTCAACCCTATCCAAGACCTTTTTTTAAGAACACTTCCTCAATTTTAGCCATATTTAAGTTGGTGTCTACATATACTTTGGGTTTGGATAGGTGTAAAATATTGTGGTGTGGTAAAGGGTTACACCCTTTTTGCCACATTATGGCTCACGTCTTGTATTTATTGGTATTTTACAGGAAACTATGATTTACGACATGAAAACTTTTATAATGCACCATACCAAGCAAGTTGTCACATTGATTGAAAAAAAAAGTCTAAATACTGACCGTGAGTGTATCAAAAGGTAGAATGGTCCATGGATATGCACAAAATTTACCGTTGGATAAAAGTTTTAACGCATGTCAGCCCACTTGCACTTCACAGGCTGACAAGGGTCGAAACTTTTCATAAACACATTAAACCCCTTTTTCAGAGAGCATGACTCATTTGTTTGAAATAAACTCTTTACCAAACAACACAATTTTGGGTCGTAACTTTTTGTAAATACATTGAACCACTTTTTCAAAGAGCATGGCTACTTTGTTTTTGCACTCAGCGGAAATAAACACCTCACCAAACAAAACAATTTTGGACTCGACCAAATTCAGAACATTTGCAGATGACTACCTAAATTTTGCTTCACCCTTTGCTACATGGCAAAATTTTAGACTTACCCAAATTCAAAGCATTTTGGGATGATAAATTTCTTGTAGATCAAATGATTGCATTTGTCTCTGAAAGATCAGAAAAGATTGTGGGAGAAGAAGAAAATGCTGGTTACCAGCATTCCCTTGTTTTCCCACAATGTTTTCAAAGACTTTCCTCCTCAGGGTTGGGATTATGTGGTAAAGGGTTAAATCTGTCTTTGATTGCGTAGAAAATGTTGTGGGAAAATGAAAAAATGCTGGTAACCAGCATTTTCTCCTTTTCCTTCGATGTTTTCAAAAGCCTTCTCTTTTAGGGTCGTTAAAACTCAGGATTGTGTCGTAAAAGGTTAACTCATGTCCAGATGACAAACTTTTTACTCTTCCATGTTGAAAGTACCTGTATCTGCAGACAAGAAATTGAATAAGCTGCAAATGACAGGATTTGTCTTTGAAGCATAGAAAACATTGTGAGAAAAGGAGAAAATGTTCAAATTTTCCAAACAATTTTTTCAAAACTTCTTTAACAGTGTTAGAAATTAACATATTTTGCAGTGGCAAGGGAACATTGCCGGTAGCATATAGGGGCAGACAAATAATGACCCTCCCTCCCACCAATAAAATCATGCTTGAAGTATTGCCTTTGCCCATGAATTGCTTGGCAGAAGTAAAAACAGCACATCTTCAAAGACAAGGGCATAGAGACTGTGCTGGCTGGCAATTGCTGTTACAGGGGGCTCATTTATAAATGTGCATTTTTGCCCATTTGTTGTTGGGCGCCTGCGTGGCTCAGTAGTAAAGTGTAGGACTTGTGACCTGGAGGCCCTGGCTTCAAGCCTCACTGGATCCACTGGCTTTTTATCCCCCGCCGAAAGGCGGCGGGGGATATGGTAATAGTCTCCGTCCGTCCTTCCGTCATTCCGTCCCACATTTTTGTCCGGAGCATATCTCCAAAAGTATTTGAGATATCATCTTCAAACTTCACAAGTGGATAGATCTCATTAAGGAGGTGTGCAGTGCACAAGAACCATAACTCTATCTTTAGTATTTTTGGAGTTATTGCCCTTTGTACATTTTTACTTTGGATTTTTGTCCGGAGCATATCTCCAAAAGTATAAAAGCTAGGAACTTGAAACTTCACACATATATAATACTCATTGAGGAGAAGTGCAGTGCACAAGAACCATAACTCTGTCTTCAGTATTTTTGGAGTTATTGCCCTATGTAAATTTTAACTTTGGATTTTTGTCTGGAGCATATCTCCAAAGGTATAAAAGCTAGGAACTTGAAACTTCACACACATATAGAACTAATTAAGGAGAAGTGCAGTGCACAACAACCATAACTCTGTCTTCAGTATTTTTGGAGTTATTGCCCTTTGTCAATTTTTACTTTGGATTTTTGTCCGGAGCATATCTCCAAAAGTATTAAAGCTAGGAACTTGAATCTTCACACATATATAGAACTCATTGAGGAGAAGTGCAGTGCACAAGAACCATAACTCTATCTTCAGTATTTTTGGGATTATTGCCCTTTGTAAATTTTTACTTTGGATTTTTGTCCGGAGCATATCTCCAAAAGTATAAAAGCTAGGAACTTGAAACTTAATACACATATAGAACTCATTAAGGAGAAGTGCAGTGCACAAGAACCATAACTCTATCTTCAGTATTTTTGGAGTTATTACCCTTTGTCAATTTTTACTTTGGATTTTTGTCCGGAGCATATCTCCAAAAGTATAAAAGCTAGGAACTTGAAACTTCAGACATATATAGAACTCATTGAGGAGAAGTGCAGTGCTTAAGAACCATAACTCTATCTTTAGTATTTTTGGAGTTATTGCCCTTTGTAAATTTTTACTTAGGATTTTTGTCCGGAGCATATCTCCAAAAGTATAAAAGCTAGGAACTTGAAACTTCACACACATATAGAACTAATTTAGGAGAAGTGCAGTGCACAAGAACCATAATTCTATCTTCAGTATTTTTGGAGTTATTGCCCTTTGTAAATTTTTACTTTGGATTTTTGTTCGCACATTTCTATTTAGATTCACAGGCTTTTTTTGACTGATTACCCTTTGATGAATTTATCCTGTTCTGGAACAAGTGCTAGTTTATTTTTCATACTTATTATCCCCCTGGTGGTGGGGGGGGGGGGGTATGGTAATATTCTCTGTCAGTCCCTCCTTCCGTCCCCAATTTTTATCCGGAAGATAACTTAACCAGTATTTCAGATACCAACTTCAAACTTCGTAAGTGGATAGATCTCGTTAAGGAGGAGTGCAGTGTACATGAATGACAACTCTGTCCTTCAAATTTTTGGAGTTATTGCCCTTCGTTATTTTTCAGGCTTAATTTTTTTTCTCTAGCACATAACTTGAAAATTGTTTCACATATCAAGTTGAAAATTTGTATGTGTCTAGATTTCAATAAGGAGAAGTGCAGTGCAGAAGAATAATAACTCTAATTAACTTTCATAATTTTTGAGTTATTACCCCTTCTTATTTTTCAGGCTTAACTTTTGTCTAGAACATAATTGAAAAACTATTTCAGATATGAACATGTAACTTAATCGGTGGATGGATCTTACTGTGAGGAGTGCAGTGTACAAAAACGATAACTCTGGCAATATGATTTTTGAATTATTGCCCTTTGTTATTTTTCAGGCTCAATTTTTGTCCAGTACATAACTCAAAATTTATTTCAGTTAATGACATGTTTCTTCATACGTGGATAGATTTTATTGTGGGGGACTGCATTGTACAAGAATGATAACTCTGCTTTTTATGATTTTTGAGTTATTATGTAATGAAATCCTGTGCCATGGAACAAGGGAGCTTAATGTATAATTTTATCATGGACCAATAACAAAAAGGCCACATGTACATGCAAAACACAATACCTCTTATACGTTTGTATCAAAAAAGGTCTTTTTCGGCGGGGGATATCATTTCAACGAAATTGCTTGTTACATGGAAGTGTCTTGGGCAAGACACATCAGAGCTCTAGCCTAGTACTGGTGAAACCCAGGAAATACATGAATAATGTGAGCTGTTGCTGTGAAATGACTGAAATAATGTTGAAAGCAGCGTAAAACACCATTTAATCAATCAATGCCCCATTCAATGTTATAATGTAGACCGTTTTCAAATTGACATTAGCAAAGCTTCACAAAGGTAGCTATAAACATAGATGTTAAATATAAAGTTACCATCAACTACATTCGTGTTTGATTGTGTGACTCAGTGATGCCTGAATGTTTTTGTACCTATGTGGACAATTACAAAGATTTCTAGAGTAACAAGTGGAAGATTATTTCATTGAAAATTGGCAAAGCCCTTCAAGCAGACTTACCAGGATTACCAGGTAGCAACCTTTTGCTACTGCTTGTGTTGCCAGGTAGCAAAATTTATTTTTCAGGTAGCAAATTTGCTACTGCTTATTTCAAACCCTGTTTAGGGTCTTAAAAATCACGCTTCAATCATTCAGTTACATAAAGCACTGATAAATATTACTTGACGTATTTCACTTTGCAATCTTAAAGACAGTGCAGAGATACGTTCTATAAAAAGTTGCAATTTTTGGGTTTAACCATTTACCAAAGAATCCTTGGTCTTCACAACCATGGGAAAAAAGGCTTCTGATAACATTGTGGGAAACGGAGAAAATGCTGGTTACCAGCAATTTCCTTTCCCACAATATTTTTAACCCTATTAGAGAGCTTAAGCTCTTTTGTACCATTTTTTTTTTTTATTCAATTTTGTCGTCTGTAGACATTTTGAATTTGTAATAGTCTTAAATTTGTCGTTTGGGAAAGGGTTAAATTACCGGATGGTCATTTTGCAAGCTGTGACTAAGGCTATTTTTATGAGATAACATATGATGCCATCATATTAATTTGAATAATTTCGAATCTTGGTGATCAGCCTGTCTTATTGATCACATGACATTCCTTCAAGTCTACAAAATTCCAGCACAAAATCTAAAAATACTTCAGAAGGCTACATAGCCCATTAACCCTTTACCAAACAACAAAATTTAGACCTGTCCAACTGAAAGCATTTGCAGACAACAAATAAACTCTGACTCAAAAACTGAAATTAATTTTCTCCTTTTCCAACAATGTTTTCAAATGCATTCTTTTGTAGGGTCGTTAAAAATTAATTTTCTCCTTTTCCAACAATGTTTTCAAAAGCATTCTTTTGTAGGGTCGTTAAAAATACGGATTGTGTGCTAAAGGGTTAACTCAACCAAATTCTTGACTCATTCATACTGCACCCAGAGCACAAAAATCCATGCTTTCCTGGTGTTTCTGTTGCCTGTACTTGGCACAAAACTCTTCCAAGGCACTGGCTGCTTTCCCACATAGCCATGCTTGAAGCAATGATCAGTGGTGACTGTGTGAGAGAGGAATGAATCTTGTTGCAATGCTATATAAGATCCACTAATCTTATATAGTGGATTCAGAAAGCACAGGCTGATGGCAAACCCGAATGCAACATTGCAATAGAATTCGAGTCCCTCGGCTATATTACATAGCTTGATATGCACCTACATTCTTCCCTGGAGTTACACCGTTTTACTTTTATCAAAATTTTAAGGCTCTGCTTAAAAAAGAAAATATGAGTCTCAATTTTCTATCAATATCTTTCTAAGAATATCTCCATCTGCAAACAGTTTTTACATTCAATTTTTAATATGGTTTATCAATTCAGATGGGGGCTTTCATCAACAGCTTGATAGATGTGAATAACTTCACAGTGGTTGTTCATGCCATTGCTAAGCAATTTACATGTGCACTGCCATGTTTAAGATCATGTAATTGGTTGTTCAAAATGGAAACTTCCTTTATGCAGACAAGGTTAAATGTAGGTACGGAATCAGCCAAGTTGTGATGCGTGCGACTAAATCATGAGGTAGACTGGTCCCCGGACACATAGAAAATTGACCGCTAGCAAAGAGCTTCAGCCCAAGTAAGCCTGCGCGGACTGCAATATTTTTTTGCAGATGCATGAAGCCCCCTTTTCATAGAGCATGGCCCAAGTACTTATTATATTTTTTGACAACAACGGTTATTTCACAGTATAAGTAGGAACCAACTCTACACCAACGCATGCTTTCCTTGAGTTTTGTTTTACCCTTTACCACACAGTCCCAAGATTTAACAACCCTAACAGAGAAGGCTTTTAAAAACATTGTGGGAAAAGGAGAAAATGCTGGTTACCAGCATTTCCTCCTTTCCCCACATTATTTTTTACCCTATCAAAGACTAAAATTATTATTTGAGCTACATTTAGTTTGTTGTCTGTAAATGCTTTCAGTTTGGACAAGTCCCATATTTTGTCGTTTGGTTAAGAGTTTATCAGTTCTTCACATAATATTCTTCACAAGCCACTGGCTGCTTACCCCCATAACAACCTTCACAACAATGATCAGAGGTGAGAGAGGAATGAATTCCATTGCAGTCTCTATCATCAATCCTCTGAAAGAAATTTGCTAAGCTGAGGTTTTAGACAGCGATTCTGTGGTTTCAGACTCTGTATGTTACCGACTGTGCTATAAGGCTCGGCCTTTAGTTTGTCATCTGCAAATCCTTTCAAATTGGACATGTCTAAAATTCTGTCATTTGATAGAGTTAATGTTTTATTTACAGACAACTCATCCATATACAAAGACATCTCCTAATTATGTTACAAGCTGGGCTAGCCACTGCTGGGACAACAGTAACATCATATGCAGGACCCGTTGGCCAGCCCTAGCTGGGACAACAGTAACATCGCATTCAGGACCCGTTAGCTAGCCACTGCTGGGACAACATAACAATCACATGCAGGACCTGTTGGCTAGCCACTGCTGGGACAACAGTAATAGTTACATGCAGGACCCATTGGCTAGCCTCTGCTGGGACAACAGTAACAATGACATGCAGGACCCTTTGGCTTGCCTCTGCTGGGACAACAGTAATAGTTGCATGCAGGACCCATTGGCTAGCCTCTGCTGGGACAACAGTAACATCGCATGCAGGACCCTTTGGCTTGCCTCTGCTGGGACAACAGTAATAGTTGCATGCAGGACCCATTGGCTAGCCTCTGCTGGGACAACAGTAACAATGACATGCAGGACCCTTTGGCTTGCCTCTGCTGGGACAACAGTAATAGTTGCATGCAGGACCCATTGGCTAGCCTCTGCTGGGACAACAGTAACATCGCATGCAGGACCTATTGGCTAGCCTCTCCTGGGACAACAGTAACATCATATGCAGGACCTGTTGGCCAGCCCTTGCTGGGACAACAGTAACATCACATGCAGGACCCGTTGGCTAGCCACTGCTGGGACAACATAACAATCACATGCAGGACCTGTTGGCTAGCCTCTGCTGGGACAACAGTAACATCATATGCAGGAGCCGTTGGCCAGCCCTTGCTGGGACAACAGTAACATCGCATGCAGGACACGTTGGCTAGCCACTGCTGGGACAACAGTAACAATCACATGTCCGACCCGTTGGTTAGCCTCTGCTGGGACAGCAGTAACAATCGCATGCAGGTCCATTGCAGGACATGTTGGCTAGCCACTGCTGGGACAACACTGACAATCATGCGCATGATGCATCCTGTGTTCTACTGACTGCTACTACCAGTAGGTCTCTGCTAGCCACATTATGCCTTAACCAACCAAAAAAAAAAAAAAAAAAAAAAAACCTTGGGACTGTTGTACTTATGCAAACATAACTAAGAAATTTTGTAAGTTTTTGTGTAACTCTGAGTTTTGTATTTTACTAAAGTTTCCGTAGCTGAGTTTGAACGTAAGTTTTTGCTTAACTTTACGTACAAAAATATCGATGATCGTAAGTAAGAACAAAGGCTGAAGTCTGGAGGATTTCTTTTTTTTTTTTTTGTATTTCGTCGTCACAGAGGAAGTAATTTAGAGAAACACTATAATTATCCCCGCATTAGTCATAAATTTCATTTTTTGCCGATTTATAATTTTTTTTTTTTTACGTGTACGGTATCCATACTTGACGGAAGTGGCTGAAATATGAAATGACGTAAAGTGCGAGAAATGTAGGGTAAATTTATGTATGTAAATTACATCATATTTCCATCTGGCTGAACACCACGCACTGTTTACCAAGGTAACAAGTGCGCGGGAACTACTCTTTCTGCCTTCAATTGAAGAGTTACGGCAATATTTACTGTTACGGGAGATCACTCCTTCCTTGCAGCATAGCTTCTTCCCATATAAAATCAATACCTGACAACTGTGTTAGGGAGAATTCTCTTTACCTAAGTGGTTAGTGTATTGGTCTTTTAATCCTCAATAAATGAGGATATTTGCCGCATGGGTTCGAATCCCAGCCAAGGTGGTTTGTACTTGAGCTATGCATTTGTTGCGAACTTTCATGTTCGTAAGATGGGGGCTCGTCCGGGGTTGGCCTTTGAGCCATTTGTTGTCTATAAAATTGCCTGTTATTGGCCATTGAGCCATTTGTTGTCTAAATAATAGACTTTCTGACTAAGGCTTTCCGTCATCAAATTTAAGATGATTTCTCTTAACAGGGGGTGTGTTACAGGAGATCACTCCTTCCTTACAGCATAGCTTCTTCCCATATAAAATCAATACCCGACAACCATGTTAGGGAGAATTCTCTTTAGCTCAGTGGTTAGTGCATTGGTCTTTTAATCCTCAGTAAACGAGGATATTTGCCGCACAGGTTTAAATCCAAGCAGCGGCGGTTTGTATTTGAGCTATTGCATGATGAAGACACAAACAACGAAGATGATAACATTAGGGTTATGAAAATACCGTGCCTCTAAAAACAGCTGAGCTAAAATTTCTTAGTCGAAAAAGGGGCATAACTAATTACTTTACCAAATATTTTGGTGGTTACCTGCCTCTGTTGTACTCGTATAAATTCCCCCTTTAATAGTTAACAAAAAGTCCAAGTTTGAAGTAGATATCTTCATTAATGACAGATATGATAAAGTGTCAAAGGTTCTGAAAATTCAAAGCAATAAAAACGGCCTAACTATGTCAAACATATTTTGATGGTTACCTGCTCCTGTTATATGGGTACCCCTTTTGACAGTTAATAACTTGTCCAAGTTTGAAGTAAATATCTTCAGGAACAAGAGATATGAAATGTCAAAGTTTTTGCACAATGACAATGACGCATAGGCTTTGACAATAGCTTGACGTTTTCTTCGTAAACAGATGAGCTAAAGACTACCAGTTGAATGAAATCATATGGATGGTACAGGACTGCTCAAGGAACATTTCTATAAATGTTTTGTCAAAATATCTGCTGTAAATGCCACTTTTCAATTTTCCCCATTGAAAGTCTATGTAATCTCTAGGTTGCCATGATCAACCAAGTTAGAGAGCCAATTTTCATAAACAAGAAGGCCGTTGGACCTAATGCCAGCATCATAAAGTCGTCTAGGGTTGATAAATATGAAGAGCTCATTGTTGTGATTATGGAATACACAAATAAACCATGCTCTGGCAAAAAGGGGTTTAGTGCATCTCCGTGATCCATCATTCCAAACAGCAGTCATATATTTATGGACCCATGAAATTAATTTTGTTGAACAGCGGACTGAATCATGAGGTACACTGGTCCTTTGGCATTCAGAAAATTTGCCAAAAGCAAAAAGTTTCGACCCAGGTCAGCCTAAATACCTACGAAGATTAAGATCAGATTGCACTGAATATCAAGACTGATTTTTGATATAAAACAACCACTAGTTACTTAACTCTTTACCACACAATCCCGAGTTTTAAGGACTCCAAGGATATAGCTTCATGAAAACCTTTTGGAAGAAGAATGCTCTCTTTTTTCCTATGTTTTCCGCACTTTCACAGCCAAAACACCAACATTTCAGCAAAATCTACCTTGCCGTCTGCAAATGTTTTGAATTTAGACAAGTCTAAAATTTCATCGTTTTATAAAGATTAACTAATTTTCAATGGCTCATGTTACAAACGTTTATACATATTTGCTATTGTATGCGCCGAGTTTGCTACGGGTCGAAATGGTTATGGGCCGAGATGTACAAACTCTGACAGGATGAAATAAGGCATATATTCCAATCAAACACATATACGATCCCTGTTTGAATGCAAACTTGAACAATGTCACAGCTGTAAATCTGCAAACTGCAATAAAAACAAGGAAATGTGCATGTTTCTAAAGGGGAAAGTCTTTAGGCCTATTTCTGACAAAATTGTTATTATCGGTACCTTTTTCTGATGAACAAACAGTTGTTTATCATGTTCTCCAGTTTTTAAGTCCTCGCGCCAAACAAACTCAGGATAACTCAGTCAAGAACCAAGAAATCAACTTCGTTCACATTCTGAATAAATTTTCTGTGTAGAACAGTGCACCAAGTTTAACTCAGTGACCTGGGTTTCATAGAAATCGGCCGATGACGTATTGAATGATGTAACTGATGACGTCAGCTATTAAAAAACTTGACTCACTTTTTGCACACTCTGTTTTCAATGTTTAAGGGTGCAAATAAAGATAATGCGGGAAAAGCCTTGAAAGGGTCCTAAATTTCAGAGGTCAGCCTAAAAAAGCCCTAAATACTTGAAAGAGCCTTTAAAGACCCTGAAAATGGGTTTTGTGAGTTTAAATTCCTTGTTGTATGGCCTTAAATAATTACTTTTTTCTTTTCCTAAAATTAATTCGATGTTTTAATTCATTTCTTGAAGTTTTCGAACGAAGGGCGGTAAATCGGGAGTCGAAAATAAATGACTACGATAAACTGGTACCCGTTAAATTTCAAATAAATATTGATACGAAGATCGAGAAAACGGCTACCAGGGTTTTATACTTGACCTTCTACAAATCCGAGTCTGCCAAATCGTCAATGGAGGTCATTTCAAATAAAAGCAGTCGACATGTTTGCATCACGAAATTACCAGCCGATATAGCTCAGTAGGAAGAGCGTAGGACTCGTGAACACAATGTCCTACAGATTGTGGGTTCGTATCCCCGGCTGGACAATTAAAAATTACTAATAGTCTTTCGGATGAGACATTAAACCGAGGTCCCGTGTGACGGTGCTATACGCCGAGCACGTTAAAGAACCAGGCGAAGCTCTCAGTAGTTTCGACCTGTATCCTTGCACTATCCCCCGTAACAACTAACCGTCTTCTGGGGGCGTCGCTCAGATGGGCAACCGGTAGCGACGATAAATAAACAGAAATAACCAACCAACCAAGCATCACGAAAAAGACTATTTTCAGCCATAAGTGGCTGTCAACATAACGATGGGTACTGAAAGCTGAAGACAGACATAAAGTATATTGCAGGTACTGTCAAAAGATCGTTAATTTTGGAAAAATGGGAGAAGGTGCGCTGAAATCATATGGAAAGAGTGACAAGCGCCAGCTACCTGAAGGCTTCAGTCTGAAGGTTAATTTTGTGATTGTTTCTCCGCTCACCTTCATATCAGGCATTCATAGTTCTTTTCTGGAATGAAAGTTGATCATACCGGCACCTCTTCTAATGGCTCTATGCGGCACAATTATTGTTGACTGCCAATAATGTTCAATCAAGTTTTCATCCAAATAGAAAGAAAACTTGCCTCTTTGCAAATCCCCTAGATCAAATTGATGACCTTATCAGTGTAGCAAAAGCAACATCAGTGTAACAGTTCTGTAAGATATGTTCTCCTGTCACTGAAGTTTATGAGAGAGGTAGTAAATTTCAGACTACCCTCAAATGATGATGTCACGGCTTTCCAAATATGGGAATGAAAATAAGAGGCACTGACAAAATGTTTGACTTGCTAATTATAAAAATCTTATCCTCAAGGCACTGCAAACTATTATTATAATTTTGTTTTTGCTTGTGTCCCTGTTCTATTGAACTGAGAGAATACCCAGAAATTATCCACTTTTTATGCACACAAGAGGCCCAAAATGGGTTATTTGATGCTATTTTAAACACAGATGTATGTCTTTTTATTTTTCTAAATTTTACAAGTGCGCGAAGTAAAACTTCTGTAACAAAACGACAGGGATAATTTATTTATATCTGTTGGTCAAAATTCTTGATAATATCATCTTGTGCACATTTGCTAATAAATCCATTTTCATTTGCAAAAGGTTTTAACATAAATAGGGTGAACATGTACATCTTCCTGGGCCTCATCTCAGTGCCAGGATAATACCAAAAGTAGTCCTTTTTGAAAGTTGGTCTATGCTGTCCCCTGCTTTATCTTGATTAAAAATAGTTAACTGAGAAAAGAAAACCAGTTATTGTAGAAATATACATGAGAAATCATTGCATGTTTTTTACAACAGAAAAATATCATCAAGACATTAATTCTTCTACACACAGTGAAATGTTTTAGTACCACGGTAATTGGAGATTCAATCCTAATCTGTACAAAAATGCCAAAATTATTAAAAATGTTACTGTAACCTCCTCGTAATTCCATGTTTTGGAAGTGTACGTATCCATTGCAGGGTGCCCAATCACGTACTGCAGTACGGAATTCATGTATAAATTCTACTCTGCGCGTACAATTTTTTGTGCTGACGTGCATGCACGCACTGTCAAAAGTATGCACGTACAAAAAAGAAAGTAATTATGTACACTGCATGTACAAATTAAATACCATTTCGTATTGCATGCCAAAACGAAAGTAGTTTTCCTCGTAAATGGGTACCACGCTTTGTCCTCAACATAGAGCGGGTTACCAAATATTTTCACTATATATATTTTGCGGCTCCCTCGTGTGTCTAAATAATTTTCGCTATGATTTTTTAAGGTGTCAAAATCAACCACGTGTACAGGAAATCTGGTAATTAATTTTCAGTGAGAAATTAAAATCATTTAATAATATTATGATGCACAGTTATCGTTAAAAACAAATTTTTTGACATATGAAAGCTGAGAAATCAGCCGCAAATTAAACGTGTAAGTTTCGTATATATGGCGTCTGCTGCAGAAAAAATGTCATCACAACAAAAGCTGTTAAAATATTTTACAGCGTGAAGATCTGAGAAGGGTAGGTTTACACAAGTGATTCTACCATTAAACCTTTCGTTTTATTTTGCCCTAACACGGCATGGCCTTTATTTGACAGAGTTTGACCTTACAATGAGCCAATCGGCCTGCTCCTCTGTGATTTTAAAATAGCCAGATCTATGAACATCATCCTGGACAACGAGCATCAGTCTGTATACGCTTCCTTTTTAAAGCAGTTCTAATGTACTTCACAACTTTGAGAAGGAATAAAGGTGAAAAATCCTGCATAAAGGCGGTCGATTATCAAACCTCATGGCCGTGTTCGGCTTTTAAACCCTGACCGCTGTTGCGATTATATCTAAGTATGTGCATGCCCTGGAGACATATGATGTATCCATATAATCACCAAATGCACAATTTACAAATTTAATTAAGATCCCATTCATTATGGTAAAGGAGCTAGGGTGTTAAAATTCATTAATAAAACTGAAACGGCCCCAAGTTACTCTATACCCCCTAATTTTTCTTTGTACCCCCAATTCAAAACCTAGGGGGTACAGTGTACCCCCAATTTTTTCTCTATACCCCCAATTCAAAACCTGGAGGGTGCATGTACCCCCAAATTGAAAACCCAGTGGGCATGCTGCATTGACCTGCTTCCAAGAAAATCGAAAGTAGGCTTTACATTTACTGTGCATGTTCCAGAAGTCATTTCCAGTACAGTATTTTTTTTGTTTTTTTTTTGTTTTCACAATTTATCAGCTACTGTTTCATCAACTTGGGCACTGAAAGGAAGACTGAAACACTGGATGTATTTCATTTACGAGGAGTCATAAATATCACTTAACAAACAACAAAATTTTAGACTTGTCCAAATTTAACGTATTTGCAGACGACAAAATAAATGTGACTCAAAATCTGAAATTTGCTTTTGGAAGGGTAGAAAACATTGTGGGAAAAGGAGAAAATGCTGGTTACTAGCATTTTCTCCTTTTCCCACAATGTTTTCAAAAGGCTTTTTCTTTGGGGTCGTTAAAAGTCAGGATTGTGTGGTAAAGGGTTAAATTGCCAATCACATGATATCCTTTTTTTCAAATAAAAATGGCAGCGCATGTGCAGTTAACTGAATTTATAATGAGTGTTTGTTTATTTATGTCAAAGGTAAATTACAAAAAGACCGATGACAAACTTGTACTACACTTCAATGTGTCAATGTGAAGTGAACTCATTTATCTATTGATTCATGTCCATTGTTTAAGCTGATGAGCAGATTTAAGAAGCACTATGCCAACTGAAAGATGACAGGTAAGAGTTTGAAATTTCCAGAAACAATAAAAGAATGGCTGATATGAACGGTTGTGGAGACCCAATCACAAAATAACATCGGAGCAACCCTTCAGACTGAAGGTAATAGCCGGCATGCGATCGAGTTAGACTAGGCCAGGTCAGGGATCGTGGTACATATCCACTGACACACTGTTTTCGGATACCTTTATTTTAACTGCAGTATGCGTAGACTGGATGCTTTTATAGATCTACATAGATACTCTCAAACATATTGTACCTGTTAACATCAGGTGAACGACAATTTGATTTTCACTCTAAAAAGTACCTTGATCCATTCTCAAATTTGATTGGTTCATCGATTGAAAAACCTTAGTATTTTTATTTCTATTTATAGACAATGAACCTGATTGACCGTGAAATACACACACTGGTCGACTACTTTTCTACTTTGGATTATACATTTACCTTAGGTACAAGTTTATCACACCTTTTTAGCAGATTTGTATTGCAAATCCACTTACTGTGATCGTTCTGACCAGAACCAAATACATGATGTGTAACGACACATGTGCACTCACACTGTACTATGGTATCTGTTTGACCTGAACCAAATATACTGTCAACACTTGCTCTCATTCTACTTTCAGTTTTGGCTTATAGCCTACACCTCAATCTCACTTTTGTCACTATCGTCTATACTGTCCTTCACGTGTATACATATTTATTACGAAATCTAATACCAGCAAAAAACTGGGTAAGATTGACAAATCAAATTACCACTCCTTAAACATTAATCAAATAACAGTTACTGCGCAGAACAAGTTTGACTTACCCTGCCCTTGCTAACTGCATTTTAAAATGATTGCACATGTGTTGCATGTGGGGTTACTTTTTTATTAGCTCACCTGAGCACAAAGTGCTCAAGGTGAGCTTTTGTGACCGTACTGTGTCCGGTGTCCGTCGTCTGTCGTCCAGGCGTCAACAATTACCTTGTGTGCACTCCAGAGGCTACACTTTCAATCATATACTCATAAAACTTGGTCAGGATGTTTGTTTTGATAATATCTGGGACAAGTTTGAAATTAGGTCAAGTCGAGTCAAAAAGTAGGTCACTTGGCTAGATCTAAGAAAAACCTTGTGTGCACCCTAGAGTCCATATTTTCAGCCTGATACTCTTGAATCCTGGTCAGAATGTTTGTCTTGATAATATCTTGGACAACTTTGAAATTGGGTCATGTGGGATCAAAAAGTAGGTCACTGGGCCAAATCTCAGAAAAACCTTGTGTGCACTCTAGAGGCCACATTTTCAGCCTGAAACACATGAAGGTTGGTCAGAATGTTTGTCTTGATGATATCTAGGACAAGTTTGAAATTGGGTCTTGTCGGGTCAAAAGGTAGGTCATCGGGCTAAATCTTAGAGAAACCTTGCGTGCACTCTAGAGGCCACATTTTCAGCCTGAAACTCATGATAGTTGGGTAGAATGTTTGTCTTGATAATATCTGGGACAACTTTAAAATTGGGTCATGCTGGGTCAAAAAGGAGGTCACAGGGCTAAATCTTAGAAAAACCTTGAATGCACTCTAGAGGCCACATTTGTAGTCAGATACTCATGAAACTAGGTCAGATTGTCTGTCTTGATGATATCTCAGACAAGTTTGAAATTTGGTCATGTTGGTTGAAAAAGTAGGTCACTGGGCCAAATCTTAGGAAAACCTTGGCTGCTCCATAGAGGCCACATTTTCAGCCTTATACTGCTAAAGATTGGTCAGAATGTTTATCTCGTTGATATCCTAGACAAGTTTGAAAGTGGGTCATGTCAGGGCACATGGTCCCATCTTAGATAAACCTTGTGTCTGATTCTCATGAAACTTGGTCAGAAAGTTTGCCTTGATGGTATCTTGGATAAGTTTCAAAGTGGGTCATATTTGGTAAAAAAGTAGGTCACTGGAAAAAAATCTTAGAAAAACCTTGTGTGCACCGTAGAGGCCACATTTTCAGTCTGATACTCATGAAACTTGGTCAGAATGTTTATTTTAGTGATATCTTGGACAAGTTTGGAATTTAGTTACATTGGTTCAGAAAGTAGGTCACTTTCATCATTAAAACCAGGATCTCTTCAGCTTTATCAGCTGTAGATGATTCAAAAAGTAGGTCACTTACATCATTAAAACCAGGATCTCTTTCTTCAGCTTTATCAACTGTATATGACTTTACTCAGGTGAGCGCTTTAGGGCCAATGGCCCTCTTGTTACAACATATCACAGCTTTATGCTACTTCATAAATCTACTTTCCAGACTTTGATTGACCCTTATATCGGATTCTTTTTTAAATTGGGTTTTTTTTTTTTTTAATTGTCTGTCAGGTGATCAGGTATTTGGGCTTGGATCAGGAGACCCCCAATGAAATAGGGAGAGTTGGGAAGCATGTGACTCAAGTTTATTTGTTTCCCAAATAAAAGCTTTGAGACCTTTCTACATGAATGCATCTGTGGACAACAATTTAAAAAATAGATACAAAAAAGCTGTCAAGTTCTCTGACTGGACAGAAAAACATTGTGCAAGAGGTAGAAAATGCTGGTTACTAGCAGCTGACTCAAGTTTATTTGTTTCCCAAACAAAAACTTTGAGACCCATCCAAATTGAATGCATCTGTACTATAGACAACAGTTAAATAAATAGATACAAATAAGCTGAAGTTCTCCGACTAAATTAAAACATTGTACAGTGGGTAGAAAATGCAGGTTACCAGCATTTTCTTCTTTTTCAACTACGTTTTCATCAAAAGACCATTTTCTCCAGGGTCGCTAAAACACTGGATTGTTTGTTGAAGGGTTAACCTTTTACCAAACGACAATCTTAGACTTGTCCAGATTGAAAGCATTTGCAGACGATAAATTAGATGTGGCTCATATGGTGAGATTTGTCTGTAAAAGGACACAAAACATTGTCAGAAAATGAGAAAAGGCCTCTTTCTGTGGATTGTTAAAACTTAGGATTGCTTGGTAAAGGAAAGGACCCTTTTGAATGATACAGAAAACATTGTGGGACAAGGAACAATTGCATAGAACATAGAACAATGTTTTCCCACAATGTTACAAGAGCTGTTCTCTGTATTTACATACAATGTCCATGCTCTGTGAATTTGTGAAAAGGGGCTTTAACCCTTTACCAAATGACAAAACTTCAGCCTTGTCCAAATTGAAAGCATTTGCAGATGACAATTTCAGTGTGGCTCAGATGGTGCAGCATTTTCTCCTTTTCCCACAATGTTTTCAAAAGGCTTCTTTCCCAGGGGCATCAAAAGGCGTCATTGTGCAGTAAAGGGTTAATGCATTTGCAAAAAGTATTGACCCAGGCCAGCCCACTGACTGACCTGGATTGAAACATTTTGCTATTGGTTGATTTTCTGCATGTCACAGGACCATTTTTATGGATCAGTAATCAAGTTATAACTTGCTTGTTACAATGTATCATGGAGATGCATTAAACCCCTTTTCATCAGAGCTCATATACATCTGTTAATTTTTCATTTCAGCTGGAGTTGGTGCAAGTGAAGTGGCCATATTTGGTGCTGCCTCAGAGACTTTTAGCAAGTAGATGATTGACTGCTGTAGGTTGCTGTTAACTTTTTGCAAGGCAACATGGCTTGCCATTTTGGCTAGTGCCAATCCCAGTAGCATAGTCAATAGGGTATAGGACTTGAGACCAGAGGCTTGCAGGTTCTAATCCACAGTTCAGAGGATTGATGATAGTCATTGTGATAGGACTCATTCCTCTCTCACTGCAGATTATTGTTTTCTGTATGGTTATGTGGGAAATCAGTCAGCACTTGGGAAGAATATTGTGCAAAGTACTGGTAAAAGGAACTCTAGGAAAGTCTGGATAGGTGCACTGGCAGTGGTAATATAACTGACAAACAGCATCAACATACAACAAATAAATTGTATGCCTGGTGAAAATTAAGATTGGGCTTAAGAGAGAAAAAAAGATGTTTAAATGGGCCTTTTTAGATTTTTGTACTTCCAATTAAAATTGTTTGTTAACCCTTTACAGAACAATCCAGACTTTTAACGACCCTGAGGAAGATGCCGTTTGAAACATTGTGGGAAAAGAAGAAAGTGCTGGTAACCAGCATTTTCTTCTTTTCCCACAATGTTACCCTATCAAAGACAACTTCCATCATGAGAGCTACATTTAAATTGTTGTCTGCAGATGCTTTGAATTTGGACAAGTCTACATTTTTGTCGTGTGGTAAAGAGTTAAACACTGAAAAATACTATTGTGTAGGATCTGACATGAGTTGGCATTTGAGATAAAATCTTTTTAACCCTTTTTTTTAATCCCGAGTTTTAAGGACCCTGAGAAAGAAAGCTTTTGAAAACCTTTTGGGAAAAGGAGAAAATGCTGGTCACATTTTCTCCTTTTCCCACAATGTTTTCTACCCTGCCAAAACAGATTTAAATTTCGGAGTCATATATATCTTGTTTTCTGCAAATGCTTTCAATTTGGTCAAGTCTAAAATTGTGCTGTTTGGTACAGAGTTAAACAAGTCTTGAAGAAATGTTTTTAACCCTTTACCAAACAACACAATTTTAGACCAGTCCAAACTGAAAGCACTTGCAGACTACTATTTCAGTGTGGCTCTAACAATGAGATATTTCTCTGATAGGGTAGAAAACATTTTGAGAAAAGGAGAAAATGCTGGTAACCAGCATTTTCTCCTTTTCCCACAATGTTTTCAGAAGGCTTCTTCCTGGGGTCATTAAAAGTTGGCATTGTGTGGTAAAGTATTAAGCAAATTTTTGGCATGTTAATAATATTTTATCATGACAAGTTTGATACAATCCTACCGGAAAAGCCAACAAGTATAAGGTTCTTTACATCACATTACTGTATCCCAAGAATGATATTTTTCAATGTGTTAAAACATGTACCTACATTGGTCTTGAGTAAGTGAAACATGTTAGCAGCATTTTCTGATCTTCCCTCAATGTTTTCAAAAGCTTCCCCCGAGTTATTAGAGAACATGGTATCTTGATAAATGAATAAAATTGACAAATTGTAACATTTCAGGAAGAATATAAATTGTTGGTTACCAGGGTCTTCTCCTCTTTCCTGAATGTTATAAAAACTTCCTCAGAGCCTTAAAAACTCAGCATCACTTGGTAAAGAAGTAAGGTTGACAAATTGTGTCATTTCAGGCAGAATATAAACTGTTCAATAGAAGAAACTGTACAGAGATTCCAGACAGCCATATCTGTAGCAACGTATGCTAAAATTCTTGTTAGAGGGTAGGTTATAATTATTGACTCTTCAAGCAGAAAGTCTTTAACTTTTTAGACTGGTCCAAATTGAAAGCATTTGCAGATGACAAACTGAAGTCTGTCCAATTGATGAACTGCAACCTTGCAAGAATGACTATAGCTTCAAAAAATAAGGATGAAGTGGGTTAAAAAATGGCTGAAAATGAGTATAGCTGTATCTTTAACTGAAAGTGTGATACTGTTTTATGGCAGATCAGTAAGAGTGTAACAAATGAACCTTTCATTTTACAGTTATATTTTCTGTGTGCTTGGCTGCCCTTGTGAGGGAGAAGTATCAACAGAGAAAGTGGCTTTGTATCAGAAGTAATAAACCGTAATTTTTTTTAATGATTTAATCGAGTGATTTTTAGCTCACCTGAGCATGAAGTGCCCCAGGTAAGCTTTTGTGATCATGCTGTGTCTGTTGTGCTTCATCAGTCGTGCATCATCAAGACGTCAACAATTACCTTGTGTGCACTCTAGAGGCCACATTTTCAGTCAAATACTCATGAAACTTGATCGGGATGTTCGTCTTGGTGAAATCTTGGACAAGTTTGAAATTAGGTCATGCTAGGTCAAAAAGTAGGTCACCAGATCAAATTTTAGGAAAACCTTGTGAGCACTCTAGAGGTCATATTTGTAGTGTAATACAAATATGACACTTGGTCAGAAAACTTATCTTGATGATGCCTTGGACAAGTTTGAAACTGGGTCATGCTGGGTCAAAAAGTAGGTCATTTGGACAAATTTTTTAAAAAAAACTTTTGTGTGCACTCTAGAGGCCACATACTCATGAAACTTTGTCAGAATGTTTGTCTTAATGATATCTATAACAAGTTTGAAATTGGGTCATGTCGGGTCAAAAAGTAGGTCACTCTGCCAAATTTAGAAAAAACTTGTGTACACCATAGAGTTAAGGTTTTCATCCAGCTACCCATGAAACTTGGTCAGAATGTTTGTCTTAATGAAATCTAGCACAAGTTCAGAATTTGGTTGTGTCAGGTCCAAAAGTAGGTAATTGGGCCAAATCTTACTATAAACTTGTGGACACTCTAGAGGCCAGATTTTCAGACAAGTTCTAATGAAAATTGGTGAGAATGGATGTCTCGATGATATATCAGACAAGTTCAAAATTGGGTCATGTTGGGTCAAAAAGTAGGTCACTGTGACAAATATTTGAAAAATCTTGTGTGCAATCTGGAGGCCACATTTTGTGTTTGATTATCATGAAACATCATCAGGTTGTTTGTCTTGATGATAACTTGTACATGTTCTAAAATAGGTCAAGTAGGTCAAAAATTAGGTCATGAACACTCATGTGCTTTACATTTTTACAAGCAGGATCTCTTCAGCTTTATCAATCCTAGATGACTTTTCTCAGGTGAGCCCTTTAGGGCCAATGGCCCTCTTGTTTTTTATTAGCTTGTCTATTTCCAAGTTATTGCTCTAGCCCTGTCGTCTTCTGCACCTGCATCATCTTTGTTGTCATGCAAAACTTTGACATTTTAAAATATCTATAACTCTTTACCAGGAAGACAAAAGTTTAGCCTTGTCCAAATTGAAATCATTTGAAAACGACAATTTCATTGTGGCTCATTTGGTGTAGTTTTTCTTTGATAGGGTAGAAAATATTGTGGGAAAAGGAGAAAATGCTGGTTACCAGCATTTTCTCTTTTTCCCACAATGTTTTCAAAAGGCTTCTCTCCCATGGTCGTTAAAAGGCGTCATTATGTGATAAAGTGTTAGGTTACAGAGTTCCAGATAGAGGGAGTGATTTTGATTTCAAAATTCAAAATATTAGTTATTCTCCACTAAACCCTATGTAATGGGTATTCGTTAGAATCGTCTCATCAAGACGATTCTAATGAGTACCCACAACATAGGGTTTTGAAGAGAAATAATGGATTTAGAATACCAACACTTTCTCTTACGTGGAGCTCTGGTTTAACATGGTTGGTGTATATAGCACTGTCACACAAGACCATGGTGTAACCCTCTGCCACACAATCCCAAGTTTTAGTGACCCTGAGAAAGGAGCCTTTCGAAAAAATAGTGGAATAAGGAGAAAATGCTGTTTTCTTCACTTTCAAGGACAACTCCATACATTTTAGCTACATTAAAATTGTAAGTCTGAAAATTTTAGAAAAATGGATGAGTCTAAAATGCTGTTGTTTGGCAAAGAGTTAGGGTCTAAGACTGAGTAATATTTCTTCTTTTTTAGTTGGCTGTTGGAATCAAGCACCGACCCTCAAGTGTCTTGAGATTTGTTGCACACAAGCCACCTACTCAACCTCTTGAGCTATTCCGGCTGACCGAATAATTTTAATTTAAATAGGAGAAGGACCAGAAATAAGTCGGAATCACTAACTCACTTTTAATTTGGGCTCTGACCATGTGAAACAATTCGCAGGAGGTCTTTGAGAATGACCTTTCAATATATTTGAGCCATGCTCTTGCAAAGGGGGCTTAATGAATCTTTTTGATGCTTGATACAAAGCAAGTCATCACATGATTATGGATCCTTAAAGTCCATTTTATCTAACAACTGACGGAATCATGAGTTAGTCTTGTCCTTGGACCTGCAGGAAATTTACATAATTATAGCAAAAAGTTTCGACCCTTGTCAGCCTGCGCGGGTAGTGCAGGCTGACATGAGTTGATACCTCTCTCTCTCTCTCTCTCTCTCTCGCAATTGAATTAACCCCCCTTTTCACAGAGCATGGCCCATATTATGTGTTTTTATATTACCATGTGAAACAAATTTGTAGCAGCTACATTTAGCCTTGAGAATGTCATTCTAATGTTTTTGTTTGCATGGTGTTTAATGCTGTTTTCAACAGTAGTCCAGTTAATGTTGTGGTGGCAAGAGCACCTGTCTATGCTCTCATGGAGATTGTTTTACCAGTACTTTATACAATGTTTTCCCCAAGCTATTGGCTGCTTTCCCACATAGTTATCCCAAAAGCAATGATCAGTGGTAAGAGAGGAATGAATCCCGTCACAATGACTATCATCAGTCGTCAGAAAGAAATTTGCCAGACTGGGGATTTGAGACAGGGACCAACTGGTTTGCGTCCTGTATGTTACCAACTGAGCTACTGGGCTGGGCTTTTTAAATCTATGGGATGTGTAATGACTTAACTCTTTTTCCACACAATTACAAGATTTAACGACCCTGAGGAAGAAGCCTTTTGAAAACATAGGGAGGAAAAAGAAAAATGCTGATAATCTGAATTTTCTCCTTTTCCCACATTGTTTTCTACCCATTGAAGACAAAAATCATTAGTTGAGCTTCATTTATTTTGTCGGCTGCAAATGCTTTCAATTTGTATGGTTACAAAATGTTGTCATTTGGTAAATAACAGTAGTTAAGTGATATAATGCATACAGTCGACTCTTGTTATCTTGAATCCTTGAGGATAACAAAAATAGTTTGACATAAAAGGAGTTCGATATAAGAATTTGAAGTGGAGCTTGACTGAAAAATGGACAGGGATAAGTCATTGTTGTTGCTTTGTGGAACACTGCGATCTTTGGTAATCTGTTTTTTTTTTTTTTTTTTGTCTTTATCCCCTATTCAATATGTATAATGGCTTTTTGATAGCATGATTTTACATCAAGCTTACGTTTCGTTCCCATGTTTTTAATGACCGATCAATGTATCCCCCTGGTATTTAGACCAGTTGTCGCTAAATACACAACATATAATGCTAGTCATAGGTTCATGACAGGGTGCACACTATATAACACAGATTCAAGGTGTGGCTGTAGAAATTATGGGTGGCGATTAAATCTCATAGGTGATTCCTGATTGGTTTGCAGTAGATATTTTGTGAGAATTCTGTGAACACATTATTGGATGCAGATGGGGGCTTGGTGAAATTGACATTTGATTGATTAGCATTATATGGTGTGTTTGCATGTATGGTGTGAATCTAGACAAAACCAATTGATTAGACTGGGTCCTTTGCCGGATTGCTGGGCCATAAGCAAAAACATGATTAGGTTGCATTTCTGATGTCCTTACGAGCATTCAAGACATATATTGATCAGCCTTCAGGCAGACTCTGATTTATATACACGACAAAGTTGACAATGGGTTCGGTCAAAAAATTGAGGACAGACATATAAACCAGTCTTCGTGTTCAGTGTATTTTTATCAATGTGTGCAAGTCTTACTTGAACAGTTGCTACAAACTTATTTACACCTTTTCAAAATCGGATATTTAATGAACAATTAAGATGATACCACATTGTGTGAATTGGGAGCCTTTTATCTATTAATGATAGCGGATATATGGATGAAAATATGATCCCAGGTATGAAATTGTTCTCAAAATTTCTTTGACATAACCATTTTTGGACACAATGGGATCAAGAGATAAACAAAAATGAACATGAAATAAAGAGACATAATTCTGGATGTAGGTTTGACTTTGACATCACAGGAGTTTAGAGATATACAATTTTGACATAATGAGAGCTGACTGTAGATTTATCCATTTTTTGACATATTTTGGCAAACTGCCTTTATCAAGAAAGAAAAACAAAACTTACCAACACTACAGATGTACATCATTCCCCGATCTTGTACATTGATGTCATTGTGAATAATGTCTATGTTCCCTAACTCTTTTAACAAATGACAAAATTTTAGGCTTGGAGGAATTTGCAGACGACAAATTAGATTTGTCTTAAATGATTCAATTTGCCTCTAGATGGATAGAAATACTGTGGGAGGAGAAAATGCGGGTCATGAGCATTTTCTCCTGTCCCAACAATGTTTTCAACAGCCTTTTGACTAAAGGTCGTTAAACTCCAAATTGATTGGTAAGAGATTAGAGACTAAAAAGACCATTTCATAAATGGTCATGTCTTCACTTGATTGATACTTAATACTTAAATGACATGGAATTTTATGAGATATTTTTAGGAAAGACTTTGAAAACACTGTGGGAAAAGGAGAAAATGCTGATAACCAGGATTTTCTCCTTTTCCCACAGTGTTTTTACTCTTCCATATTAAAAAATTATAATTTTACACAATTATATATAAAATGCCACCTGCAAATGCTTGCAATTTCCACTATTCAAAGTTTTTTGTCGTTTAGTAAAGAGTCGATACTTGCATGCTATCTGTACATTTTGGGTCATAAAATATATGTACGAAATGGGGTATTACAAGATATCATTAGGGGATACGATAGGGGTTAGAACCTAGCAAAGAGTCAATACTTACATGCTATGTCTAAATTTCAGGTTGCAAAATCTGTGTACGATATGGGATGTTACAAGATAGCTTTAGGGGATGCAATAGGGGTTAGAACCCCTGGGGCCATGAGAAAAATGTTATCTGTGGTGATGAAGTATACCTGTAGAGAAACTGGCAGTACATTGTCATTATACATATGGTCAAGCTTTGGCAAACATTCTGGCTGCTTTGCAGGTAAGGATTAGCTTTATTCTAATTCTAATACCTTAACCCTGTACTACACAATCCAAGTTTTAACGACCCTGAATAAGGCAGCTTTTGAAAACATTCTGGGAAAACGAGAAAATGCTGGTAACAAGCATTTTGGGAACAGGAGATACCGGTAATGTACTGTACTATGAAATCATCATTTGAGCTACATTTATTTATGCTTTTCCTATAGGAGTTTCCAATAAGAGTTAATCTTTACCAAACAACAATATTTTACGTTTGTCTTAATTGAAAGCCTTTTTTTTTGTCTCTGCTAGGGTAGAAAATAATGTGGGAAAGGGTGAAAATGCTGGTTACTAGCATTTTGTCCTTCTTCCACAATGTTTTCAAAAGCCTCCTCTGTCAGGGTGATTAAACTCTGAATTGTGTGGTAATGGGTTATCTCTTTGAATCCTGAGCAAAGTGGCCAAGCCCTGGTTGGGCAGTTGGAAAGGAGCAGGACTTGAGAAGTGGGGGGGAGGTTTGGTTTGAATCCCCACCTATGCAAAATTCTTTCTGCTGATTGATGATAGTCATGTATGTAGGATTCAATGCTCTCCCATCCAGGGTTTTCCCTTGCGAACAAAAAATAAGGGGTCATTGTGACCCCTAGTCAAAAATAATGGGGATCATAACACGGCGATGCATCAAGCTCCCTTTTCACAGAGCATGGCTCACATATTATTACATAATGATAGATACATAATAACACCAGAGATTCTCTATATGGTGGGGCTTACAGTCTAGATGGCATCTTCTTCATAAAAAGTGTCTCAAGTATACCATATTTACGCCTGTTTTTGCAGAAATTCTCCAGCTGCAGACAAGCTGTCATATCGTTATGTAATTTTAATCTTTCAGTGTTATCAGACATGACTGCTAGTGTTTTGATGATGCTCAAGGGTTAAATTACAGAAGTTTGTGCAGCCATTCTTTGTGGCAAAAGGGTTATGTGATTTGTTTTAATCACAGGAATTGGTGAAAATAGCTTGTTGTTGGCCGATTTGGAAATCTGTTTTTGCTTTTTTTTAAATGTAAGAGTGTCCATTTCCTCCGGCGACAAAGTATTTTCACCCATTAAACTGCCCACTCCTGTGTTTTGATACACAGGACGCAATCATACAGCTGTTTTCAACAAATAACAAAGCGTATCTCTATAGCCAATTTACAGTAAACTCTCGGGACCTTGAAATATTTTTCTGGGTGCTCTTACCAGGCGTTTCATTGTCCTATTTTTGCAGATAGCAAGAATGACGTCAATTTTGACAGAGCCATCTTGTTTTCATTAGTGATCATCTGGTTTAGTTTAGACATGTTTTTGGACCGACAGTATTGTATTAAATGTGACACTACAGACTAAGAAAACACAGTTAGTTGTTTAAAAGAAAGTCTTTAATTAAGTACTAAGAATTTCAGTCCCAGGTTCTTAAACAATACTACTAGACCTAATGTCTAATAGGAGCAAATGCGAGAGCTAACTGTAAAGTACAAGAGTTGTAGCGTGCAAGAACTAACTCAAACAGTATCTAACTCTAACAGCCACATTACCTAACTCAGACATTAACTGACTTGGACAGAGAACAGCTCGGTATTTATAGTCAAACACCAAGAGGTCCTGTCGATTATTTCCAGCAGAACCAGACGCATGGCATGTCAACAGTCACAAGCTTACTATAACATACATCGTTTTCCATGTATAACAGTGCACAGGTATGGGCATTGCTTGACAGATACATAGAATTAAAGCTATTGTGGATGTCAAAACATGCAGTAATACAACAGTTACAAGATATTCGTTTTAAGTAACCACCATTAAGATCTAATGGAGATTACTAATTAAGGACTGATTATCATAAAGAGGTACATGCAGTGTCAATTAAGAATACATGCAGGTACATGTATTCTGCATTTCAAGTAAACAATATTGAGGCCCTAACTATTCAGTGAGGCCCTCCCCAATATTGTAACATTCCTTCCCCTGTTATTTTTTTTTTTTTTTTTTTTTTGTGTATAGGTTATGCATAGTGTAATGAATATGTATATAAAACAAACAAAGCTAAATCAACAAAGTTGAACAACAAAACACTGTAACATATTAATCGAATTGAGGTGTAACTTTATGAAAAGTGAGTGTCCTATGAAATATAGTGCTTGTTCTAAGGTCTCCAGGACTGGAACATATGTGTGCCATCACTGATAGTCTACTCTCATCCTTGGTTGCAGGAGTATATCATCTCCATCCCATGACTGGAGTCCGGGTAACATCAAGTTAACAACCCATAAATTTGACGATAGTTGGTCGTAGCTTGTCACGAACTCATTCACCAATATATACAGTTATATACATGTCTATTTAGTTCATATGATTAATCTTGAGTTCACATAGTTGGTTGCAGGAGTAAGTTTTCTCCTTCCCACGACTGGAGTCAGGGCAACTTCACGTTGACAACACTTGTATTCGTCACATGGACTTGGCTGAGACAAGTCCCAATTTAGGATAAATAGAGTTCTCTTCATTCATCTGGTTGGCGTTGTGTTCTGGCAGTAGTGGTGCTGACGGTGGAGAACCTTCCCGTATCAATACATCTTCAGACACTACCCATCTGCAAGTTTGTGCATCAGAACCCATCTTGCTACAATTTAGTCTGGCCAACAAGCATTTAACTATTGACTCATAGTTACGCATTATTATGAAGATTACAATTAACGAACCAATGAGTATTAGCAAGTACCCCCAAATAGGAAAAGTATATCCATCATCTGCAGTTATATGATCAAATGAATTAAGTTCTTGGATAAAGCTACCCAGTGGAATTTCATGAAGTGACTTTAGATGCTGAGGTAATTGAGTTATGTTGAAATCAGGTCTTTGATGCATGAGAGGTTTCCAAATTTGTAATGTCGAAAGATTAAATGAAGCCTTCAAGTCATCATATGGATCGTTAATTTCATACTTCGACTCGTTATGATAAAACGCTGGTAAATAAAGGTAATCATTTGAAGCAGTACAAGAAGCATCTAATTTAAGAAGTCCAAGCGGAGGGTTAACGCTATATGTTGAATCTCTTAACCTTGAATTTTGACACACGACAGTGAATTGTAACTGTGTATTGGTGGTTAAGACCCACATTCCACTGAATAAATAAGTTGCCAAGGGTAATATACTTGATGGTTTAATTAGTGTCTGACAGAACTTTTCCACATTGACTGATTTGTTCAGAAATAAAGCAACTAAACAACTTCTGCTAAGATTAATTGGGTAGATTGGACTATTAAGCTTACAAAAAGGTCTGAATGTATTGGAACATTGTGCAACCTCGGTTTCTTGTAGAAAAGCGAATTTTGTCTTGTCACCATTGATTGCAATTGCCTTAGATTCAAGATCATAACGTGCCACCATTCCTGTATTATCTGCATTGTTTGTAACATTAAATGGAACTGGTAAATTGTGGATAGTGTAAATTTCGAAATTTAGAGTTTGAGTCAAGTAGCGGCAATGAAACAACTACATAGATGTGATTACCATCGAGTACTGTTCTACAAGTTAACATATTATAGAAATCCTAGATGTTCTTTTCAGGATCACTTGGTAAAGTTAAATAGAAAGGTAAATGCAACTTGATTTCAAGAAGTACTTTCCTGAATTCATGTGGTTCGATTGTGCTTGGACTTAAATGTCCTAAGGATAGCATGTTTAACTGTAACTGTAATTTTTCCAAATCAGTCACTGCTTTATGCATGAACTCTGTTAGTTCTGCAGTCAATCTATCTAATTTCATATACGCTGTATTCAGCATTGACAGTTTCATAAACTCTTTTAGTACTTGGTCATTAGCCTGTTTCATTCTTGCTTCAGTAGTTTTTAATTGAAGGAAAGGGTAAAACAGCATTCTGTCTTTGAAAAGAGAAAATTTAGTATAACTGTGGATCAGATTAATTTATTTACATTAAACCAGCAAGAGCTATTAGTAACTTTTTAATATTGCCTTGATTTTTAGCATTATTTTCAGTATTTGATTTTTGATTTGTAAATGATTTTAGTTTTTCTTTTTTCGGGCTTGATGCAGACGCTTAATTATGACAGAATTGTTGAATTGCATCAACAGACATAGAGTCATCATCACTATTGCTGTCATCATAGTCTGAATCTGTCCTGGTTGATGATAATTCAACTGAATCATCATCATCATTCATAGAAGTATCAGCTTCTCGTTCATCCCTAGCTTTCAACCTTTTGGCTAATTCCATGAGAGGGATGTCATCCTCTTCATCAGAAGAATCCTTTCATGCCTTTTCCTTTTTATAATATTTTTGAAATTTCTAGATTCATCTTTTGATTCCTCAGAATCAGTGTTCTGTGGCGACATAACAAAAGTAGTCTTTCTTGTCGTAATGTTAGGTTTATCTTTAGATATTTCCCAATCCGTAGGAGCTAATCTGATTTGTTCTGCATGTGTTTTGATTGTGCGACCACTTAATTGGTCTTTAATAATAAAGCTTACAGGACCTTTTTGTTCAATGATTCTGAAATAAGGACGCCAATTGTTCTGAAGCTTACTTGATTTACGGTAATTTTTGTAAAAGACTGCATCACCTACTTTGAACTCAGTGTTAGTACTACGTTTATCTGCATACTTTGCTTGCCTTCGTTTTGCGTATTTCATTTGTCTGTGTACAGTAAGGAATGTCTTATGCTGCTGTTCTAGAGCTATTTTATGCGTTTCCTCACCTTGATATTTACGTCTTGGTTGTAACAGATTATCTAACGGCAAGACTACATCCCTATTATACAGAAGGAAGTAAGGTGAAAATCGAGAAGACTCACTTACATTGAATCTTATTGCAGCTAGTGCCTGGTTAAGGAATAAATCCCATTTGTCTACTTGATCATCAATCATTTTTGCTAGAACATCATGCAATGTACGATGAAAACGTTCGACTTTTGCATTACTTTGAGGATGGTAATAGGATGTGGTAATATGATTGATATCAAGAGCTTCGAGAGTTTCTTGTACATTTTTATTTATGAATTCCGTTCCATTATCAGTTACAATCTGCAAACATGACCCATATCGAGGGAATATTTCCTCTAAAAGTAAATGAGCAATAGTCTCCCCTTTCTTATCAGGAATGGGAAATGCTTCCGGCCATCCTGAATACCAGTCCACAAATGTTGCAATGTATTTATTGCCTGACAATGTTGTCGGGTACGGTCCTGACAAATCTAATCCTATTTTTGCAAAAGGGTATGGTGGGAAATCTGTTTCTTGCATGGGAGCCTATTTTGACTTTAAACCTCGTTTTTGACATGTTATACATTTTGAAATGTGACATGAAATTTCTTTGTACATGTTAGGCCAGTAATACTTTGTTTTGATTGTATCACACGTCTTATCGATACCCATGTGGCCATTGTGGTCATGAAATTGGATTATAACTTCGTTTCTTATTTGTTTAGGTATGCATAATCTTAGTGTAGGCTGATCATCTGGACTACTGATGTAATACAGAAGATCATTAAGCAAAATATGTCTTTTGTCCATTGCTTTTACAGCTGTACCCTTGATCAGATTATCTTTAATAGCTGCCATTTCCTCATCCTTATTTTGTTCCTCTATCATATTAAATGCTAAGCATTCTTTCTCAGGGTTTTGAGTATCCAGTGTCTCCTTTTCATAACTTGCAAAAACCTTAGGATCGAATTGATTCGAATTAATGGCACCTATTTCTAAGGAATTGCTACTTATGTCCAGTTCTACTGGTGTATTTTCCGAATAATAATTACACTCTTCTAGATCGACTGGGCGAGACAATAGATCTGCGCATGTGTTTGATTTACCTTCAATATATTCTATTTTGCAATTATAGCCTGCAATGCTGAGTGCCCAGAGCTGTATTTTCTTGTTTTGCATGGGTGCATCAAGAAGATACTACAGTGGTTTGTGATCAGTTCGAATTATGAACTCTGCATTGTGCAAATAATGATCCAAGTGTTGTAGTGCATAATGAATTGCAAAAGCTTCCTTTTCGATTGTTGACCAACGAGTCTGTGTATCACTTAACTTATGTGAAAGGAAATGAATTGGTACTTCATTTGTTATGCCTGGTAAATAACTTTCAGATGGATTACAAGGCTGAGTTAAACAAGCACCAATAGCCTTGTCACTTGCGTCTGTATACAAAATATATGGTTTATTTAAATCAGGATAAGATAGCAATGGTATTCTGGTTAAGTGTTTCTTGAGTTCATCAAAAGCAATTTGGCATGAATTCGTCCATATGAATTTAGCGTGTTTCTTTGTCAAAGCAATTAAAGGAGAAGCAATCTCAGAGAATTTTGGTAGAAATCTTCGGTAATAACTGCACATTCCAATAAAACTTCTTACATGTTTGACTGATGTTGGATTTTGCATGCTGCGTATAGTCGCAACTTTGTTTAAATCTGGCTTGATACCATTTTTACTTATTACAAATCCAAGGTAATTGGTTTCTTCCTGGACGAAGTTGCATTTCTTGAGTTTCAGTTTTAACCCGTGCTGTCGCAACCTATCAAATACGCACTGAATATGCTTTTTGTGTTCCTCAAAGGTGGAGGAATAGATAAGTATGTCATCAATGTACGCGACACAGAAATCTAAACCTTCGAGAACATTTGACATGAGTTCCTGAAATATCGAAGGAGCATTAGCCAATCCAAAAGGAAGACCATTGAACTCATAAAGTCCTGCATGACATGTAAATGCTGTCTTTTCCCTATCTTTTGGGTCCATGGCAACTTGCCAGTAGCCGGATTTTAAATCAAGTGTAGAGAAATACTTAGCCTTCCCTAACAATGCCAAAATCTCATCAATAACGGGTAAAGGGTATGAATTTTTCTTTGTTATTTTATTCAAGTTTCGGAAATCAACACAGAATCGTTTTGTCTTGTCCTTTTTATCCACGATTACCACAGGAAAAGACCAAGGTGATCGGGATTTGCGGATAATGCCTGCTTGTAACATTTCGCTAACTGCGCTTTCAACAATTTTCCTATTGTCTAATGGTGTTCTATAAGATTTAAGTTTGATTGGTGGGTTATCTCCGGTGTCAATTTTCATTTTAACAGTTTCCGTTCTGCCTAGATCGGAGTCTTTAAAAGCAAATATGTCTCTGTTATTTTCCACTAATCTAGTAATTACTTCTTTGTGTTCCAATGGTGCATTGATATTTGATTTAAAGTCCATTGTTTCATTGTGTGAGTCATTTTGTATTGTGGCATTATTTATTGAAGCTATTTCAGATGAACGTACAGGTGTTAATTTGCCTATAACACTACCTCTTTTTAGCTGATATGATTTATTTGTGTTATTGACTATGAATACAGGAATTTTTCTAGCTTTATTCAATTTACCGATGGAATTTGAAACCATAAGTCCTGGTTCATCAAAAACATGACCTTGATTTATTGCCGAAATTTGGTAAGTTTCTGAAGTTTGAATTGAGGGATTAGCTTTAACTTTAGCCCAAACAATTTTTGAAGTTTGTGCTTCCAAAGTGACTTTTGAATTTAATCTAACAATTGATGCAATATGAATGTCTTCTTCCAAAGGTGCATATGTACTACCGACTCTTAAACAGCCAAGGTCAAAGTAAAGTCTGACACTATTTTGAACCATCCAATCCCTACCAAGAATCAAATTTCTATTCATATTTTCAACAATATAAAACATGTGGTTTAACTTTTTTTCCTTTTATTTCAAAGTCAACTTGTGCGCAACCCTTCACTGTGAGATTCCCTCCATTAACAGATTGTAGATTAATTTTCTTTTTAAAGAGTTTCGGAGCCTGTTTTAGTAATTTAAATACCCTAGCATGCATTAAACTAACTTCTGCACCACTATCTATTAAAGTGCGGAACTTTTGCTTATCAAATTTTAAAAGACAAGTACTTGGATTACCTGCTAAAGAAATTTTCAAAGGGGGTATTTTACTTTTGTTACTACATGAATCCTTTTTGTCGGCTCCTTTACAAAAAGGACAAATTAGTTTTCTGACTGTCTAACATATTTTTCTTTACAAAACCATTGTATATGTCCCTTTTTACCACACCTGTAACATACAATGTTTTCATAATTGCGCCTGGGGGCGTTGACAGCATGTATGTGAGCATGACCCTTTTCATTTGCATTATTCCTGAACTCACGATGTCGGAAATTACCTATATGATCCCAATGACTGTGTGGCTTACTATGATCCCTTTGACCACGGGGTCTTATATGATCTACTTCCATAGGAATTCCCCTTTGCACATATGTGGAATGATTATTTGTTCTCAAATTAAACCTACTTCTTAAATTTTGCTCTTGTAAGGCAATGTTTACAGCATTTTGAAATGTTGTCGGATTATCTCTCATTAATTTTATTTTTAGTGAATCTAAATTTAACCCATCTATGAAGAATCCTATCAACTGACGCTCTATAGTTTGTCCGTCCGTGCCGGTAGGAAAACTATCCCTGCTCAGTGACAGCAATCTTTCTGCATATACCTGTACATTTTCCCCATGCTTTTGCCTGACATTACGTAACAAGGTAAACGAATGTATTTGATCAGTTACCTCTGCAAATCTGACAGTCAATTCATTTTTAAGTCTTTCCCACGTTTCATTTGGATGATCGCGCAAAAATCGTTGAATGAAATCAGAAATGGCATCCCTACTAGTCCTAAAAGCTAAATGTTTAATGTTTTCATCATTCAAATGGTCAAGCATGGCTTGTTTTTCTAAACTTCTTACCCAATCCTTAAATAATTTTGAATCCCCTGAATAATTTGGTACAATTAATGTAGAACTGATTTCCGTTTTCACTCCCCTAATTTCATTTGCAATGCCACTCATTTGGCTCGAAAATGTTTGAAAAATATTGCCTAAATCCTCATTATTGGCCATACTAAATATATAACAAAGAAAAGAGGTTCAAAATGCACTTACCAAGCCTAGGTTTGTCTGTCTGCTCGCCTGGTGGAGATTCCGGTCCAACAATTGATCTGTCAGGTTGACAGATCACTGGTCACGGCACCAAAATAACAAGTCTATATGTGACACTATAGACTAAGAAAACACAGTTAGTTGTTTAAAAGAAAGTCTTTAATTAAGTACTAAGAGTTTCAGTCCCAGGTTCTTAAACAATACTACTAGACCTAATGTCTAATAGGAGCAAATGCGAGAGCTAACTGTAAAGTACAAGAGTTGTAGCGTGCAAGAACTAACTCAAACAGTATCTAACTCTAACTGCCACATTACCTAACTCAGACATTAACTGACTTGGACAGAGAACAGCTCGGTATTTATAGTCAAACACCAAGAGGTCCTGTCGATCATTTCCAGCAGAACCAGACGCATGGCATGTCAACAGTCACAAGCTTACTATAACATACATCGTTTTCCATGTATAACAGTGCACAGGTGTGGGCATTGCTTGACAGATACATAGAATTAAAGCTATTGTGGATGTCAAAACATGCAGTAATACAACAGTTACAAGATATTCGTTTTAAGTAACCACCATTAAGACCTAATGGAGATTACTAATTAAGGACTGATTATCATAAAGAGGTACATGCAGTGTCAATTAAGAATACATGCAGGTACATGTATTCTGCATTTCAAGTAAACAATATTGAGGCCCTAACTATTCAGTGAGGCCCTCCCCAATATTGTAACATAAAGTCGATACATAGTCAGACTAGTGATTGCCCCATTTTCTCTTCCTACTCCAGCTTTTATATCTACTCACCATGTAACAGTGTCAGTTGTACAGACGATAGTTAGTAATCGGTATCGAATTTGTACATCCACAATGATACATTGCGGAAAAAAGTACAGGTCATTTTCCTTAAAATGCATCGAAATACACTAAATTGTGCATCAAGGAAAACCCTGCTCTCGCCACTGATCGTTGCTTTGACATTGGTTATGTTGGAGAGCAGCCAGTGGCTGGGGAAGAATTTTGTGCTAGGTGCTGGTAAAAGAAACTCCAGGAAAACATGGATAGGTGCACTGGCTGCTGTGTCTGAACGAAAATAATTATAGTGTGAAACACTGTAAAATAAATCTGAGCATGGCTTGATCTGATTTTGTGGATAGCGTAGATCAAGATCAGACTGAATGAAAGATCTTGGTTATACATCTTATGTCTACACCAACAAGTATAGTTTAAGACATCCTTTGTTTCTGGCCAAGATAGGGATTGCCTTAGTGTTTCTTCTAGCCTATAAATCTTTGGGGTCATCCGTGACTTCCTGTTTGGAATTTTGGGTGTCATTCAGAAATTTTATGCGGTCTTTAAACTTTTTTTTAATTGTTGTTCATCTTTGCTCCTTTGTAGATGTCCCATAATGCTAAAAAGTTTTACATGACAGTGTGGTGTTAGAGGTAAAAGTTGAAAACAATGACCTCATAGAAACTGTGTCATCTGTCATCCTGATTACTCCAGCGAGTTGATGACCATGACCAAGTAGGGTCTAAAACGCGGTAAAAAGGTTTAAATACAGATTCTGTACAATAATATAGGCAAGACAACAGTGATGTCACCGAGAATGATGTTGCGTTTTAGATGCAATGTAAACAGGAAGCGAATTATTCAGTGGTAGATAAACTGGTACCTGTTATATCTTCCGTAACAGTTGATACTAAGATCTATAACAGGCTGCCAGTAGAAAGCAGATTCAATATAATTCTGCAGCATGACTTGATGATTTTGTAAGATATATTAATTGAATCAATTTTTTATGTGACTTTTTAGTTCTGATTTATGTTGAGTCAAGGAAGATGCGATGCATTAATTCTGTCGCATCAGCCTTTCATTTTGCATGTCAAAAATGCAAAGACGCAGACTTTCTGAAAAGCTGTTGCCTGTCATTCAATCATGTCTTTTATGCATTTCAAGATCACACATAAGCCTTCTTAATCAACCCTGTTAACTGTCATCATTTTGTTCAAATATTTTTTAGTTCTACAATTCCTTCTGAATCATCTTTTCATAAGCGCTAAGTGACCAAAGCTGGGGATGCACCATAGAGCAACATTCAGTTATTAATTTCGGGCCAAATATTGTGATTTTAAGATACGCTGAGAGGAAAAAGTCTCATCATTTTGGACACTGTAAATCCAAGATTAGACTGCAAGTTTCTGTACTGTAAATGTCTGCAAAAGCACATTGTGTTGTACTTGAACAGCTTAACTCTTTACCAGACAACAAAATTTTAGACTAGTCAAAATTGGAAGCACTTTCAGACGAAACATAGGATACAGCTCAAATGATTTTATTTGCTTCATACAGCATAAATGATTTAATTTGCTTCTGAAAGGTTAAAAGGTATAGTGGCAAAAGGAGAAAATGCTTGTTAACAGCATTTTGTACTTTTCCCACAATGTTTGTAAAAGCTTTTTTCCTTATGGTTGGTAAAACATGGGATTGTTTGGTAAAAGGTTAAAAGCTTCAATTGTAATGATCATGGCTATTCCAGAGATGGTTTAATGGAGAACATTCAACCATGTTGTCTCATTTTACAGTTTATTCATTGTCCCCATACATACATACAGTAAAAGACTGCAAAGAGAAAATTACAAAGACTCTTTAGAAAATAACTCGGCATCACACAATGCCCATTAAAGATAAAAATAAACCAGGTGGATAGCGAAGATGCAGATCAGTCCGCACAAATGCGCAGACTGATCCTCATCTGCACTGCCCAACAATTTCTCCCTTTTAAAGAAAATACGTCATGTCTAGGTCCTTTACCACAGCAATATTATGACTAGTTCCCATAATCAACTTAGGATGCAATAATGAATCCACACAGATTTAACAACAGACCCCAAAACTAGATACACAGATTTTGTGGGAAAGGGAGAGAGTGTGGTCAACAAACGCTCTGTAGCGGTGTTAACCCACACCCTGTTCCTTTCTAACTAAAGATAAATTCCTATTTCACTGAAGTTCAAATCATATGATAAGGGAATAAAACTTTATCAAAAATTGGCTTAATTTACAAGTACCAACAACATAGGGAATTCAGTTTGGTTTCTGATCATTATAGACATGTTTACATGGGCTGCAATGAGTTTTCCAATAAAGAACTGTTCCAATGAGGAATGAAATTCTATTTCTAAGAACAAATATAATCGACATGACTAGGTGAACATGCTGCACTCTTCATGTTGCTTTTCTAATTTAGAACACTCATATAGAAATCGGTCTTTACTAATTTTACATAAATTACAACAAGAAAATGATAAGAGGGAGCTTGCATACTGTTTCTGCACATTAAACATTCAATGTTGTCAATGAACAAATCAGGGCGCAAGCACAGAAACTTGGTGAAAACTAACAGGTTTCATTCTACCTCTTACAAGCTGACAAAGTATGGGTGACCTTGACCTTGCATAACAGAATATTCACTTTTAAGCATTCAATGCATCAAAATGCATCATAAAACTTACTCTATGGACTGCACGACTTGGCGAAAGAAGAACTTAACGTATAACTATATATTTTGAGGACGTTTCAGGCTCACAAAAAAAGGAAACAGCAAAGCCGCCGATCATGCCGTCCTGTGCATTTTACGCGCAATTTACTCAAGGGAAATCACTCCCGACAAATCGACCAAGAGAGACAATCCAAGTTAAAAATCTTTTTTCAACATGAGTTGCCTCTCTTGCAAAGTACTAAACGATTAAGACCAGATGAGTAGAAAGAAAGCAAGCATAAGAAAAACTGTCATCAGACAGCACACTCCCCGCCTGATTTCCATCACCCAGAATGAACCCTTGTTACAAATTTTATCAACCAACTAATACTAAATAGTACAAAGTATCCCTTACTTTCAAGAAAGACTAAAAACTTAAACCTAAATATCATCTGATAATTACTTAATTCCATGTCTATAACAATTTGTCACTGAATCTCAGTAGTTAGCCTGAAACTCATAGACAATTGATCAGAAATTTATGGATATATTAAATGCAGATATGTTAAATGCAACTGCCTTCAACATAATCTACAGTTAACACCAATAATACAGCCTATTGCAAGCCCTAACAAGCTTTTTCTGACAAAAGTAATACTACTTCTGAAACTGGTCTGATGTAGGTGACTGGTTTCCCATTCTTTATGACTCTGACCTCTAACTTGCGGACCAAATCATCATCACTTTTGAAAACATTAGTGACAAGTCCAGTAGGCCACTCAAAACACGCACATTCTTTGTCACGAAGAAGAATTAAATCTCCTGTTTTGAGATTCTCACTTATTGTTGCACTTGGTTGCAAGGAAGATATTTATTGATTCTTCCATTTTTTCCAAAAAGTGTCTGCAAGAAGCTGCACTAATTTCCACTGGGAGCGGTACATATCCTTAGTATCAATTTCTTTAAAAGCCTGGGGGAGTAATTCTGGGGATTTTTGGGTAAGTAATGTTCCAGGACTTAATACAAATGGATCGGCTGGATCTGAAGAAACAGGGGCTATGGGCCTAGAGTTAAGAATAGCAGAAACCTCAGCCATAAACGTACATAAGACCTCGTGGGTTATTTTCCCATAGGAATGATTCAGCAACATGGCATCAAGTATACGCCGGGCCAACCCAATCATTCTCTCCCATACACCTCCAAAATGAGATGAATGGGGTGGATTGAATCTCCAAAGGATTTTATTTTCTTCAAGATAACTAACAATCTGTTTGTCTTCAATGTTAATTGAATCAATTTGGATTTCCGACACTGCACCCACAATGTTAGTACCCCTATCTGATCTAAATTCAAGGACCTTGCCGCGTATTGCTGTAAATCTCCTCAATGCATTAATGAAAGAAGATGATAACATTTCCTCAATAAGTTCAATGTGAACTGCATGGCTATAAAGGCACGTGAAAAGCACTGCCCATCTTTTGGAATTTAATATACCACCTCTAGTTTTTAGTGTAGAAATGTTCCATGGGCAAAACACATCACAACCAACAAAACTGAATACTGGGGAACGACTGAGACGATCACTGGGCAGGTCCGCTATCCTTTGAACACTTAACTGCCCCCTCAATTTACGACAAACAACACAATGATAGATGATATTGGCAATTAAACGTTTACCACCTGTAAGCCAAAAACCAGCACTACGGATTGCACCCTCTGTCAGCTGTCTACCCTGATGTCTCATCTTCTGGTGATAGTACATGGCCAATAATTTTGAAATGTATGCATTGCCTGGTAGCAAGACAGTTTTTTTTTTCTAATACTGTAAAGCTGGAGTTCTTTACTCTACCTCCAATGCGCAACACACCATTGTCATCTAAGTAAGGTGAAAGCCTTAGAATGGGGCTACTTGATTGGATTCGCTTTGAACACCGTAGAGCCTTCAGTTCATTTTGATAATGCTCCATTTGAGTTTGTTTGATAAGAAATTGTTCAACTTCGTGGCATGACACTAAGTCATCGTTACCATTTTGGCGACGTATTCTGTTTCGGATAGTACATATTGCTCTAACCAAAGATAACCAGTAACTGAATCGTTTGAATCTTAAAGACCCTAAAATCGGAGTCTGTGTTGTAGTCTTGTTTACACTTATCGCAGGGTGAATTTCAAGGTCCTTGTCAGGACTGACCAATGGAAATGGTTCAGATTCCTTACTAATTGTTTCTTCTTTTATAAATGTGGATCCGTGCATCCAAACGCTTCAATGAATTGATCTGTCCCTGAACCACGTGTTCCCAGGTCTGCAGGATTTAGTTCTGTTGCCACATAATTCCATTGCTCTGGCATAGCCTTTTTACGGATTCTGGCCACTCTGTTACCAACATACACATAAAATCTCCTACGTTCATTGGATAAACACCCTAATACCACTTTGCTGTCGGTGTAATACTGAATCTCTTGTAAAGGCATATCAAGCTCTTTTGACAACATTTCTCCCAATTCTACCGCCACGACCGATGCACAAAGTTCTAATCTTGGGATAGTATGACCAGACTTTGGAGCCACCTTACTTTTCCCACATACAAGGCCAACATTCACCGAATTGTCACCTGCTACACCTCTCAAATAAGCACAAGCTGAAACAGCTTTTTGAGAGGCATCGCAGAAAATGTGCAGTTTTATTTGCACACACTGACAGACCAACTGTGAGGAAACACCTTGGAATCTTGACCTCTTCAAGCTTTTTTAGTTCATTCAACCAAACCCCCCATTTGTCTGCAATACTAGATGGTCATTCTTCATCCCAATCAAATCCCCCTTCCACAACCTCTCTCATTATCAGTTTACCCCCAAGTACAATTGGAGAAATAAACCCTAGTGGGTCAAAAAGTCCATTAACAGTTGACAAGACACTTCGTTTGGTCAACTGCTTTGACATGGTTATTGGTTTGTATGTGAAAGTATCAGATGAGAGTTCCCAGCTTAACCCAAGACTGTGATGCAAAGGATGATCATCCCGATCCAGATCAAGTGATTCAAGAGTTTTGGCTAATTCTGTTTGTGAGAAATGTGACATAACCTCTTGGCTGTTTGAAGCAATCTTATGAAGGTGAAGTTTCCCACTATTAAATAAGACCTTCTGAGTCTTTTTCAAGACCTCTACAGCCTTCTCTACTGTTGGGAAGGATGAAAGCCCATCATCAACATAAAAGTTTTTTAGGACAAACTCTTTTACATCATCATCAACTGGATTATCACGATCCATTACACACTGCCTTAAGCCATATATGGCAACTGCAGGAGATGGACTGTTACCAAAAGCATGTACCCGCATACGATATTATTCAAATTCACATCTAGGGTTGTTATACTTGTGCCATAAACACCTAAGATAGTCTCTGTGTGGTTCATGAACAAGAAACTGAAAAAAACATTTGTTCTATATCAGCAATGATAGCATATGGCTCTCTTCTAAACCTGAGTAAGACACCATCCAAACGGTTTATTAAGTCTGGTCCCTGTAGTAGTACATCATTTAGTGATGTACCTTCATACTTGCATGCAGAGTCAAATACCACACATATTTTCTTGAGCTTTTTGGGGTGGTATACCCCAAATATGGGTAGGTACCAACATTCTGTGTTACCACTGCTAGGGGGAACTGGTTCTGCATATCCTGAATCAAAAATAGTTTGCATAAACTCACAAAAATAATTAAGCTTTTCGGGATTTCTGAGAAGACTGTATCGGAGCGACATAGCTCTCTTGACAGCAACCGATCTGTTGTTTTGCAGAGGGTTCCTCGGCTCTCTGAAGGGAAGAGGAGCAGACCATTTTCCAGAGGGATCTTTCACAAATTCTGACTCCATGAGGTGCAAAAACTTTTCATCTTCTATTGATGGCCCTACCATGTTGTCATTTTGCTGCCGTTTGAAAAGATGACTGTCTGAGTTGACTTGAAAGAAAAGTGGACAATCCTCAAAGATAGAGTTGTGTCCATTTCTGTTCACTGATGTCTTCATAACCTTGACACTTTTAGGTGGATGCTTCTTTGTAAGGCACACATTGCCAATCAAAACCCAACCTAATGCTGTCTTCTGGGCGAAAGGGGCTCCTTTGGGCCCTGTGACTTGCTTCTGGATGTGGTGAGCCTCGGGCACATCCCGTCCGATAAGCAACAGGATTGAAGCATATGGATCAAGAGGGGGAATTACCACATTACCCAAATGCTTGTAGTAATCTAATATTTCCGGAGTTGGAATTTCAGATCTTTCATCAGGGATTTCATTACATTCAATGGTGCATGGTATATGCAGTGCAGCAGAATGGTCCAAAGCTTCCACCATCAAATTTGAAACTCTTCTCCCCGTCATAGTGTATTGACTTGAACACGAAGCCAGGGTGTAAGAAGTTGCTGATGACCATGAGATATCAAAATGATCGAACAAGTCCCCCCTTGCTAGGGAGGAATTACTCTGATTGTCAAGAAGGGCATATGTCTTAAAGGCTAAATTTGGTGAGCCCTCTGGATAAACATTGACTAGGATCACCTTTGCGCATGATCTACCTTTAAAGTCATGACAAATCTCAGTACATTTTGAAACAACTCCATTCTCCCCGCCATGGTTCAGCACAGGTTCTGGCTCAGAGTTCAGGGCATACTGAACATGTAAAGCAGTAGGGTGATTTGAACCTCCACAAATGTCACACTTAACCTGGGCAGTACAATCTTTAAACATGTGTGAAGTTGACCTACAACACTTAAAGCAAAATCTGTAGTCCTTAAGAAGCTTCTTTCTTTCATTAATGGACAGACGTTGAAATGATTTGCATTCATTTAAGCTGTGTTTAGAACTATGAAGCATGCATTGATCATCGGTATCATTGGAACTTGATTCTAGTGCAGTTTTCTTGACTTGAAAATTGTCTCTACTTGAAGGCTTTTGAACGTTTGACTCATTCTGATTCTTGCCAGACCTTAGAGCAGACTGAAAAATTGAGGAGTAATCAAATCCCGGATCATTACGTACCCTGCTCAACTCCAACATAAATTCTACTAAAACACTGAAAGGAGGGTATGGAACATTATGTTTTTTGTTATAGCTTGAGGCATATGCTGTCCATTTCTCTTGCAAACCAAATGGGAGTTTTTGAATTATAGGCCGCATCCCACCTGAAGAGTCAAAGTAGCTTAAAGACCTAGCCTAAGTAGGATCATTCATCCGTGCCTGAATTTCTGACAACAGATCAGCAAGGTCATACAGTCTTTTTAAATCTTTATAGTCTATTCCAGGAAAGTTTGCCAGACGGGTCTTCAAAGCAGTTTCTACCAAGACTGGACTGCCATATCTGTCTTCCAATCTTTCCCAAATCTTTGACACAGCAGTTTCTGCATCATGTGAGTATGCACATTTGATACTAATAGCATATTTCTTTGAGTTTGGACCTAAATATCTAAGCAACAATTCCAATTCATCCCTGTAGCTAGGATTCAGTTCTGACTTCAAACCAGTGAAGGAATTTTTCCATGACTGGTATGTTTCTGGGTTATCATCAAAACATTCACAATTTCCTATTAGCAAGTCATGCTTAATAAGGTAATTTGACAAATAAGTGATAGCTACAGGAGCAGTGTTCGTGTAAACTGGCTTATTCAAACTAGTAAGGAAATAATCTTGAGAGTTATTCTGGGAGCTTGAATTAGGTTCAAAATGAGACACTATTTTCTCTTGAATGACCTTTGAATTCTCCATTGATGAATGCAATGGCTGAGCCTTTGGTGCATATTCACCAGTCACATGTTCACTGCCGAACTGAGCAGCCCGCAGGCGACTACTGTGCATGTCACCAGTATTCAAATGATAGCCTTGACTCTTGTTCTCCACCTGTGAACAGAGTGATTGAGAATTAGGTACATGCACACCAGTCACAAGTCCACAGCTCAACTGAACAGTATGCCTGTGACCACTGCGCACATTGCCAGCCCTCATCAACTGATCATTTTTCATAGGCTCATCATGACCCAATGCTTCCATATTATGCTCATTTTGCAAACACTCTTCTTTAGTTTTAGCTTGCTCATTTAGGTACCTAGTCATTAATTCACTTGGAGTAAACTGAATTAAATCAAATTCTTCATCTGTTTTTTTCAAACTGTTGTTCTGAAAGTTCCTTTTTCTTTCCGTTGTACTCTGCTATAGCAATGGAAGCCTCCCTCTCTGCTTCTAGTAAAACAAGCTTTTGCTTCAGTTCAGCTTCTCTCTTGGTGAACTCCAACTTGGCCTGTGCAGCTTCAGTTTTTGCCCTTTGACGCATGAGAATACTTGAAACCGAGCTGACATGTCAACTGTCAGACTGAACTGTGGGGGCTTTAATAGAGTTGGACTGAAAAGTCTCTTCTTGGATGTTAGGTGGTCCACCTGTTTCCGCCATGATACATCTAATTTGTTCTGTTCTGTTCCCCTCCCAACTTGTTCAGACCAGATCTTTTACTTTAATGGAGAACATTCAACCATGTTGTCTCATTTTACCGTTTATTCATTGTCCCCATACACACATACAGTAAAAGACTGCAAAGAGAAAATTACAAAGACTCTTTAGAAAATAACTCAGCATCACACAATGCCCATTAAAGATAAAAATAAACCAGGTGGACAGCGAAGATGCAGATCAGTCTGCACAAATGCACAGACTGATCCTCATCTGCACTGCCCAACAATTTCTCCCTTTTAAAGAAAATACGTCATGTCTAGGTCCTTTACCACAGCAATATTATGACTAGTTCCCATAATCAACTTAGGATGCAATAATGAATCCACACAGATTTAACAACAGACCCCAAAACTAGATACACAGATTTTGTGGGAAAGGGAGAGAGTGTGGTCAACAAACACTCTGTAGCGGTGTTAACCCACACCCTGTTCCTTTCTAACTAAAGATAAACTCCTATTTCGCTGAAGTTCAAATCATATGATAAGGGAATAAAACTTTATAAAAAATTGGCTTAATTTACAAGTACCAAGAACATAGGGAATTCAGTTTGGTTTCTGATCATTATAGACATGTTTACATGGGCTGCAATGAGTTTTCCAATAAAGAACTGTTCCAACGAGGAATGAAATTCTATTTCTAAGAACAAATATAATCGACATGACTAGGTGAACATGCTGCACTCTTCATGTTGCTTTTCTAATTTAGAACACTCATATAGAAATCGGTCTTTACTAATTTTACATAAATTACAACAAGAAAATGATAAGAGGGAGCTTGCATACTGTTTCTGCACATTAAACATTCAATGTTGTCAATGAACAAATCAGGGCGCAAGCACAGAAACTTGGTGAAAACTAACAGGTTTCATTCTACCTCTTACAAGCTGACAAAGTATGGGTGACCTTGACCTTGCTTAACAGAATATTCACTTTTAAGCATTCAGTGCATCAAAATGCATCATAAAACTTACTCTATGAACTGCACGACTTGGCGAAAGAAGAACTTAACGTATAACTATATATTTTGAGGACGTTTCAGGCTCACAAAAAAAGGAAACAGCAAAGCATTTTACGCGCAATTTACTCAAGGGAAATCAATCCCGACAAATTGACCAAGAGAGACAATCCAAGTTAAAAATCTTTTTTCAACATGAGTTGCCTCCCTTGCAAAGTACTAAACGATTAAGACCAGAGGAGTAGAAAGAAAGCAAGCATAAGAAAAACTGTCATCAGACAGTACAGATGGATTGATTGATTGTACAGTATTTGATGCTGTTTTCAACATTATTTGTGTTTTACTGTAGCAATCCACAGTTTCCTGGAATCTCTTTAACCAGTACATGTACTTAGCACAATATTCTTATCAACATTGCCGGATCCTCAATCTCTCTGATGACATGAACTACTGAAGGGTGCCTCTTCCATTTACATACCAGTTCCCCTACATGCTGCCAATATGCCATTATCAGTTAATTGTAAGTTAGAAACACATTCAGAAAGTTCTGTTGTTGTTTGGAACACATCAAATACGTTTACATATACAGGTTTATATGTTGTTATACAGTATCTGTAAATTATCAACTTATTCTAAATATATATCTAATACGCTATGAATATGTTCAAGCTTGTTATGAACATGGTATCTATGCACCAGAACTTGGAAAAACCTTTTATAGGTCAACATAAGCCAACATTTTAGAGAATGTGGATAAATTTCTAATACGTCAGCATACATTCTGCAAATCATTTAGGTGTGGCAGGGCCATTTAAGTGTATCTCTACCTCAATCTACCTTATGGTTCAGTTGGTGTTAAGGTAAAATGGGGTCTATTTTATACAGCAACTTGCTTGCTATAACACATTACAAAGATGAATTGAATTCCCTTTTCGCAGAGGATGACTTGATTCATCTAGGGAAAAAGTATCAACCTAGGTTGGCCTGCACAGTCCATGCAGGCTGATCTGAGTTGAAACCTTTTGCTATTGAGCACTTTTTTTCATGTAAACCTAGTGATTCAGTTGCATGCTGTACAAACTGGATTTCATAAATCCATTGTGATATCTTTCTTAGTACAATGCATCACAGATATGCATTAAGCCCTGTTTTGGCAGAGCATGGCTTATATATATTTCTCCATGATAAGAAAGTATTATGCTGCTCTTTTAAATTTTGTCATTTAACTCTCTACCAGATGGCAGTATTTTAGACCTATCCAAATTGAAAACATTTGCAGACGACATAAAATGTGCTTTAAATGATGCAGCTTGTATTTGAAAGGTTAAAATATGTTTTTTCCATTTCCAACAATTTTTACTATACCCTTTTCCTTCAGGTCTTTAACTTTTTACCAGATGACAAACTTGTAGACTGGGACCAAATTGAAAGCATTTGCAGACAACAAATTAGATATAGCTTTATTCTTAACTATACAACAAAATTTTAGATTAGTCCAAATTGAAAGTATTTGCAGATGAAAAATATGGCTCAAATAGTGGAAACTGTTTTTGAAAGGGTAGAAAACATTGTGGGAAAAGAGTATTTTCTCCTTTACCTATAATCAAAAGCTAATTCCTCAAGGTTGTTATAGAGTTAACCCTTCACGACACAACAAATTTTTAAACTGGCTCAAATTGGAAACCTTTGCAGGCAGCAAATTAAAGGGTCTCAAATTATGAAATCTGCCTTTGAAAGGGTAGAAAAATTGTGGGAGGAGGAGAGTGCTGGTTACCAGCATTTTCACCTTTCCCCCACAATGTTTTCAAAAGCCTACAATCCATCATTTGAGCCACATTCAATTTGTCGTCTGCAAATGCTTTCAATTTAGACAAGCCAAAATTGTTATCACTAAGAGTAAAGAGTTGGGTAGAATCATATTATCAAGTTAGTTACCCATTTTCAGATGGGAGTGAGGTTGGTGGACAGTTCTATAATGGGACTTTGTGGCTGTCCCTATGCCAAAGGGGCCAATAGTGAGTGTGGTGGAGAGTTCTATGGCTGTGCGTGTAGTCGTGCGTGCGTGCGTGCGTCCGTCCGTCCGTTAACTTTTATTTCAAAAGGTTCACAAGATTTACATGGGCTTATATAGCGAAAACTTTTAAATCTGGGTGTACATAGCCATAAGGCTTATGGCTACCAAATAGTCAAAAGTGAAAACATTTGCATATGACAAAATTAATGCGACTCAAAAATTGAACTGTGTTTTAAGGAGGGTAAAAAACATTGTTCGAAAAGGAGGCAAAAATGCAGGTTTCTCCTTTTCCCACGATGTGTTCAAAAGCCATTTTTCCCGGGGTCATTAAAGTCGGGATTGTGTAGTAAAGGGTTAATGCATCTGCAAAAATTGTCAACCCAGGTCAGCCTGGGCAGACTGCACAGACTGACCTACATGGAAACTTTGTGCTATTGGTAAACTTTCTGCATGTCAAAGAACCAGTCTACCTCATGATTCAGTCTGTCATTAGACAAAATGGATCTGTAATCATGTGACATCTTGCTTGGTGTAACGCATCGCGGAGATTCATCAAGCCCCTTTTGTCATAGCATTGCTCAATTTTGTATCTCAGTTGGATAATGAAATATTATACTGCTCTAGTTTATGTAACTTTTTACCAGATGACAGAACTTTAAGCTTGTTCAAGCTGAATGCATTTTCAGACGAAATATAAAATTTGCTTTAAATGATGCAACTTGTATTTGAAAGGTTAGAAAATATGTTTCTTTTTCCTATTTTTTTTTCTGTAGCTTCTTTCTTTGGGTCTTTAACTCTTTACCAGATGACAAAATTTTAGATTTGACCAAACTGAAAGTACTTGCAGATAACAATTATAGCGGAACTCTTTACCACATGACAAAATTTTAGATTGGTTCAAATTGAAAGTACATGAAGAGGGTAAATTAAAGGTGGCTCAAATTATAACATTTGTCTCTGAAAGGGTAGAAAAAATTGTAGGAAGAGAAGAAGATGCTGGTTACCAATATTTTCTCCTTTTCCCACAATGTTTAGATAAGTCCTTTTCCTTTGGATCATTAAAACTCGGGATTGTGTGGTAAAGGGTTAAATGAAGATTCCTGTATTTGATAGCGTAGAAAACATTGTGGGGAAAGGAGAAAATGCTGGTTACCAGCATTTTTCCTTTTCCCACAATGTTTTCAAAAGCCTTTTATACACCATTTGAGCCACACTCAATTTGTCTCCTGCAAATGCTTTCAATTTAGAGGAGCCTAAAACTTTTTCGTTTAGTAAACAAGTTAAGTAAGTTTCTATTATTTAAATAACTGCCTTTTATCAAGTTACATGTAGTTACCTCGTTTCAGATGGGGCTGAGTTTGGTGGACAATTCTATAGGTGTCACACCACTGCAAGATTGCTTCTGGGTCATAGTAGTCAAAAGTAGTCTGATGTGAAATTTTGCAGTAGCACTTTGGTTGCACTGTTTCATGGAGCTGTTGAAGGACTGTGACTGTACTTTTGAGAGCAAGAGACGCAAAGCCAAAGTTTTGCCAATAAGCGATTTGTGAAGCTTCAAAGATGGTCAGTTTCACTCTATTTTCAATATGGCAAAAAACCAGTGGTGTGACACCTATATGAGAAGGAAGTGAAAAAACAGAAATCAGTCTGGTGTTTTTATTTTCAGGCATAACCGGCTGATATTTGGCAGACAAGTAGCTGAGAGGCCTTGAAACAGGATTCTATCAAAAGTTTGTCTCAGATATTTAGAATTTTAATTTTGAATTAAATTTAGAATTTAAATTAGCAAAACTTCAAAGTTTTCGGACCGGCATGCCGAGAATTTTGTCAAAAAATCCTTTGCACCAGACGAAATCTATGGACACTTTGTCTGCAAGTTTTCAAATGCCAAACAGTTGAATATCTTTTCAGATAATTGATTTAATTGTCATTTTAAACTATTTAATTCTAATTTATATTCTGTTATTTTAGAATTTAAAATTGATTTCTTTTTCACGAACTGCAAGGAATCTGAATTGCATGCAAATGGAAAATGCTTGTTTTGGATTTATAGTGTAAGTAAGACTTGATATGGGCAATTCAGATTCGAGGATCTAAGAGATCCTGCTCGGTCCGGGTTTCAAACCGCAGAGCCCACATAATGGCAGTTACGGTCAATCGAAAATTTCTGAAATGTCGACCAGATTTTCATGCAAGCCACCTCTGTAATTTCAAGCTTTGTGTGAATACAGAGCATATTAACTTGAAGGAAAGTTTTGTTAATAAGGGTAGGAAATGTTGACCTGACAGGGGCATTTGCGTTGGCTGTGTAAATTTCATTGCCTGCTGGACTTAGTCGGGCTGTAAGTACCATTTAATACCTGTAATCCTCTTTGCATATTTTGTCCCATTTCAGTGTTTGTCCAGTTGTCTCTGATATCAACTAACATGTTTGTCTGTCTCGCCCCCCATTTTATGTGAACACACTGTGGCAGAAGGAGCCATAATTATATACAGGACCCCTCCCCGAATCAGCTGCTTTCCCTCTCTTTTACTCTCTATCTTTCACAGTCTCACTTTCTCTTTCTCTCTCTTCTTCCCCCCCTCCTGTTTTTCTTCCACTGAAACATTGCAGCAGTAGTTCTTAATCATATATGTGTGTGTGTGTGTGAGAGACTGACCCCTTTTACATAGGGTCTGGATCATGAGAGGTGCTCATGTTTATATCTTTCAGACGCTGTCACCGAAGATTACACTGCTTCCCTGTGGCTTTCACATCATCAATGTTTGTTGAGCTGACTGGAGATGTTACACTAATTTCATGCTGTGAATATTCAGGTAATTTCTTCTGAAAGCGCATTTTAGTGCTAATCCAGACGCAGGCACACACACGTACGCTGTCATACTTAGCGACAGGGTAATAAACTTCCAGTCCGAAGGAAATAAAATGAGTGTAGTGTATTAAAATTTTATTACGAAAATCGGAATAAAATTGAAACGCCTTTAATTTATTTTACGCGAATTAAAAACTATGGAATTTAATAGACTTACGGTACCAGAACTGAAAAATTTAGCTAGGTCGAGAGGTATTAGGGGTTATTCGAGACTTAGGCGAAATCAATTAATTAATCTTTTAACGCCGATATTAGATAGAGATAACGAAGATATAGGGATTCCCGTTTTACGATCGACAATCGCACCGCCTATAATAACGAGTGTACCGGTAACTCCTCCTAGACAACAACGACAACTCGAGGATGTATTAAGAAGTCTAGAAAAAGTCGAGAAAGTTCCTAAAAGTATTTCGCCCGAACTTAACGCGCTTAAAAAAAAGATCGAGAAATTATATAGTAAAGCGAATCAAATAAAAGTCGAAACGCATCGTTCGGCTCTTAAAATGTGGGTGGAAGAATATAAAATATCCGGTACCAGAATATCCGGTACCAGAATACCGGTTTCTTCGCCAGAAGAGTTTTTAGAACTTTCGAGACAACCGATGTTAGAAATTTTCAGACGTAAGCGGAATACTAAAGTAAAAATGGTTCTTCAATGCGAAATGTATCGAATCATCGACAATGAAAAAGTGATAGTAGAAACTAATTTTTCTTCCGACATAAACGAAATTAATTTAGAAGGAACCGACGTAGGCTTATTATATAATATTATGATAAGTAGAATTATAGAAAATTACATTAGTTTTGTGACAATGGGTAGCGGTTGGGCTTTTTATGGCGTGATACATTTAAAGTTACATACCGCCATTTATGATCCTTTAAGAGCTACGGGATATATAGAGCTACCCGATTGGATTTCGAACAAAAAAGCGTGTATTAATACGAAAAATTACGATAACAAATGCTTTTTATGGTGTATTTTAAGAGCGCTAAATCCTAAAGGAAAAAATGCGGAAAGGATCGATAAAGATTTACGATCGAAGGAAAATAGCTTAAACATGAAAGGAATAGAATATCCCGTTACGTTACGCGATATAGATAAGTTCGAAAAACAAAATCCAGAAATCGGCGTAAACATTTATAGTTTCAACGAAGAAAAAAAATTTTATCCGTTAAGAATTACTGAAAACGAAAAAGATAAACACGCTGACTTACTTTACTTTACTAATGGAATGAATAGTCAATACGCTATTATAAAAGATTTTAACCGATTAATGAGTAGTCAAATATCGAAATATAAGGGAAAAAAGTATTTTTGTAAAAGATGCGCTAATCCTTTCGGAAGCGAAAAACTTTTACAAAAGCATAAAGAATATTGCGTAGAACATGAAGCCGTTTTTTTAAAAATGCCAGAAGAGGGTAGCGTATTACAGTTTAAAAATCACGATAGAAAAATCGAGTTCCCCGTCGCTATATACGCCGATTTCGAAAGCGTACTAATGCCTATAGAAACTTGTCAGCCGAACGAAAAGGAAAGTTATACTATAAAAAGACAAAAGCACGTTCCTTGTAGTTTTTACTACATTATAATATTTTCTAACGGGATAAGTCAACCTATAGAAAGAAGTTATACCGGAGAATATGCCGATAAAAAATTTATAGAAACGCTAACCGAGGATGCTAGAGCGATTGTTAGAAAATATCGCGGAGACCCTGTACCGATTAAAATAACTGAGGAGGAAGAAATAAAACACGAAAGAGAAACTAGGTGCTATATTTGTAACGATAAATTTACTCCTAAAAATTATAAAGTAAAAGACCATTGCCATTTTACCGGTAAATATAGAGGAGCCGCTCATTCGAGCTGTAATCTAAAAGCGAAAATTCCTAACTTTACGCCCGTTTACTTTCATAATTTAAGCCGTTATGACGCTCATCTTTTTATTAAGATTCTCGGTAAAACTAACGGCTACATCGATTGCATACCTAACAACGAGGAAAAATACATTAGCTTTAGTAAAACTATTCGCGTAGGAGAAAAACTATTTCATAAAATTAGGTTTCTCGATAGCTTTAAGTTTATGTCTTCGAGCCTAGATAATCTTTCGAAAAATTTAAGCGAAAACCAGTTAAATATGTTATCGAGATGTTTTTCGAAAGAACATTTACCGCTAGTTAGAAGAAAGGGAGTTTTTCCTTACAATTACTTAGATTCTTTCGAAAGGTTAAAAGAAACTCGGCTACCACCTAAAGAAAAATTTTATTCGAGTTTAAACAAGGAAGGTGTTAGCGACGAAGATTACGAACACGCGAAAAATGTTTGGAATACTTTTAACGCGAAAACGTTTAAAGATTATTTAGAACTTTACAACAAGATAGACGTTTTACTTTTAGCGGATGTATTCAAAAACTTTAGAGAGGTATGTCATAAACACTACGACTTAGACCCTTGTTGGTATTTTACTACGCCCGGGAGTAGATTATAAAAGGTGGTTTCAGTTGACAAATCCCTAATTTTGCCCTATAACCCTCATCACAAATCACACGTCCCAAACATATTTTAACCATAACAAACCAGCAAACCAACAAACCCACGCAAAAATCAACCCACTTATGCAATCCCCCCACCCTTAACCATCAACCAACGCTTATGCATATGGCTAACCATTAAACAATATAACAATTTTATGTAACATTAAGCATGCTCATAAAATTAAAACAAAAATGGGTTAACAAGTCAATCTGATGAAGGTCAGCAATCAAAATGGCAAAACCTTTTTTATAAATATTTTTTACTTAAATCAAATTTTATTTTTTAAAAAAAAATTTGATTTTGCTAGCTATCCAGCTAACCAACTAACACATTAAAAAATTTAAAATAAAAAAATTGAAAATAAAAAAAAAAAATAAAATAAAAAAAATTAAAATAAAAAAAAAAAATAAAATAAAAAAAATTAAAATAAAAAAAATTTAAAATAAAAAAAAAGTTTTTTCTTAATCAAAAAAATAAAAAAATTTAATTAAGAAAAACCATCATGCACCAGCTAACCAACTAACACATCAGCCAGACAATCACTTACATTAAACAATTGCTTAACCTTTTTCCCACCCCATCAACCAACGCGTGATGCAATGGCTAACCGGCTTATGAGTTAGTGGGTGGCTTAAGATTTTGGTAAAATAAAAAAAAAAATAAATAAATAAATAAAAAAATTAAAAAAAAAAAAAAAAAAAAAAAATTAAAATTTGAAAAAAATAAAAAAAAAAAAAAAAAAATAAAAAAATAAAAAAATAATAATAATAATTTTAAAATTATAAATATTTAATATCTTTTACTATATTAAATATTTAATATGTTTTTAGTCTTGCACCTTGTTGCTCATATTTTATTTTTTTCTTCTTCAGTTAATTTTTTAATTCTATAATGACCCCTAGCTAAGGTATCATTACTACCATCCTTTAATATATATATTTTATCATCAGCATAACTTAATGCTTTTTTGTTTATTACTTCAGTGTGCATTTCATGCTTCCTACTTCTTAACACAGGCATAGTTCTATAATGATCTACTTTTGTATCCAAACAATTTTTATAATTTTCTAATTTTATTTTGTTTTCAACAACAGACTTTTTAACCCCCTTACATCTTTTACCTTCATCAATACCTTCCCATTGTAATTTTCCATTTTTATCTAAAATTGGTTTTGGTTTTGGATTTTCATCAGTTTTTTCTTCTCTTTTTATAGGAAATGTTTCATAAGCATATGTTTTTGCACCCAAACCAACCATCTCAATCATAATATCTCCATTTAATTCATCTTTAAACATACCTAATACCTTTTTATTTTTTTTCACTGTGTAAATCATGCTCTTTAGGGTAACCACTCATATCATACATTGTATCAGCGTCTTTTTTCATATCCTCATAAAAATCTTTAGTTTCTATTTCAAGAATAAAACTGTCAGTGTCAGTATAACACATTCTTACCTTTTTACCATACTTTACTTTAAAGTAATTATAAAAAGTTTCATACATATGTATCTTACTAATATCTAATATGCTCATACCTAAATAAACCGGTTTATCATATTTTATATTTGTTTTCTTCATATGAACAGCAACTAAATTTTCATCAAATATTGTTGTATGGTGATAGTTTGGTTTAGCAACAAGCTTTTTATAACGATAGCTAACCGTATCATTAACTAATTGAATATCAACCCTATTTCTTAAGTTTTCCATTGTCTTACCAAAAAGACTATTCATCATTAATTTAAAAAAATCTTTTTCAAAATCATTTTTTGCATCTTTTCTTAAATCAACATTTTTATCAATATATTCTTTAATACAATATGTTTCTTCAAACATGATGCCACGATGTATATTTTTAATTTTTAATCCTAATTCTAAATATTTTTTTAAAGTTTCATGATGTATAACATAATTTTCTTTATCGTTTAAGTTAGGAATTAATTTTTCTACCTTTTCTATTTTTAACTGTTCAGGAGCAAGAGGAAAATCACTATGTAAATCATGCAACTTTTCAGGATACTCCAAATCAACCTCTAAAAAGCATGGTATTTTTTTCCATTCTTTTAAATCATCTTCATCCATCCATCTAAAACAACTAGTGGGTAGCAGTTTACTCATAGCCCATGGATAAAGACTGTTTGCATCTATATATATTAAATATTTTGATGGTTTAGTTTTATCATACTTTTTTTTTCATATATTTATTGTTAGCTTTTGCAAGTCTTTTGCTACACATAGATATCCCACCACGTATTCCTTTTTCAATCATTAAAAGCATATCAGGGTCTATTAAAAGCTCAAATTTTTATTTTGTTGTTTTAAGCATAGCATCTAATGCTAATCCTGGAATGGTATAATACCAACAAGGGTCTAATTCATAATGCTTAAGACAAAGATCCCTAAAGTTTTCAATTATATCAGCTAAAAGTAAAACATCTATTTCATTGTAAAGCTCTAAATATTCTTTAAACGTTTTCATATTAAAAGTTTTTTTCAAACATTTTTTGCATGCTCATAATCTTTATCTTCAATATGTTTATCATTTAAGCTTGAATACAATTTTTCTTTAGGTGGTAGCTGAGTTTCTTCTAATTTTTCAAAAGTATCTAACCATTCATATGGAAAAAATCCTTTTTTTCTTAACAGTGATAAATGTTTTTTAGGATAAAATTTTAATAAATTTTTTATCTGTTCATCACTTAAATTTTTTGAAAGCTCATCTAAACTGCTATTCATAAATTTAAGACTATCTAAAAACCTTAACTTATGTGTTTTATTATTTCCAACCTTAATAAATTTACTAAAGCTAATATATTTTTCTTCATTGTTTGGTATGCAATCAATTTTTCCTTCAGTTTTACCAAGATTTTTTATAAAAATATGACTATCATAACCATTTAAATTATGAAAGAAAACAGGTGTAAAGTCAGGAATTTTTGCTTTAAGATTACACTTAGTATGTGCTGCACCACGATACTTACCTGTAAAATGACAATGATCTTTTGCTTTATAATTTTTTTTTTGTAAATTTACCATTACATATCCAACATTTTTTTTCATCCTCATATTTTTTTTCTTCATCTTTAGTTATCTTAATTGGTACCGGTTTTTTATAATATTTTTCATATATTTCTTTAATATCTTCAGTTATCATATTTACAAAAACCTCTTCAGCATTTTCACCAACATATTCTTTTATTTTAGGTGGGTAAACTTCATCGTCAAAACATTTAATGACATATTTAAAGCTACAGGGAATATGCTTTTGAGTGTTTATAGTATAGCTATTTTCTTCACTTGGCTGGCATGTATGTATAGGAGCTAATACACATTCAAAATCAGCATATACAACAAAAGGAACCTTAATTTTTCTATTGTGATTTATAAATTCTAATACCTCTCCAGGTTTAGGCATATCTAAAGCAGCCGGAGCATGCTTATCACAATATTTTTTATGCTTTATTAAAAGGTCTTCTTTTCCAAATGCATTTAAACATCTTTTACAAAAATACTTTTTACGGTGGTTATTTGATATTTGACTTGACATTAAGCGGCTAAAAGTTTTTATTAACACATAATGACAAATTTCTTCATTTGTTAAGTAAAGTAAATCAACATGATTACTTTTTTCTTCATTAGTAATTCTTAATGGATAAAATTTATTTTTTTCATCTTCATAACTAAAAAAATAACTATAAACATTAACGCTAATGTTAGGATTTTGTTTTTCAAATTTACTAATATCATGCAATGAAACAGGATAATTAATACCATCCATGTTTATGCTATTTTCCTTTGATTTTAAATTACCATCAACTCTTTCTGGATGGTTATCTGTTGGATTAAATGCTCTTAAGATAGACCACTTAAAACATTGACTATCTTCATTTTTTATATTGATACATGCTTTTTTATCAGCTATCCATTTTGGAAGAGGAATAAATGATGAAGCTCTGAAGGGATTATAAATAGCTGTATGTAAATCTAAATAATCCACACTATGAAAAGCATAACCACTACCTTTTCTTAAAAAGTTTTCATATTTTTCTAAAATTTCAGAAACCATTATTTGATACAACTCATCTACATCGGTTCCATTTAAGTTAATTAAATTTTCACCTGATTGAAAATATGCTTCTACTGGATGTTCAATATCATCAAATCTATACAATAAACATTTAAGTATCATCTTTACTTTAACTCTACGATTATTTCTTAAGATATTTGTTATAGCTTGTTTGCTATCCTCTAAAAAATCAGCAGGATGATCAACGGGAAACCCTTCTATCCTATATTGTCTTGCCCAACCCCTTAATGAAGAATTGCTCTGTATTGCATTAATATCTTCTGGTCTTCTCCTTGGTAACGTTTCTTCTATATTTCTTTCAACTTCATCTATTACCTGTGGAATTTGTTCTGGTTCAACGTTACCGGTTAGCCAATTAGTAAAATTTCTTACTCTTCTTCTGACACTCTGAGGAATTACCGCTGAGGCAACCCTTCGTGCACCACTATATAAATTAGATGCTAGCCATTGACTACCATCTGTTAATCTGTTGATAAATCTTCGTGAAAAAGAATTCATCGCCATAATTTTTTTAAAACAAATAATTTTTGTTTAACTCAATTTTTTTTAATTTATTATTTTTTAAAAAATAATAAATTATTGAATGTCAATTCCATATTTACCATTCCACACTCTACCATTCCAATTTTCAATCGTTTGAGGACATCTATCTATAAACTTACTTGCTTTGTAAATTGATGGAAATGTTGTTTCTTCTTCTGTTTCAACATCCTTTAATATTACTGTTTTAGGATTTTTAGCAATATCCTTTAGTCTATCATAATTAGGTACTTTCTTAAGTGGTATAGCTTCTTCAGGATACAATCAATGCTCTTTTAAAACATCAACATATTTTTTCTTGTTCCAATAGGAATAAAACTTAATATTGTTATCTGTTAATATTTTTTTAAAATCAGCAATCTTTAACATATTTTTATATTAAACAAAAATTACTTAATATACAACTGTCATCTTATTCCCATCACTCTGAAAGTTAATTAACCTATCACTAAGTAAAACTGCATATGCTTCAACACTATTTACTCCTGCTTGTATTGGATTTTCTGTAAAGCTTGCTCTAATATGAATATCAGTTACAGAATACTTAATTCTTTCACTTTGCTTTGAAACATCAAAAACAAACAAGGGAAATAAATCTTTAAAATCAGCAGGGTTAATATTTGGATTTGATATCAATTCATCCATGTTGTAAAACTTTTTTCTAAATGTTGCAGCTTCCTCATATATTCTTCCAATTAGATTTGTTTCAAAGTTTATGTTATGTTCATTATGTGGATATTGTTTTGTGGATAACACAGCTTTAATATTTCTTACCTTTAAGTGATTAAATATAGCTGGGTTGTGTATTTGCCTATTAGCAATTGCATCATTTAAAATAGATTGAAAACCAACTATAATAAATCGTGGCACCTCAGGTGATGATTTTGTTGCTAGTCTCCAAGCAAAGTTAGTATTGTTTGGTACCGTTATTGTATCTGATTGTATCATTCTGTACCCAACAGGAAATCTTTCTTTCTTTTCAATAAATTTTAAAAGTTCTGATCTATTACCAAGTTCAGGCGTTACGTGTGGCATAAACCATGTTATTTTATTTAAAACAACTTTTCCTGGAAAATGATTTGTTTGATTACCTCCACCATCCACTGCTGTTGGTAATCTAAAAATTGCATTGTCATCACCAGTTCTTGTTAAGGTTAAAGTATGCTTCATACCATATACTACTTTGTTGTAATCTTCACAAAAACCAAATATATGTTTTAACGGAACACAAATATTAAATGAACCAACTGGATTTGATGTAAAAATCCAATCTCTTCTTACTTTAAATCCAATATTAGTAGCAACATCTGCATCTCTATTGGTATCTTTATACCATAGTTGGTTTAAACCTTGTGATTTAGAAAAATCATCAGGATATTTTAACAAACCCAACATTGTGCTGACATAACCAGGATAATTAATATACTCTATATCCTGCTCTTCAAGGTGATATCTGATACTTTTAAACAAATACATCATTGCATTATTTGTTAGCGTTACCATATTGTCTGCATAAACATAACGAGCGCCATTATCTCGCAACAAATCACCTTCAAAACTTAAATAACTCTCAGAAGGATGAAGAAAAACATCCTTATTTCCTATATCAATCCTAATATTACCCCCATTGTTGTTTAGGTTGGTTCCTATGGTAGGTTCATACGCAAAGTATTCATATTTATCAATACTATCATCTTTTAAAATTGGTGCTTTAACATTTAAAATGTCCATTTTTTTTATATATACATTTATAATTTTTAAGTTAAAACTATAATTGTGTTTTGTTTTTAATTTTCTAACCATAGTTGAGGAAATGATTTATTCTCATCATTTACATAAGCACCCTTAAGTTTAATAGTTTTAAGTTTTTCTACATTAACATTTTTTTTTTTTTACTTTTGGATAAATATGATTACCATAAAGTAAGGTAACCTTTGGCATATCTTTTTCTTCTAAATATTGATTTACTTCATCTTCAAACTCCTTAACAACATCAGCTTTTTCAGGAGACAATCTTAAAACAACCTTTTTATAATCATAACTTGTATTATTTACTTCAACAATTTCATCTTCTTCATTAATTTTAAATTGAGCATAAAGGATACCAATTCTTTTTGTATTGTATTTTTCATATTTTGTTAATCTAAATTTTAGCTTTTTTTTATTTTTTATTTAATGTAATAATTACTTAAGCTAAATTAAAAATTATATTGTTTTTATCCCTTTACCCCTTTTTTTGTTTAACTTCTTAACCATTGTTTGTATATTAACGGCACCACCATCAATCAATGAACTTACATTTTGTTCAACAGGTTGTATTGTTGGTATGGTTGGAACTTGACTATATTTTTCAATAATCTTTTTAGATTTAGGTGTTAGAGCCTTTTTAACTAATCTGGTTCCAGCATCAACTGCAGCTGTCTTACCTACCTCTAAAGCTTTCTTTGCTCCTTCTTTAGCCACACTTTTACCAACATCAACTGCTGAACTTGCTATTTGCTTAACTGCACCACTTGTAAATAGCCTACTTAAAAACTTAGCTACGGTATCAAATATACCTGCTCCACCATAAGCATAAGTTCTTTTAACTCCTCTCTTTTGTGATGTAATCATTTTATAATATAGACATTAACTTTTTTATAGTTTTTTACATTTAATACTTTTTGTCTTTTTAATTCATCACAAATACTTACCAACTCATTTTTTACACCTGTGTGACCTGCATCCTTGCTAGACATTAAAAGGTCAAACCTTTCTAATAGTGCGTTGGGGTCTGATGATATAACAATGGTTGTTTTTTTCTTTTTTCTTAATCCTTTTCCAGTTTTTTTTTCTTTTTTCTTCAAGAATAAATTTATGAACATCACTAACTACGCCTTTCCATTTTTTATCATTTAAATAATAATCTTTAAATTCATTGTCTGGATTATTATCCTCAAACATAATATCACTTAAAAGAACCATATTTTGATAATTATTTATATCACTTTTGCTAAGTTCTTTTACATCTGGATTTTTTGATAAAATCAATTCCCATAACCCATCACTAGCTGAAATTTTTTCTTTTATACCTTCAAGAGAAAAAGTATTATCATCTAAATTAAATAAAATTACTTTGTTACCAAATTTAAATTTTCCTATGTCTTTATCAAAATGTATTCTATAGATATTATCAAAATCATTTTTATAATCTTTTAATTTTGTATTAAAAACTTTAACAAAATCATAAATTTCTTTATTCTCTTCATAATTCTCTGGTTTTCCTAACTCCGGTATGGTTGGTAAAGAAATTTCACTACCTTCTTCTGTATGATAACTAGGTGGGGATGAGAGAGGGTAGGTATAAGTTGGTGCTTCTAATGGTGTAGCCTTTATTATTTGTTGAGAAAGTTGAGCAGGTAATTGTTCAACCCCCTCCCTAATAGGTGTCAATCCCTCAGTAATTCTTCTAGCTGCTTCTAGTTGATACCTGCCAATATTTTTAGTTGCTTCTTCTTGTATCTCCTTTTGTGATTTAGTTAAGGGTTTAAAAAACTTAGTTAGATTTTGTTGTAGTTCAATATCACCTGCTCTTTCAGCAAGTAGCTTATCACGTACAAGTTTTTTTCTTAAAAGATAATCTTTTACCATCTTATCTCTTGTTTTATAATCAACATTTATAAAAGGCATTTTTAAGTAAAAAAAATTTATTTTAATTTAATCACTATTACCTATCTCACATGCACAAGAACATTTAAACTTAGGTGGTTTTAGTTTTAATCTTAATGGGTACCATTGTTTCTTTCTACTAGTTTGCGGAATTCCTCCCGTGCTTCCTGTTTCCCCTTCTCGATTAAGCTCTCCTGTTCCTCTAACTTGCTTTTTTTCCTTGACTTAACTCGTATCTCTTCCTTCATCACCTTATATTTTTCCAATTCATCCATAATTAAAGTAAATTCTGAATGGTCTATTTTATTGTCTGATATTGCTTTTGATATATGTGTATTAAGAGTATCAAGTTTTGCATCAGCTAACATTTTAATCTGAAGATGTTTTTCTGATTTTGTTCTGGTTCTTCTAACCACAAATTTACTAACAATTGCAGCAAATGCAACAGCTAAGGCACAACCTTCTAAAGCTATCGTTGCTGGAATTGCTACAACAGTTGATAGTAAAGCGATACCACCTGCTCCGGCACCTAGTGCTAAAGTGGTTAGTCCTGTTTCAACGTTATCTACTGTCTTGCTAATCTTTAAATACTTTTTACTTAACTGTTCTCTAATTCTTACTTCATTTTCAAGAAAATCTTGAATCTCTGATATCTTCTTAAGTCTAAAAGACTGACCATTGTCTCCTGCTGATATTATTGGTTCTAATGTTGGTGCATTTGGTATATTTCGTGCTTCTGGTAATACTGGATATATCTTTTCTAGTTCCATTTTATTAATTACAACTATTTTTTTTTAAATAGAATAGTAAAGACGACATAAATATTCACCTTCATTAATTTTTACTAGGTTTTTAGAGTTGTTTGTAATTGTGGTAACCACAATATCATTATCATCAAGAATAACTTCATTCGTTAAACTAAATTCTTTAATTTTTAGAGCATAAGGAAGAGAAATTAAAACTACACCTCTACTCATCATAAAACCAAAATTTAAAGCAATAGATTTGGTTTCTTTTGGGTTTAATACTATAGGTATTTGTGAATAAATATCCCATGTAACAGGATTAACTTTTTTAGCTGGATATTTAGCTTCAACAGGTTTCCAAAAAATAGTTTTTGGTTGAACCATTTTAGGTTTAACTCCAAATTTATACACATTCATACTTTTTAATTTACAAAATTGCGCCTAATATAGGAATATTAGCAAATGGACTATTTGGTCCTAAAAGAAGACCTTTTCCATCATAAATTTTTCCACCTTGTTTTAAATACAATCCGTCACCCCTAGATTTTAGACCTTTTCCCCTATATGGTTTAAGATATAGCCCACTGCCATCTGTTTCTACTTGACAAACACAACCACCTTTTTTAAGGTATAGTCCGTTACCCATTGCTTTTTGTACTCCTGAAGAGGCTAAACCAGATAGGGCACCAACTCCTATAGCTGGTAAAACTGTTCTTGCTAATGTAGGTAGAACTGATGAAGCTAAACCTGCTAACAAAGGTAAAAATCCACCTTCTACTTTCATGTTGTGCTTAAGTTGTTTAGTAGTCATTCTAATGGTTACCCCTTTACCCGCTTGATGCGCTTTATATAATTTATTTGCTTGGGTTCCCGTTAATGCAATTAAACATCACCTGTTAAGTCTTTATAACTTAAACGAATACTAACAGGGCAACCAGAATTAACGGCGCGTTTTAACTTTTCCTTTTGCCCTTCTGACATATTTACTTTATCTGTAATGTAATTTGTCATTTTATATTTTTAACGTGATTCTCTTATATGAAATCTAATCGTTAATGTTTCACCCCTTAGATTTAATACGTTTCCATCTTGGTCAGTTAGCGTTACGTTTAAATCATGTATTACATCTAATGTTAAAGGTAGATATACCAGATTAACTGGATTTTCTATTATTTTATAACCTGGAGCAACATTTGGAAAAAAGCTGTAAATTGTGTTTCTTTGAGAACCATTAACATAACTACCTGAGATTAAATCAATATTAACAAGTATGCTATTAATACTTAAGATATTAACTAAATTTTCTGATTCATGAAACCCTCGAACATATTTTGCTCTGCTAAATCCTAATACCTTTCCAATACTGTTTTCATGATTAAAATCTAGCTGATATCCATTTTCAAGAATTAAAACTGATTTTAATGTATTAGTGTTTGCTGATAAACAAATATAATATTCTTCATTAAATTGGTCATAATGTCCTTTTTTCTTCATTTCTTGTTGTATATAATCATTGATATCAAATATATCATAGCTACCTGTTGGTATCTTCATCTTTTCCCATGTTCTACCACTATCTTGTGAATAAATAAAAATGTTGTTGCTATCAGTAATATTAGGAAATGAATAGTAAGTTTCAAGATTGACTAAAGCTACTTCATATTTTTTATCACGTTCAAGTTGAAGCGGTGGAGTAAATCTTGTTTTAAAATTTGATTTGTTACCACTTACGATAACTTGAAATGATGTTTTATGGTCAGTGTTTTTTACTATTTTTTCAAGTAATTCTGCTTCCATTTTTCATATTTAAAATTAAAATGATTAATATATGTAAATTATATCTTTTTTGCTTAAGATATAATTTAATTTGGAATAATATCTATTTTATTTAAGTTATGTGTAGCACTATGTTGTTTTTTAAATGTATCTTTTTTTACACCTTTAAAGTAATAATAATTATAAGCTTTTTTATTATTTAAGTTTGGGTAAAAAAATAAATGTATTTCACCTATTTTGTTTATGATAGGTATTATTTTTTCTATAATTTCTCTATGTTTTTTAATGGTTTTATCTATATCTTCTTCCTTAACAATTTTCAAATATTTATTTAACTGAAAAAATAAATTAGAAACATAGTTTTTTAAAAAAAGTATATATTTTTCTCTTTCACTTAATACATTTTCTTTTACAAAAAGTTCAAACTCTTTTTTTATTTTAAAACCCTTAATACATTTTTAAATTTTTTTTAATGATGATATTGCTAATCTTTCTTCTATTTCATCTACTTGTTCTTTTGTAAAATCTAACACATCTTTAAATTTTAAATCATTTAAGTTGTTACTAGTAATTCCAAATATACTACTATAACATGCCATTTTTTATATTTACATTAAAAATCAACTTAAGTTTTTTTTCAATTTTTTTATTTTTATTTTTTTAATAATAGTTGTTGTAATTTTGCGGTATGTAAAAGTTGTCAAATCCATTTCTGTATTTACCGTTGTATTTGTTATTGGTTAAGTCAATTACAACAAAACCATGAGGTCTTTCCCAACAATTTTTACAAAAATTAACAAACTCAGTTTTTGTCATATCATCTCCTACAAGGTCACTATAAATATGATTAAGATTTTTTAAGTCTTGTCAAAACAAGCAAATAAAATTTGCATTCTCTCTAATAGTTTGACGATGTAATCTAAAATAATTTTGTGATAGATAAAAACAGTCAGCGTTACTATGTCTTCCACGAACATAATAGTTTTCACATTTGTTTTGCCTTTCCAAGAGTAAGTCGTCAAATATCATTAAGTTTTTGTTTTGCCCGTTTAAATCTCTGGGATCTGGCACATCACTTGCATTTTCAAAAAATTCACACTTAATATTAGATTTTTCCTTAATTGTTTTTGCCCATTCTTCAACTAATGCTAAAGGAGAAATATCATTTTTTTGCACTTCATCCTTAAATGAAAATAATCTTAATATATATTCTTTTGGTATTTCTTCTTCAAATGCTTTTTTTAATATGCGATATTCTGGTTGAAACAAACTTTTACCAAAAACACATAAGTTATCATAATCTAACCAATCAGGTCTTAACAAAAGGTTAAGTAAAAGTGTAGTTTTACCACATCCTGATTTACCAACTATTAAACCTCTAATACTTCTTGGTAAAAGGGAGTGGTTAAATCTTTTTGCTAACACTTCATTCCATGATAAATTAACAATATCCATTTTATATTAAAAAAAAAATTATTTAATATAAAAAATGTATTGTGTTAAGTGTAAAAAACAAACTGAAAAAATGATTTAAATTATGGTGTAAGTAAAAATGGTAGAAATATGAAAAGGGGTAAATGTGCTGAATGTGGAACAACTAAAACACAGTTTATTAAAACAGATAAAGAGGGTGGGTCGTTGTTAAACAAGGTTATCAATAACTTACCTGTTGAAATGCACTTACCTGGTCACAACTTTACTGGTCCAGGTACAAAGTTAAAGAAAAGATTAAATCCTGATTTAACACCTAAAGAATGGTCAAAGCCTGTAAATCGTGTTGATAAAGCAGCATATCATCATGATATATGTTATCTTAAACATGATGATACAGCAACAAGAAATGCTGTTTGTGATGCTAATATGCTTAAGGAGTTAAAAGGTATCTATAATCCAACAATTAAGGAAAAAATGGAAAGAGGATTGGTTTCTTCATTAATTGGTACCAAGAAAAGATTTGGTATGGGAATTAAAAAAAAAATGACCAAAATATAACGCTAGCAGAAGAATTACATAAACCTGTAAAAAGAAAATTTAAGAAAAGGAGAGTTAGAGTAAATGGTATTGATAGGATATGGGCTGCAGATTTAGTTGATATGCAAGCATTTTCTAAACTTAATCGTGGTGTAAAATATCTTCTTGCTGTCATTGACATCTTTTCAAAATATGGGTGGCTAATACCATTAAAAATCTGTTTCTATAGCATTAAAGAGTATTTTTAAGGAAAGAAAACCTGAAAAAATGTGGGTGGATAAAGGTAAAGAGTTTTATAACAAAGAAGTTAAAGACTTGATTGAATTATATTCCACTGAAAACGAGGAAAAATCAAGCGTTGTTGAGAGATGGATTAGAACAATGAAAGAAAAAATGTGGAAGTATTTTTCTGCTCACTCAACAAATGTTTATATTAACGTGTTACCAAATCTTGTTAAAGAATATAACAACACGAGGCATTCTTCTATTAAGATGACGCCAACTGAAGCAAGTAAAAAGAAAAATGAAAATAAAGTTTGGAAAACATTGTATCCTGATTATGATCAAGTAAGGAAGGATATCAAACCAAAGTTTTCTGTTGGAGACAAAGTAAGGATAAGTAAAAAGAAAAAGACTTTTGAAAAAGGTTATACCACAAGATGGACAGAAGAGGTTTTTACAGTTTCAGAAGTAAAACATACATCACCTATAACATATAAAATTGAAGATTTAAATGGTGAAGAAATAAACGGTTCCTTTTATGAACCTGAACTACAAAAAACGAGACAAGAATTGTATAGGATAGAAAAGGTTATTGAAAAGGGAAAAAAGAAATCTCTTGTAAAGTGGAAAGGTTATTCTGATGAGTTTAATTCATGGGTCGATAATAGTGCTATTGTAAATATTTAAATATATAAAAAATGCATGATATTTTAATTGATAATATAACTTTACCAAATAAACCTTTAAGCAATTTTGAGCTTGAGGATGCCGCAAAAAAATAAAAAATAAAAAAATTTAGAGGAATATTTTTACGTAACACTCTACCTAAAAAAGTAAAAAATAAAGAATGTCGTATATTAAACCTTGATGACACTGGTGGACCTGGTACTCATTGGGTTGCTTGGTTTAAAGATGATAAAACTAAAATTTATTTTGATAGTTATGGTATTCAACCACCTATTGAAATTATAGATTATTTAAAAAGGTCAATACACTACAATACTGACCAATTACAACATGCAGGGGAAGTATTTTGTGTTCATTTATGTTTGTTCATTCTTAAAGAGTTGGGTTTAGGTAATAAATTTCAAAATGTTTTAAATAAAGTTTTTTAGTAAATATTAAAAACTATGCCTGTTGATAAATTTGGAAGAACAGATGATGTTAAAACAAGTGGTGATGGTGATGGTGTGTCACTTGCTTACATAGGTAATAATTTTTTACGTAAAGATGGAACAACCCCTGTTACCGGTTCTATAAATATGGCTGGTAATACATTAATAAGGGTTAGTAATCCAGTAAATCCTCAGGATGTTGCTACTAAGAGTTACGTTGATGGTATCTCAGGGTTGTTAGATGAAAACGGTTGATACGTTATGACAGGATATTTAAACATGAGTTTTAATAAAATAAGAAACTTGCCTGAACCTATGGAGCTAAGTGAAGCTGCTAATAAGTTTTACGTAGATAATGGTGGTGCTATCATAAAAAATTCAGATGAAAGTTTTTCCGCTGTTGCAGATATAAATATGCAAGGTCATACTTTAACAGATGTTAAGGCACCCTCAGAACCACAGGATGTTGCAAATAAGTTTTACGTAGATACAGTTGTGAATGAGACTACCATTGGTGAAAAAGCTTTAACAAAAAACCATGCTGGAGCTTTTTTAGCAGCTGGCAAAATAGTAATGAATGGTAACCCAATCACCGGCTTACCAAATCCAATAGACCGTGATGCTGCTGCTAATAAAAATTATGTTGATAATGGTGGAGCTATCGTAAAATATCCTGATGGAAGTTTTTCAGCTGTTGCGGATATAAATATGCAAGTTTTTTCTATAAAAAATGTTGGGGCACCCGTAGAAGAAAAAGATTTAGCAACAAAATCTTATGTGGATAAAAAAGTATCGCTCCCTAAACCTATTATAAGTGTGTATGCCGAGGAACAAGGTACATTAGTAAATGGTAGTTATGAGTTTGCTTTTGGTAATGAAAGCGTTGGAGAAAGCCATGGGTTAGGAGGTTATTGTATGGCTGCTCCTGGTAGAATTTTAAGAGGAACTTTAATGGTTGTTAAGGGAACCGGTATTCTAAAAGAAAAGGCAAAAGTCAATATAGTCATAAATGGAGTTGAACAGGTTGATTGCTCCATAGTAAAAAAGAGAGGAGAAGGTTGTGGTTGTATAGTTTTTCCACAACCTTTAGAAGTAGAGCAATGTGATGTTATAAACTTTATAACAAGGTCAGATAACCCTAATGCTAAAAATGCATATTTGACAATACTGATAGAATTGGACTTGTAAAAATATTTAACCCAGTAAAGGGTTAAATATTTAAAAAGGGTTTACATTGATACACACTCCAATATCACGTGGTATAGTATTTCACAACTTTTTCCAATATTTTGTAATACACTTTAGACTGGACTTTTGAGGGGAATGGTTGTATGTTATGATATTAACAATTTTTGCTTTGTTTTTTCTAAAAATGAACTATGTATGGTAATTATATAAAATATGAGTTTTATTTAATGATAATAAAGCAGTCTTACTTCCTTGTTGTGAAAAATTATTAATAATAACACGGTAACCTCTGGCGCGGTCTAACAACCCGTAAGTTAATACCATATCACAATGTTGTAAGGCTGCTGTTTAAAAAAACAATATTAAGTATTTTATACAATTATTGTACAAGTTAAACATTTTTTTTAAAACAGGGTAAAAAAATGTTTGTTAATATTATAATGTTCTACCATTTTCAGTTTTGGTGTGTTAAGCAAAAGTTAAAGGGTTGTGCATTAAATAACTTCCTCTTTCGTTTTCGGTGAGGAGGCATGTAAAAATGGACTATATCATGGTAGTTTAACGTTTTCCAACATTAGCCAAGGCAGGAATATCAAAGTTTAAGTCTCTCTGTGTTTGGGGTTCACAGAATTTATCCATGGATAAATACGTCCCCCGATATTCCTGTTAAATTTTACGTTTTATATCACTTTCAGTTTTACAAACTGGGCATTTGTTTGAACTTTCGTTTAAATCATCACAATCATTACATATAGGTATATGACCACAACTACAAAAAAGTATATCTGGTTTTTTACTCATACAAATTACACATTCTGGTGAATAAAAGGTTTTCTTTTCATTGATTTTTTCTTTTCTAAGATTTTCTTTTCTAAGATTTTCAAGAACTTCTCTTAAGCGTGCTTCATCTCGTTCATCTTGTTCATCATCATCATTTCTTCTTCTAATTAGTTGAATACCTAACTCACCGAATGTAATATCATAGGTTCCATCAACAAAATTACGAGTGTTGTCTGCCCAAAACCTTTCAAAATCTGATTGTGTATATTCAAATCCAGATGTAAAGTTAACAGTTGTAATTGTTTCTATTGTTTCATTATGTCTTTGACGATAACGCCTAAGTATTTCTTCTTCATTTTCTTCATATCCTTCACCTTCATGTGCTTCACCTTCTGGATAACCTGTTAAATCCTCATATCTTCCACTAAATTCTATGCAGGGGTAAAGACAATCATCATCATATGCACCAGGCATAAATGCTCCATCATTTGTATATAAATATTCTATTTTTTGGTAATATGTTTCTAAATATTTTTCATTTTCTGGTCTTACATCAAGCCAATACAACCCTGTTCTAATAAATTAGAATTAGCAAGTCCAATCCACATAGTTAGATTTCCCACACCATATTCTCTCATCCTTTTATTAAATTGGTAATAAATAGCAGACTTTGCTATATAAAATGTATCTATATATTGTCTTCTTGCAATTCCTGTAAAAACTACCATTCTACCATCATAATCTGGCACACATTCTATTTTTCTCCATAAAGTCTTTTTTAACTTTTTCTTAAACTCTTTAGTAATTTTTTTATTCAAAACACTCATTTTACTATATGATATTACAACTTAACATAGAAAAAATCAATTTTTTATTAAACACCAACGGGTTAAAAAAATAAATTTTTTGTAAAAAAAATTTATAAATTTTTGTAAAAATAACCGGTTATGATGCATCTAATTCAAATTCATTCATTTCGTTTATTAAATAAACTACATTATTAAGTTTTCCAACCATGTATTTTATTGCTTCTTTTTTAGTATTAAATGTTTTTGTTTTCACTTCTTTTTTCATTTCTGTTGAAACATATTCAACAATCTTATCAAACATTTCTTTATCTCCAGGAACATCTACCTTTACTTCTATTATACCATTACCATGGTTAATAATTTTATGATTTTTATGTTTCATATAATAAACTTGAGACATGAATACTTCAACAATGTAGTTTTGAATTTGTTCTTTAAGAGTGTTTGCTTTGGAAATATTTATTTCCTTCATCCCAGTAGAGGAAAATGCGCATGTTACTTTTTTCTTTTCTAAACTCATTTATGTCCATAATTTTACATGATATGTATTATCATGGATATATAACTTATGTTAGTAAGTTATATATCTGATTTAGACTTTTGGAGCTTTTCAAGCTCTCTAAGCTGTTTTAATCTTTCTTGCATACTTATCTTTGGTTTATCTTTTTCTTCATCCATTTTTTTATAAAGTTCTTCTCTTTTACGTTCACATTCTATTAACCAGTTACGGAAACCTTCTTCATTCATACCTAAAGCCTCACTGTATCTTATAGGTTGAGAGGGGCCCCTTACTTCTTGCGGTTCTTCTGGTAAAGAACCGTCAAGCTTACCAAACAAAACTTCGTCATCTAAAACCCCCAGCGGATCGGGGTTATTGTTTTCATCTAGCATAGGGTTGTTGTTTATATCTTTACTCATGGTTATATATCTATGCTTTGATATATGGATATTTTGCTAAATTTAATAAAAAATTTCAAATTTTTATTTTTTTTTTTTATTTTTTTTATATTTTTTTTAATTTATTTTTTTTTATTTTTTTTATCTTTTTTATTTTACCAAAATCTTAAGCCACCCACTAACTCATAAGCCGGTTAGCCATTGCGTCATGCGTTGGTTGATGGGGTGGGAAAAATGTTAAGCAATTGTTTGATGTAAGTGATTGTCTGGCTGATGTGTTAGTTGGTTAGCTGGTGCATGATGGTTTTTCTTAATTAATTTTTTTTTTTTTTTTTTTGATTAAGAAAAAAAAAAAAAAAAAAAAAATTATTTTAAATTTTTTTATTTTAATTTTTTTTATTTTAATTTTTTTTTTTTTTTTTTTTTTTTTTTTTTTTTTTTTTTTTAATTTTAATTTTTTTTATTTTAATTTTTTTTTTATTTTAAATTTTTTTATTTTAAATTTTTTAATGTGTTAGTTGGTTAGCTGGATAGCTAGCTAAATCAAAAACTTTTTTAAAAAATAAAATTTGATTTAAGTAAAAAATATTTATAAAAAAGGTTTTGTTTGCTGACCTTCATCAGATTGACTTGTTAACCCATTTTTGTTTTAATTTTATGAGCATGCTTAATGTTACATAAAATTGTTATATTGTTTAATGGTTAGCCATATGCATAAGCGTTGGTTGATGGTTAAGGGTAGGGGGATTGCATAAGTGGGTTGATTTTTGCGTGGGTTTGTTGGTTTGCTGGTTTGTTATGGTTAAAATATTTTTGGGACGTGTGATTTGTGATGAGGGTTATAGGGCAAAATTAGGGATTTGTCAACTGAAACCACCTTTTATAATCTACTCCCGGGTTAGCGTATGACGCGATGTTAAAGAAAACTGGAGTAAAGCTCGAACTTTTATCGGATGTTGAAATGCTTTTAATGCCAGAAAAAGGTATTAGAGGCGGTGTATCTATGTGTAGTAAAAGGTATTCGAGGGCTAATAATAAATGTATGGGTAAAGATTATGATGAGAATAAACCGTCTAAATATTTAACATATATAGACGCGAACAGTCTTTACCCTTGGGCTATGAGTAAAGCATTACCCGTTCGAGGTTTTAAATGGATGAGTAAAGAAGAATTAGAAGGATGGAAAAATATACCCTGCCTTTTAGAGGTCGATTTAAAATATCCTGAAGAGTTACACGATTTACATAACGATTTTCCTTTAGCGCCCGAACGTTTAAAAAAAGAAAAGGTAGAAAAATTAATTCCTAATTTAAACGATAAAGAAAATTACGTTATACATCACGAGGTTTTAAAAACTTGTTTAGAGTTAGGTTTAGAGATTAAAAAAATACATCGAGGAATTAAATTCGAGGAAAGCTCAGATATTAAAAAATATATCGATTTAAATATCGAGTTAAGAAAAAACGCGAAAAACGATTTCGAAAAAGATTTTTTTAAGTTAATGATGAATTCGGTTTTTGGTAAGACCATGGAAAATTTAAGAAACAGAGTAAATATACAATTGGTTAATGACGCATGTAGTTATCGTTATAAAAAACTTACCGCTAAACCGAACTACCATCATACTACGATATTCGACGAAAATTTAGTCACAGTCCACATGAAGAAAACGGAAATAAAATATAACAAACCCGTTTATTTAGGCATGTGTATATTAGATATTAGTAAAACGCTCATGCAAAAAACTTATTATAATTATTTTAAAAAGAAATACGGGGAAAAATTAAGGATGTGTTATACTGATACGGATAGTCTTATTCTCGAAATAGAAACTGAGGATTTATATAAAGATATTGCCCGTGAAGCTGATACGATGTTTGACACGAGCGGTTACCCCAAAGAGCACGAGTTACATAGTCAAAAGAATAAAAAGGTGTTAGGGATGTTTAAAGACGAATTAAACGGTTGCATTATGACGGAGTTCGTCGGTTTAGGCGCTAAATTGTACGCTTATAAAAAATTAAATACGAAAATAGACGAAAACGGAAAATTAATATAGGAGAGAGAAGACGAAGACCAAAGATGTAAGGGGGTAAAAAGCGTGGTCGCTAAAAACGAACTAAATTTAGAAAATTATAAAGATTGTTTATTTACGGGAAAAGACCATTATAGAATTATAGAATTATAGAATTATGCGCGTAATAAGAAGCCGCGAACACGAAATTTATACGGAGGAGTTAAATAAAAAAGCGTTAAGTTATGCGGATGATAAAAGGTTTATATTGGAAGATAATATAGATACTTTAGCTAGGGGACATCATAGAATTTTAAAAAACGTAAATTTATAACTCGCGAAAGTTATAAATCTTTTATAAAAGATTACTTACGTTTATGTTTCCTCCAACCTTCTTTACCCCCAAACCGCATATTACAACCTTTTTTTGCTTCTTTTAAAACATCGGGATACCCAAACATTTTTTTATATTCTCCCTCAATAAATCTAGTGGAAAAGAAAGTTAATAAAGAAGCAAAATCCTTAATAAAAGGCAGCATAGTTGATATACATTTACGATGTCTCTTGTTCGTTCTATCTTCCTCTTCGGTTTCGAAAATTCTAGCGACCTTATCTAAATTTTCCTTTATTTCGGATAAAAACGTTTTTACGTAAGGAGCATATAGCGTCTCTTCACTACCTTCGTAGCCTTTCGCGAATAAACGAAATTTTTTTTCGAGACTAAAAAGTTTTAAAAAATTATAAAAACACCCTTTCGAAAGGGTTACTTCTGATAAAAAGTTATTTAAAATTTTTGTTTCTTCATCTACGGTTACTAAGACATCTTTTACAGAATGACCGTCTAATCTATAATTTATATTAAATAAATCTACTTGTTTTTCCTTTTTTTACACCACGCTTTTAGTAGGAAAGAAATTTATGCAATTTCAAACTTTTTTATTGATAAAAAAGAAAAAAAAAAAATAAATTTTTTAAGGGACTTAATTCCGTTTCTAAATTTATAACTCCGCGAGTTATAAATTTTTAGTTTATGTATAGCTAATACTTCCATAAAAAACCAAAAATAGATCAATGGCAACACTATCACTGTTAACCACATTATTACGTTTGTTAAGGTCCAGGTAAAGTTAAATTCTCCTCCACTCAGTTTCCACATATCTAATTTACGTTCTAATTCAATCGTTGTTTTACATAAAGGGCATTTTCTTAAATTCTCCTTATTATAGCACCCATCGCATACAGTTATATGCCCACAATTACTAAACAACATATTCGGTATCTCGTCTTTGCAAATAACGCATTCTTCTTCAAAAAATGATAAGTTACCGTTTTTTATTACCATATCTTCTCGCTCGTCCCGCGTATTTACCAATTCTTCTTCTTCTTCTTCCGGAAGAACATCCCATATATCTAAATTTTCATCTTCTACAGCAGGAGGATCACCCCATCTTCTATATATATCAAAGTTCCCATTTTCCCAAGAATCGGGAAAATCGCGGGGAGAAAATCTGATATCGAAGAGTATAATACTTAAATATAATAAATCCCAATCCCCTCTCCACGTTAAATATTTAAACACTATATCATCGTATGTTTCTTTACTCAAAGGGTACGTACGCAGACTAAATGAGGTACGAAAAACTAGAGTCGTTCTTTTAGCTGACGAACCCGCTTTACTAATTTCGTAAAAGACGATCGGTTTTAATCGAAGTAACACTACACCGTAGTTTTTACATTCCAACGGTGGAAACGCTATTAAACCCCCTTCGCGATATTTCCGTCGTCCGAAATAAATTTTGCCCTCTAACGTTCTAACTAGATGTAATATAAACTCGTTATTTAAATTTCTTAGTACGCTCATTTTTACACCACGCTTTTAGTAGGAAAGGAATTTAGACAATTTCAACAATTTTTTTACCGATAAAAAAAAAATAAAATTTTACCATTATTTTTAAAAAAGACTTAATTTCGTTCTTAAATTTATAACTTTCGTAAAGTTATAAATTTTTTATAAAAGGTTACTTACCTTTTTTTATTTTTTCTCCAACCTTTTCCGCGAGAATTTATTTTACTAAGTTTAAAAAAACCCCGTTTACGATTAATAAAAATTTCGCCAGTATTAACATCACTACATAAAGAGTAAAAGTAAGTAAGAACAAAACCAATATGCCTTATAAGAGGTACAATATTTTGTATTATACACTTACGATGTGTTTTGTTCGTTCTATCTTCCTCTTTGGTTTCGAAAATTCTCGCGCATTTATCTAAATTTTCCTTTAATTCAGACAAAAATATTTCTACGTAAAGAGCAAATAATGTCTCTTCACTACCGTTGTAACCTTTTGCGAATAAACAAAATTCTTTCTCAAGTCCTAAAATTTTTAAAAAATTATAAAAGTTTTTTTTCGATATGGGGGGTTTGGTTGATAAAAAGTCATAAAAACGTTTTATTTCTTCATCTATTATTACTAAGAAATCTTTTACGGAATAACCGTTTAATCTATAATTTGTCCTGTAAAGAACCATCACATCGATTAACCTGCTCATTTTTACCACGCTTTTAGTAGGAAAGAAATTTAGACAATTTAAAAAAAAAAAAAATTTAAAAATGTATAACTTTTCGCGAGTTATAAATTTTACAAGGGGGAGGCGGAGGGTAAGGAAAGATAGCGAGGTCGGGGACGACCCCGGGTTATTAAGATGGGGGCGGGGGGAAAAGTTATTAAGATATAGGTAGCGGGGGAAAAGTTATTAAGATATAGGCAGCGGAGGGATAGAGATAGGGAGAGTGGGGGATAGTCGTGGGAAAAAAGATGGACTCGATGGGGGGCGAGTCGGACTCGATGGGGGGGGGGAAGAGTAGAAAAGATATAGGGGGATATAGGAAATATGGGGGGAGAGGGTAGGGGTGGGGATTTTGGGGGGACAAAAAAGAGCTGGAGCCCTTATTATACCCCCTACTAAGGGTAAGACTGCTTTCAAAAATATTTCAGTCATATTCAGACAATAGCTTTCTTATTCCCGTCTCCATGGCTTTCATCAGTGCAATGCTGGGTTCTGCAATACCTTGCTCAAGGGCACTGGCACATGACCACCAATGTTGCCAGTGGAATCAAACAAGGATTTCCTGATCACAGATCTGGATTCTTTACCCTTTACACAAATTATATACTTGTCCAAATTCAAAACATCTGCAGACGATAATTTCAAACTTAGTACATATTTAACTCTTTACCAAACGACAAAATTTTTCTTCACAAAATTGAAAGCATATGCAGACGACAAAAAAAAAAAAAAAAAAAAAAAAAAGGAAATCACAAAGTGAATTTTGTTTTGGAAAGGGTAGAAAACTGGGGGAAAAGGAGAACATGCTGGTCACCAACATTTTCTCCTTAACCCACAATTTTTTCATAAGCCTTTTACCTCTGGTTCGTTAAAAGCTGGACTATGTGGTAACGGGTTAAGATCTCTGATGGATAAAAAAATGTTGTGGAAAAAGAAAAAAAATGCTGGTTACCAGCATTTTCTCCTTTTTCCAACAATTTTTCCATGTGCTTTCTCTTACAGGGTCATTAGAACTAGTGATTGTGTAATAAAAGATTTTCTCCTTTTCCCACAATGTTTTCCACCCTTTCAACAGAAAACTGCATCATTTGCACCACAATTAATTGCCATCTACAAATGCTGTCAATTTGGACGGGTCTAAAATTTTGCCGTTTGATAAAGAGGTTATTAACCCTTTACCACACATTCCTAACTTTTAACGACCCTGATACAGAAGCCTTTTGAAAACATTGTGGAATACAGAGAAAATGCAGGTAACCAGCATTTTCTTCTTGTCTCACAATATTTTCTAACCTTTTGGACAAATCCCATAATTTGATCCAAATTTTAATTCTACGACAACACATACTTTCAATAGATGAAAATAAATCTGTCACAATACGTATAAGTTTCATTCAAAAATTCTTTACTGATATTTAGGCTTACGCCTACACTAGGATATTTACAGAATTTAAACATACGCAACAACAAGTCTTACGTCATAGATGTCTGTTACAAAATATATTTAAACAGTATTTAGCGGGCTTTTTGAAAAAATGCTATGAAATGCATGTGAGATACATTACAGTTAAACAACATTGTGGGAAAAGAGGGGAAACTGGATACTGAAATAAAAATACTAACTCTCCAAACCATGACTTTGTGCTGAAATATACACAAATATCAAACTACACTGACATGTAGGTGGATCTCAGTCTATATATCACCAAGGATACATGTACATCTTAAAAAAAAAAAAAAAAAAAAAAAAAAACAGGCGACAGCTTAAACTCAGATGGTATACACTGTATATACTAAATTTCCTATATCATATGTTCGCGGGAAAAAAGTTCCTGTGCCAAATAGAAGCATTATGTACATAAGCTACACCCAAACCATGTAACAAACATGACCCTGTATATAGACATGCCAAAACGTGATGTATCTCTAGCTGAACCAAATGCTAGCATCACAGACCTAAGTCCAGGAAATGCATGTCTCATTTCCGGTTGCTACTTCTGCCAGTATTTTTATCATTCTGATCACTCTTAGTCTTTGAGTACCTAGGTGAAAGTCAGAAAAACTGAACATTTATGTGCCTTTGGCATACTTTACAGGGAGAGCACAGGCCTAGGTTGCTAGACGCCTTTTTGTGCATAAAAACACTATAAAATCTCTATAGAGACACAACCAAAACACTTCAGGTGTTTCAGACTACTTGCGATCAGGGCGACCCCATGTGACATCATGCTGACATTTTCCATTCAGGAGACACGACTGGACAGATATTCTTTTTTTCCAATAACTCTCATTTCCTTTTGGATAGCAGTGATGACCGACATCGTGTATCTCCATGTTCCTGTTATTGGTATTCAGATGCAGGTGTCATACCATACATTTTCTTTTAGGGTAGGGAGTTTGATTATTTAGGAAGGAATAACTGCTTCTCACAGAACATTGTCCATGGCAATTTAACAGAATTACGGTTTTGCGATGAAATCATTTGCCTGTTAGTGTTGCCGTTTCTTCAAGCATAGGGCAAAAACATCACGTCGAGCAAAACGAAACTCACCCACATGTTGTTTGTGTTGTGTTGAGTTGCCGGAGACAAAACATAAACTTCCTTGGCCAGCTGTGTACCCAAATCTTGCCTCCCATAGTGTGTGTGTGTGAGATGAAATGAAATGACATATCCGTCGTCTTCCTAACAAATCAGTAATAGTACTTGAACTCAAATGAGCCCTTCATTGGATGAGAACTGCTTTGCCACAGGCTACACAGACAAACTTAGTGCGATCTATGCACAGTTGGTATGTGGAAAGCATTGCAGTAAACAGCGGATAAACGACATACTCATTTGCACTTAACGATTTATTGTTACGTCACATGACCAGCTGTAGCGCCCATGGATGTTATGTCAGAGGTAATTCTGCATCACAATCATACCGCCCAGTTGTTAATGCAAACTAAAATTCCATGAATTGTCACAAATCCACCTTTCCAGTGAAGTTATATGTTTATTATGCAATGCACAGGAACTTTTTTCCGTTAGTATGTTTCATTTACAAAAGTACTTTCAATATGGATAAGTTTAAATTTTGTTGTTAGGTAACACATCAATTTCATATTTGGTTAACTCTGTAACAAATGGCATATTTTACACGAGTCCAAATTGAAAGCATTTGAAGACAATAAATTCACTGTAGCTAAAATGAAGGAATTTATCTTTTAAAGGCTAGCAAACATTGTGAGCACTTTCTCATTTTCCAACGACGCCTTTTCCTTACTTCCAACTGGTCTATCAACGTTAGCTATTTATTTGATCAGACAAAGAAATGCATTTAATTCATACTAGATTTAGATCTACTCCAAGGTATTGCCTGCTAACTGTTCTATCCTCCACAGAACAAAATTATGTAAAGTAATATGAAAGTTGGAAACTAAAGAATCATTTGTTTGAAAAGAATCCCAAACTGTGGTTTTTGTAGGAGGAGATTTTAAACTGTTGCCAAGGAAACCATGAGCTATGGATAGAATTAAATTCTTTGAAGGGATTCTGAATAAAATCATGGCAGGATCATTTCTGTGAAGTATGAACAAAATTGGATCTGTAGTTTTAGAAAAGATCTCTACAATAAAAGTAAGCACAAATGTGCACACAGTACCTTAACCCTATACCAAACAATCTCTGGTTTTAACAACCCTAAGGAAAAAAGCCTTTTAAAAACATTGTAGGGGAAGGAGAAAATGCTGGTAACCAAATCTCCTTTACCAAATGATCCCAGCATTTTAAGACCCTGATGACAAACTCTGTGAAAAGGGGATTTAATGCATCTGCAACAAAAGTTACCAACATTTTCTCTTTTTTCCACCATGTTTTCAAAAGTATTCTTCCTCTGACTTGTTCTGTTTCAATATGGGAATCATTTGTTAAAGTCTCTCTTTTTTCTTTGCCCTCTCTCTCTCTCTCTCTCTCCTAAATACACATGCATAGGCAAAATAGTAATACCTGAGTATCCAAAAATCATATTTCAAAGAAAAATATACAAATCAAACAGAAATAAAAGTGTATAGTTTTTGACCGCAGGTGACCCAATTTCAAACTCATATTTCATGAAGACAAACATTCTGACCAATTTTCAAGTCAATTGAGCAAAAAATGTGGCCTCGAGTGCCCTATAGATATTTCTTTAATTTGACTTAGTGACCTAGATTATGACCCCAGGTGACCCAATTTGAACTGGTCTTTTACTATATCAAAAGAAACATTTTTAACCAATTTTCAAATCAAATAAATAATAAATGTGGCCTCTAGAGTGCCCACTAGCTATTTCTTTAATTTGACCAAGTGACCTAGTTTATGAGCCCAGTTGGCCCAAATTCAGACTCATATGAGATTTTACAAAGAAAAACATTCTGACCAATTTTCAAGGCACTTCAGCAAATAATGTGGAATCTAGAGTGCCCACAAGGTATTTCTTTATTTTGACCTAGTGACCTAGTTTATGGTTCCAGGTGACCAAAATCCAAACTCATCTGGTATTTCATCAAGACAAACATTCTGGCCAAATTTCAGGTCATTTGAGCCAGGGGCATCATATGAACAAACTTGGTAGAGGTCCACTCTGAGATGCAACATACCAAATATTAAAGCTCCACACCTTTCGGTTTCAGAAAAGAAGAATTTTAAAGTTTTCCTTCTTTGTTCCTATGTTCGAACTTGTGACCCTAGGGGCTGGGCCAGTTTTGACCCAAGCAGCATCTTTGGAACAAACTTGGCAGAAGTCCACTAGGCGATGTTACATACCAAATATCAAAGCTCTATACCTTTCCATTTAAGAGAAAAAAAATTAAAGTTTTCCTTCTTTGTTCCTATGTTTGAACTTGTGACCCCCAGGGCAGGGCCAATTTTGACCCCAAGGGCATCATATGAACAAATTAAGTAGAGGTCTACTAGGCGATGCTACATACCAAATATCAAAGCTCCACACCTTTCGGTTTCAGAAAAGAAGAATTTTAAAGTTTTCCTTCTTTGTTCCTATGTTCGAACTTGTGACCCTAGGGGCTGGGCCAGTTTTGACCCAAGCAGCATCTTTGGAACAAACTTGGCAGAAGTCCACTAGGCGATGTTACATACCAAATATCAAAGCTCTATACCTTTCCATTTAAGATAAAAAAAAATTAAAGTTTTCCTTCTTTGTTCCTATGTTTGAACTTGTGACCCCCAGGGCAGGGCCAATTTTGACCCCAAGGGCATCATATGAACAAATTTAGTAGAGGTCTACTAAGCAATGCTACATACCAAATATCAAAGCTCTACGCCTTCCAGTTTCAGAGAAGATGATTCTTTAAGTTTTCCTTCTCTGTTCCTTTGTTCGAACTTGTGACCCCCGGGGCAGGGCCAACTTTTGTCCCAAGGGCATCATATGCACACACTTGGTAGAGATCCACTAGAAGATGCTACATACCAAATATCAAAGCTCCATGCCTTCCTGTTTCAGAGAAGAAGATTTTTAAAGTTTTCCTTCTTTTTTCCTATGTTGGAAATTGTGACCCCCAGAGCAGGGCCAGTTTTGACCCCAGGGACATCATATGAACAAACTTGGTAGAAGTCCACTAGGCGATGCTACATACCAAATATCAAAGCTCTACGCCTTCCAGTTTCAGAGAAGATGATTTTTAAAGTTTTCCCTCTTTGTTCCTATGTTCGAACTTGTGATCCCCCGGGGCAGGGCCAGTTTTGACCCCAAGGGCATCATATGAACAATTTGGTAGAGGTCCACTAGGCAATGCTACATGCCAAATATCAAAGCTCTACGCCTTCCAGTTTTAGAGAAGATGATTTTTAAAGTTTCCCCTCTTTGTTCCTATGTTCGAACTTGTGACTCCCTGGGGCAGGGCCAGTTTTGACCCCAAGGGCATCATATGAACAAACTTCGTAGAGGTCCACTAGGAGATGCTTCATGCCAAATATCAAAGCTCTATGCCTTCTAGTTTTAGAGAAGAAGATTTTTAAAGTTTTCCTTCTTTGTTCCTATGTTGGAAATTGTGACCCCCGGGGTGGGGCCAGTTTTGACTATAGGGGCATCATATGAACAGACTTGGTAGAGGTCCACTAGGAGATGCTACACGCCAAATATCAAAGCTCTACGCCTTCAAGTTTCAGAGAAGAAGATTTTTAAAGTTTTCCTTCTTTGTTACTATGCTCGAACTTGTGACCCCCGGGGCGGGGCCAGTTTTGACCCCAGGGGCATCATATGAATAAACTTGGTAGAGGTCTACTAGGCAATGCTACATACCAAATATCAAAGCTCTGCTCCTTCCAGTTTCAGGGAAGATGATTTTTAAAATTTCCCCTCTTTGTTCCTATGTTCGGCCTTGTGACCCGCTGGGCAGGGCCAGTTTTGACCCCAAGGGCATGATATGAATTAACTTGGTAGAAGTCTACTAGGAGATGCTTCATGCCAAATATCAAAGCTCTATGCCTTCTAGTTTCAGAGAAGAAGGTTTTTAAAGTTTTCCTTCTTTGTTCCTAATTTGGAAATTGTGACCCCCAGGGCGGGGCCAGTTATGACCCCAGGGGCATCATATGAACAAACTTGGTAGAGGTCTACTAGGAGATGCTACATGCCAAATATCAAAGCTCTACGCCTTCAAGTTTTAGAGAAGAAGATTTTTAAAGTTTTCCTTCTTTGTGACTATGCTCGAACTTGTGACCCCTGGGGCGGGGCCAGTTTTGACCCCAGGGGCATCAAATGAACAAACTTGGTAGAGGTCTACTAGGAGAGGCTACATACCAAATATCAAAGCTCTGCTCCTTCTAGTTTCAGAGAAGAAGATTTTCAAAGATTTTGCTTTTTTTTCCCTTTTGTTCCCATGGCAACCAGAGTTGTGGGTGGAATTCAATTCTTTGAACAATTTTGGTAGAGTTTCACCCAAGGAACGTCCCTGCCAAGTTTCATCAAGATTGGCCCAGTGGTTTAGGAGAAGAAGATGTTTAAAGAAATTGTTAACAGACGACGGACGATGGACGACAGACGACGGAGGACGGACGCCGGACGCCGGACATAGGGCGATCACAATAGCTCACCTTTAGCACGTTGTGCTAAGGTGAGCTAAAAGACATGAAATTCTGCACTTAATAACTTATCTACAATTTAATCCAATTCAAATGTTTGTTAATGAGCTATCAAAGGTAAGCATAAAATAAACATAGTGGACTTTAATATCAAAGCTAAACATAAAATAAACTGAGCGGACTTTTTACCAACAGGAAAGAAATTTATAGCCCTTTACCAGACCAACCAAATTCTGAGCTTTTACAAATGACCAATTAAATGCAGCTCAACTGATTATCTCTGTCTTTGATATGGTAGAAAACATTGCGGGAAAAGGAGAAAAGGCTGGTTACCAGCATTTCTCCTTTTCCCACATTGTTTTCAAAAATCTTCTTCCACAGAGTCATTAAAATGGCGGATTGTGTGGTAAAGGAGTAAGACTGTTTTAGCCAGAATACAACTGAGATTAGGAGACAGTGTAGATCTAAATTCAGACAGCACTCTTTGTCCAGTCTGATCTTGATCTACAATATCCAAAAATGCACATTGACTTGTGCATAGATCTTTATGGCACTTTCTGTCCAGTCTGATCTTGATCTACACTGTCCAAAAAAGTACATTAACTTGTGCATAGATCAGTATGGCTTAACTCTGTATCAAACAACAAAATTTTAGACCAGTCCAAATTGAAAGCATTTCCAGATGACAAAGATGGCCCTAATAAGACACATTATGGGTTCAATGTTAATTTTCAATTTCGCCATCAGAGAATACCTGTGCAATGGGTAAAGAATCGCTATTGATCCTTAACAGCAATATACATGGAGCCCCTTTTTCCAGTGAGACCGTCTTTAATATCAAAAAGGCAAAAAAAAAAAAAAAAAAAAAAAAAAATATCTGCGGACATGATTAGGAACACCTGTATGAATTTCTATTAGTTTTTGTCAAGGATTTTAGAAGATATCTGTCCTGAAAGATGGACAAACAGATGGTCATTGGTCCATAATGAAATTAAACATTTAGCCCCCTTTTTTCATGACATGGCATTTCATGAAATAAAAACAAGTAACTGTTGTCTGTGGCTTGTAATAAACAATATAAAGATGAAGTTTCATGACATTTTGTCCTGTAGTAAAAGCGATTGGTCCACAATGAAAATATAAGTCAAGCCCCCTTTTTCCATGACACAGCAATACAAAAAAAACAAAGGTATATGACCGTGGTGTTGCACGGTCAATCTGGGTGAAACTTGTCCTGCATTTCCTAATGGTGGTTGATAGATGTTACAAGTTCGATGTACAAACTCTGTATAGTTTTCAAGATATGAGTCAAAACAAAAGTGCACTCTATATACCTTTATGTCCTACTTTGTGACCCCTGGGACAGGGCTGATTTTGACACCAGGGGCATCATTTAAACAAACTTGGTAGAGGTTCACCAGGAGATGATCCATATAAATTATCAAAACTCTAGACCTTCTACTTTGAGACAAGAATATTTTCAAAATTTGCTCTATATGATTTTGCCCAAATTTGTGACCCCTGGGGCCCTGCCAATTTTGACCCCAGGGGCATCATTTGAACAAACTTGGTAGAGGACTATTAGAAGATACTACATACCACATATCATAGCTCTGGGCTATCTGGTTTCAGAAAAGAAGATTTTTAAAGATGTTGTAAATTTCCCCTTTTTTGTTGGCGTGGCAACCAGAGTTAATGGGTTAATTCAATTCTTTTAACAACTTTGGTAGAGCTTCACCCAAGGAACATGCCTGCCAAGTTTCAACATGATTGGCTCACAATTAATCTCTTAGTGCTTTTCAATGAATGTTAACCCTTATCCTGTAAAATAAGTGAAATAAAACTTTCAAGGCGATAGTAAAAACAATATTTTGATATTTCAAAGATATCCTTGTGGGGAAGATATCTCCTTGTCAGAGAGTACAAATCCAAGATCAGACTGCATGTTCTGTGCAGTCTGATCTTGATCTACACTGCCCACAAACTATCCTTAAGTCGTGCTTAGCAGCCTAAGGGTCAACATGTTGGCTAATAAGTCTGATACGCTCATCAGTGATATGTTTGCTTGATGGTTACTCAGATTCGTTGGAAATAGTAGAAATTAGACGAACTTGAATATCCTTCAGCCTATATATCCTTACGGGTTTACTGTTTTCAAGCTTCTCAGCATAAACGTTGCCATTACTGGTCCAGTAGCCATACACTTGGTCTGCCTGCTTCATCTCTTTCAATGTCTTGACAATTTTGTAGTTGTCCTTTGTGAGATTTTCATTTACATAGATACGATCAGGGATATCACGAAGATTGGACTTAGAGTAGAAAATCTCCTTCTTTTTATGGTAGCTGTGGAATTTCATGAGAACTTGTCCACGTCCATTAGTTACTTTGCGGCCAATCGGGTGACATCGATCAATATTACTCACATCAATAGTTGAACCATTTTTCAGCATCCAGGTATTAATGAATGTAGTCATCTGCTTAGTTAACTCTGCTTCTTGCATTTTTGGATCAAGTTTGATGTTTGTAAACCGCAGAGAATTACGGCGTCCATATTGTTCGATGTCATTCATTGAAGCTTTCAAAGAATCAAGTTCATCTGATAGCTTGTCAACTTTACTCTGGAGGTCATCAACAAGTTTAGATTTTTCGTCACATTCATGAGAGAGCTGTTCTAATTTGGAGTCTTGTTCAGAAATGACATTCACCTGTTTCTCAACCATATCATGCAGTTTCAGTTAGATTCTAATAACTGACTAAATATACAGGATTGCAGGTTTTTGACTTCTACACTTACAGCTGCTTGAATTGAAGTCTAAATAGCTGGGTTAATTATAGCCTCTAGCAGTGGAGCGAATGTTTCTATCAACGAAGGATCTTTAAAGGCAATAACTAAAGAGTCACTAAATGATTGATTCAATTTAGACTCGCGGGCCATCATGGTGCGCTTAGTTCCGGTTCTGTACAGTGGGGACGCCTTCCTTTTAATAACATTACTGCGACCTTTGCTCACCCTTTGACGCATATTAACTACCAAATCAGCAACATCACCTTCATCACCATCAACATCAGTGTCACAAACTGAACCTTTGAATAATTCATTATCAGGTATAGTAACCTGGCTTGAGTCAAGATTCGACGCCATTTTGATATAAATGTAAACAAAGCTAAATTCCAGGTGATTACACGAGAAGGGCACGTGCACGAGACATGTGATAACTTATCTATTTATAGTACAGTACTTGTTCAGCTGGTTCGTTAATCACTCACCCGTAAAATTCTGCATATCAGCATTGAAACTTCTATCAGATCAAAATCGTTAAAACCAATTCCAAATCACTAATTCCTCATATCAATCGACAAATAATCAATTTCAAAAGTGGAGTTACAAAATTAACAACATCATTCCAAAATTACCCACAGATTTCAACTCAAAGTCTCTCTGAATTTCACATGACTTGTACCGCCGCCATGTTTATGTCAACACACCTTACTATACTTAAAAGGCGGTGCCATGTCACTTGTATACAAACAAAAGTCAAGAACAAATACACAGAATAGGTAACTCAGGTATATTTATGTCATCACTTCAATTCACTTGTAACCGCTTAACTCTTTACCAAGAAAAACATTTTAGACTGTCCAAACTGAAAGCACTTGCAGACGATAAATCAAGCGTGTCTCACATGATAAAATTTGTCTCAGACAGGGTTGAAAACATTGTTAGAAAAGGAGAAAATGCTGGCTTACCAGCATTTTCTCCTTTTCCCACAATGTTTTCAATATCATTCTTCTTAAGGGTCTTTAAAACCCAGGACCGTGGTAAAAGGTTAACCAACTGCGTCATCGTATTATCAGTATGACTTGTACCTGCTTTACCTAAAGCTCTAATGCTTTAACTTTAACCAGGTGACACTCGATCGACGATAAAGTATAATAAGAAAATTGTCCAAAAGTGTTTTTACCACACAGAGTGTTTATCAGCACACATCAGATATAGAGTACTTGTGAAAAGCGGTTTTTGCAACAGAAAATGTTTAATGAAACAAATCTCTAATATAAAGTGTTTGTGAAGAAGGGTTTTCATGAAAAAACAAAGGAAATCACCGATACGCACAGCCTTTTCAATTTGACCTATACTAAAAGATACACTGAGTTTCTCCACGAAATTATGGGTATAATTTCTGCTCAACAAGTCTAGAACATCTTTTCACTCTATATTCACAGTTAAATGTTCTACATGACATCGTCTGAACAGTCTACCATTATCTGAAAAAAAAAAAAGAAAAAAAAAAAAAAAAAATGGAACTCTAATCAATTAATGAAAATAATAATAACAAGAGGGCCATTGGCCCTAAAGCGCTCACCTGAGTAAGATCATCTACAGTGGGTAAAATACATGAGTGTAAGTGACCAACTTTTGGACTTGACATGGCAAAATTTCGAACTTGTGCAAGATATCATCGAGACAAACACTCTGACCAAGTTTATGAGTGTTGGACTGAAAATGTGGCTTCTATGTTTTTTTTCGTGAGACTGGGCCCAGTGACCTACTTTTTGAACCGACATAACACAATTTCCAACTTGTCTGATATATCATCAAGACAAACATTCTGACCAACTTTCATGAGCATCAGGCTAAAAATGTGACCTCTAGAGAGCACACAAGGTTTTTTCTAAGATTTGGTCCAGTGACCTACTTTTTGACCCAACATGACCCTGTTTCAAACCTGTACGAGGTATAATCAAGGAAAACATTCTGACCAAGTTTCATAAGTTAACGGCTAAAAATGTGGCCTCTACAGTTCAGACAAGGTTTTCTAAGATTTGATCCTGTGACCTAATTTTTGACTCGACATGAACCAATTTTGAACTTGTCCAAGATATCATCAACACAAATAATCTGACCTATCTTCATAAGTATCCAGCTTAAAAAGTGGCCTCAACAGTGCACACAAGGTTTTTCTAAGATTTGGCCAAATGACCTACTATTTGACCCAACATGAACCAATTTTCAATTTGTCTAAGATATCATCAAAATAAATAATCTGACCTTGTTTCATGAGCATAAGGCTAAATATGTGGCCTCTAGAGTCCACAAAACATTTTTCTAAGATTTGACCCAGTGGCCTACTTTTTTACCCAACATGACCCTATTTTGAACTTGTACGAGATATCATCGCGACAAACAATCTGACTTAGTTTCATGAGTATAAGGCTTAAAATGTGGCCTCTAGATTGCACACAAGGTTTTTTTTTTTTTCTAAGATTTGGCCCATTAACCTACTTTTTGACCCGACATTACCTAATTTCAAACCTATCTGAGATATTATCAAGACAAACATTCTGTCCAAGTTTCATGAGTATCAGGCTGAAAATGGGGCTTCTAGGATGCAGAAAAGGTTTTTCTAAGATTTAGCCCACTGACCTACTTTTTGATCCAATGTTACACAATTCTAAACTTGTTCAAGATTTTACGAAGACAAACATTCTGACCAAGTTTCATGAGTATCAGACTGAAAATGTGGCCTCTAGAGTGCACACAAGGTAACTGTTGACAACCCTGACACACACGACAGACATGGCATGATCACAAAAACACACCTTGAGCACTTCATGTTCAGGTGAGCTAAAAATACCAAGTTTTAAAATCCTCGGTTCTGCAGGCTTTAGACAACCCTGTTGGAGAAGGAGAAAATGATGTTAACCAGTATTTTCTCCTTTTACCCACAGTATTTTCTTTCCTGTAATTAAAGACATATCCAATCATTTGTACAACATTGAATTTGTTGTCTACAAATGTTTTGACTTTGGACCAATTTAATATTTTATTATCTGGTAAATGGTTAGATGCCTAAAAGAAAATCTGATGGAAAAGTTTGAAAAAGAGTGATACTGTCTTCTATTGATTAAAGCCCCAATAAAGTCCAAAATTAGAATTTTTTTATGCTTGAAAAAAGGCACGAATCTGTTAGATTTACTCTTATTTTGTCGCCAAGAGGATAGGGGCGTTCATTGCAGCATCGGTTCATGTCACAGAACCATACAAAAAATCCTATTTTTTTTTTATCAATTCTCCCAAGTGACGTTGCCACGCACTATTCGGAATCATTCTGGTGTCCTATTTGTAGACACCATGTGACCGATGACGTATTACACAGACGATGTGCTTTCTCTCCTTAGAAAACGTTGCGAAACTTCGGTAAGTCTTTAATTTTCGTTAAATTACCTTCGCTCATCGTATCTAATTTATTTGTATGCACTTGATCGGTAAATCGGAGTTGTGTTATATTTATTTCAATCATGATATGCCTATTTCTTCTTGTCAAGAGTCGTCCAAACATCGAATGACATCTCGGCCTATAACACTTTCGACTAGTAAGAAATATATTCGGCGCATACAAAATCGAATGTCTACACAGGGTATAAAGGTTTGTATTATGAGCCATGGAGAATAAGTCAAACAAAATGTGGACGGTTTATAACGAAGATCAGACTTTACATTATGTGAGATCTGATCTTGATCTTCGTAGGTAATGAAAAAGTTAAGAATTTTGTGGGTTTTTTTTTTTGGTCTGTAATTACTAGCGAATTTTGACCTGAGTTTAGCATCTGGTGGTGGACGTTTTATATCAAAGGTCAGACCTCTTACCAGGTGCAATCTGATCTCGATCTATGCTGTCAACAAAGGATATTTCTCAACTTTCAAGAGTTTAGTAAAACACATTGCTTATAGTTATTTTTACTGCTAGTTTTTGAAGACAGAGTTGATGTTACTTCATCAGTCAAGTTATTGCATGCAGATGAACCATACTTTTCAAAATTATAGATACATATTCCAAAGCTGATAAATACATGTACTTCAAGTTGTTGGAGTGCAAGACAATTGAAGACAAAAGTAGAAGTTTACTAGTACTCAGGTAATATTTATCTACCACATTGTGATTAAGAAAAATATTTTTTATGTCATTTTTTACTGATCTCTTTTCTTCCAATCTAAAAACAGTGTATCTTTTTAGGGTGTGATACAGAGAGACCAAGATGTTTGTTAACCGACAAATAGATATCCCAGTCTGGTGTTATTATATCTCTGCTGTACGACGATTTTTTTTTTTTTTCACAGATTTTAGCACAGTCCATGTCAACAGGTATTTGAATGATATTTAGATCTACATCTATTACACATTAATGTTAGAACTTTGAAGTCTATTATATTTTAAGCTTAGAAAGGATCAGCTGCTGAAGGGATGATTGATCAAATACAACTTTTTTACACCCTTGCCATAAATTTTTGAAAGGAGCAATTGTTTGCTACAAGCAACTGCTCCTTTCTCACATTTCTCCATTTGGTTGATTTTTTTTTTTTTTTTTGTGTGTGTGAATATTCCCCAGTTGTCGGTTGTTTAATGCCATTTTCAACATTATTTCAGTTTTATCACGGCAGCCAGTGCACCTGTCCATGCTTATCAAGAGTTTCTGTTTCCAGTACTTTGCATAGTATCCCACTTGCTGCTTTTCCACGTAATCATTGTCAATACACTGATTAGCATTGAGAGGGGAATGTATCTTGTTGCAATGACTATCATCAATCCTGGGAAAGAAATTGGCTGAGCTAGGGATTTGAAGCAGCAATCTCCCAATCTCAAGTCCTTTATGCGACTAGCTGCACCACTAGGGCTCTGCAGTAGTATTTCGTAAAAGTAATGTACTCTTGAGAGAGAAAAAGGCATGCCTTGGGGCTAAAACAAATTAAAGTCCAACTTTTAGTAAGCAAGCACAATCAGTACACTCAAAAGCTGCTTTGTATTAAGCCAGCACCAAAGAGACTCTCAATTTTTTTTTTTTTTTTTTTACCTTGAAAAAGAAGGCTTTTGAAACATAATGAAAAAAGGTGAAAAGCAACATTTTCTATTTCCAAAAGTGATTTTACCTTTTTAGACAAGTTCCGTCATTTGAGCCACATTCAGTTTGTTGTCCACAAATGCTTTCAATTTGGACAAGTTAGAAATTTTATCAGCTTGAAAAGAATTAGTATAAAGGTGGCCACAAGGGCAGGCTTTACTGCATAAAGAAATGAACATATCTTGTAAAATAGTTCTAGAGATACAATCTGAGACTAGTAGATTAAAAATACACGTGTTTTTCAATCTAAATTTACTTGATTGATTGAATGGCGTTTAATGCGGCATTCAACATTATATCAGTCATTTCATTGCGTCAGTTTGCTTGTTCATGTATACCCTGGGTTTAAATGGTGCAAGGCTAAGGCTCTGTAGTGTCATGCCCAAGGACACTCTTATGAAAAACCCATTGCTTCCAGTGAGGCTCAAAGCTCGGACCTCCAGGTTATGAGTGCTACACTTTACCACTGAGCCAGGGAGACCTTATATAAATTTGTATTTCAGACTCAAAATGCGAATGCAGTCTCAATGGCAGTGTAAGATACAAGGACATAGTTGTTAAATGGCCTCTTTAGGACTTCATTTAACTCTACCAAACAACAAAATTTTGGACTAGTCCAAATTCAAAGTATTTGCAGCCAAAAATTTAACTGTGGCTCAAATGATGGAATTTGTTTTTATTAGGGTAGAAAACATAGTGTGGAATCAAGAAAATGCTGGTTACCTGCATTTTCTCCTTTTCTCACAATGTTTTCAAAACACCTGGAGATACATTAAGCCCCCTTTTGCCCGAGCATGGCCCATACATACTTTGCATTATTTAACTCTTTACCGAACGACAAAATTTTAGACTGAACCAAATTGAAAGCATTAATTTTGCAGACGACAAATTTAGTGTTGCTAAATTGATGATTTCTCTTTTTGATAGGGTAGTAAACATTGTGAGAAAAGGAGAAAATGCTGGTTACCAGCATTTTCTCCTTTTCCCACAATGTTTTCAAAAGCCTTTTCTTTCATGGTTGTTAAAAGTCAGGATTGTGTGGTATAGAGTTGAAAAGAAATTTATGTTCTTGTCATTTCAGTGTCTCATTTTGGACAGAGTGACATGACATTTGAACAGTGTGGACAGGGAAAAAATCGCTCTCAGTTTATAGACAAATATGGACAATATTAGTGCATCTACTAACTTAACAATATACCAGTAACATCGGAATGGACTTCTGCAGTGATTGGTGATCGTAATTTTAGAATTTTGGATCAAAATTGTGGATTTTGGAGGTTTCTTTTGGAACAATTTGAGTGAGTAAAATTCAAAATAAGAACTCTACCTATACATATACCTATGCACATCATCTACAGACAATAAAGCTAGAAAACAAGTTTGGACAGATACAGTTACGAGCTATTGCTTTCTGAGTGCTGGAATAGATAATGGGTATAAGATGACTGATTTTGCTTATGAGCTATGCTTTGTAATAAGGGGGTTTAATGCATCTGTGAAAAGTATCGACCCAGGTCAGCCTGTGCGGACTGCACAGGCTGACCTGAGACGAAACTTTTCACTATTGGACAATTTTCTGTATGTAATAGGACCATTCCACCTCATGATTCAGTCAGTTGTTAGAAAAAAATGAACTCTGTGGATCCATGATCATGTTATGACTTGCTAGGTATCATGCATCACAGAGGTGTCTAAAGCCCCTTTTGCCATAGCCTGGTTCATGTTACTATACACAGGTATTTACTTATGAACAGGACAAAGCCCAGGTAGCTCAGTCAAGGACTTGAGAACAGGGGATCAGTGGTTTGATTCCTGGCTTTTCCAATTTCTTAGAATTGATGATATTCATTGAGACATGTGGGAAAGCAGTCAGTTGCTTGGAAATATTATTGTGTGAGGTACTTTAAAAAGGTTTTTTGTCGGTTTAACCCTTTACTAAACAACCTTGAGTTTTCACGACCCTAGAGATGAAGACTTTTGAAAACATTGTTGAAATTCTCTGGTTACCAGCATTTTTTTTCAGTTTCCCATAATATTTTCTACCCTTTCAAAAGCAGATTTCAATACTTGAGTCCCATTTATCATCTGCAAATACTTTCAAGTCTAAAATGTTGTTGTTTGTCAAGAGTTAAAAACTATGTGCAGAAATGGGTTAACCGTTTATCAGATGACAGACTTTGGACAAGTCCAAATTGGAAATGTTTTTTGACAGCTACTGTAATTCAGTGTGGCGGAAAGGATTAGATCTGTCATTGAAATGGTAGGAATAGAAAAAAAAAAAAAAAAAAAAAAAAAAATGCTGGTTACCAACATTTTCTCCTTCACCCACGAAGTTTCTAAAGCTATCTCCTGGGGGTCATTAAAAGACGAGATTGTTTGCTAAAGGACCAATGTATACTTGATTTAAAAGCTTGAAAATATGTAGATAGTGAAAACAATTGCAGTTTGCTCAAATGTACTTTTTATTGGTCTCGAACTTTGTAAGATATGGTTTTGTTTTAAAATTCATAAACATGAATTAAAACTGTAACCCTTTCCCAAATGACAAAATTTTATGCTAGTCCATATTGAAAGCATTTGCAGTTGACAAAATAATTGTGACTCTAAAATTAAGATTCTTTTTCGGAAGGGAAGAAAACACTGTGGGAAAAGGAGAAAATGCTGGTTACCAGCATTTTCTCCTTTTCCTACAATGTTTTCAAAGGGCTTCTCTCTCAGGGCTGTTAAAAACTGTGAGTGTGTGGTAAAGGCTTAAACTGGAAATAGAGTTTCGTATCTTTCAATAATTTTCCTTTTAGTAATAAAAAACAATGGTCACAAAAATATCACACTCAACTCTTTACCACACAAACCCGGGTTTTAATGACCCTGAAGAAGAGGGCTTTTGAAAACATTGTGGGAAAAGGAGAAAATGCTGGTAACCAGCATTTTCTCCTTTTCCCACAATGTTTTCTATCCTTCCCAAAACAAATTTTAATTTTTCAATCACATTTATTTTGTCGTCTGCAAGTGCTTTCAATTTGGACCAGTCTAAAATTTTGTCGTTTGGTAAAGAGTTAATCATATTGGTAATCTTAATTCAATATTCTTCATGACTGTTGTAACAACTTAATACTGGCTATCTGTATCTTGGGCAAAAATACTGTTCACGTAAAACTTTCCATCATAGAGCACCTAAGGTAGGAAGAGAAACAGAAACAAGTAAATGTATTTGACTGATATATGTCACAATGCAATAAATCTGTTTTCAACAGTATTTCAACTGTATAGCAGTAGCTGTACACTTACTCATGTTCACTGGGTCAATAACTGATATCCCTTTAGCACACAATCCTGACTTTTAACGACCCTGAGAAAGAAGCCTTTTGAAAACATTGTGAGAAAAGGAGGAAATGCTGGTAACCAGCATTTTCTCCTTTTCCCACAGTGTTTCCTACCCTTCCCAAAACAAATTTCAATTTTTCAGTCACATTTATTTTGTCGTCTGCAACTGCTTTCAATTTGGACCAGTCTAAAATTTTGTTGTTTGGTAAAGAGATATTACTGGCAATAAAGCTGGGGGAGGTTACTTTCTGTAGGAAACTACCTATCAAGCTCCAGCTACAGTTGAATTTTGAACACATGTTTTACAAATCATATCAACCAAAAGGCCATGGTTGGCTTGCAAGCATCTTCACGTCCTTGTTTATTAACCCTTAACCACACAATTCCGGGTTTAAACGAACCTATGGAAGATGCCTTCTGAAAACATTCCGAGAAAAGGAGAAAATGCTCGTTGCCAGCATTTTCTCCTTTTCCCACTGTGTTTTCTGCCCTACCAGAAGCAAATTTAAATTTTGAGTCACATTTATTTTGTCGTCTGTAAATGCTTTCAATTTGGACCAATCTAAAATATTGCTGTGTGGTAAAGAGTTAAGTGTCATTGCAACAAGATTTGATCCTCTCAAACTCCTGAACATGATTTGGGTTTGCTCATGGGGGAAACAGCCAGTGAATTTTAGAGAATTTGCTGAGAATTACTAGTATATGAAATAGAGGTAAAAGGCGCATTATTAAATTTAAACCTTTTTCAAACAATCCAAGTTTTAACAACTCTTAGTAAGACAGCCTCTCCAAATATTGTGGGATAAAGAGAAAATTTTGGTACAATATAGCCTGTAGAAAAAGCAGAAAATGTTGGTAGCCTGCATTTTTTCTTTTTTCCCCACACGGTTTCCTACCCTTCCAGAGAGACATTTATTGTGTTGAGTTACATGTACTTTTTCATCTGCAAATAGTTTCAATTTAGATGAGACTAAAATGTTCTTCTCTTGTATAGATTGGGTGTTTATTTGTTGGAGCATTTTGCACCACTTTGAACATTATTTCAGATATTTATTCATGTCAGTGTGACAACTCATTACTGTCTTTCCTGTATTTCACCAGCACAAAGCTGGGGCTCTGCAATGTCTTGCCTAAGGACATTCCTTAACCCTTAAAGCCCTGGATTGATTGATTCTATGGTGTTTAATGCCATTTTCAACATTATTTCAGTTACATCGTGGCGGCCTGTGCACCTATCCATGCTTTCCTAGCGTTTCGTTTAGCAGTGCTTGGCACAGTATTCTTTCCAAGCCACTGGCTGCTTTTCCCACATAGCCATTGTCAAAACAATGGTCAGCGGTGAGAGAGGAATGAATCCTGTCGCAATGACTATCATCAATCAGCGGAAAGAAATTGGCCGAGCCGGGAATCGAACCAGCGATCTCCTGTTCTCAAGTCCCTGACGCTACAGACTGAGCTACAGGTGCGACTTAAAGCCATGGAACCAACTTCAGTTGTTTTTGCAGACAAAAGTTGTTTTTGCAGACAGTGTAGATAAAGATCAGACTGCACATAACATGTAGTCTGATTTAAGATCTATACTTTCGGCTACTATGAAACAAGTTTTGTCAAAATAAAGCAAGACGGCCACCATTTTCTTACTTTACAAGCAGGTGCGCAACCCTTTACCAGTTGGTAAAATTTTAGTTCAATTGTTCAAGTTGGAAACAATTGCAGATGAAAAATTGGACGTAGTAGCTCAAATGAAAAGATTTGCTTCAAGAAGAATAGTAAACATTATGGGAAAAGGAAAAAAATACTGGTAACCAGCAATTCTGCTATTTCCATAATGTTTCAAAAGCATTTTTCTTTGTTAAAATGATTAAATAGTGCTTTACATAATAACTTGGATGTTTTGGTTAACCCTTTACCACACAATCCCAACTTTTAAAGACCCTGGGAAAGAAGCCTTTTGAAAACATTGTGGGAAAAGGAGAAAATGCTGGTAACCAGCATTTTCTCCTTTTCCCACAATGTTTTCTACCTTTCCCAAAACAAATTTCAGTTTTTGAGTCCCATTTATTTTGTCGTCTGCAAATGCTTTCATTTTGGAAATGTCCAAAATATTGTTGTTTGGTAAAGAGTTAAGGGTTGAGGACAGGCAATAGCTTCTAACATTGCTCTGTATGTATGAATATATTTTTAGCTCACCTGAGCACGAAGTGCTGATGGTGAGCTATTGTGATCGTGCTGTGTCCGTCGTCCGTCGTCAACTTTTTACCTTCTGTACGCTCTAGAGGCCACATTTTCAGTCCGATCTTCATGAAACTTGGTCAGAATATTTGTCTTAATAAGATCTCGGACGAGTTCGAAATTGGGTCATGTGGGGTCAAAAACTAGGTCACTACGTCAAATCTTAGAAAAAACATTGTGTACGCTCTAGAGGCTACATTTTCAGTCCGATCCTCATGAAACTTGGTCAGAATATTTGTCTTGATAAAATCTCAGACGAGTTCGAAATGAGGTCATGTGGGGTCAAAAACTAGGTCACTAGGTCAAATCTTAATAAAACCTTTTGTACACTATAGAGGCCACACTTTCAGTCCAATACTCTTGAAAAATGGTCAGAATGTTTGTCTTGATTATATCTTGAAATAGTATGAAAATGTGCCATATTGGGTCAAAAACTAGGTCACCAGGTCAAATCTAAGAAAAAATTGTGTATGCTCTAGAGGCCATATTTTCTGTCCAGTACTCTTGAAAGTTGGTCAGAATGTTTGCCTTGATAATATCTCTGACTAGTTTGAAATTGGGTCATGTCGGGTGAAAAACTAGGTCACTGGGTCAAATCTTAGAAAAACCTTGTGTAAGCTCCAGAAGCCACATTTTCTGTCTAATACTCTTGAAAGTTGGTCAGAATGTTTGTCTCGATGATATCTCAGTAGAATTTGAAAATGAGTCATGTCGGGTCAAAAACTAGGTCACCTGGTCAAATCTTAGAAAAACCATGTGTACGCTGTTGTGGCCACATTTTTTGTTCAATACTCTTTTAAAGTTGCTCAGAATGTTTGCCATGGTAATATCTTGGATGAGTTTGAAAATGGGTCATGTTGGGTCAAAATCTAGGTCACTAGGTCAGATCTTAGAAAAACCTTGTGTACGCTGTAGAGGCCACATTTTCAATCCAATACTCTTGAAATTTGGTAAGAATGTTTGTCCTGATGATATCTTGGACCAGTTTGAAAATGTGTCATGTTTGCTTAAAAACTAGGTCACTAGGTCAAATCTTAGAAAAACCTAGTGTACGAATGACTCTCAGAAAGAAGCCTTTTGAAAACACTGTTTGAAAATGAGAAAATGCTGGTATCCAACATTTTTTCCCTTTTTCACAATGTTTTCTACCCCTTTGAGAGACCAATCCCACAGCTTGATCCACATATTATTTGTTTTATGCAGAAGGTTCAGACTGATGAGCTTAAAATTTTATTGTTTGGTAATACATATATCTCACAAGATGTTGGAAATTGGTTGTGCCTGGTCAAAAGGCTCAGGTGAGCGACTCCAGGGCCATCATGGCCCTCTTGTTTTATTTTTTGTCCACAAATTCTTCTTGTAGGACTATTGTGATGTACATGTATTTAAAATAATAAAATAATATTACACTATATTGCCTTGATTGTTGCATGAAACATATCTGTCTTTGTAAGAGCTGTGATCTGAACCAGCCAGTTTTATATCGTAGTACTGAAGGCCAGCTTTTCACATGCTACATATTCTTCAGCAACACCACAGAATATGTCTTTGGAAATCTGATTATTCTGCTGTATATCTGAAAAATTAAAAAAAGACGTATTCTCTTTTTTAATTTATCTCAATCTGAAACTGTAAAAAAAAAAAAAAAAGACAGCAGTATAGTAATAGGTGTAGGTTTACTCCAACTTCATTCCATTTGACAACAGAATTGATTGCAGCATTTGTCCAGCATGTGGTTGAATTTAAATAATGTTGAAAACTGTACATGTATGAAGTCATAACTGTACAAATACAGCTTTTAACAAACCTGTTTCGAAACAGCATTGGTAATTACTTATCATTTGTAGGGAAGAATCATGTGATCCATCTTCCACAATGTTACTTTTCCATTTGGATCAAAATTGACTGCTGCTGTATTTCCAACCTTTTACTAATTTTCTTCACACGTTCTTTACTCTAGTATGGCATATGTCTCAAAGCCCGAATAGTAGCAAAAAGTACACAAAAAGTAGGTCAGCAGTTGCTATGCTGCTCTATCTTTTATTAACTTTTTACTTGATTTCATTTTTTTTTCCATTGACTTACACCTGGATTGACTGTACAACAACAGAATCTCATCTTCCCAACAATTTCGTACTTTCAAAAGGTATGACTTAAATCAAAATGCATTTTAACACCCACTTTGTTTACTTTTGGTGGCTGCTGGGCCTTTAAACAGTAGCACATACAATCATGGGTATGGGCTATACATCAAACAAATGAATGTAGTTTTTAGCCTTTCAATTTCTGACAATCATTGTGTTTACATGTATGATACATGTAAATTCTAGAACAGTATAATGCAGTATCTTTTACTCAGTAATCAGCACTTTTACAAATGAAGCCCAGGTTGATTGACTGAGTGATACATACGTGTAGCTTTCAACATTATATCAGTCATACCATTTTGACAGATCATTTATTCATATGTTTCCTGAGTTTTAACAATATCTGAAGTAACTTGCCCATGGACATCCCAACGAAACCCAGTGAGAATTGAATCTGAGTCATGGATTACTTATATTATACATTTACCACTGAGACATGAAGTAATCCTTGAGCCCTTTACAGCTGTTCAGTTGAATAAAACTTGTGGCATTACTAGTATCACAAGGGTCAGCTCAAGTAATATAGGAGAACTGTGAAGCCCTAAGTGACAAAACAAAATTCAGTCGCATAAGCACAGTAGTAGCTTAATCAGCTGTCTACCGGTATTTTATCCAACAGCATATTTCAAGAATTCTGCTCAATTTTCATCCTGGCCTATAATAAGGGTTTCATTCAAGATCTAGCAAAATGAGACAGCAAAAACTTCTTGCAGTATACCAGTAATCTTGAATCTACACTGCTTCTTTAAAGGTATAGCCCATGCGGTGGGTTGAGGTGAATCCCTGAAACTGCAATACATGTACATTGTTTTGAATTTTCATTACTTTACCAGTCATGTAAATTTTGTGAATTTGGCTATTGAAAATAAAATTTGTTTTATCTGATTAAGACATATGTACCTGAAAAGTGGTTGCCAAATTATGAATCTATTGGGATGGAATCACAATCATAACAGAGTCAGAAACCAAGGCTCATCTGCATCTGCACAGTCAGTATAATTCAGTATGTGTATCATCATGTAGGAGGATCCATTCACATTGGCCAGAGATGTGTAAAGTAATTATCTCCATACTCTGGAATATCGTTTACATATCATTTAACATTCTGTGCTAGAAATTTAATGGTGTTTTACTCCGCTTTCAACAGTATTTCAGTCATATCATGGCAGCATCACACAAATTCATGTATTTCCTGGGATTCACCAGTACTAAGCTAGGGCTCTGAAGTGTCTTGCCCAAAGACACTCCCATGAAAAAACCAGCAGATCGAACCCCTGACCTAATAATGTGCAAATTCATCTTTTACTCTTTACCAAATGACAAAAATTTAGACTTGTCCAAATTAAAAGCATTTGCAGACGACAATTTAATGTGGGCCAAACCATAGAATATGTCTTTGATAGGGGAGAAAATATTGTGGGAAAAGGAGAAAATGCTGGTTACCAACATTTTCTCCTTTTCCTACAATGTTTTCAAAAGGCTTATTTCTCAGGCTCGTAAAAACTCGGGATCGTGTAGTAAAGGGTTAACATACAATCCAGTGCTGTAATGACCCAGAGGCATAAACCTTTTCAGAACATTGTAGGAAAAGGAGAAAATGCTGCTGGTGACTAGTATTTACCTTTAATTCAACAATTGTTTCTCCTGTATCAAATATAAATCATGTAGATCCAATACAAGCTATGTCGTCTGCAAATGGCTTCAATCTAGACAAGTCCAAAATTTTGTCATCTGCTTAAAAAAAAAAAAAAAAAAAAACACCAAGATTCCATTGATATGTGCACTGACCAGATTAGGGAAAGATAATTGGTTTCTACGTTCAAATTTGTGTCACCCAAGAAATTCAGCCATTTTTTTTTTTTAAATGGTGCAGATTTAATTCAACACATTGAGTTTTAATTGCATTTCTAAAGTGTTACACACACACACACACACACACACACACACAACAAATACTTAGCCTTGTCCAACACTAAGGCATTTGCGGAAAAACAAATATTTCTCAAACAATGAAATTTGTCTGTGATACAAGAAAAATATTGTAAAAATAGGAGAAAATGTCGGCTACCAACTTTTTCTCATATTTCCACCATGTTTTCAAAAGCATTTTTTCGATATCTAAAAACTAGGGATTGCTAGGTAAATGGCCAATCTCCGAATAAATATGCGTCGCGTATATCCGAGGTTCAGACTACATTCATGCACATTTAATCATTATCTGCATTCTCTGTAACGAAAATGGGTCAATCGGGTGCTGCGCAAAAATGAAAGATCACTTTCATCTCACAGGTGAACGGCGAGCGACAGTATAATTCATGTATTACACACTAAGTAATAGTAAATTAGTGTGTAATATATGAATTATACTGTCGCTGGCCGTTCACCTGTGTTTCATCTTACTAGCCGATATTCGTTAATCAGAAAGTGCTTACGTATCCTTTTCCAACAGTAAATGGGGAAATCAATACAGATATATAGCGATAAATCTGTTTTTAACACAATAAATATAAGATAAACGTGAGGCGACTTACCGATTCAAGAATGCGAACTGAAATCCGCATCTGTTTTCAGACAGTTCTCTCATTCTGTATATTTACACGGAGCTTCTTGTTCAAAACAAAAGAAACAAATCCTAAAATAGACGCCCGTTTGTTCTTTCTGTGTCGCTCTTCGGCAAATTCGGTAAACGAACTTGGTTTTCTATCGAATATGATTCTCACACCGTCACACCGTCCTCCATTTTGTTTTTCGTTTACCTTAGCTCCAAGGTATCACGTGGTGTACCTACGTCATCGTTATTGATGTAAACAAAAGTTAAGAGATACCTGGTAGTATTTCTTGTAGTTTTGAAAGTAATTCTTCTGCCAGCGAATGGAACATTGACCAATCGCACATTAAGAGAGTGTCATCGTTATATTAATTTACATAGTTTTAAATGGTATGATTAAAATTTAACTTCATTTTTTTACCCCGCATTGTTTACATTTGGACTTTATTGGGACTTTAAGACGACATTTAATATGGTTTCCTGCATTTTTGTGGTATTTTGTCCATTCCATTTTTAAAAAAGCTTTTCTTACCCTTTCCCACATAATCCCAAGTCCAAATGACCTATAAGAAATATAATATGCTTTTGAAAACATCATGGCAAAAGGACAAAATGCTGGTAACCAGCATTTTCCCCTTTTCCCACAATATTGTCTATCCTTCCGTAGACAAATCCTACAGCTTGATCCAAGTCTGCAGATGCTTTAGATTTGGACAAGTTCAAACTTTGTCGTCTGGTTGGATGGTAACACACTTTATTTCATGCTTTTCTGTAGTTTATCAACAAATAATGGTGGATTATGGTTTGAAAGTGGAAACAGTAGTTCCTGCACTAGTCACTTAGGTAAACAGCTTGTGACATTCAATCGGGGGAAATATGACGTAATTTATGTACATTTACCCTATGTTTCTCGTGCTTTATGTAATATTGTAATGCGTCGTTATGTGCATTCTGTTATTCATTTGAAGGGAGTCCAGCGACCCCCCCCCCAAAAAAAAAAAAAAAAAAAAATCCAGGGAAAACCCTATGTAACTCTCTACTACATGACGACAACATTTAATAATTGTTCAAACTGAAAGCATTATGCGGGTTAAAATTGAAAAGCGACCAAATTTTCTCCTCGTCCCATGACCAAGTAAGTAAAGAACGTACATTTTCTCCTTATCCCATCAGTTTTCACAAGCCGTCTTTACAGAGCTTGTTTGATAAAGGGTTGGAAGTTTCTGTAGCTCAAGACGAGATGACAAAATTTCTTGATTTATCCAAAATCAACTGAGCCATGCTCTGGCAAAAGGAGGCTTGATGCATCCCTGTAATGCATTATACTAATCAAGCCATCATATAATTATGGATCCATATTACCTACTTTTTTAACAATCAACTAAATCATAAGGTAGATTGTTCCTCGGATATTGCAGAAAATTGACAATAGTGAAAAGTTTCTGCCCAGGTCAGTCTCTGCAGACTGCGCAGCCTGACCTGGGTCGATACTTTTCGCAGATACATTAAACCCCCTTTTCACAGAGCATGACTCAAATGCATTTTCAGACTACAATTGAAAAGTGACTCAAATGACAATATTTGATATAGACGGAGTTGAAAACATTGTGGGAACAGGAGAAATTGTTAATTAAGGGTTAACCTTATCTTTGTTCTATAATAATGTTTTTAATTTCATAAGCCTCAATTTAACCATTTAACAATCTTCATGTTTTGAAGACCCTGTAGAAAAAAAACTTTTAATGACATTGTGACAAAGGAGAAAATTCTGCTTACCAGCTCCATTTTCCACAATGTTTTCAAAAGCCCTCTTTGTCAGGATCGTTAAAACTCAAGATTGTTTAAGAGGTAACCATTTACCACACACAACAAAAGTTCAGACTGGTTCAAAATGAAAGCATTTACAAGTGACAAAATCAGTGTACGAAAAATATATTTCTTTCTCTGGTATGTTTTCAAACATTTTGTTCTTCAGGGTCATTAAAACTTGGGATTATGAGCTAAAGGGTTAACCCTTTATTAAACAATTCCTTGTTTCAACGACCCTGAAGAATGAGGCTTTTATGCTGCGAACCAGCATTTTCTCCTTTTCTCGCACTGTTTTCGACCCTTTCAAAGACAAATCCTATCATTTAAGCTACATTTAGTTTATTCTCTGCAAATTCTTTCAATACGGACAAGTTCAACTTTTTTTTTGTATGTGGGAAAGGGTTAACACGTTACCAAAAAAAAAAAAAAGGAGGTTAACGCACTTTTAATATCTAATGTCATATCACGGCAGTCAGTGCACCAATGCATGTGTTTCCTGGTTTTCTTACACCAGTACTGACTCGACTTTCTTTCCAAGTCACTGACTACTTTTTTCACATGCATCAGAGGTGAAGGTGAAAAACTGCCAGAATGTGTCAACCGGGTATCGAACAACCACCAGGTCACAAGTGAGATATGCTAACCACTGAGCTACCCGGGCAGGCCAGGGTTGTTAACTCTTTACCAAATGACAAAATTTTAGACTGGTCCAAATTGAAAGCATTTGCAGACGACAAATTAAATATGGCTCAAATGATGGAATCTTTCTCTGAAAGAGTAGAAAACATTGTGGGAAAACGTGAAAATGCCGGTTATCAGCATTTTCTCCTCTTCCTACACTGTTTTCAAAAGGCTTCTTTCTACAGGGTCGTTAAAAGTCAGGATTGTGTGGGAAAGGGTTAAAACACAAGATTGTAACCATGGTAAATGTGTAATCAATTACTTCAAAACTATACTTTTAAAGCGTAGAGCCCTTGGCACACCAGGTCCATATGTTGCTTTGGCAGTATATTTTGCTGACACTGTAGACCAAGATCAGACTTCACATTTACATGACATTCTATTAACGCTATTTGATGTCTCCCCTTATAAAATATCAATGAATGATTTCTGTCCCAATGACAATCATCAGTACATGTAGCGCAGTGTGTAGAATACAGCAGTTGAGAACAGGGGGTCACTGGTTTGAACCCAAAGCTCTGCGTTTTTTCCGAGGACTAATGATAGTCACTGCGACAAGATTCATTCCTCTCTAACCCTAATCATTGTTTTGGCGATTTCTTTTTTTTTTTTTTTTTTTTTTTTTTTTTTTGAAAAGCAGCCTGTGGCTTGGGAAGAATATTGTGCATATAAATGGTAAAAGAAACTTCAGGAAGCTTCTGGATAGGTGCACTGGTCCCCACGATATAAATGGAATAATGTTGAAAACAGTGTTTAATACCAAACTATTAATCAATCCAATGACTTTCATCAATCCTCAGAAAGACTTTGGCCAAGCTGGGATTTGGGATTACATGTAAAAACAACTTAACCGTAAGAGCCCTGAATAAACCCAACAGACATTTTAAATCTAGAAATAAGACCCAAACTGATGCAATGTCAAGGTCAGTTGTTTATCTATAATGTCTCAGCGAAATGGACAGTGTATAGATCAAATATCAGACTGCATGTTTATGCAGTCTGATCTTGATCTACATGGGCCGCAAAAGCAACTACAGTAGTGAAAGGCACTTAAAGATACTTCTACACTCATTTTCAGTCAGTTTTTAACCCATTTTATCTTTATTTTATCAAACTATAATCATTCTTATATCTTCATGCCAAATGTTGCTCCTGATTGTTGAATCAAGTACCGGTATGGCAGATAAAAATGCATTCCATTTCCTTGGGGCCATCAAAGAAATCACTATTGCCACATTTTCGGCTTTCACCCTTTTCAAAACGACAAATTTTAGCCCCCTTCCAAATTGAAGCTGCATCTGCAGACGACAAATTGGAAAGTGGTACGCATGAACTTAAGGTTTTTTGACAGGGTAGAAAACATTGTGGGAAAAGGAGAAAATGCTGGTTACAAGCATTTTCTCCTTTTCCCACAATGTTTTCAAAAGGCATCTTCCTCAGGGATGTGAAAACACGGTATTGTTTGGTAAAGGGTTAAATAAAAGATTTCCAGTACATGTATTTATCCCTTACACATTATATGCTAGTAATTTAGCCATGTTTATACAGTTAACTAAATTTTGAATCATTCTACAGTCTACCAAATTTTCACTGCTGTAAGGATGTATCGTTAAGCCGGGCTGTACCTTACCAGTATCTCTATTCCACTTAGGGCAGTTTCAAATATTGGCGAAATAAGCTCACTAGGAATCAGACTGTTTCAATCCAGTACCATCACAACTGACCCCTTACCACATAATTTTAGACTGATCCATAGGGAAAGCAGTTGCAGACAACAAATCAAATCTGGCTGGAGCGCTGGAATTTGTCTGTGAAAGGGCACAAAACTTTGTGGGTAAAGGATAAAATGTATTTTCTCCTTTTCCCACAATGTTTCAAAGTCTTTCTGTCAGGGTCATTAAAACATAGGATTGTGTAGTAAAGTTTTAAATTCTTGAAGACCAAGATTTTAACAATCAGAATTTTCTGTCAGGAAAAAAATGAAAAGGCACTCCAAGATTCCTTTTGGCCACAATCCTTTATTTCTACACTAAAATTTTGGCACTGACCAAATTGAAAGCATTTACAGCCGAAAAATGAAGTGTTGTTGAAAGGACGATTTCTGTCTTCTATTGGGTTGAAAATGTTGTCAGAGGAGAAAATGCTGGTTATCAGCATTTTCTCCTTTTCCCATAACGTTTTCAAAAGCCTTCTTTTACAGGTTCATTTAAACTCATGATTGTGTGGTTATGGGTCAATAGGACACCACTCTCCCTTTTGTCTTCTCTTAACAGCTTAGATCTAGAGATTTTAATATTGGCTTTGTCTTGAAAGACTCAGCAAAGTAGACAGAAAGATCAAAGACATTTTGAGCAGTCTGATCTTGATCCAAACAGGCTACAAAGGCAATTAAAGTTACGAAGCGGCTTTTATGATGCTCTGATCTCTGTGTACAAGAGGGCCATTAGCCCTAAAACACTCATCTGAGTTATGTAATCTAGGTTTGATAAAGCTGAAAAGATCATGGTCTTTATGATGTAAAACACATGAGTGTCACTGATCTACCTTTTGACCTACTTGACCTATTTTAGAATTTTGAATCTGGCTGGAAATATGGCCTTTACAGTGCACTTGTTTTTTTTTTTTTTTTTTTTTTTGTAAGATTTGGTCCTGTGTCCTAGTTTTTGACCCGACGTAACCCAATATCAAACTTATCCGAAATACCATCCAGAGAAACATCCTGACAAAGTTTCATGACTATCAGACTAAAAATGTGGCTTTTAGGGTTAGGTTTGTCTAAGATTTGGCACAGTGACCTACTTTTTGACCTGACATGACCAAATTTTAAAGTTGTCTGAGATATCATCAAGACAAACATTCAGACCAAGTTTCAGGAGTATCAGGATAATTTGTGGCCTCTATAGAGCACACAAGATTTTCTAAAATTTGGCCCAGTGACCTACTTTTTGACCTGACGTCAACCAATTTCAAACTTGTCAGAGTTATTATCCAGACAAACTTTCTGAGCAAGTTTCATGTTGATCAGGCTAAAAATGTGGCCACTAGAATGCACACAAGGTTATTCTAAGATTTGGCTCAGTGACCTATTTTTAAACTCGGCGAGACCGTATTTTGAACTTATACAAGATTTTATATAGACAAACATTCTGACCAAGTTTCATGAGGATCTGAACGAAAATGTGGCCTCTACAGTGCACACAAGTGTTTTCAAAGATTTGACCCAATTTCAAACTTAACCGAGATTTCATCCAGAGAAACATTCTGACATAGTTTCATGAATATCAAGATGAAAATATGGCCTTTTGAGTGCACACAGCGTTTTTCCAAGATTTGGCACAGTGATCTACTTTTTGAACCTAGGTGAATTTTGAAGTTCTTCGAGATTTCATTCAGCGAAACATTCTGACCAGATTTCATTAGTATCAGGATGAAAATGTGGCCTCTAGAGTGCACACAAGGTTTTTTCAAGATTTGACAGAGTGACCTAGTTTTTGACCCGAGGTGACCATTTTTCAAACTTGTCCAAGATATCATCAAAACAATCATTTTGACCAACTTTCATGAGTATCGGACCGAAAATGTGGCCTCTACAGGGACTGCCCCAAGGGCAACAAGGGTGATAACTCCGCCATAGAATTTTTCACTTTGCCCTTTCCGTCTAGAAAAGCGTTCACGTCGCCCTGATTTTCTTGGATAGGTGCATCTTATCATATCTCTCGCCAACACCCGGAAATAATTGTAAGTATAATCTGACCTACATGAAGCATGGCAATACATCTGCGTTGTCTTCCAACAGACACTTGTTGTTAACCCGATACTAGTAATAAATAAGTCACAGTATGTCAACTGAAGTAGCAATTGGCACTTGACATGTACACACCAACTGTGTAATGTCTGTAAACTCGGAAAAATACGTGCCGTGTCAGTAGACGCTTTCATTTGGCATGTGAAAAATAAGAAGGGAAGGTTTTATTTTGTAAAACCGGGACTGGTTAACTTTCCCTTAATTTTTGAACTATCATCCCAAAATTATTTCAGACTATTACATTTTAAGATTGAAAAGTTACCAAAATCACTGAATACTTATATTCAGCATGTCGTCTGTGGTTCATCGGCGCGTTCATGGCCGTGTGCACATGCTTTATCCACGAAAAGTTTTAATAAATATTCTGGGAAAGGGAGAAATTTTGATAAGAATTTTCTCCTTTTTCAACAATATTCCCTACCCGTTCTAAGATAAATTTCCTTGTTTGAACAATATTATTGATTGCTTTCATTTTGGAAAAGTCTTAAAGTTTGTGGTTAAAAAGCTAGAACAAGTTTGAGGGCCAAGTGTAAAACTATTGTAAGTGCACTTGCACTTGCAATGGTTTTGCACTTCTCCCAAAGTTAGCAAACTTCTCCCTATTTCAGCCAGAAGGAGAAGTCACTCGTCCCTATTTTTTGGAGCAAGGGCCGTCCCTACCTCTAAAGTGCACAGATTTTTTTTTTCTAAAATTTCACCTAGTGACCTAGTTTGTGACTTTACATGACCCACTTTTGAACCCTTCCTAGATATCATCAAGACAAACATTCTGAGCAAGTTTTAAGAGTATTGGAATGGAATTGTGGCTAGAGCTTACACAAGGTAAAAGGTGACGACGGATGTCAGACATGGTATGATCACAAAAACTCATCATGAGTACTTTGTGCTCATGTGAGCTAAAATGTGCTGGTAACCATCATTTTCTCCTTTTCCCACAATGTTTTCAAAAGTTTTCTTTCATGGTGTCATTAAAACTCAGGATCTTTTGGTAAAAACTTACAATTGACAACCTGAAAAATAAAACATGAGTAAAAAAGAATAAACTTCTCTTTTAACCGCAATGTTTACAAAAGTGGCCTACTGTGTGACAAACAGAAATCTTCAATGTGTTAAAATCGGATAACCATCAGAATGCTAAATAGACTAAGGGACATTTGCACTGAAATAGAAGAGACCTATCTACATGTATATATACTGATTCCACACTCAAGGTTGATTTTACAAAATTATTTTTCAATCAATATCTGTTAATTCAAATCTATCCAACATGAGTTTCCATTTTCTGTGTGGTCTGATCTTGATCTGCACAGTCTATAGACAAGCATAATGCTGCACTGAGTACAAAGAATAAAACTATCATTCCTGCTACCTATACAGGAAATAGTGATAAAAATAGACTTATCCATACAACATGTCGTCATTATGTGTTGTTTTCTACTGTAGTTGATTAACGGAAAAAATATTTCGTTGAGATATATACAACTGTTTACGTCTAAGACTACACTGTATATGTTCTGTGCAGCCTGATCTTGATCTACACATTGAATGTACAAAACAACATACATGTTCTCTTTGTTTGCAGAATTGAACATAACTACTACTAGAACTACTACTACCTCTACTATTTACCAAACATCACGACTTTTAAACATTTAGAAAGAAGTCTTTTGAAAACTTTGTGGGAAAAGGAGAAAATGCTGGTAACCAGCATTTCCTACTTTTGTAACAATGTTTTCTACCCTTCTTATAACAAATTTCAATTTTTCAGTCACCTTTATTTTGTTGTCTGCAAAAACTTTCAATTTAGAATAGTCTAACATTTTGTCATTAATTAAAGGGTTAAATATTGGTTAAATGGAGGTAGTTTTCATTGAATGGACAAGAAAACATTGCGGGTAAAGGAGAAAATGCTGGTTACTTTTTCCACAATGTTTTTAGGTGACTTCCTGTTCATGCTCATTAAAACACAAGATTGTGTGGTAAAAGGTTAAACAGACTTACCCTTACAGCAGGTCACCAGTATGTGTTGTTTTCTACTGTAGTTGATAAACTGACAAAATATTTGCTTTAGATGTATACCCATAATGGCTGATATAAAGTTTGTTTTCTGTTTCACAATATGTCACTGACTGTGGACCTTCTATTCCTTGTGTTTGATCCAGTAATATTTGTATGGGTCTACACTGTGTAGATATCTGGTGTATGTTGTTTGAGTTCCACCCAGCTATATAAATATTATCATATCTATCTACAGTCAGACCACGTGCACACTCCAGGTTAGTATCTCTGTAAACATTTTGAACTCTACTCTCCACATCTACACTTGTCACAGTGTTTGTACCCTGGTCACTTACAAACAGTGTAGACTTGGAATTACTAAGACAAATATACCAGGGACATTCAAACAGACGTTGTCCATTTTGGTCTGTAGAAAATGTTTTCAATATTTCTCCATGTAGACTGATTAATTTAACAGCAGGTTCTGGTTCAACAAATGACACAAATAACTGATTATCATTAAAAATAATTCCTCTACAGACTCCATTAACTTGAAGTTCTTTCTTTACAGTCGAAGTCTGTCCAACATTTACAAAAACCAATGTATTGCCACATGCAATGACAAGCTGACTTTTATCAATACAAGTAATATCCCATGGTCGTGTGGAAAGTTTTAGATAAGATAGAATACTCTTAGTGTCAACATTTACAAGTTTTACACTGAAGTTCCAATAATCTGTTAGAGCTATTCTGTATGGATCTATCATTACACTGCCTGAAATCCAACGGTCAGCTTTATCTTGTGAATGTTTAACATTGATTTGTCCTACATAACTGGCTCTGACAGATTCGGGATCTTTGTTGACAAGCTTTACATTTTCTTTCTCTTTTCTCTCCATCTCTGTTTTTCCTCCCTCCTTCTCTCTATCCACTAATGTACCGAGATTGTACATAGATTGAAGTGAATGCAGCATTTTCTCATTTTTGTGAAATTTATAATTTCTTATCTTGTTTTGACTGGATATGTCAGCCATTTTCCTTTCAAATTCACAGATCTGGGTTTCAGCTTTCTTTGCAGAGAACACCAACTGTCGCTGTTGCATGTATTGTGTATTATTTTCTAAGTTAATGACAATTTCACTGACATTAGTGATCAGTGTATCACACGCTGTAGACACTGATTGGGCAGCTTTCATATCAAACTTCTTCACATCCTGGGCTTCTTTCAAAATGGTTGTTTCCATGGAATCTAGAAAGTTGTTGATTTCTGCACGAAATGATTTCACATCAGATACAAACTGGGTATACACTGGTTGTAGGTCTTGACTGTTTTTTGTGGAAATTTTCTTTATATCTTTTAACTGCTGTAAAAGACTTGAAATTTTCTCTGTTAAAGATTTGTACTCTGGACTTGTCTCAAAGTCTTGTGCAATATCATCTATATAGTCAACAGAACAAAGTTTGTGATCTACTGTCACACAAACTGGGCAGACAAAGTTCTTATGAATCTTACAATAGTAATCCAATATTTTCCCTCTGTGTTTAGAACATACATTTTCCTGTGTCGAGGTCAGTTTCTGCGGTGGCATTTCATCTCTAGATAAAAACTTGTGATTTCTTGATAACTTTGACATTTTATGTACTGCACAACAATTATCACAGAAGAACTCCACACACTCTGCACAGTATTGTTCAGCCTGTACATCCTTGTTCAGTAATGAACAAGGGTCACACTGAACACCTATTGTTGTGTAGGCACTCCCTGTCTGATTCCTGCCTGACACTTCCATGATATGAGCTGCAAGCTGTCAATTCTATAAATAGAAAGGAAACAAGCATTAACCCTTTACCACAAAATCCCGAATCTTAACGATCTTGAGGGAGAAGACTTTGGAAAACAATGTGGGAAAACAATATGGGAAAAGGAGAAAATGCTGGCAACCAACTCTTTACCAAACGACAAAATCTTAGACTAGTCCAAACTGAAAACATTTGCCGACAGAATAAATAGGACTGAAAAACTTCAATTTGTTCTGGGATGGTTAGAAAACATTGTGGGAAAAGGAGAAAATGCTGGCAACCAACTCTTTACCAAATGACAAAATCTTAGACTACTCCGAACTGAAAACAAATCTTAGACTACTCCAAACTGAAAACATTTGCAGACGACAAAATAAATGGGACTGAAAAAATTCAATTTGTTCTAGGATGGTTAGAAAACATTGTGGGAAAAGGAGAAAATGCTGGTTACCAGCATTTTCTCCTTTTCCCACAATGCTTTCAACAGTCGTCTTTCTCAGGGTTGTTAAAAGTCTGGATTGTGTAGTATGGGGTTAAACCACATTTGACTGATTGTCTGCAACTGCTGTGAATTTGGACAAGTCCAATAATTTCTCATTTGGTAAACAGTTAAACTTAGAAACTTTGTGTTTACTGTACAAATTTGGCTCTTTATGCCACCGTAAAAAAATCTTGCATTATGTGGAAATAAGTATTTCCTTGCTTCAAACCAATCATTCTTTTCCCCACAATGTTTTACTGCAATTAAAAGTATAACCTTTGTTAACTAAGGCTATATATATATTTCCTCTCCCTTGTTTCTTTTAAATCTTAACTCTTAAAGTACAGTACCTTCCAAAACAATCGTTGCCATTGCGGCCAATGTTTTCTCTTCAGAGACCAGAACTTCAAAAAATAAACTGTCTGAATGTTTATTTTTATTGTCCGCTTTGCTACAGACAAAAGTAACAAGGTAACTGCATTTATTTTGGTCTTGTATGTAGACTGAAAATATTTGTTGGCTTTATTTCTAGATGTCAAAAGGTCAAATGATGCACAAAGACAGAAATATTACTGTAAAATTACAGTTGCCATTGAGGCAACGGTAGCTCGGTAGGAAGGTTTATCAAAACTGATTCAGAATCTTAAATAAATCAAAATTATTGATAATTGTGATTAATTATCACGTAAGTATTTTTTTTTCTCTGAAGAGAATAGATCCAGATCAGACTGAGCAAAACATGTAGCCTTATCTTGATGTACATATAACTATCTGATCTGCCACGTCAACAATAAATGATTAATGAGAACTCCACGAAGCGGAACAATAAACACCTGAAGGAAGCTTTCAAGCACACGTCACATTTGACTCCCCATCCTGTGACCTTGACCTTGGGTCAAAGCATCTGAAAACTCTTCTCTGCACCTCGTCTCATCAAGGTGTACAGATGTGTGAAATATTTTTGAAAATCAGACAAGGGTTTCAAGAGATAAGAAATAGACACAAAACTGCTAAAAAGAGATAGACAAACTTTAAGGACACTGAAAGAGAGGGCTTTTGAAAACATTGTGGGAAAAGGAGAAAATACTGGTGACCAGCATTTTTCCCTTTTCCAACAATGTTTTCTACCCTATCAAACATGGAAATCCCATTTAAGCTATACTAAATTTGTCGTCTGCAAATGCTTTCAATTTGGTCGAGTCCAAAATGTTGCTTGGTAAAGCAATAATCGTTGTTTTTCGGGAATACACACAGATATCATAGACGTACATTCCTTGCTTTTCCGAATATTACCTATATATAAACTGCAGTGATTACCTAGTAACAAAGTATTAAAGTTCCTACCAAAGTGAGACCATTATCTAACGAGTCGACTCTGCAGAACACAGACAACGGGTATTTGAGAAATTCAAAACATACTAATGCTCTGGTTGCTGAAACGTAAATTGGCTGGAACTTCATGTATGTCAATTATGTCTAGTTTTGGCAAAATGTTAACTCCTAATTTTCAGAAGACGGCAAACAATGCAAATCGAAAATCAGATAACTCAGTATTAGCATATATTTAAAAATAGGCAAAGACCAGACATATGGCGTAAGGTTTTTGACGTCATATGATTTCATTATAGTCCCCAGCAGAGATGACACAATTCTTAAAATCTCATTTGTTAATTGCCGATAGTTCGGAAATTTCCGGTTGCACTCTAAAAAATGTCTAAAAACTTCCATACTGCACGCCATTTCTTCAAGGTGCATGTGGGAAAGAGCTGACTAGTACCGTTTCCTTTCTTTCAAACAACAGGCCACAAGTAACTAATCATAATACAAGAATTAAACTTTAAAAACAATTGGAATTAGATCTATATCATCACATTATAAATATATGTATATGTACTTCATGTTTGTGAAAAGGTATCCTTTGCTCGTTTCTAAGCTTGGTCTTTTCTGATTTTATAATGACTTTCAATAATTTCTTCTAAAGTTCTGGCTACACAATCAACTTCCAGATATAAAAATTGCTGCCGGACATTTTATTCCAATCACACCTTGGTCCAATTGGTTAGTTGATTAAATGGCGTTTTACGCCATTTTTTACATTATTTCGGCCATATCAAGGTGACAGCTCACATATTCACGTGGCCAGTAAACCATTTCGACAGTGACATCCCATGTGGGTATATATCTAGTTTACCTTTCGAACAATTATTCTGCTGTATTCTATGGGTCAAAAGTAATATAATGACTTTTAATACCTGAAATAATCAAATTTATTGACAACATATTTATTTCATTCAATTTACTTCCGGGTTCTGATATCTATGCAGGACCAAACATGTCTACAAATTCTTATATAGATATCTACAGTACCTTTCAAAACTAAAAATCTTATGGCTGATTTATGTCCTTAGTACGTGATCACTTCCAACTCTTTTGTCACAGTGTTAACAGGATAAATAATACTCTTGTGACAAGACAAGGTCGGGTCTTCTTGTAACGGGAAGTCGTCATCCACAGTTGATATGGGCGTATATATTGAACTTTGAACTTAGTACATCAATCCGCCTCATGGTGTCACACCACAAATTCTTGCTACATTAAAATTAAAGTGAAATTCACCATTTTTGACCATCTTCCGTACTTTTATCGGCAAACCCACAGCTTTACTGTTTGTTTCTATCAAATATATATCTAGTGACCTAGAAGAGAAGCTAAAACAATGGCACCTCAACCGATATTGCGTTTTTTTCTTTTTTTTTTTTTTGCCATTTCACCTCAAACCCTTGAACCTAAACCGATATTGCGGGTTTTTGTTTGTTTGTTTGTTTGTTTGTTTGTTTGTTTGTTTGTTTGTTTGTTTTTTTGCCATTTCACCTCAAACCCTTGAAAAAATTACAAATTTACTCGCAGACAAAAGAAACGGTGCATGTTTCAAGTTTGGATAAGTATAGTTATATCCGTCATATGCATTTCATTTTTGTACCATGTAAAGCACGTGCGTCACTTTGTCAAACACTGGACACCTCCGGTCAATATGGGGCCTAATGTTACGTAACGTCCCAAAATGGGCAAATTGCAAGATGTGCCCGTGCAACTGCTTGTCAAATGCGAAATCGGTCAGATGAACGGCCTTGCTTTACTGTCGCCAGATTAGACCGCCACTTGGAACTGATGCACACCAGACGTCGATTCCAAACAGCTACTGCTAAAGCGAGACAGTATGGTATAAACATGGACGCCGTTCTGAGGCGTCTTCGCTGATATGTTCGGTCCACAAGACCAGGTCGGCCTTACGTCGGTAGCATTTACACTCGACGTCATCGCTTTGCTCGTCTGAACTGTAGCTGTTCCATTCATCCGCCAGCATGCTCCTGCCATAATGATGCATGGCGATGCGCGTCCGCATACGGTTCGCGTTACGAGACAATATCTGAATGCAATGGTGTTAACGTTTTGCCTTGGCCTGCAGTTTCTCCAGACCTAAATCCCATTTAACATATGTGGGATCTTCTTGGTCGTAGAGTACGATCAAAGCATCATGTAAACACTTTGCAGGAGGTAAAGTTTGGAATAAAATAGTATGGTAGAATGGAATAACATTCCTGTGCACGCCGTACAACATTATGTCGATTCCATGAAACGTCGCAGTCAGCGCAGGCTGACCTGAATCGATACCTTTGCAGATGTATTAAGCTCCCTTTTCACAGAGCATGGCCCAAATTCAAGTTTACCAACCTATTCCATGTTCGTACGACCAAAAGACGACTTTTTTGTGTAGGTTACCCTTTACCACAATACAAACTTTAAGACTCGTCCAGTTTGGAAACATTTACAGACTAAAAATCAAATATCGATTGAATAATGAGTTTTATCTTTGGAAGGTTAGAACACAGTGAAGGAAAAATGGAAATGCATGTTACCAGCCCTTTTACTTGTTACCACAATATTTCCAAAAGTCTTGTAGAATCGCGAAGACAGTATAGTTTGGTAAATTATGGATTTTGTCTTTGATAGGGTAAGAAAATATTTGTTCCCAGAAATTTTACCTGTTACTACAGTATTTCGACAAGCCCAGCAGTTGTTGTAGGGTCGTTAATTAAAACAAGGGTAAGTTATGTAAAGGATTTATAAAGGGTAGCTATCTGATATATCACATTCTTTGTTGTTTTATGGACAATAGCGGACATTTTAGTTTAGCTTCAAGGACGCAGAGAGCGCGGGTTGAGATTGGCATTACATGTTGTTACCTCCAAAAGTTTACCACTAAATTTTGTGGAGAGTATATTGTAATAAATTTGCCATGATACAAATTTTGCCGCAGACGTACTTGAAAACATCTGAATGAGATAATGAATTAATGAATAAAGTATAATTATAGATGAGATAGTGAATGAACGCCCTGTAAGTTTGACCGGCTCAAATACATGCGTCGCACACGGATAAAATATAGCACGCGAGAGAAAAAAGTCCGTATTAACACATTGTCAAATATGGTTCCAAATATGGTGTGATGACATATCTCGCACGCGGAGTGGTACATACTTATTTGCGTTATTGTTTGGTCAAAATGTTAGCGCTATAATATTCATCCGCCATTCATAAAAACGAAGTTAATACCTAAAACAGCTATCAAATTTTGTTTTATTTTGATAGCCGTTTCCAGATAAGATGATAATAACTGCAATGTTTTGTTGTTGAAACATAAACAGGTATATAACAAAAGGAAGAAAATGACCAAGGCTCGCGAGACATTGCAATATTACTAGGCCAGATGCTGTGCTCGTAACTTATACATAACATTAACTAACCCATAAAAAGGATGATAAACGTATGGTGGCATATTTCTGCCACGAGATACGAGATAGCTATCATGATAATTTTAGAGAACTATCGCGATAAAACAAACTTTCCTGGAAATGTTATCTAGATAACAAAAAGTTTCACGATAAAAATATCGCGATATTTCTAACTGTTATCACGATTTTTTTTAAGCTCGTGCCCACAGCTGACATTCACGGTATCTATAATTAGATACGGTTTCGGATCATCCTTGTCTCCTGTACAGTGAAAAACTTCCTAATTCATCCAAATGGTGATTTTTCTATTTATAGATATCGAGAAACGGGTAGAACTATGGCGATAATTTTACTTCGATGTCAGCTTCGTGCACGAATGAGAAATAATCAACATAAAATTTTCTAGATAACAAAGTTTATCGTGATATTTTTTTCAGAAAACTTTTCACTATCTAGATAAAATTTCCAGGAAACTTCGAACTATCGAATACCGAATTTTAACGACCCCTGAGAAAGAAGCCTTTTGAAAACATCGTGGGAAAAGGAGAAAATGCTGGTTACCGAATTTTAACGACCCCGAGAAAGAAGCCTTTTGAAAACATCGTGGGAAAAGGAGAAAATGCTGGTTACCAGCATTTTCTCCTTTTCCCACAATGTTTTCTACCCTATCAAAGAAAAACCGTAACATTTGAGCCACAATAAAATTGTCGTCTGCAAATGTTTTCAATTTGGACTGGTCTAAAATTTTGTCGTGTGGTAAAGGTACGAAGAATTCCACGAAAAGAAATAAGAAGTATTCCAAGTCATATAGAACAGGCTGGTAACCAGCAATTTCTCCCTTTCCCGCAATATTTTCTGTCCTTTCAAAGACAAATCCTATCATTCGAACATTTTATTTGACGTCTGCTTTCAACTTGACTTTTTTGAATTGCACCTTACCTATATCGCGGCAGCCATTGCAACTATCAATGCTTTCCCCGGATTTCTTCTATACAGATATTTCGCACAATGTTCTTACGAGGCCAATGACTGCGCCCCACCTCGACTGATTGACTGAATGTTGTTACGCCGCTTTCAACATTATTTCAGTCATTTCACATATTCATGTATTTCCTGGTTTTCACCAGTACTAGGCTAGGTCTCTGAACTGTTTTGCCTAAGGAAACTCCTACGAAAAATCCAGTGGATCCAGTGAGGCTCGAACCCGGGGCCTCCTGGTTACGAGTCCTACACTTTACCACTGGGCTATACAGGACTTCGCCCACCTTAAGACTTATCAGAACCTTAGCTTAGTACTAGTAAAACCAGTCGTCGTGATGTGACTAATGACTGGTTACCAGCATTTTCTCCTTTTCCCACAATGCTTTCAAAAGGCCTATTTCTCAAGGTCATTAAGACGCGGCATTGTGTGGTAAAGGATTACACAGCGGACCTTGTAGATCCAAGATCAGACTGCATATTCATAGCAGTCTGATTTTGATCTACATTGTAACAGACAGTCCGATCTTGACCTGCACTATGTTTAACCCTTTTCCACACAATCCCGAGTTTTTACGACATTGATGAAGAACGCATTGGAAAACATTGTTGTAAAAGGAGGAAATGCTGGTAACCAGCATTTCCTTCTTTTCTTACAATATTTTCTGTCTTTTCAATACAAAATACATCATTTGAACCATGCTTAATCTACCGTCTGCACTATTTCCGCAATGTTTTCTACCCTTCCAAAGGCATATTCCAGTTTTTGAGCGAGTCTGAAATTTCGTCGTTTTGTAAAGAGTTAACCCCTTTAGCTGACAACTTACTTACAACGGTAACCCTATGCTAACTGTTTGTCCAGCAGATATTATTCGATATAATAATGGTTACGATGCGACTCGGGCGAAATTTTAATGTTCGTGTAAAATACGCCTTTATTCTTTGTTCTGGGATGCTACTTTTCTCGTACTGGTTGGATTTTTATCACGGGAGTGAAATCAGTTTTCGATATCTTGGATTTGAAAGGTGAATTTCTTTCTTTCTTTCTTACTTTCTTTCTTTGGGTCCTGCTTGGCTCAGTGGTAAAGTGTGGGGCCTGTACCCTGGAGGTCCAGGGTTCGAGCCCCACCTGATCCGCTGGGTTTTTCGTGGTTGTGTCCTTGGGCAAGACACTTCAGAGCTCTAGCCTAGTACATGGTGAAACCCAGGAATTACATGAATATGTGAGCTGTCGCCGTGGTATGACTGAAATAATATTGAAAGTGGCGTAAAATACCATTCCATCAATCAATTCTTTCTTTTTTTTTTTATTTCTTTCTTTCTGTCTTTCGTTCCTTCCTTCTTTCTTTCTTTCCTTCTTTCACTCTCCTCCCTTTCTTTCACTCTCTTTCCTTCCTTACTTTATGCTCTTTCTTTTGCTCTCGCTTCCTGTTCTTCCCCTCTCTCTCTCTCCCTCTCTGAATGAATAAATGAAAGCTGTTTTATGGCTCATCGACAGTTTTGGTCATTTAGCGCGCATATCTGTGTTAAAGGAATGATTAAGGCGGAATCTTTTAGCTAAAAAGTTTTGAGACTTGCTGACAGTAAAAGAGTTGAATTAAGAAGGATTATGTGTGATCTTAGTATGCATAAAGGATATAATTGAGCAACAGGGCAATCCCTATCAACTCAAAAAAGTTTTGAATAATGAAGTTAAGATTGTGAAAAAAAAAAAAAAAAAAGTCTTAAATTGATAATAAAAAGTCTTTAAATGAAACAAGTTATGTGTAACTTTTAATGTGCATAAAATCTAATATTGAGTGGCTGGGCGTCCCTGCCTACTCAAAGTTTTAAATGAAAAAGTTAAAATGTGAATAGTAGCTTAAAGGTAATGAGAGCTTAAAATTGAGAAAGTGTGGACTCTCCATTGGGATCAAAACACTCCCATCAGTCCCATTAAAGAGGTCCTGTCTCCATTGAGATAAGATGCCCTCAAGAGAGCTAAAGCCTCCCATTAAGGAGATGCAAACTGGAGATAAAAAGGGTTAAGTGGTAGAAATAAAGGTTTACACAACAGGTTAAAAAGGTAATTAAGAAAATATCACAGTTTGTTGTATAGACCAATCTCTTTGATGAAGGTGATAATTGAATCAATGAATTGGCTGAAAGTCAATACAATCTACTAAAATATGTTTTATTGTAAGGTGTTCATTGCACTGAATACATTCTGGTGTATCTTCTCTGCTTAAAAGCCAGGAGAGGAGTGTGTCAACCGAGAATTTCCAATTCGAAGCCTTGTGATTATCTCCTCTTCTCGACGAACGGACCTGTAAGAGGGGAACCATTCGCCAAGGGTTGGTTTAACAGAATGAAGTTTGTTGAAATGATCTGCATCCCACTGGGATTGCCAAAGAGATTGGATGAAAGGTTAAAATATTTGTAGGGTATTTTAAAATGGGATATGGGAGGAGAACTGTCGACTTGGCAAGTTCATCGGCCTTTTCATTGCCTCGAATACCCATGTGACTAGGAGGCCAGCAAAGTACAAACGTGTTTGTATCAGAGAGAGAGGAAATTCTCTCAAGAATACCACAAATAGATTGGATTTCAATTTTCTGGTTATAGAGAGCCTGGAGTGTAGAGAGACAGAGAGAGAGAGAGAGAGAGAGAGAACAGAACAAAGCGATTAGACCGACTTTCCTCTGCTAGACTCAAAGCAAGGTAAATTGCTTTCACTTCAGCAGAAAATATTGAAGGATTGTCAGGAAGGCGACAATTTTTTCCTTTTCTGCCAAATACAGCTGCTGCTGATACAGCGTGTCCATCTTTAGATCAATCTGTATAAATGGGTTTATAGGAGTTGTGTTGTTCTTTGATTTCCTTGTACTGAGTTTCGAAAACAACTCTATCTGTGGTTGATTTATTGTAGGCTAGAAGGTCAGGCCGAAATTCAGCAGCCTTTATCAACCATGGAGGGGTACCAGGAATTTTGTTTTCAGAAATGGCATCAATATCAACATGGAGATAGTCTAGATATGGTTCCATGCGGATACCAAACGGAGGAATAGAATTTGGCTTCCTAGAAAAGAGATTTTTGCATCCTGGGTTAAAAACAATTTTGTATGTAGGGTTGGATGGGTTTGCTTTCAACTTTAACATACATTAAAGGGATGGCTTGAGTCTTCAGTGAGAGAGAGAAGGCTCATTGGCCTCTACATACAGGCTGTTAATGGGAGAAGTTCGAAAAGCCCCAAAGGGCGAAACATAAACCCTGATTGTGGATTGTGTCAAGGATCTTCAAGTGGGATTTACGGACTGAGCCATACACAATGGAGCCATAGTCTGGTTTGGAGCGAATAAGGGAGCGATAGAGACGTAGAAGAACTTTCCTATCAGCTCCCCATTCTGAATGAGCAACTGTTTTGAGAAGATTGAGTGCCTTATAGCATTCCCTTTTCAGTGCTTTAATGTGGGGCAAGAAGGAAAATTTCTTGTCAAAGATGACACCTAAAAATTTAAATTCTGATACAACTTCAATTCTTGTGTTGTCAAGATGTAGCTCCGGGTCTGGATGATGACCTCGTAACTGACAAAAGTGAACACATTTTGTTTTGGTCTTTGAAAATTTAAAACCGTTACCATCAGACCATATTTGCAATTTGTTTAAACATTGTTAAAGCTGTCTTTCAATAATGGCCTTATGGCTTGATCTAAAACATATGACGAAATCGACCACATATAAACAACAATCCACACCAGGGTTAATCGCCTTTATTATGGTGTTTATCTTGACACTAAAAAGTATCACAGAGAGGATACACCTTGTGGCACACCCATTTCTTGTTCCCTTGCATCTTACAAGGTTGTGCCAACCCTCACATGAAACAGGCGATTATTTAAAAAGGAAGATATAAAAAGAGGTAAGCGGCATCTGAGACCGAAGTCACGCAAATCCTTTAAAATTCCATATTTCCAGGAAGTAGTAGTGCAGGTTACCAGCATTTTCTCCTTTTCGAACTATATTTTCTAAACCGTTTTGTTGTTTAAACTCGTGATTGTGTGGTAAACCTGTTTCAATAACGACTTACCCTTAACCCTAGGGCTTGTTGAATAAGTTAAATGTTAAAGATCCTGTGGAAGAAGGCTTGTGAAAATATTGTCAGTATTACCAACATGTTTTCCTTTTCTCACAATGTTTTCTACACTTTCTAAAACCAATGACTTAAGCGATATTTAATTTTTTTCGTCTACAAATTCTTTGACTTAAGACGAGTATAACATTTTCCCATCTGGTATTTGGAGTTAAGGTATGACCATCCTAACACCAACCTTTAAATACAAGTGTTCAATTAGTATAGGGTATTAGAGTATTGTATTAGACATAAAATGGTGAAACATGAAAGAATTTCACCGTATCGTTTTCAAGAAAATTAAATTTCTGTTACCCTACCTCCCCACTTTCAAAATTCCAATATGGCCGCCACCACCCAAATTGTACATTATATTTTTCTCAACAGAAAAAAATAAAAGTAATCTGTCTTTATGTTTTTATTATCACCAATATGATTGCCCTCACACATATGTAAACACGATGTACGATGATGATAACGCGACAGTACGATGGTAAAAAACCACGATATTATATCGCACTTTCATCATCGTACTATCGTATTGTCGTATTTTCACCATCGTAGTATCGCGTTATCGTCATCGTTCTGTCGCGTTTTCATCATCGTAGTTTCGTGATTTTGCATTATCATCATCGTACTATCGAGTATCGCGTTTTGAATTAACACATTCAAATGCAATGGCCCTAACGGTTTTCCGTAGTATTCTGACACCAGTATTGTTTACTTCTGGTGTCACACCGGTAACTTTTTGGCTAATTGAAAATAGAGTAAAAATCACTCTCTTCGACTGGCTGCTGCTGATTCCCTGACAAAGCGGGAGCCTAGCAGTTTTTTTTTTTTTTTTTTTTTTTTTTTTTTTTTTTTATCAAATATATGTCCAATGTCCTTCACAGAAAGGTGCAGAAAATGGCATCATGAGAAATGAACTTTTTTGCTATTCCTCTTCAAACACATCACCCCTCGGAAAATGGCTGTCAGTCTAGCCCCTCACTGGTGATAGACCATACCTCTTTGCCAAGTCACAAACAAAAAATAGTCCTGATAGAAATGCAAAAAAGGCATTTATTCTCTACAGAAATAATCAAATCAACTTCAGAAACACATTTTAAACTTGCCCTATCATCTTTCATGATAAAACAGTGTGGTAGAAGTGCTAGATGTCAAATTTTCGAGTGGGACTACTTTTGGGTACTACGACCCGGAGGCATTCCGTTCTGGTGTTACACCTTCTGGCCACTACTTGACCTTCAAGTCGGTAATGAAAACGTTAAATGAAATAAAAGAAATGTGACTGGTCACGTAATAATGGCTATACTGCACAGCAAAAGGCAAACCTCGTAAATATTTACAGAGGGCAAATGCAAAACCCAAATATATAGAGGATATTTGGTTTTTTCTTCGGTGAGTGGCACAGCCACGAGTGAAAATATTACTGATGATGTTCACTCGATGATATAAATTTTGATCGTTTACCGATGAAAGAAAGAAAGAAAAAAAAAAAAAAAAAAAAAAAATATATATATATATATATATATATATATATATTATATATATATATATATATATATATATATATATATATATATATAATGCTTCTAACCCCCTTTTTGTTGGGAATTTAATCAAAAACCAGTAAAGTTGTTTTCGATAATTCCCAGTGGCGTACCCCCCCCCCCACACATAACGAAAATAGAAAATCCTTTTCCCGTTATAATCAATTAGCACTTCAGAATACAAACTTTATTCATCTACTTATCAATATATCCTGAACCCTATATCACACTATTCCTAGTTTTAACGATTTTGGGGAAGAAGCCTTTTAAAAAATATTCTTGGGAAAGGAGAAAAAGCTGGTAACCAGCATATTCTTCTTTCCCCACAAAGTTTTTTTTTTTTTTTTTTTTTTTTTTTTCTTTTCAAGAAACAATTTCAATCACTGAGACGTATCTAATTTCTCGTCTGCAAACACTTTAAATTTGGAGCAGCCAAGAATTTTATCGTTAATTTAATTTCCGGCATGGAGTTAAATGATCCTAACAGAGAAAGCCTTTTAAAACATTCGTAATCACCTTTTTCTCATTTTTGAGTCGCCTGGTTGCGTAGCAACCAGGCTCTCATTGTTATCATCTTGATCCATGGGGTGACGTAAGCATACCTCTGGCCTTGTACTGCTTCCTGTCCCAGTTCCGGTTTGCGAGACGTAACTTAGTTCCGTAATTATCCGGTGAACAAGCAAGTTTTTTTTTCCATTGTAATATTATAACTCAGACTGGTGCATTTTGTGATCATGAATATGTCTTTAAAGACTGAACTATTCAACAGTTCGAATCTTTGAAACAATCATTTCGTCCACTTGCATGTACGATAACCAATCGTTTTCACAAGCATCAAGTATAATTTGCATATATCTATGTAGCAGTCATGAAACCGTTTCCGGATACGCCTAAAAAGAAATACTCTATGACTGAAATCGTCTTTCCTGCGGCACGCTTCCATTTGTGGAAGAATTGTAAGCTTAGAACTACACAACTTTTTATTGTAGACTTTACATTACTTCCTTGCACTCGCATATTTTGGCCGAATCAAAACATTGTGGTAGTCACGATCCTTGGCAGCACTAAATCACCGCTCAGCAGGTGCTTCTTAAGATGGAATGTATATTTGAACAGCGATTCTGGTCACTTGTTAAGGATTATACGAAATGTCTTTTTCGATTGAAATGAATGGCAAAAAAAATCTTACAGGCAGTAATCTACATAAACATATGCAATAGTTCCAACATTTATAATAACCCTTAAATGTTGTTTGTTTAGATTTTGTGTGTTTATATAAGTGACATAAAATCAACGTTTAATTATAGCTGTGGGACAAATATAGATATTGTGATCACGTGTACCAGAGGTTCTTCATAAATTTACCAATTTATGAATCAATCGCAGTTGTTTGCGTGGCCCCTCACCGGCTTTTGATTTTGAGTGAATTCGGAATTCAAGTGGAAATTGCGCAGTTCTTACAACCACTAATCTGAGGGCTTGACTCTTCACTCCACCAGAATGCAAATACCCCAAAATAGATCTACAATAACCCACACAAATTACAACTTTATTTCGGTGTTTGTAAAAGGTGGACAAAACGTCTCGTAGTTTGTGAATCGCGAATATTTAGTTTATACCAAAGCAATATATAGGTCTACAGCTTTGGTGTGGACGCAGTTCTAAATCCTACTAATTAATGATTGTGTCGGTTCAACATTACGTTCAGGCCCCGTGCTTATGAAACTTGTTTGAGCTTAATCTCATGCTACAGGAGCGCATTCTTGCTCGTCTTCAGGAGTCCGACTCATTAGTTTTGTGCAGAACGATGGCAGGACAGAGTATCCGAAGAAAAGAGGTGTTGATTAAATGTCTTGCTAACAGATTTAAAATATCGTTTTCCCCATCGGAATAGTAGCTGGAAGGACATTTACATGAGCTCTTCCAGATAATATATGCTGGTAATAATCGATGGTAAAGATCGATGGTGTTCTATTTTTAAACGGAAGTTGATTGGTTGTCACGTAAACACTACGTTTCAAGGTTGGTTGCTACTTCTGTATTCATTACATTTTAAGGTAGGGGGCTACTAATTTCAAGAAAATACCACCGAAGCTAATGTTTGCGTTGATTTTGTTATTAGAAGTGCTAAAACTACTATAATTTTTCCCCCAAAATCATTTTTTGTAAACTGTTCAGGGTAAGAATTCAATTTATTTTTGTTTGCAGGATCCGGCAAACTAGCTGAATCGACATTAGCTAGCATCAGCTGTCAAAGCCTCCATGTTGTTTGTCAGTGTTCAACATCCGATTAGAATATGTACTTTTTAGGTTCAAGACGATTCGACCCAATGCAAACAATGGTGAAGATTTGGAGAATTTTGGAAAATTTTGCCCGTTTATGTAGATTTTCCTGTTTCTTTTAGTTATTTATATATTTCTGATGTTTTTCTTATTTCCACTCATAGGGCCTACATTATGATAATTATGAAACATTTATTTATCTGGATTTACTACCTATAAAACGATTTCGTTTAAAATATAAAGTTAAGTTGTAATGTATGTTTTTGCTTATGTATATGTTTTCGTCCCAAAAATATTTTAGTGAACTATGACTGCAACTAAGATTTATATCAAGGGGTGACAGGGGCTTTGGTAAATGACAACGAAGTTCGGTTAAAAGGAAGTGAAGGGTTAATTGATTTAAAGTGTAGATAATGGAAAGAGATACTGCAGAATAGCGTTTATTACACCTTTACACGGCTTTCATCACCATCACCTGTCTCCATTCACCGGAGCAAAACCCAATCAATGACAACCGCATCAGAGTCAGACCTTCTTAAGAGTCTGTGTGGGGAGCGGGGGGGGGGGGTCTTGAGCACATTAAGAAATAATGATACTAAAGTACTAAAAGTATATGAACTTCTTTAGTGACATAACTTTCTGTTTCATGGAAACCTCTAAATCATTTACTATATAGATAATTTATAGCGAACTTGCCATCTTCCAAACCTGTAGTATGTCCCATAAACCATGGCAAGTTAAGCATAATCATAATTAAGAAAAGTAATTGGGCCGAATCTTCTCATTTTCGGGGCTGAACTGTCAGAATTTTTGGGCGGAGTCTTCTCTAAAAACGTGGTTGGACATGGGCTGAATCTTCTTGGGGCCGAATCTTCTAGTATAGACCATTTTTAGATGTTGGATCGCTTACGTTCGTGAACACATTTTTAGTGCGTACTGTGCTCAGATGAAAACGTTCTAAAGCGACGTCTATAAGCATCGTCTGAGTTCAAAACTCCCGTGAGCAAAACTCAGGCTGTTGACCACACTTTTGTGCTAAGCATGAGATCGTTCTCAATATTTGTTTTAAATGCACGGGGCCAGGAAGCGACAAGAAGGGTTGAGTAGTGACTAGTTATTTCTAAAATTGATGTGTCTGAAAATTGATGTGTCTGAAAATACATGTAGACATATAGTAATGGGTTATAGGGTAACGCTTTTAAAAGGTTAAATAGAGAATCTTACATGAGTGTTTATGTATTATCATTTTTATCAAACGAGTTGACTAAAATTATATAATGTGAGCCTTGGCGAGCGTCATATTCATTTTAGTCAACGAGTTTGATAAAACTGATAATACATAAACACGAAAGTGAGATTCTATTTATCACATAAAACGAATGACAGTCAAATAAGTATCCTGCATCATCACCTTCAGCCTTTATACCGTTCACGGGTCCATGTTTACAGTTGCAGTTCAGTTTTAAATGTGTACATACACAAGCAGATAGCTCTTTGACATCTACACCGAAAATAGAATAGAATAGTTACTAGAGGAGATAATTCCACCTATTTCCGCAATATGGTTGATTTTAAAAAACTTCAGCTGCATTTTTTTTTTTTTTTTTTTTTTTTTTTTTTGTTCTTTGTTTTATTACACATATAAATAAAACTTTCCACGTGTATACGCCTTAGCAACTGACGTCAATTTTCCGCGAAACGGCGAAATAGTATAAATTCCGGCATGTGCTGTGGTGGTTTCTCAGGCTGCACATGCTCATGGCTAAAAACTGATCAGAACCGGGACCCAAAAAACGATAATACACTAGTGTATTATCAAAAATAAGTCATGGTTTAATACACTGCTGGAGGAGGTTTTATGTGATAAAAGATATTAATTAGCGGTTGCAAGCTTCGAGATTTCAAACAGGCCTGAGAAGGGGGGACGCAGAATATATATGTCAGCATTTTTTATCGTTCTCAAAATTGTATTTATTCATTCCAGTATGTCAAAACCATGACGTAGACCAGCGTAGTCAGCTACGCTGATGAAAGTTATGGGCACTGTATAGTAGTGTCTCACTGTATAGTAGAGTCTCCAGTCCAGCGGACATCAAACTTGGTTGAAATACTGCACATGTTGGAAATTGGTTGCCCCTTGTGAAAATGTGGCTCACTAGGCCAGACATAAGAGAAAGGTTGTGTGGGCTTCAGAGGCCGACGGTCACGTTATTGGGCCATATTGTTGGCTTGTGCTGTAGCAGCGACATTTCTAATCATTGCTGTATTAACGATGACAGTTTATAGCACCTGAATTAAGAAAACCTAAGTAGCAGGGAAGAAAAAGTTAAAAAAAAAGTTTTCTAAGGCATCTTTAAAAACACCATAAAATAATTTTGAATATGGGGACAATTTCTCCAGAATTCAATCTAGGGACAATTTCTCCAGGGGAAGATTTCTCATGCAGCCACCCAGAGGCCTTAGTTTTGCCCAGATTCTTTTGACGCATTAAGCTAAGGAGGAACTGCAAATAGCGATAGAGCTTCATCAGTTATTTTATCTTGACAATACCTTTTGATAATCTTTTCTTTTTTTAACTGAAGTCACTAGGGTAAACGACCAGGTCACTTTGGACTTTTCAAAGCCGATACTGATACATAAAGCACAATTCTCTCTACATATTTCTTTTTCGTGTGAAGTTTGATATTTTTGTTTGTAATGTTAGTATGACAGTTCAGAACCTATGCTTGCATATACCGATTTTGCGGTCAGGTTACTTCGTATCTTGAATACTGTTAATGGATTTTTGTTTTGAAATTAAAAAAATGGTGATGTAAAGCAGGTGAGTTTACACACCAATACACACCAGGCGACTCTCAGGACTATCAGTCCTTTGATCTTAGGATATGTTCTACCTTTTCAAGGACAAATCCCTCTGTATGAGCCAAATTAAACTTGACACCCTTAAATGCCTCCAATTTGGACGAGTGTGGAGTTTTTTCGTTTGGTTCAGAATTAACCCTTTCAAACTTACGTCCTAAAGACCCCGGGGAGGAGATTTTTGTGAGAAAGGGAGGCAATCGTCTTTACCAGCATTTTCTTCCTTTTCCACAAGGTCATCAACCCTTTCAAAGTAAAATCTGATCATTTGGATTACACTTAATCTGGTGTCTGCACGTGCTTTCAATTTGAACTGGTTTAGAGTTCTGCCTTCAGGTTCAATTTGCCTGTCCTCAGTGCGTTTATCTTTTACCATTGTTGTTGATTATAAGAATGTTCCTCCCATTTCCACAGTGTTTTCATCCTTTTATTGTAAAATTCATCGTTTATCAATTCTTGTTTCGTTTCTCTTATAGGCTAAGCCCCGACAGCTCGGTATGCAAGTAACGCAGTGGTTTCGGTTCGAATCTCGGCTCGTTCAAAACTTTCTTCTGGAAACCATGAAGGAAAAATGTGTGAAATTGATTTACGAGCTGAAAAACAAAACAACAACGACAACAACATGGAACGCATGACTAGGTGCTCTCGCCACTGTGATGTTGGTGAAATAAGGAAAAAAGGTTTTAACACACTTAAGGAAACCTTTACTAAACAATCCCGCGATTAGATGACCCAAAAGAAAATGCATACATTTTGTTGTGGCAAAGGAGAAAATTCTTGTAACCAGCGCCTTTCTCCTTCCCCACAATGTTTTCTACCTTTCAAACACAATTACATGTCATATACAAGTGCTTTCGATGATCATTGTTTCGACGATAGTTATATATGAAAGCAGCCAGCTGCTTGGGAAGAATATTGTCTGAAGTACCGGTATACAACACTCCAGCAAAGCACAGATAGGTGCATTGGCCGCCTCGATAAAACTGAGATAGTATTGAAAACAATGTTAAACGCAATAAAAACAAACAAACAAATGCATTCAATTATAGTGCATCTCACATTTGTTTTTTTGTCCGGCAGAAGTTTCTTTTTTTTTCTCTAATTCTCATGTTTTTCGTTTTCTCACATCTAGGCTTAGAGTAAGCGGTAACAGTTTCATAACAGTGAAATAGTTTCAAGTGTTGTATCGTAACCAAGGTGTTCAGGATTCACAGGCGAGGCAGGTAGTATAGAAGTGTCATTGTTTAGGTACCACACCACCGTAGTATTGAGCGTGTGAACCCCACAACTTTCTCATGCTATTTAATTGTTTTTTATACCCTACCATATATGCTTTCCATAAGGGTTGTTTTTTCCTTTGTTTATTCTATACCTTAGTCGTGCTATTTGAAAAGTGGGCTTAATGTATCTGCAAAAATTTATTGGCCCATGCAGGTATGCACGGAAATCTGACATGAATCGAAGCCTTTGTCGTATTTGTAAATTTTTTTTGCATGTCAAAGGATTATGGTACCTCCTGAGTTAGTCTGTTGTTCGACAAAATCGATCGTACGGATCCATAGATATATGTTGACTTGTTTTGAATATTGCAACCCAGAGAAGCATTAAACCTCCTTTTCCAAGAGTGTCAATAATTTCTCTTGTGGGTCTTGAAAAAAAAAAAAGGCTTCTAGGGTAATTGATAACGACATGAATTGTGTAAACCAGGAGGTCCCAAAATGGGTTGTATCCGTGGAATCGTCAATGGCTAAAAGTGAGATAATACTGAAACCGATGTCAAACGTCATAAAACGAACAAATGCTTTAAATATTAGAGCTCTAACGGGAGCCTGTTTTTATACGGGAAGAGGCTATGCTGTAAGGAAGGAGTGATCTCCCGTAACAGTGTATCTCACATTTTTGTCGGGTATTTTTGTTTTATTATTCTCATTTTTATTTCCTTTCTTCTGATATAGGGTTTACTGTAAATGTCCTTTTGTAATAACTTAATAGTTTTAAGAGTTGTATTCGTTACCGAGGTGTTAAGGGTTCTATCCTCACAGGCAAGTAGAATGAAAGTGTCATCGCGCAAGGCACTACAGTGCCGTAATATTGAACCTGTGAAACCTTTGACTTTCTCATGCTGTTTATTTGTTATTATTTTTTTTTTTTATTTCCTTCCATAAATGCTTTCCATGATTTTTTCTGCATGCCCAAGGACCATTCAACCTGATGATTCAGTCGTTTATTCGACAAAATGGATAGTATAACTCCATAATTTTAGGCTGACTTATTTGGAATAATGCAACCCAGCGATGCATTAATCTCTTTTTCACAGGGCGCCGGTCATTTGTCTCGTCGGTGTTGAAAGGAAAGAAAAACAGATCTTCTGGGATAATTGATTAAAGAGTGAATTTTATAAACCAGGATGTCAAGAAAGAGCTTGTATCAGTAGAAACGTCAATGACTATCGCATTTCTTTGGGCCCTGGAGAGAGAGAGAGAGAGAGAGAGAGAGAGAAAGAGAGAGAGAGAGAGAGAGAGAGCACACAAAAAGGGGTACTATCGTAGCGGGAAAACGGAAGGCGTGAATATCAGTTCGATCCCTCCAGCAGCCGTTTTTATGTCATTATCGATTTGCCGAGGCATTTTTCCCTGCTGTTATTCTAATAGAGTTCACAGAAAGCAGAAACTTGGTGGCAGGCTTGGACTTAATGACCCAGTAGGTCACAGATCGGTCCGACCTCGGTGGGTTTCTTTATGTCCAAAGCAAGTTTATCGTGCTCTCAGTCCTATGGATTTCACAGGAAACCGGACACTAAAAAGGCGTCAAATAGGCTCTACGGAATTGTCAATAGCAATGGCTTCTTTTTCAACTGGAATACTAATAGATTACACAGTAAGCAGGGGGACATGTTTAAGGACTAACTTACAACTGGAATACCAATAGATTACACAGTAAGCAAGGGGACATGTTTAAGGACGAAGTTGCAGCTTGGACTTGGTGATCCTGTATCTCTTTTGGGTCTCTTTTGGGTCCGTATCCACAAACAGTTCCAGATAGCATTCTTATTTCTATTACAGATTTAGAAAGTGACGCAGTTTCTGATTTTCTTAACCATTCAGTTTAGCCAATTAGAAATAATGTTACACTGAAAAGTCTTAACTCTTAAGAATTTGGACTAAGAGTATAATTAAGAATGATCGGTAAATGAGGACCGAGGAGCGGGCCTTCGTGATTATTTCCCGGGCAAACCATCATTTGACGGCTCTAGTGCTGGTAGATAACCATAGAATTTATTATGCAATTAATTCGATATAGGCTATTTTACAGATTAACTCTATATTAACCAAGTGCTATCTAACATTGTGCATAACGCAAGGTTATACTTCAACTCTGCATAAATATACATCATTCTATATCACTGCAATATTCTGGCTCCAACCGTATTTAAAGGTCTACCCGGATGAGCTTAGGCCGCACGGTCACTTACCGAAACTTTCAACAACATGTACAAATAAACTATGAATAAGTTTTCATTTTATTTTAAGGACACCATTCTGGGTCAGTCTTATAAAACTATATTATATATTAGCCAATCGAAATTCAGGCAGTGTGATCAATTACCGAAACTCTTAACAACATTTACAACCGAACTATGAATGTATATACTTTATCTTTACATGCAATTAAAAATTTTTGCTGTGCTTCTGTAATTATTTAACAGCATCAAAATATCGAATTTCTGCCTTTATTCCTAAAAAGTAAAACAAATTCTGTTTCTAATTTCGTAACAAAAACTGACTTCTTTCAATCAACACTTGGTAAACGAGATCTTAACTGGTCGAGGCACACTTGCAACTGAATCGATTCCGGATCCGAGCACCAGTGAATCGTTGCATTCTTTGCCAGGACAACACACCATGTTTTTCGAAGTAAACTTCGATCCAAGTTCTCCAATAGAAGTAAGGTCAAACAGTCTTTTCTAATCTCATTCTTCTTTCCGAGTCCAATTTCCAACTGAAATTCGCACCAGCCATGATTAGTTTTAACTGTAAACAAAGTGTTGCAATGACAGTCATGTTCAAAGCATAAGCCTGGAAAGATAAGTCAATGGAGCTATCTTCAAAATGGTTGCCTATGTTGTGGGTATTCAGGTCAATGGAGTTATTTTTTCTGAAGTGAATGCTTTTCAAACATCTGTATTCTGGGTACGCAAAGTTATTTCATAAAAAATGATTTGTTGGAGTAGCCACAAAATGGAGAAGAACATGACAATACCTAAATGATTAAATCTCCAAACTCTTTCATCCCAACAGGCAAAAAGAGAGGTATTCACAAATAGCATACATCAAGATCAGACCGCACAGAACATGCAGTCTGATCTTGGGCTATATCCGCTAATTATAAAATCAAGCCTACAAGATAATAAAAGTTTCTCATTTTTAAGTCGATTGTATTTTAATGCATCTCCGTGATTCATTATACTAAGCAAGGCATCACATAATTACATACCATTAAAATATATTTTGTCTAAAGATAGGCTGAATCTAGAAGAAGAGTGGTCCTTGGACCTGCAGAAAATTTACAAATAGCAAAAGTTTCGACCCATGTTAGCCTGCGCAGTCCGTGCAGCCTGACATGGGTGGATACTTTTTGCAGATGCATTAAGCCCTCTTTTCACAAGGCATGGCTCAAAACTTTATTTGGCACTAAATGAGTTACAGAAGAATTGTACAAGATATAATTACAGGGTTGCGCTCCGAGACACATTGTGCCTGGTATTACTTCCAAATTATCCAAACGATCCTCGTATGATTGTTAGTCATCTACATGATCATACAGTAATAACAACATGCACAAAACACACATGCAAATTGGACTGATAAGCCCATTTTATCCTGAAAGCATTCACTGTCTACAAATCAACATGCCAAATGATGGACTTGGTGTTTGAAAGGTCAGACAATATTGTGATTAACAGCATATTTTCCTTTTTCCACAATCTTTTTAACTGCCTTCCTCAGGGTCGTTTGGCCCTTTCCAAAACAACTCCATAATAAGCGTTTTGTATACATTGTTGGACAGGAAGATAGCACTGGTAACCAGAATTTTCTCCTTTACCCACAATGTTTTCTACTCGTGCAGAGACAAATCCTATCATTTCAGTCATTTTCCATTTATCTCCTGTAAATGCGGCCAGTTTGGACAAGTCTAAAATTGTGTTGTCAGGTAAATTGTTAAGCCTTTACAATACAGTTCTGGCTTTTAATGACGTTGAGGAAGAAGACTTTTGAAAACATTGTGTGAAAATAAGAAAATGCTGGTAACCAGCATTTTCTCCTTTTTCCACAATGTTTTCTAACCCATCAATGACAAATTTCGTCAATTGGGTCTTGCAATTTGGTACAGAATTAACCCTTTACGACACTGTCCCGACTTTTGTCGACCGTAAAGTGGAAGGCTTTTGAAAACATTGTGGGAAAAACAGACAATGCTGGTAACCAGCATTTTTTTTCTATATTTTCCACAATGTTTTCTACCCTTTCAGAGACAAATTCAATCATTTGAGTCAAATGAAATTTGTTGTCTGCAAATGCTTTCAATTTGCATGAGTCTGAAATTTTGTTGTTTGGAGTTAACTCTTTAGCATACCAGGGATCGTAAATTATATACGATCCGGCCTGATCACACGTAGTTCATTGTGGAAAACATTGTGGAAAGGATAGCTAAATGTGTATTTGCTTGCAAGAGGGAATAAGTATACCCGTCATATGTAGAACATTGCGGAAAATACGCAGAGAAACTCATAAGACTGACAGTAAAAGATACTGTAAGTCAATGGAAAGGCTGATATTTTTATTACATGGGTACAAATATCATTACTTTTAAGAGGCTGAACATTCCTTGGCTACTGATAAGTCTTTGTATTTTGTTAGATGGCAAAATATGATGGAGTGAAAACAGAGTTGTGAATACTAGTTTATGTAGAAAGCGTATGTATAAGGCCATAAATAGAAAAAAGCTGACAGCTTGCTGGAAAGAATATTTTCTTTCTAATTACAGAGATAATTGCATTATGTTGGCAGTGAGAAAGAGTTCATCATTCTGTATTTTTAACTCTTTACCACACAATCCAGACTTTTAATGACCCTGAGATAAAAAGCCTTCTGAAAACATTGTGGGAAAAAGAGAAAATGCTGGTGTCCAGCATTTTCTCCTTTTCCCACAATGTTTTCTACCTGTCTCATGCCAAACTTCAATTTTTTAGTGACATTTATTTTGTCGTCTGCAAATGCTTTCAATTTGGACCAGTCTAAAATGTTGTCGTTTGGTAATGAGTGAAAACTGACATGTTTTAACCGGTTGAAAGCTCAGTGATGATATAGGCTTTGCATTCTGGCAGCTCTGGGTTTGATTCTTACTAAAGGCATTTTGTTTTTGTGGGAGTGTCATTGGGCAAGACATGCTAAAACCCTGGCATAGAACATGTGGAATTTTGGACACACACGAATAAGAGATATGCTGCCATAATTAAATAATGTTGAAAATGGTATAAATACTGTTCAGTGATTAAAAATAAAGTAACACAGTGGCAATGCAGGAGGATATCTATTATTTATAGTAACAAATTATTGCTCCTCAAAAAATCAGTCTGTTAAGGAGAGTTCCCAGGTGTTAGCTTTCAATTTGGATGAGTTCGATGAGTTCGATTATGTGTCTGATCGGACCAGAACGACTGGAGTTATTTAGAGTTCGATTATGGGTGTAATCGGACTTGAAGGACTGGAGTTATTTGCCCTTGAATTAAAACAAATTGCTACATTTGACTTTGTTTACACTCTAGCATCTACAAATTTAAACCAGTCAGCACCAAACTTGGTCAAAATATATATGACCATAAGATCTTTGATGAGTTCGGTTTTGGGTGTAATCGGACTAGAATGACTGGAGTTATTTGCCCTTGAATTAGAAAAATTGCTTTATTTGACTTTGTTTACACTCTAGCATCTACAAATATTAACCAATCAGCACTAAACTTGGTCTAAATATATATGACCATAATATCTCGGATGAGTTCTATTATGTGTCTAATCGGACCAGAACGACTGGAGTTATTTGCCCTTGAATTAAAAAAATTGCTACATTTGACTTTGTTTACACTCTAGCATCTACAAATTTAGACCAATTACCAATCAGCACCAAACTTGGTCAAAATATATATGACCATAAGATATCGAATAAGTTTGATTGTAGGTCTAATAGGATCAGTTATTGCTGTGTCATGGAAAAAGGGTGCTTGATGTATATTGTGGACCAATATCTCTTTACCTACAGGACAAAACGTCATGAAACTTCACCTTTTTATTGTTTATTGCAAGCCACAGACAATAGTTATTTGTTTTTATTTCATGAAATGCCATGTCATGAAAAAAGGGGGCTAAATGTTTAATTTCGTCATGGACCAATGACCATCTGTTTGTCCATCTTTCAGGACAGATATCTTCTAAAATCCTTAACAAAAACTAATAGAAATTCATCCAGGTGTTCCTAATGATGTCCGCTGATATTTATTGGTTTTTTAGCTCACCTGAGCACAAAGTGCTCAGGGTGAGCTATTGTGATCGGTCAATGTCCGTCGTCCGTCTGTCTGTCCGTCCGTCCGTAAACAATTACTAAAAATTCTTCTCCTCTGAAACCGCCAATCAGATTTCAATGAAACTTCACAGAAATGATCCTTAGGTGATGCACTTTCAGAGTACTTCAAAGATTTGAATTCCATGAAGAACTCTGGTTGCCATGGCAACCGATAGAAAAAACTTTAAAAATTGTCTTGTCCCAAACTGTAAGAGCTAGAGCTTTCATATTTGGCATGTAGCATCATCTAGTGGCTCTCTACCAAAATACTTCAAATTATGGCCCTAGAGATAAAGAAGGAAATCTTTAAAAATCTTCTTGTCGCAAACCGTAAGAGCTAGAGCTTTCATATATGGCATGTAGCATCATTTAGTGACACTGTACCAAAATACTTCAAATTATGGCCCTGGTGTTAAAAATTGGCCCTATGTTGTGGGGTCTCGGATTTCACATAAAGAAGGAAATCTTTAAAAATCTTCTTGTCCAAAACCGTAAGAGCTAGAGCTTTCATATTTGGCATGTAGCATCATCAAGTGGCCCTCTACCAAATTACTTCAAATTATGGCCATAGTGTTGAAAATGGCCCTATGTTGTGGGTTCTCGGATTTCACATACAGATAAAAAAGGAAATCTTTAAAAATCTTCTTGTCCCAAACCATAACGGCTAGAGCTCTCATATATGGCATGTAGTAACATCTAGTGGCCCTCTACCAAAATACTTCAAATAATGGCCCTAGTGTGGAAATTGGCCCTATGTTGTGGGTTCTTGGATTTCACATAGAGATAAAGAAGGAAATCTGTAAAAATCTTTTTGTCCCAAACCGTAAGGGCCAGAGCCTTCATATTTGGCATGTAGCATCATCTAGTGGCCCTCTACCAAAATGCTTCAAATTATGGCCTTAGTGTGGAAATTGGCCCTATGTTGTGGGTTCTCGGATTTCACATAGAGATAAAGAAGGAAATCTTTAAAAATTTTCTTGTCCCAAACCGTAAGAGTCAGAGCTTTCATATATGGCATGTAGCATCATCTAGTGACCCTCTACCAAAATACTTCAAATTATGGCCCTGGTGTTAAAAATTGGCCCTATGTTGTGGGGTCTCGGATTTCACATACAGATAAAGAAGGAAATCTTTAAAAATCTTCTTGTCCCAAACCGTAAGGGCTAGAGCTTTCATATTAGCATGTAGCATCATCAAGTGGCCCTCTACCAAAATACTTCAAATTATGGCCCTAGTATTGAAAATGGCCCTATGTTGTGGGTTCTCGGATTTCACATACAGATAAAGGAGGAAATCTTTAAAAATCTTCTTGTCCCAAACCATAACGGCTAGAGCTCTCATATATGACATGTAGCATCATCTAGTGGCCCTCTACCAAACTACTTCAAATAATGGCCTTAGTGTGGAAATTGGCCCTATGTTGTGGGTTCTCGGATTTCACATTGAGATAAAGAGGGAAATCTTTAAAAATCTTCTTGTCCCAAACCGTAAGAGCTAGAGCTTTCATATATGGCATGTAGCATCATCTAGTGGCCCTCTACCAAAAATACTTCAAATTATGGCCCTGGTGTTAAAAATTGGCCCTATGTTGTGGGGTCTCGGATTTCACGTAGGGATAAAGAAAGAAATCTTTAAAAATCTTGTACGAAATCGTAAGGGCTAGAGCTTTCATATTTGACATGTAGCATCATCTAGTGGCCCTCTACCAAAATACTTCAAATTATGGCCCTAGTGTTGAAAATGGCCCTATGTTGTGGGTTCTCGGATTTCACATACAGATAAAAAAGGAAATCTTTAAAAACCTTCTTGTCCCAAACCGTAAGGGCTAGAGCTCTTATATATGGCATGTAGCATCATCTAGTGGCCCTCTACCAATATACTTCAAATAATGGCCATAGTGTGGAAATTGGCCCTATGTTGTGGGTTCTCGGATTTCACATAGAGATAAAGAGGGAAATCTTTAAAAATCTTCTTGTCCCAAACCGTAAGAGCTAGAGCTTTCATATATGGCATGTAGCATCATCTAGTGACCCTCTACCAAACTACTTCAAATTATGGCCCTGGTGTTAAAAATTGGCCCTATGTTGTGGGGTCTCGGATTTCACATAAAGAAGGAAATCTTTAAAAATCTTCTTGTCCAAAACCCTAATGGCTAGAGCTTTCATATTTGGCATGTAGCATCATCTAGTGGCCCTCTACCAAAACACTTAAAATTATGGCCCTGGTGTGAAAATTAGCCATATTTTGTTGGTCTCGGATTTCACATAGAGATAAAGAGGGAAATCTTTAAAAATCTTCTTGTCCCAAACCGTTAGGGCCAGAGCTTTCATATTTGGCATGTAGCATTATGGTGTTGAGTCTTCTTGCAAGTGGTTGTGGGAAAGAGGTTGATCACCATTATATCTTGAAAAGAGTCAACTCAATACTGATCTGCTAAAATATTAATTAATTTCTTGAGCATCTCTGCAACAATTACAGTAAACTTTGCTTATTACTACTCGTATATTGCTTAATACGATATATTGCTTATAATGACGTTAATCCCTTGGTCCCAACAGGGTCTCTTTTTATAAGAATATACATCAGTTAAAACGATATTCAGATAAAAAGATATGATTTCTTCGGTCCCCTGAGTATCATTATAAGTGGAACCCTATTTTGGGCTGTCGCAGATGTCAACCCGTACCAGGTATGTGCCACTATTGGGAAACACTGAGTCTTTTAACTGCTTTCTGCAATTATTGTCTAATTGTTGTCAACTTTTCATTTGCCTGTCTATCAAAAGGTCATTGAATATCTAATTTATTTTTGGACGTACTCATAAAAAAGGTATAATCACAATATTAAGACTGAATATCAAGGCCATATCTGTGAATGATGGCTTATATGCATTTAAATTTCACCAACACCTTCTGATAATTTACAATTTATATACACCAATAGTGTTGGATTTGGGTCTTTGTATGGGTACTGACCGCGTTGTTGATGACGTTCTCAGATTATTTAACTTTTTTTTTTCTTTTTTTTTTTTTTTTTATCTTTTACAATGACTTTTGGTTCTAGAATGATTGTCTGTTTCTTTCAACTCTGCTTTCCATGTCAGCTGCTCAAAAAAAAAAAAAAAAAAAAAAAATCAACCCAAACACAAAGCCTGCAACTTAATTGGCAACAGTAGCACTCTACCAAAGTGCATCGAATTGTGACCTTAGGAGAAAAAAAATAAGTGCATTGTTGTTGGATCCCAGTTTCCACAACCAAATAAAAGATCTTTTAAAATCTTCTTTCATCCAAACATTAACCCTAGAACTTTCATATTCAGCATGGACTGGTAGATAGTTATGCTCCCGTAAGGGCGAGCATATAGTCGCCACTTCGTCTGTCTGTCTGTCCGTCCGAAGCGATTTCTCAACAAGCACTTGACGGCTCTTGTTTGCTAATAGCATTTACCAAATTTCTTCCTTGGAATCACAAAAAGTCCTTTGTAGTCACAATGTGGGATCAAATATGTAAAGAGTGTATTCTTGGAATCCTCCTGTTCCATATTGTATGGCCCACAACATACATTTGGCATGTGATTCTGTCTGAAAACCCATTATCAGCTCACCTGAGCATAACATACTCATGGTTAGCTTTTATGTATCCTTGAATATGCGTCGCCAAAATTCCACTGTTTATTATAAGTATCATAATTCGAGCATAATCTCGATCCATCGCCCAGAATGTTTGTAAGGTTGTGAACATGAACACACTCAGCAACCACAATTCTGGCTCAGTCATACTCAAAATTTCCCTGAATGTTCATAATGACCTAAGGACAAATCTGATCAAAATGGGGACAAGCTAAAAGCATCAAAATAGGGGATCTTGATGACAATTCCACTGTTTACACTCTAGGGCCTATAATTTCGACTATCATTTTCTTACCTGCTCTGATTGTTGGTATTGTCATATGGATGAATCATTTTCAAAACTAAAACATTCCAGCAAAAAACAAGAGGCAAGTGGCCATAACAATGACAGCTGAGTTGCATTTCAGGTGAGCGATTTAGGACCATCATGGTCCTCTTGTTTTCAAAAAGCCGGCTAAATACTGTTTAAAGTTATGACGTAAGACTTGTTGTTACATATGTTTAAATTCTGTAAATATCCTAGTGAAGACGTAAGCCTAAATATAAATAAAGATTTTTTCAATGAAACTTATACGTATTGTGACAGATTTATTTTCATCTATTGAAAGTATTTGTTGACGTAGAATTACAATTCGGATCAAATTTTGGGATTTGTCCAAAGGGTTAGAAAATATTGTGGGACAAGAAGAAAATGCTGGTTACCTGCATTTTCTCTGTATTCCACAATGTTTTCAAAAGGCTTCTGTATCAGGGTCGTTAAAAGTTAGGAATGTGTGGTAAAGGGTTAATAACCTCTTTATCAAACGGCAAAATTTTAGACCCGTCCAAATTGACAGCATTTGTAGATGGCAATTAATTGTGGTGCAAATGATGCAGTTTTCTGTTGAAAGGGTGGAAAACATTGTGGAAAAGGAGATAATCTTTTATTACACAATCACTAGTTCTAACGACCCTGTAGGAGAAAGCACATGGAAAAATTGTTGGAGAAAGGAGAAAATGCTGGTAAGCAGCATTTTCTTCTTTTTCCACAACGTTTTTTATCCTATCAGAGTTCTTAACCCTTTACAACATAGTCCAACTTTTAACGAACCAGAGGTAAAAGGCTTATGAAAACATTGTGGGTTAAGGAGAAAATGCTGGTAACCAGCATTTTCTTCTTTTTCCACAACATTTTTTATTTTATCCTGTCAGAGTTCTTAACCCTTTACAACATAGTCCAACTTTTAACAACCCTGAGGTAAAAGGCTTATGAAAAGATTGTGGGTTAAGGAGAAAATGCTGATGACCAGCATTTTCTTCTTTTCCCACAATGTTTTCTACCCTTTCCAAAACAAAATTCATTTTGTGATTACCATTTATTTTGTCGTCTGCACAGGCTTTCAATTTGGTCAAGACAAAAAATTTTGTCGTTTGGTAAAGAGTTAAATATGCACTAGATTTGAAATTATCGTTTGCAGATGTTTTGAATTTTGACGAGTCCATAATTTGTTTTGTAAAGGGTAAAGAGTCCAGATTTGTGATCAGGAAATCCTTGTTTGATCCCACCCGCTACATTGGTGGTCATGTGCCAGTGCCCTTTTTGGCAAGGTATTGCAGAACCCAGAATATTGCACTGGTGAAAGCCTTGGGGATGGGAATAAGAAGACTATTGTCTGAATATGACTGAAATACTTTTGAAAGCAGTCTTACCCTTTACTAAACAACAAAGTACTGGACTTGCCAAAATTGAAAGCTATTGCAGACATCAAGATAATGTTGACCTAAAAATAGAAATCCACATTTTGAAGGATACGGAACAACAGGAAAAGGAGAAAATTCTGATAATCAGCATTTTCTCCTTTTCTAACAATGGTTTCAAAAGTCTTTTTCGTTAGGTGGTTATAACACGGGATTGTGTGGTACAGGACTAACCCTTGACCGAACGACAAATATTAGACTCTTCAGAATTGAAAGTATCTGCAGATGATGAACTCTTTACCAAACAAAAGAACTTTAGACTTGTCCAAATTGAAAGCTTTCATAGACGGCAAAACAAAGGTGGCTCAAAAAATGGAAATGGTCTCCTATAGGACGGAAAACATAATGGGGGAAAATGTCGTTTACAAGCATTTTCTCCTTTTCCCACATTGTTTTCAAAAGCCTTCTTCCTCAGGGACTGTAAAAGTTGGGATTGTGTGGTAAAGGGTTATACCAATTTAACTTTACCTGACTTTGTATTGGAGTTTAACGCCACTTTAACAGCTTAGGTCATATCATGGCACTCAGTGCACCTATGCGTTTCCTTGCAATCTCACACCAGTACTAATACAACTTCCTTTCCGATCACTGACTACTTTTCTCACTGGGTTTTCCATGGGAGTGTCCTTAGGCAAGACACTTTAGAGCCCTAGCTTAGTGCCGTGAAACCCAGGATGTATATGAATGAGCAAGCTGTCATCATGATACGACTGATAATTTTGAAAGCAGGGTTAAAATCAATCGCTATTAAATCAAATTATCTCCCTTTTTCATACAATAGAATTCAGTAGAGTTAGCTCCCTTTGTTCACTTCAAAATCATTTTGTTTGTATACGAGTTTAACGGCACTTTAACAACATAGGTCATGTCATGGTGGTCACTGCACCTATTCATGTGTTTCTGGCCTTCTCACTCCAGTGCTGATACAACTTCTGTTCCGAGGCACTGACTACCTTTCTCAAATGCAACAGAAGGGAGAGGTGAAAAATTGCCAGAAAAGTTTGCCTCAGCTGTGTATCAAACCCACAACCATCCGGACACGAGTCGGATATGCTAACCACTGAGCTACCTAGCCAAGCAAATCATTTTGTAGAGCTATAATGTTACGCAGGTTTCTGCTATGATTTCCATCAAACATGTTGCAGGCTTTTCCAAGATGACAAATGAAAAATGACCCAGAGGATGGGATTTTGTCTTTGTAAAGATACAAAACAATGTGCAAAGGGAGATAATGCTGATTGGTAGCATTTTATTTCTCTTTATTCCACAGTGATTTCAAAACTATTCTTCCACAACCCAATCAAACCTTTAACAATGTTGAGTTTAACACTTTACTAAATAATCCTGTGTTTTAACCACCCTTGGGAATTAGACCTTTGAAAACATTGTGGGAAAACAAGAAAATGCTGGCTTTTTATTTTCCTTTTAGACAATCTTTTCCATGTTTTCATTGGCAAATTTCATAATTTTAGCTGTATTTATAATTTTAGCTGTTTTCTGTAAGTGCTTACAATTTAGACAAGTCTTAAATTTTGTTGTCTGGTTAGGAGCTAAATGACCCTCAGTAAGAAGCCCTTTGAAAACACTGTGGAAAAAGGAGAAAAAGCTCATAGCCAGGATTTTTTTCTTTTTTGTTCCTTTTCCCATCATGTTTTCAAAACTTATATTTTTTCTCTGGGTAGTTACAACAAGGCTTTTTGTGTGCCTTAGACGTTTTCCAAACAGTCCAGATTTTTAAAGACCCAAATAGAGAAGCCTTTTGAAAACATTGTGGGTGAAAGAGAAAATGCAGGTAACCAGCATTTACTCTTTTGCCCACTATGTTTTCAGTGATGATGAACATTAAGTCCAAATTGAAAGCATCTGGAAACAACAAATATGGCTCATAAAATGCTGGTTGTGGGGAAATACATTTGGGGGCATTTTGTCTAATCTGACTCTTCAACTTACCTGATACTAATAAGACAAAGTCTAAATTCCATACTCAAATATTCGGTGCACGACATTTCGTCGGAAGGGTGTTTCGTCAAAACCCATGTGTTTTAAAATACCGATTGCTAAATTCCTATATTTTATTTCATGAAAAACTCTGTCTGGGACGAAGATTTGAGCCACAAATCATCTGGATTAGGGTAAGGGTCAGGGATTGTTTTCGACGAACATGGTTTTCGACGAAATGTCGCGGATCCCCAAATATTGGGTCTTTTCATTTAAGTCTTTCATTGGGTGCGGGACAACTCTCCCCAAAGACAACTCGCCCAAAACAACTCACCCCCAAAAAAATCGCTACAAGAAAACTCACCCCACCTTCACGAGACAACTCCCCCCTCTTCTATCTCTGTCAACTGTAGGTAAATGAGATAGGGGTGTACAATTGTAATAGATCTACATGAATACATAGAAAATATTTTTATTCTCCCGAATTTCAATCGATAAAATGCACAAATGTTTTGAACAATCCAGTCATACTCGGGACATCAAGCCAGAACCCGTTCACTTGAGGTGAACGGTCCTTTCCAAGTTTCTGCCTTCTTTCCACAATATCATCTACTTTGCCGAGCCCCAAGAGCTCAGGCGGTACCGTACAGGACTTGAGAATAGTGAGTTGATCCCCGGTTTGTCTGGTTCGATCCCCGGCTTGTCCGGTTTTTTTTTTTTTTTTTTTTTTTTTTGCGAATTGATGGTAGTCATTGCGACAGGTTTCATTCCTATCTCACTGCTGACCAGTTTCGATGATGTTTACGTGGGAAAGCAGACACTGGCTTGGAAAGAATATTGTGCGGAGTACTTGTAGAGAAAACTCCAGGAAGCATAAATAGGTGTACTCGCCACCGCGATTTAACTAGAACAATGTCTAAAATGGCGTTAAACACCATACAATCAATCAATCAATCAATTGTGGGTGAATAAGATAGAAGTATGTTTTCTGAGTAGTCTAAGATCCTTGAAAGTGGTCTCATTGTGACATAATTTATTAATGAACACTTTGATGCACCTACACTTTAATGATGATTATTGGCGTTAAATCATGGTTTAATAATGAGAGTGACTGAAACTTTGACACTCCTCAGCCGACGCATTACTGACCATAATCTGAGGCAGATTTCTCGCTTGTGTTCCGTCATATTTTTAAACAGAGCAACCGCCAGAATTTAAACTTGGTAATAAGGAAAACTTTCTTTTCGGTGATTTTTGGCCTCTAACCAGAGGAAAAATTTACGATCCCTACTCTCACCTCTGATGCATGTGAGAAAAGTAGTCAGTGACTTGGAAAGCAAAGAAACATGGGTTGGTGCACTGACCGCCATGATATGACCTAAACTGTTACCAGTATGTTCTCCTTTCCACATAATGTTATACAAAGGCCTATCTTCTCTGGGCTGGTGGTAAAGAGTTAAAAGGGGCCATTCAGATGTTTATGATCGCTCCAAACTAAAAAAAAATGTTTCCGCATTAAGTAAGTAGAGAGCTGGCCAGCCATCAGTACAGAAGGGTGATGTATGCAATAAACATATATACTTTTAGTGTTTTATCCCTAATGGACTTTGTAGTCCTAAGTTTTGACGAACCTGAGGAAGATGCCTTTTGAAAACATTGTGGGAAAACGGAGAAAATGGTGGTAACCAACATTTCTCCTTTTCCACAATGTTTTCTACTCTATCAACCATGAAATCCATCGTTTTGCCACATTTAACTTGTCATCTGCAAATGCTTTCAAATTGTCTGCAATTTTGTAGTGAGGTTACGGTAATCTCAGATGTTTGTCCATTATGTTGTGTCCCATTCAATTAAGTATGATGACGTCATAATTGATCACATGAAAGTAAACGGAATTACAAATTGTAAATGAACCAATCGGTCATTTGAATGCCAAATGTTCACCAGTTTACTGTAGGTAACTTACAGAGTAGATGGACGTTTTGGCCATGGACATTTTGGCCAGAAACATTTTGGCCAGCTGAAAGTACAATGTAGGACGTTTTGGCCAAATGTTGTTTTGAAACAAACAGAAAATTGACTTACGGCAAAACGTTTTGACCAAGGTCAGCCTTGGCGGACTGCCCAGGCTGACCTGGGTCGATACTTTTTTTACGGATGTATAAGCCCCCTTTTCACAGAGTACGGCTGAGATAGTTGCAATAGATACAAACCTTTTTGAAGAGATTATGGCAAAAGGAGCAATTTCTCAGAAAAATTCTCCTTTTCCCTCCATATTTAACCAAATAACCCAAATAAAGAAATAGACATAATCAAACTGACTACAGAGGAGTGATTGGTGAAATATGCCCGCCAGGGGAGCTAGGTGCTTAGTGTATTTGACTCGTGACCTGGAGGTTGCGAGCTCGAAACTGACTAAAGGGGTGTGATTGATGAAATATGCCCGCCAGGGTAACTCAGTGGTAAGCGCTTCTGACTCCTGACATGGTATTTGCGAGTTCAATACTCAGTAGATGCAATCTTTCTTTCCGGGGAATTTTCGCCTGTCACCTCTTATTCATGTGGGAAAGGTAGTCAGTGACTTGGAAAGAACGTTGTATCAGTACTGGTGTAAGAAAGCCAGAAAACACATGCATAGATAAGCTGTTGAAACAGCGTTAAGCTCCGATACAAACAAACAAATTGAATAAATATAAGAGGGGAGGATTGGTTTGGTTTGTATTGGAGTTTAACGCCATTTTAACAGCTTAGGTCATATCTTGGCGGTCAGCGACGCACCTATCTGCTTCCTGGCTTTCTCACACCAGTACTGACACAACTTTCTTTCCAAAGCCACTGACTACTTTTCTCACATGCATCAGAGGTGAGAGGCGAAAAAACGCCGGAAAGAAAGTTTGCCTCAACCGGGTATCGAACTCGCAACCACCAGGTCACGAGTCCGACACGCTAACCACTGAGCTACCCGGGCGGGCATAAGAGGGGAGGACAATGCCCTCTATCCTCTCACAATGATTCAGTAATTACATACTAAATGAATGAATAAAAAATATCATACTCCAAGCATCATTTTGGAAAAAATATCTTAATCCCAACTAGTTTCGGGTATTTCAAACCTTTATCAAGGGATATATTGTTTTCTAAAGTTGATGACATCAATGTCACATGACATCAATGGCAACAACGAAAAAATAAAAGGCAGTTACTTTGCCAAAAAAAAAAAAAAAAAATAGTGTATCAACAGTTTAAGTATATTTAATGCAAACAGGATCCAAGAAGATGCTAAATTACAGGGAAAATGCATTTTTAAAGCTTAATATTAAAATACCTTTAATAACTATCATGTTAAATGAAACTTAAAGCTGTATGACACCGCTACATTTAGCACGTAACCACTCGAAAAGTTTTCACAAACTCAAAGAAATTTGTAGGCACCAAAGTTACTTAAATGGTTGACACTAACCCTGAAAGAGTAGAAAACATTGTGGGAAAAGGAGAAAATGCTAGTTACCAGCATTCTCTCATTCTCCCACAAAGCTCACAAAAACTCTCTTAGTAAGGCTGTAAAAATCTGGGAATGTGTGGCAAAGAGTTCAGAAAACAAGTGAAAACTTTTAAGTAAAAAAAAGGGCATAACTGGGCCAAAAATGTTTTGATGGTTACCTACCCTTTTGACAGTAAACCCTTTACCAAATGACAAAACTGGCCCGAAACTTTTCGCTATTGGTTGATTTTCTGTATGTTCAAGGACCATCTACCTCATGATTCAGTTGGTTGTTAGACAAAAGATTTTATAGATCCGTTGTTATGTGATGACTTGCTTGCATCGCACAGATGCATTAAACCCCTTTTACCAGAGTATGGCTCATACGTATGTGTTATAGAGCAAACATACGTATGTGTTATAAAGCAAACATACATATGTGTCATAAAGCAAACATACATATGTGTTAAAGAGTGAAGAGAAAAGAAATACTGGTACACAATGAATTCCTCAGGGAATGAGTAGAAAAGAAGTAATACGAGGGTCAGTCAAAAATAAGTGAGCACTGCCTCATAACTTTTTTATTTTTTTACGTAGGCTAACAAAACTTGGCACGATTGTTCATTAATGTCTCGTGCAAAATTTGCGCGGGAAAAAATAACTTTACATGACGTCACGTAAATATGACGTCATTTACAAAACTGTCATGGCGGACGGTGCGTTCACGCTGATGCGCGACGAACAAGTAACATATATTAAGATTGAGGCTAGGCGGGGTAAAAGCGCGATAGAAATTCAGAAAGCGCTCGACGAAGTAGGTTCAGAGTTTCTACTTCCATATAGTTCTATCACCCGATGGTTTGTACTTCCATATAGTTCTATCACCCGATGGGTAAGACAATTCAACAACGGGCGAAATACAGTTAGCAACAAGCACCAGTGGAAAATGTTGCAAAACTGCTGAACGATGACAGAAGATATTCATGTGATGAAATTGCTCATGAGTTGGACATAAGTCACGGGTCAGTTCATCGAATTTTAAAGGAACGTCTGCAAATGAGAAAGATCGCGGCCCGATAGGTGCCCCACATGCTGTCGGAAAGTGAAAAACACCGACGTGTAAACATTGCCCGTAAACTTCTAAAAAGATATGGTGAAGATGGCGATGAAATGTTACAACGAATCGTTGCAATCGATGAGACATGGATTCGGTCTTTTGAACCCGAATTAAAGCGCCAAAGCAGTGAATGGCATACAAAAAAAACTCCCCAAGACCCGTAAAATTCCGTCGAAGTCAGAACTGTGCCAAAATGTTGATGATCTTTGCGTATGATTTTCGTGGAGTATTGACGGCACATAGGGTACCAACTGGTGAGACTGTGGATAAAGAGTACTATAAGATGTATATTAGAACAATACTTCGTCCAGCAATACGCCGAAAGCGCCAAGAGATGATTGACCGCACGCCGCTAATTTTACACGATAACGCGTAACCCCATAAAGTCAACGTTGTCAAGGAGCTGCTGGAGTCATATAAGTGGGAAGTTCTCGATCACCCCCCCTACTCCCCTGACTTGAGCCCCCCTGATTTGATTTGTTCCCAAAACTTAAGGAGCCCTTACGGGGAATACGCTACGAGAGTTTGGATGAACTTGAGTGTGCCGTGAACAGCGAGGTACGACGAATCAACTTTGGTAGATTAGCAACCGGCATCCAAGCGTTGCCAAAGAGATGGAATTCTGTCATCCAGTCCAAGGGAGATTACTTTGAGGGATTATAAGCACGTAATTTGTTTACCACGTAGTTTTAAAAAGTTATTAGGCAGTGCTCACTTATTTTTGACTGACCCTCGTAGTTAGCTTTAAATAGTTTTTAATTTATCAAAGAAGGACAAGAGGGCCATGATGGCCCTGTATCGCTCCACTGGCTTATAAATACAAAGCATAAATAGTAAACATTTCAATTCTGAGCCAAATGATTTCAAAATAAAGACTTAAGTTTTCTCTGTATAAGCCCATGTAAAAGTTGAGACCCGCTGGGCAAAGCCATTTTTGATCCCAGAGCTATAATTAGTTGAACCTTGGTAGAGGTCCACAAGATAAAGCCACAAGCCAAAATAATACAAGTCTATGCTGTAAATAAAGTGATTTTCAAGTTTTGTCCATATGAAGCCTCTGTAAAACATAAGACCCCTGATGCAAGGCTAATTTCAAATAAAAAATCAAAACAGGAAGATTTCTTAAGTTGTCACTATGTAAGCCCATGTAAAACTTGTGACCCCTGCGGCGGTGCCAATTTTGACCCCAGGGCTAAAGTTTTGGTCCACTTGGTAGAGGCCCACTAGATATAGTTACATGCAAAATTTGGTAGCTCTAGGCCTTATGGCTAGGTTCAGGAAGATTTTTAAAGTTTTCTCAGCATGAGGCCAAATTGACCCCAGGACTGTAATTTGGGCACTTTTGGTAGACCCCCACTAGATCAAGCTAAATGCAAAATTTGGTAGCTCTAGGCCTTATGGCTAGGTACTGGAAGATTTCTTAAGTTGTCACTATGTACGCCCATGTAAAACTTGTGACCCCTGCAGCGGTGCCAATTTTGACCCCAGGACTAAAATTTTGGCCCGCTTGGTAGAGGTCCACTAGATATAGCTACATGCAAAATTTGGTAGCTCTAGGCCTTATGGCTAGGTACAGGAAGATTTTTAAAGTTTTCTCTATATAAGCCTATGTAAAACTTGTGACCGCTGGGGCAGAGCCAATTTTGACCCCAGGGCTATAATTTGAAGAAACTTGATAGAGGTCTACTACATAAAGCTACATGCCTAATTTGGTAGCCCTACGCCTTATGGTTTCAGACAAGAAGATTTTTAAAGATTTCTAATATTTTTCAGTTTTGTTGCCATGGCAACCAGAGTTTTTAAAGGAATCAAATTCTTTCAAGAAATTCTAAAGAGGACCATGGCAGGATCATTTCTGTGAAGTTTCATGAAAATTGGAAGGGTAGTTTCAGAGAAGAAGATGTTTGAAATAAAAGTTAACGCACGGACGGACGGACGCACGGACGGACGGACGGACGGACGGACGCACGACGGACACCGGGCCATGACATAAACCCGCTGGCCTTCGGCCAGTGGAGCTAAAAAACTGAGGGCTGTACTCATAATAATTCTTAATACATTCAGCGTTCTGTTTTTAAACTCCAAACTAGCAATCTGATTGGCTGAAACATTCTGCAACAGCCAAACAGATGGTTAGACCTAGAATTAAGATTTATAATTGATTTAAAGGCTTTTTTACAGTTTTTTACTTTCATACCAAATTTGAAAATGATTAATCCCTGTTTTAAGTAAGCTGATAGCTGGCAAACCATTACTCAAGAAGAAAGATAAATGTTAGAATATTTTTCAGTGATATTTCTTGAACTCTTTACCAAAAGATAAAATTTTAGACTTATCCAAATTGGAAGCATTTGCAGACAACAAATTAAATGCCACTGCTATGACCGAATTGGGTTTTTGAAAAAATAGAAAACATTGTGGCACAAGAAGAAAATGCTGGTTGCCAAAATATCATATCAAGTATGAAAATGTTTGCAAGCCAAGTTGATAACCCTTTACTAAATGATAAAATTGTGGACTAAACCAAATTGAAAGCATTTGGAAATGGCAAATTAAGTATAGCTCAAAGAAGTATTTCTGTCTTTGATAGTGTAGAAAACAGTGTGGGAATAGGAGAAAATGCTGGTTACCAGCATATTCTTCTTTTTCCACAATGTTTTCAAAAGCCATCTTTTTTTATAATTATAAAAAATCAGGTTTGTGTGGTAAAGAGTTAACTATCACAATGATGACAAAATGCAATCACAAAGACAATGTTGTTGCTTGTGCTACTTTCAACAAGTTTGTTGTCCCAAAACTTTTGATATAAACTGTTCATCTTCAACCAATTTCTCCATGTTGATACCCTGAAAATACATCAAAATAAAAATTTTGCCATCCCTCTAGCACCAACATACACAGAATTCTTTAGTAAATTAAAAAAATAAAAATGAGTTGTCATGATTGAAAACAAGAGGGCCATGATGGTCCTGTATCGCTCAACTGGCTTATAAAAATAAACCATAAATACTAAACATTTCAATTCTGAGCCAAATGGTTTCAAAATGAAGACTTACAAAGTTTTCTCTGTAAAAGCCGATGTGAAAGTTGAGACCCGCAGGGCAAAGCCATTTTTGATCCCAGAGCGATAATTACTTGAACCCTGGTAGAGGTCCACAAGATAAAGCCACATGCCAAAATAATACAAGTCTATGCTGTATAGTTTTAAATAAGGTGATTTTCAAGGTTCGTCCATATGAAGCCTCTGTAAAACATAAGACCCCTGATGCAAGGCTAATTTAAAAAAAAAAAAAAAAAAAAAAAAAAAAAAAAAAAAGTGATCCAGATTTGCTAGCCCTTGGGTTTGCGGTTAGGAGCAAAAGGATTTTTTGAATTTTCACCCTATAAGCACATGTTTATGACCAAATTTGGGAGTTCTTGGCCTTATGGCTAGTAACAAGACGGTTTCTGAAGTTTTCACTCCATAAACCCATGTAAAACTTGTGTCCCCTGGTGCAGGGCCGAACTTAATCCTAAGGTTGTAACTTGGGCCCTCTTTGTAGTTGTCCGCTAGATAGTGCTATAATTATGAAAAATTTGGTAGCCCTAAGCCTTATGGCTATGTACACCAAGATTTAAAAGTTTTCCCTATATAAGCCCATTTAAGTCTTGTGAACCCCCCCCACCCCCCCAGCATGAGGCCAAATTGACCCCAGGACTGTAATTTGGGCACTTTTGGTAGACCCCAACTAGATCAAGCTAAATGCAAAATTTGGTAGCTCTAGGCCTTATGGCTAGGTACTGGAAGATTTCTTAAGTTGTCACTATGTACGCCCATGTAAAACTTGTGACCCCTGCAGCGGTGCCAATTTTGACCCCAGGACTAAAATTTTGGCCCGCTTGGTAGAGGTCCACTAGATATAGCTACATGCAAAATTTGGTAGCTCTAGGCCTTATGGCTAGGTACAGGAAGATTTTTAAAGTTTTCTCTATATAAGCCTTTGTAAAACTTGTGACCCCTGGGGCAGAGCCAATTTTGACCCCAGGGCTATAATTTGAAGAAACATGATAGAGGTCTACTACATAAAGCTACATGCCAAATTTGGTAGCCCTACGCCTTATGATTTTAGACAAAAAGATTTTTAAAGATTTCCAATATTTTTCAGTTTTGTTGATATGGCAACCAGAGTTTTTGAAGGAATCAAATTCTTTCAAGAAATTCTGAAGAGGACCATGGCAGGATCATTTCTGTGAAGTTTCATAAAAATTGGAAGGGTAGTTTCAGAGAAGAAGATGTTTGAAATAAAAGTTAACGCACGGACGGACTGACGGACGCACGGACGCACGCACGACGGACACCGGGCCATGACATAAGCCCGCTGGCCTTCGGCCAGTGGAGCTAAAACTTGCAGACAATTTAAATATGGTTTGAATTATGAGATTTGGCTTTGAAAGAGTAGAAAACAGTGTGGGAAAAAGGAGAAAATGCTAGTTGACAACATTTTCTCCTTTTTCCACAATGTTTTCAAAAGCATTCTTCCTCAGGGTCATTAAAAATCTGCACTGTGTAGTAAAGGAATAAATACTGTGAAATGCCATCCCTAACAGCTTTTTTAATGACAGCAACAGCTCACTTATTCTCTTTTTTCCTGGGTTATTCCTGTACTGGACTGGATCTCTGCAGTGCCTTGCCTATGGACACATCATAACCCGCACCATCAGTGGCAATCAAACAAGGATAAAAAATCAAAAATCTTTAAAACTGAGCACAGGAATCAATGAATTAGTGTAAATAAGTGTGTGTTCACAAAAGAGCATTTTTTTTATTCTAATTTAACCTTTACCAGACGACAAAATTTTGGTCTGGTTGAGGCTTTAGCAGACGACAACTTGAACTCTTTACCACACAACAAAAGTACTTACAGACGAAAAAGTAACCCTTATCCTGCTGAATAAGTTAAATGATACCTTCAAGTTGATTGTAAAAACCCAAAATGTTGCTATTTCAAAATTTATTTTGGGGTAGAAATATCTCCTTTTGGACAGTGTAGATCCAATATCAGATGCACACTCTGTGCAGTCTGATCTTGGATCTACTGTCCACAAAAGAGCATTGAGTCATTTAGCAGCCTAAGGTTTTAATATGGCTGTAATGAATAATTGGATTTGTCTATAAAAACATGTTTTCTCTTTTTCCATAATATTTTCAAACTGTCCTAAAATAAATCCTATGATTTTAGGATGTAGACTTGTCTAAATTAAAAGCATTTGCAGACAACATTTCACCTGTGAATGAACTGATGAAATTCCTCTTTGATAGGGTAAAAAACATTGTGGAGAAAGGAGAAAATGCTGGTCACCAGTATTTCCTCGTGTTCCAACAATGATTTTTCGAAGGCTTATTCCTCAGTTGTACGAACATGAAAGTTCGTAACAAATGCATAGCTCCAATATAATCTGCTCCGGCTGGGATTCGAACCTGTGCGGCAAATATGCACGTTTATCGAGGTTTAAAAGACCAATACACTAACCCCTGAGCTAAAAAGATTTCTCCCTAAAACAGTTGTCAGGTATTGATTTTATACGGGAAGAAGCTATGCCGTAAGGAAGGAGTGATCTCCCATAACACTCTGGGTCATTTAAATTTAGGATTGTGTGGTAGAGGGTTTCTACACGACATACTCACAGTTTCTGTATTTAGGCCATGTAACATGTACACCACATCCTCTGTTGAGACATTACTGCTGGCCCCTTTGGCGTAGGGACAGCCACCAAGCCCTGTTATAGGTGTCAAACCACTGGTTTTCTGCCATATTGAAAATAGATTGAAACTGACCATCTTTGAAGCTTCACAAATCGCTTAATGGCAAAAACTTTGGGTTTACTGTCTCTTGCTCTCAAAAGTACAGTCATTGTCCTTCAAAACAATACACGAAAAAAAAAAAAAAAAAAAAACATGTCAACCGATTTCGTTTTTCGCTACATCCCAATCAATACAGGCACCCTAGAAATTGTCCTCCCAAAAACACCTGTTCACAGCCATGACCCCATTTTTTTTTCTTCCACTGACACAAAATAGTCCAATAAATATATGATAAAATCACGTCTAAATGGTCCCCCACTGCCCAAATTTGAAGCAATTCTAAATTATATAACACCAAGCCCTCTCAGCTCCAAGAAACAATGCAACATAAGTGCTACTTCAAAATTTAATATTGGACTACTTTTGACTACTAAGACCTGGAAGCAATCTCGCAGTGGTGCGACACCTATATAAAAAGGAATTTAACATCCAAGTCAGTTTTTTTCTGCCTTTTGGCTGAATCCGGTTATTGCAACAAGAAAACAAAAGGACCATGATGGTCCTAAATCGCTCACCTGAAATGCAACTCAGCTGTCATTGTTATGGCCACTTGCCTCTTGTGTTTTGGTGGAATGTTTTAGTGTTGAAAATGATTCATTCATATGACGATACCAACAATCAGAGCAGGTAAGAAAATGATGGTCGAAATTATAGGCCCTAGAGTGTAAACAATGGAATTGTCATCAAGATCCCCTATTTTGATGCTTTTAGCTTGTCCACATTTTGATCAGATTTGTCCTTAGGTCATTATGAACATTCAGGGAAATTTTGAGTATGACTGAGCCAGAATTGTGGTTGCTGAGTGTGTTCATGTTCATGTTCACAACCTTACAAACATTCTGGGCGATGGATCAAGATTATGCTCGAATTATGATACTTATATAATAAACAGTGGCATTTTGGCGACGCATATTCAAGGATACATAAAAGCTAACCATGAGTATGTTATGCGCAGGTGAGCTGATAATGGGTTTTCAGACAGAATCACATGCCAAATGTATGTTGTGGGCCATACAATATGGAACAGGATGATTCCAAGAATACACTCTTTACATATTTGATCCCACATTGTGACTACAAAGGACTTTTTGTGATTCCAAGGAAGAAATTTGGTAAATGCTATTAGCAAACAAGAACCGTCAAGTGGTTGTTGAGAAATCGCTTCGGACGGACAGACAGACAGACGAAGTGGCGACTATATGCTCGCTCTTAAGGGAGCATAACTATCCACCAGTCCATGCTGAATATGAAAGTTCTAGGGTTAATGTTTGGATGATAGAAGATTTTAAAAGATCTTTTATTTGGATGTGGAAACTGGGATCCAGCAACAAAGCACTTATTTCTTTTTCCTAAGGTCACAATTCGATGTACTTTGGTAGAGTGCTACTGTTGCCGATTAAGTTGTAGGCTTTGTGTTTGGGTTGATTTTTTTTTCAGCAGTTGACATGGAAACCAGAGTTGTTCATGAATTCCAATTTGTCAAAGGGCAATACAGTTGATCTTGCTTAGTTAAGCGACTACGTTTATTAAGCCAACACTTTTATTAAGCGATAGGAATTCCAATGTCTCTGTTGAAATATATAAGACTAGCTGGAATTGAATGCTCTATGGATTAAAGCCTTTATGCTGAGCTAAATCCTATGTTGTTAGTACTTATTACAATCGTCTTAGTGAGAGTATTGTAATGGGTTATTACCAACAAAGGCTTTTCTTAAAAGTAAGGTATTATTTGAGTGCAAAAAATGTTGCCACTCCATGTAATCTGAATAAGTTTTTGTTGCATTAAGAGACCATTTTCTAAAGTGACCAATTTTGGCAGTCCCTTGAGTGGTCGCTTAATAGATGTTTTACCCATACAAAGACCCAAATCCAACACTATTGGTGTATATAAACTGTAAATTATCAAAATGTGCTTGTGAAATTTAAATGCATATAAGCCATCGTTCACAGATATGGCCTCTATATTCAGTCTTAATATTGTGATTTTACCTTTTTTATGAGTAGGTCCAAAAATAAATTAGATATGCAATGACCTTTTGATTGACAGGCAAATGAAAAGTTGACAACAATTAGACAATAATTGCAGAAAGCAGTTAAAAGACTCAGTGTTTCCCAATAGTGGCACATACCTGGTACGGGTTGACATCTGCGACAGCCCAAAATAGGGTTCCACTTATAATGATACTCAGGGGACCAAAGAAATCATATCTTTTTATCTGAATATCGTTTTAACTGATGCATATTCTTATAAAAAGAGACCCTGTTGGGACCAAGGGATTAAGGTCATTATAAGCAATATATCGTATTAAGCAATATAGTAATGAGCAAAGTTTACTGTAATTGTTGCAGAGATGCTCAAGAAATTAATTAATATTTTAGCAGATCAGTATTGAGTTGACTCTTTTCAAGATATAATGGTGATCAACCTCTTTCCCACAACCACTTGCAAGAAGACTCAACACCATAATGCTACATGCCAAATATGAAAGCTCTACGCTGCCCTTAAGGTTTGGAACAAGAAGATTTTTAAAGATTTCCCTCTTTACCTCTATGTGAAATCTGAGACCAACAAAATATGGCTAATTTTCAACCAGGGCCATAATTTTAAGTGGTTTCGTAGAGGGCCACTAGATGATGCTACATGCCAAATATGAAAGCTCTAGCCCTTACAGTTTGGGACAAGAAGATTTTTAAAGATTTCCTTCTTTATCTCTATGTGAAATCCGAGAACCCACAACATAGGGCCAATTTTTAACACCAGGGCCATAATTTGAAGCATTTTGGTAGAGGGTCACTAGATGATGCTACATGCCATATATGAAAGCTCTAGCCCTTACGGTTTGGGACAAGAAGATTTTTAAAGATTTCCTTCTTTATCTCTATGTGAAATCCGAGAACCCACAACATAGGGCCAATTTCCACACTGGGGCCATTATTTGAAGTATTTTGGTAGAGGGCCACTAGATGATACTACATGCCATATATGAGAGCTTTAGCCCTTACAGTTTGGGACAAGAAGATTTTTAAAGATTTCCTTCTTTATCTCTATGTGAAATCCGAGAACCCACAACATAGGGCCATTTTCAATACTAGGGCCATAATTTGAAGCATTTTGGTAGAGTGCCACTAGATGATGCTACATGCCATATATGAAAGCTCTAGCCCTTACGGTTTGGGACAAGAAGATTTTTAAAGATTTCCTTCTTTATCTCTATGTGAAATCCGAGAACCCACAACATAGGACCAATTTCCACACCTGGGGCATAATTTGAAGTATTTTGGTAGAGGACCACTAGATGATGCTACATGCCATAAATGAAAGCTCTAGCCCTTATAGTTTGGGACAAGAAGATGTTTAAAGTTTTTTCATTCTGTTGCCATGGCAACCAGAGTTCTGGTATTTTGAAAGATCATTTCTGTGAAGTTTGATTGAAATCTGATTGTTAGTTTATGAGGAGAAGATTTTTTTTGTAATTGTGAACGGACGGACGACGGACATTGACCCATCGCAATAGCTCACGTAGAGCACTTCGTGCTCAGGTGAGCTAAAAATGAGCCAGAGAGAAATCAGGCCCATTTTCAAAGAGAAAACTTTCCTTAACATGGTTGTTTTTGCAGCCAACACCTTAAACAAGAGGGCCATGATGGCCCTTGATTGCTCACCTGAGTCAATAGGCCAAATTTCACCCCAGGGTCATAATGACCCAATTTAAAACTCATCTGGATATTACTATGACAAACATTCTGACCAATGGTCAGGTCAATTGAGCTGAAAATGTGGCCTCTGGAGTGTCCAAAATGTATTTCTTCAATTTGACCTAGTGACCTAGTTTATGACCCTATGTGACCATATTTCAAACTCATCCAAAATATCAAGACAAACTTGTTAACAAAGGTTCAGGCAAATTGGGCAAGAATTGCTGCCTCTAGAGTGCCCTCAAAGTATTTCCGTAATCTGACTTAGTGACCTGGATTATGACCCTATGTGACCCAATTTCAAACCCATTCAAGATATCATCAAGTCAAACATGCTGACAAATTTTCAGGACAGTTGAGCAAAAATTGTGGCCTCTAGAACGCCCACAATACATTTCTTGAATTTGACCCAGTGACCTAGTTTATGACCCTATGAGACCCAATTTCTGGTTAGTACAAGATATCATCAAGTAAAACATGTAAACCAATTTTCAGGTCAATTTATCTAAAAGTTTAGTTTAAACAATTATTTTACATCGATTGAGAAACAAGTTCTTACAACTTATACTAATCTCTCTCAATTCTGCTTCCTGGAAACTACACCAGTACTCGCGCCGAATGTGTGGGCCTATGAAAGTCCCAAAGTTGACATCCGCTCCCGGGTATCGAACTCAGGACCTTTTGATTACGAGGCCGACGCTCTACCTCACAACCACGGACACCACACGTGTGGCCTCTAGAGTGCCCACAAGGTATTTCTTTAATGTGACCAAGTGACCTTGTTTTTGACCCTATGTTACCAAATTCTAAAATCATCCGAGATATCACAAAGACAAACAGGCTGACCAATTTTCAGGTCATCTGAGCAAGAATTGTGGCCGCTTGAGCCAAGATATTTCTTTAAATTTGACCTAGAGACCTAGTTTATGACCCTATGTGACTCAGTTTTGGACTCATCCAAGATTTTATCATGACAAACATGCTGATCAATTTTCAGGTCAATTGAGTAATAATTGTAGCCTCTAGAGCGCCCACAAGGAAATTTTGTAAGTTGATCTAGTGAGACCTAGTTTATGACCCTAGGTGGCTCAAATTCAAACTCATCCGAAATTTCATCAAGAAAAACATTCTGACCAATTTTCAGGTCACCTGAGTAAGAAATGTGGCCTCTAGAGTTTCCACAAGGTATTTCTTTAATTTGACCTAGTGACCTAATTTATGACCCAAGGAATCTCAAATTTGAACTCATCTGAGATTTTAGCAAGACAAAGATTCTGATCAATTTTCAGGTCCATTGAGCACAGAATGTGGCCTCTAGAATGCCTAAAAGGTATTTCTTTAATTTGACCCAGTGACCTAGTTTATGACCTAGGTGACCCAAATTCAAACTCATCCGAGATTTCATCAAGACAAACATTCTGACCAATTTCCAGGTCAATTGAGTAGGAAATGTAGCCTCTAGAGTGTCCACAAGGTATTTCTTTAATTTGACCTTGTGACCTAGTTTATGACCCAGGTAACCCAATTTCAAACTCATCTGAGATTTCATCATAACAAACATTCTGACCAATTTTACGGTCAATTGAGTAAGAAATGTGGTCTTTATATTGCCCTCAACATATTTCTTTAATTTGACCTAGTGACCTCGTTTATTACCCCAGGTGACCCAAATTTCAAACTCATCCGAGATTTCATCGGGACAACCATTCTGACCAATTTTCAGGTCAAATGAGTAAGAAATGTGGCCTCTAGAGTGTCCACAAGGTATTTCTTTGATTTGACCTAGTGACCTAGTTTATGACCGCAGGTGACCCAATTTCAAATCATTAAAGATTTTATTAAGACAAACATACTGACCCATTTTCAAGTCAGTTGAGCAGAAAATGTGGCCTCTAGAGTGCCCACAAGGTATTTCTTTAAATAGACCTAGTGACCTAGTTTATGACCCTAGTTGACCCAAATTTGAACTCTTCCAGGATTTCACCAAGAAAAACATTCTGACCCATTTTCAGGTCAATTGAGTAAGAAATGTGGCCTCTAGAGTGTTTAAAAAAAAGCTCATAGCCAGCATTTTTTCTTTTCTTTTCCCTCAATGTTTCCTGTCTTATCAGAGATTTAAATTTGGATAAACGTTTTGTGTTTGTCTGTGGTAAAAGACTTCCTTCTTTACAGGACAAAATTTTTTGTTCCTTTTCCAATCATGTTTTCAAAACTTAGCTTTTCTCTGGGTCGTTAAAACAAGGTTTTTTTGTGTGTTTTTGGCGTTTTCCAAAAGCTCATAGCCAGCATTTTTTTTCTTTTTTGTTCCTTTTTCCATCATGTTTTCAAAACTTATATTTTTTATAACCCTTGGGAATTAGACCTTTGAAAACACTGTGGGAAAACAAGAAAATGCTGGCTTTTTATTTTCCTTTTCGACAATCTTTTCCATGTTTTCATTGGCAAATTTCATAATTTTAGCTGTATTTATAATTTTAGCTGTTTTCTGTAAGTGCTTACAATTTGGACCAGTGTATAAATTATAAATTATTACCAGCATTTACTCTTTTGCCCACTATGTTTTCTGTGATGATAAACATTAAGTCCAAATTGAAAGTATCTGGAAACAACAAATATGGCTCATAAAATGCTGGTTGTGGGAAATACATTTGGGGGCATTTTGTCTAATCTGACGCTTCAACTTACCTGATACTAATTAGACAAAATCTAAATTCCATACTCAAATATTCGGTGCATGACATTTTGTTGCATCGAAACCATGTGTTTTAAAATACAAATTGCTGAATTCCTAGATTTATTTCATGAAAAGCTCTGTCTGGGAGGAAGATTTGAGCCACAAATCATCTGGGTTAGGGTGAGGGTCAGGGCTAGGGATCGTTCTCAACGAGCATGGTTTTCGACGAAATGTCGCGGATCCTCAAATATTAGGTCTTTTCATTTAAGTCGTTCATTGGGTGCAGGACAACTCTCCCCAAAGACAACTCTCCCCAAAGACAACTCACCCCACAAAAAAAAAAAAAATGCTACAAGAAAACTCACCCACCTTCAGATGACAACGCACCTCACATTCTAAGACAACTCCCCCCTCTTTTATCTCTGTCAACTGTAGGTAAATGAGATAGAGGTGTACAGTTGTAATAGATCTACATGAATACATAGAATGTATTTTCATTTTCACAAATTACCATCAATAAAATGCACAAATGTTTTGAACAATCCAGTCATACTCAGGGCATCAAGCCAGACCCCATGCATTTGAGGTGAACGGTCCTTTCCAAGTTTCTGCCTTCTTTCCACACTACTATTTACTTTGTCGAGCCCCAAGAGCTCAGTCGATAACGTACAGGACTTGAGAATAGGGAGTCGATCCATGGTTTGGCTGGTTCGAACCCCTGCTCAGCCGATTTTTTTTGAGGATTGACGATAGTCATTGCAACAGGATTTGTTCCTGTCTCACTGCTGACCGATGTTTTGATGATGTTTATGTGGGAAAGCAGCCATTGGCTTGGTAAGAATATTGTGCAGAGTACTGGTAGAGAAAACTCCAGAAAAGCGTGAATCGGTGTACTCGCTGCTGTGATATAGCTGGAATAATGTTTAAAACTGCGTTCAATACCATGCAATCAATCGGTCAATCAATCAGCTATCTACTGTAGGTAAATAAGATACAGGTATGTTTTCTGAGTAGTCCAAGATCCTTGAAAGCAGTCTCATTATGACAGTTTATTAACAAACACGTTGATGCACCCATACTTTAATGATGATTATTGGCATTAAATCAGGTGTCAATTTCTAAATCATAATGAGAGTGTCTGAAACTTTGACACGCTTCGGCAGACGCATTACTGACCATAATCTGAGGCAGATTTCTCGCTTGTGCTTCGTCATACTTTTAAACACACCAACCGCCAGAACTTAAACTTTGTAATAAGGAAAACTTTCTTTTGGGCTATTTTTGGCCTCTAACCGGGGGTCGTAATTTATGATCCCTGCTCTCACCTCTGATGCATGTGAGAAAAGTAGTCAGTGACTTGGAAAGCAAGGAAACATGGGTTGGTGCACTGACCGCCGTGATATGACCTAAGCTGTTAAAACGGCATTAAACCCCAATACCGACGATCAATTTCATGAAGTTAAAAACCATAAGGGAGGTGACTCTGGATTTAGGAAAATAACAAAGTATGAGTTTTCTCCCTTTGACCATTAAGTTGCTCGCAATTCTCAGCCGGCTTATAATTTGTGCCAGACAACTTTTCTTCAATGAAAATCAGTTTAGAGCAGAGCGAGAGCAACATGTCTATAGAATAACGAAACCTTGACAGGATGAACAATTTATTAGATAAAGTAGATAAATAAATGGGTTTTTTTCACTAAAATATGATGGCCATTTTGCTGATCACATTTTTTTTCCCAATGTGGAGCTTTATTTGTGTTTCACAAAAATTTGACAGTAAGGACCTAAATTTAACTATGTAAAATATACTGGCTGATCTTCATTTCCACAGACCATAAAAAAGTCTATGTCATACAAAGAATTGGGCTTTAACTCTTCACCAAATGGCAAAATTTTAGACTAATCCAAACTGAAAGTGTTTTGCAGGCGGCACAAATAATTGAACATGTCATTGAAAAGATAGAAAACATTGTGGGAAATGGAGAAAATGCTGGTTACTAGCATTTTCTTCTTTCCACACAATATTATACTAAGGCCTATCTTCTCTGGGCTGGTGGTAAAGGGTTAAAGGGGCCATTCATATGTTTATGGTTTCTCCAAACTCCAAAAAACATTTGTTTCGCCATTAAGTAAGTAGATAGCTGGCCAGCCATCAGTACAGAAGGATGATGTATGCAATAAACAATTTTTTTTGTGTTTTCTCCTTAAAGGGCTTGGTAATCCCAAATTTTAACGAACCTGAGGAAAAAGCCTTTTGAAAACATTGTGGGAAAAAGGAGAAAATGCTGGTAACCAACATTTCTCCTTTTCCACTATGTTTTCTACTCTATCAGCCATGAAATCCATCATTTTGCCACATTTAACTTGTCGTCTGCAAATGTTTTCAATTTGTATACAATTTTGTCGTGAGGTTAAGGTAATCTCAGATGTTTGTCCATTATGTTGTGTCCCATTGAAATAAGTATGATGACGTCATAATTGATCACATGAAAGTAAACGGAATTACAAATTGTAAATGAACCAACCGATCATTTGAATGCCAAATGTTCACCAGTTTACTGTATGTAACTTACAAAGTAAATGGACGTTTTGGCCATGGACATTTTGGCCAGAACATTTTGGCCAGATGAAAATACAATGTAGGACGTTTTGGCCAAATGTTGTTTTGAAACAAACAGAAAATTGACTTACGGCAAAACGTTTTGACCAAGGTCAGCCTTGGCGGACTGCCCAGGCTGACCTGGGTCAATACTTTTACAGATGCATAAGCCCCCTTTTCACAGAGTACAGCTGAAATAGTTGCAACAGATACAAACTTTTTTGAAAAGATTAAGGCAAAAGGAGCAATTTCTCAGAAAAATTATCCTTTTCCCTCCATATTTAACCAAATAACCCAAATAAAGAAATAGACATAATCAAACTGACTACAGAGGTGTGATTGGGGAAATATGCCAGCCAGGGTAGCTAAGTGGTTAGCATATCTGACTCGTGACCTGGAGGTTGCGAGCTCGAAACTGACTACAGGGGTGTGATTGATGAAATATGGCTGCCAGGGTAGCTCAGTGGTAAGCGTATATGACTCCTGACATGGTGTTTGCGAGTTCAATACTCAGTAGATGCGATCTTTCTTTCCTGGGATTTTTCGCCTCTCAACTCTTATTCATGTGGGAAAAGTAGTCTTTGACTTGGAAAGAAAGTTGTATCAGTACTGGTGTGAGAAAGCCAGGAAACACATGTGTAGATGCATGTGATATGACATAAGCTGTTAAAACAGCATTAAGCTCCGATACAAACAAACAAACAAATAGAATAAATATGAGAGGGGAGGACAACGGCCTCTATCCCCTCACATTATTCAGTAATTACATACTAAATAAATGAATAAAAAATATCAAACTCCAAGCATCATTTTGGAAAAAATATGTTAATCCTTTATCAAGGGATATATTGTTTTCTAAGGTTGATGACTTCAATGTCACATGACATTAATGGCAACAACGAAAAATTAAATGGCAGTTACTTTGCCAAAAAAATAATGTATCAACAGTTTAAGTATATTTAACGCAAACAGGATCAAAGAAGATGCAAAATTACAGGAAAAATGCAATTTTAAAGTTTGATATTAAAATACCTGTAATAACTATCATGTTAAATGAACCTTAAAGCTGTACGACACCACTATTTTTAGCACTTAACCACTCGAAAAGTTTTCAAAAATTCAAAGAAATTTTTAGGCAACAAAGTTGCTTAAATGGTTGAATTCAACCCTGAAAGAGTAGAAAACATTTTGGGAAAAGGAGAAAATGCTAGTTACCAGCATTCTCTCATTCTCCCACAAAGCTCACAAAAGCTCTCTCAGTAAGGCTGTAAAAATCCGGGAATGTATGGCAAAGAGTTCAGAAAACAAGTGAAAACTTTTAAGTCAAAAAATGGGCATAACTGGACCAAAAATGTTTTGATGGTTACCTACCCTTGTTGTATGGGTTCCCCGTTTTTACAGTAAACTCTTTATCAAATGACAAAATTTTTGACGGGTCCAAATTGAAAACAACAAATTAAATGGCCCAAAGTACAAAATCTGTGTCTGAAAGAGCAGAAAACATTGTGGAAAAAGGATAAAATACTGACTGGTTACCAGCATTTTGTCCTTTCTCACAATGTTTTCAAAAGTTTTCATTCATCAGGATCATTAGAACTATGGATTTTGTGGTAACGGGTTAACATCTATTCCAAATCTGAAGTAAATATTTACAGTAATTACAAAGATATTATAAAATGACAAAGTCTTTGCATGGTGACGCAGACGAAGACGCAGACGACAACAGGGTCTTATTTCTAGACTAAAACTGTTTTTCGGTGTATTTGGCTCTCTGAAGGTTGTTACATAGTGTCATATACAATCTTATGAGGGGAGGGTTTAAACCCCAACATACAATTTTGTTATCAAAAGCCCACTGGTCAACAAAGAGTCATGAACAAGAGGGCCATTGGCCCGAAAGCGCTCAAATGAGTGTTAGTGATTTACTGTTAAAACAACTTGATCTACTTTCAAACTTGTTAGAGATATCATCAAGACAAACATTCTAATGGAGTTTCATGACTATCGGGCTGAAAATATGGCCTCTTGATTGTATACAAAGTTTTACTAAGATTTGGCCCGGTGACCTACTTTTCAACCTGATGTGACCCAATTTCAAACTTATCGGACATATCATCAAAACCAGCATTCTGACCAAGTTTCATAGGTATCTGACTGAAAATGCAGCCTCTAGAGTGCACACAAGACTTTCTTAGATTTGGCCAAGTGACCTACTTTTTTGACCGGACATGACCCTAGTTCAAACCTATCTGAGATATCATTAAAACAAACATTCTGACCAAGTTTCTAAAGTATCGGGCTGAAAATGATGCCTTTAGAGTGCACACAAGGTTTTTCAAAGATTTGGTTCAGTGATTTACTCTAGAGTGCACACAAATTTGTTCTTAAGTATGGGCCAGTGACCTATTTTCTTACTCAATGTGACCCCATTTCGTACTTGTCCAAGATATTATCAAGAAAAACATTCTGACCTAGTTTCATAAGTATTGGGCTGAAAATGTGACCGCTAGGGTGCACGCAAGGTTTTTCTAAGATTTAGCCCTGTGACCTATTTTTTGACCCGACATGACCGAATTTCTATCTTGTCTGAAATTTGTCAGAGTAGACATTCTAACAAAGTTTCATGGACAAAGTTTCACGAATATCGGACTGCACATTTGGCTTTTAGAGTGCACACAAGGTTTTTCTAAAATATGGCTCTGTGACCTACTTTTAAATCCAACATGACCCAATTTCTGTGCAGGCCGACCTAGGTCGATACTTTTTGCAGATACACGGAAATCTTCACAGTGTAACTGTTTTCTAGATGATCAAGTTTAGACTTGTCCATGTAGAAAGAGTTTGCAGATGACTACTCAAATGTGGCTCAGATGTTTGGATTTGTCTCTACAAGATTAAAAAGAATTGTGGGAAAGGGAAGAAATGCCCTTAATCAGTATTTTCTCCTTTTCCAGCAATGTTGTCAAAACCTAGTTTCTTAAGGTTGTTAAAACTTTAGATTACATATGAGCCATGCTCTGTGAAAAGGGGGATTAATGCATGTGTAAAAAGTGCAACAGTCCGTGCAGACTGACCTGGCCCGAAACTCTTCGCTATCGGTTCATTTTCTGCATATTCAAGGACCATCTACCTCATGATTCACTTGGTTGTTAAACAAAATGGATTTTATAGATCCATTGTTATGTGATGACTTGTTGGATCACAGAGATGCATTAAACCCCTTTTACCAGAGTATGGCTCATACGTATGTGTTATAGAGCAAACATACGTATGAGTTAAAGAGTGAAGAAAAAAGAAATACTGGTACACGATGACCCTATGAATTCCTCAGGGAATGAATAGAAAAGAAGTAATAGTTAGCTTTAAATCTTTTTTAATTTATCAAAGAAGGAAAAAGTGAGGGCTGTACTCATCAATAATTCTTAATACATTCAGACTTCTATTTTTAAACTCCAAACCTATCAATCTGTTTGGCTGAAACATTCTGCAACAGCCAAACAGATGGTTAGACCTAGAATTAAGATTTATAATTGATTTAAAGGCTTTGTTTAGTTTTTTACTTTCATACCAAATTTAAAAATGATTAATCTCTGTTTTAAGTAAGGTAATTGCTGGCAAACCATCACTCAAGAAGAAAGATAAATGTAAGAAAAAAAAAATATTTTTCAGTGATATTCCTTGAACTCTTTACCAAAAGATAAAATTTTAGACTTACCCACATTGGAAGCATTTGCAGACAACAAATTAAATGCCACTGCTATGACCGAATTGGGTTTTTGAAAATATAGAAAACACTGTGGCAAAAGAAGAAAATGCTGGTTGCCAAAATATCATATCCAGCATGAAAATATTTGCGAGCCAAGTTGATAACCATTTACTAAATGATAAAATTGTGGACTAGACCAATGGCAAATTAAGTATAACTTAAAGAAGTATTTCTGTCTTTGATAGTGTAGAAAACATTGTGGGAATAGGAGAAAATACTGGTTACCAGAATATTCTTCTTTTTCCACAATGTTTCCAAAAGCTATCTTTTTTATATTCTTTAAAAGTCAGGTTTGTGTTGTAAAGAGTTAACTATCACAATGATGACAGAATGCAATCACAAAGACAATGTTGTTGCTTGTGCTACTTTCAACAAGTTTGTTGTCCCAAAACTTTTGATATAAACTGTCCATCTTCAATCAATTTCTGCATGTTGATGCCCTGAAAATACATTAAAAAAAAAAAAAAAAAAAAAAAAAAATTGCCATCCCTCTAGCACCAACATACACAGAATTCTTTAGTAAATTGAAAAAGAAATGAGATGTCATGATTGAAAAATTTGCATACAATTTAGATAGGGCTTGAATTATGAGATTTGGCTTTGAAAGAGTAGAAAACATTGTGGGGGAAAAGGAGAAAATGCTGGTTGACAGCATTTTCTCCTTTTTGCACAGTGTTTTCAAAAGCATTCTTCCTCAGGGTCATTAAAGGATTAGTAGTAAACGAATAAATACAGTGAAATGCCATCCCTAACAACTTTTTTAGTGACAGCAACAGCTCTCACTTATTCTCTTTTTTCCTGGGTTATTACCGTACTGGTCTGGATCTCTGCAGTGCCTTGCCTATGGACACATCATAACCCGCACCATCAGTGGCAATCAAACAAGGATAAAAAATCCACAAACTTTACAACTGACCTGAAGGATTAATGAATTACTATAAATAGGTGTGTGTTCACGAAAGAGCATCTTTTTTATTCTAATTTAACCTCCAGACGACAACATTTTGGACTGGTTGAGGCATTGGCAGATGACAACTTGAACTCTACCACACACAAAAGTACTTACAGACGACACAGTAACCCTTATCCTGCTGAATAAGTTAAATGATACCTTCAAGTTGATTGTAAAAACCCAAAATGTTGCTATTTCAAAACTTATTTTGGGGGAGAAATATCTCCTTTTGGACAGTGTAGATACAATATCAGATGCACACTCTGTGCAGTCTGATCTTGAATCTACTGGCCACAAAAGAGCACTGAATCAGATAGCAGCCTAAGGGTTTAATATGGCTGTAATAAATAATTGGCTTTGTCTATGAAAGCATTTTTTCTCTTTTCTCATAATATTTTCTACTTGTTCAAAAAATAAATCTTATGATTTTAGCTGTCACGAAAGTGTAGACTTGTCTAAATTAAAAGCATTTGCAGACAACATTTCACCTGTGAATGAACTGATGAAATTTCTCTTTGATAGGGTAGAAATCATTGTGGAGAAAGCAGAAAATGCTGGTCACCAGTATTTTCTCATGTTCCATCAATGTTTTTTCGAAGGCTTATTCCTCAGTTGTACGAACATGAAAGTTCGTAACAAATACATAGCTCAAATATAATCTGCTCCGGCTGGGATTCGAAGCTGTGCGGCGAATATGCTCGTTTATCGAGGTTTAAAAGACCAATACACAAACCCCTGAGCTAAAGAGAATTCTCCCTAACGCAGTTGTCAGGTATTGATTTTATACGGGAAGAAGCTATGCCGTAAGGAAGGAGTGATCTCCCATAACACTCTGGGTCATTTAAATTTAGGATTGTGTGGTAGAGGGTTTCTACACAACATACTCACAGTGTCTGTATTTTAGACCATGTATCATGTACACCACATTTTCTGTTGGGATATTACTGCTGGCCCCTTTGGCATTGGGACAGCCACCAAGCCCTGCTATAGGTGTCACACCACAAGGTTTTCTGCCATATTGAAAATAGAGTGAAACTGACCATCTTTGAAGCTTCACAAATCGCTTAATGGCAAAAACTTTGGTTTACTGTCTCTTGCTCTCAAAAGTACAGTCATTGTCCTTCAAAACAGTACATAAAAAACAACATGTCAATCGATTGCGTTTTTCGCTGCATCCTAATCAATACAGGCACCCTAGAAATTGTCCTCTCATAAACACCTGTTCACGGCCATGACCCCAATTCTTTTTTCCCCCACTGACACAAACTAGTCCAATAAATATATGATAAAATCACGTCTAAATGGTCCCCCACTGCCCAAAACTGAAGCAAATCTAAATTATATAACACCAAGGCCTCTCAGCTCCAAGAAACAGTGCAACATAAGTGCTACTGCAAAATTTCATATTGGACTACTTTTGACTACTACGACCCAGAAGCAATCTTGCAGTGGTACGACACTTATATAATGGGGAATTTAACTTTCAAGTCAGTTTTTTATGCCTTTTGGCTGAATCCGGTTATTGCAACAAGGAAAAATGAGCCAGAGAGAAATCAGGGCCATTTTCAAAGAGATTTTTTTTCTTAACATGATTGTTTGTGCAGCCAACACCTTAAACAAGAGGGCCATTATGGCCCTGGATCGCTCATGTGAGTCAATAGGCAAAATTTCACCCCAGGGTCATAATGACCCAATTTAAAACTCATCTGAGATATTACTATGAGAAACATTCTGACCAATGGTCAGGTCAATTGAGTTGAAAGTGTGGCCTCTTGAGTGTCCAAAATGTATTTCTTCAATTTGACCTAGTGACCTAGTTTATGACCCTATGTGACCATATTTCAAACTCATCCAAAATATCAAGACTACATGTTAACATGTTAACAAAGGTTAAGGCGAATTGTGCAAGAATTGCCACCTCTAGAGTGCCCACAAAGTATTTTTGTAATTTGACTTATGACCCTATGTGACCCAATTTCAATCCCATTCAAGATATCATCAATTCAAACATACTGACAAATTTTCAGGTTAGTTGAGCAAAAATTGTGGCCTCTAGAACGCCCAAAATACATTTCTTGAATTTGACCTAGTGACCTAATTTATGACCCTATGAGACCCAATTTCTGATTAATCCGAGATATCATCAAGTAAAACATGTAAACCAATTTTCAGGTCAATTTAGCTAAAATTGTGACCTCAAGAGTGCCCATCAGGTATTTCTTCAATGTGACCCAGTGACAACCAGTGAAAACACTGATTTCATAATTTCTAACTCTTCAACTGAAGGCGGAAACAGTAGTTACTGCGCACTAGTTACCTAGGTAAACAGGGCATGCCATTAAAATAGTTGAAAATATAACATAATTTACGCGCATTTACCTTGTATTTCTAACACTTTACGTGATATTGTAATGCATGGTTATGTGGGGGGGGGGGTATGCCACAGGAAGTTACCAAAAACAACTGAACTGTTTTTTAGCTCGGCTGTTTTCAAAGAGAATGTCGAGGTGATGCCATAGCCCTGTCACCGTCCGTGTCTTCATCATCTTCGTCGTCGCGTGTATCATCATTGTACAAAATATCTTTGACATTTTAGAATAGCTCTGTCTTACTAAAGATATTTTCTTTAACACTTTACCAAATGACATAATTTTAGACTGGTTCAAATTGAAAGCATTTGCAGACGACAAAATAAATGTGATTGAAAGATTGAAATTTGTTTTGGGAAGGGTAGAAAACATTGTGGGAAAAGGAGAAAATGCTGTTTACCAGCATTTTCTCCTTTTTCCACAATGTTTTCAGAAGGCCTCTTTCTCAGGGTCATTAAAAGTTGGGATTGTGTGGTAAAAGGTTATTTTTTCTCCTTTTCCTACAATGTTTTCTAAAGGCTTTTTCCTCAGGGTCTATAAAAGTCGGGATTGTGTGATAAAGGGTTAACAAGGGTGTGTATATTTTTTGGCCGTCGGCAGTTCTAGATAAAGAAGGAGCAATTTATTTGACAGCAGCAGTAAAGACAGTTTTATTTTGGGGGTGAAAAAACATATCAATAGTATGTTAGAGAAAACATTGTGTGAAAAGGAAGAAATACCGTTTAATCCTTCAAGCACCTTTCACGACTATAGTTGCGTTTGCGGCCAGAGTAGATCAAGATCAGGCTGCACAAAGCATGCAGCCTGATCTTTGATCTACACTGTTCGCTTTGCTAAATCACTGTAGACAAAAGCAACCATGGAATTGCAATTATTTGGGCAGAGTTTCTAGGATGAAAATGCCTGGCAGGCTTATTCGGCGCTCTAAGGGTTAACAGCATTTCCTCCTCTCCCGACAATATTTTAAAAGCTTTCTACATCGAAAGAGTTGTCAAATCTCAGGATAGTGTGGCAAAGGGTAAATCATTTACCAATCAGCAGAATTTTGTACTTGTCCTTATTGAAAGCATTTGTAGACGAAAAAGTAAAACAAGCTCAAAGGATGGAAGTTGCTAACCTGTTTCTAAAAGCAACTGCAGCCAAGTGTTGGCACCTACATGCATGCATGCTCCTTTTTTACTAGATATTCCGAGGGAAAAAAAAAACCTAGCCCTGGCATTACAATGAAGTATCTGTATCCTATTTATTGACTAAAAGTGCCTGTGTAATGTATTTTATCCTTTCACATCAGAAATTTCGTGTATAACTTGCGACAGAAATTTGGCCTTGTCCAAATTTAAAGCAGTTGCATACGACAAATTAACCCTTTACCACACTATGCCAACTTTTAATGACCTTCAAAAAAGAAGACTTATGAAAACAAGTGGGAAAAGGAGAAAATGCTCACAATGTTTTCTACCCTATCAAAGACAACATTTGCAAATTTAGCTTTGTTTGAGTCTGCATCTGCTTTGGATTCGGACAGGTCTAACATTTTGTCATGTGATAAAAGGGTTAAGTGTAGCTTAGATACAGATACAGCGCATTTGTCATTTGCAGATGTTTCCAATATAGAAATTTGAATTCTGTCATCTTGAAAAGAGTTCAACCAGTAGAGACTGGAATAAACTTAACAGACATATTCAGCATTGAAATATGGCAAACTTAGCGCAATATCAAGGTTGACAGTGTAGTCCAAAGATCTTGATCTAAACTGGCTGCAAAAGCAACTATAGTCATGAAATGCACTTTAAATCTTTACTAGACAACAAAATTTTAGCCGTGTCAAAATTGAAAGCATTTGCAGATGACAAATATTACTCAAAACATAAAATTTGTCTGTCATAGGGTAGAAAACGAAGTGGGAAAAGGAGAAAATACTGGTTACCAGCATTTTCTCTTTTTCCCACAATGTTTTCAAAAGCCTTCTTTCATAGGGTCGTTAAAAGTTGGCATTGTGTGGTAAAGAGTTAGGGGTTTGAATGTTGTGTACTTTAACCCTTTACCGCACAATGCCGCCTTTTTACAACCCTGGGAAAGAAGCCTTTTGAAAACGTGGGAAAAGGAGAAAATGCTGGTGTACCAGCATTTTCTCCTTTTCCTACTTCTTTTTCTACCCTATGACAGACAAATTTTATGTTTTGAGTAACTTTAATTAATGCTTTCAATTTGGACACGGCTAAAATTTTGTTGTCTGGTATAGGGTTAAGTACTTTCTATATGTATAAATTTGTTTTTTGTTATTCTAGTTAGAAAACATTAGATTACGTAATGTGAGTATAAAACATGTCAAGATATATCACCCTGCCTGTTATATCAAACGTCCCCTTTTTTGCCATTGCACCTAGAATTGTGAAAATGCTATATCCATATGATTATATAAAAGTACATGCCAACAAGAAATAGAAAAAACTATCTAAATGGCCACCTCTAGCAAACAACCTGTATTAACCCTTTACCACACAATCCCGACTTTTAACGATGTCTTTGAAGAAGACTTTGGAAAACATGGTGAGAAAAAAAGAAAATGCTGAAAACCAGCATTTTCTCCTTTTCCCACAATGTTTTCAACCCTTTCAGTCTGAAATTTCATCATTTGATCCACTTTAAATTTGTTGTCTGCAAATGCTTTCAATTTAGACAAGTCTAAAATGTTGTCGTTTGGTAAAGGGTTAAGCAAGCATATACTTAATTCCAAGAGTCTCAAAACATTGACACAGTTATGTCCCTTTCTTTCAACTTCTCACTGAAATGTACCCTCAGCCAAGCCTTGGCACCTGCATGCTCTGCTCTTTTCTTTTGTTATTTTAAGGTTTGAAACACAGCCCTTTAGTTTGGGTTTTGGGGTTTTTATTTTATTTTATTTATTTATTTATTTATTTATTTATTTTTTTCAAAACAAATGAGCCATGCTCTGGCAAAAGGGGGCTAAATGTATCTTTGTGATGAATGATACCAGGCCATGCATTACATAATTATGGATCCGTAAAATCCACTTTGTCTAACAACCCACTGAATCATGAGGTAGACTGGTCCTTTGACATACAGAAAATTGCCCAATAGCAAATAGTTTTGGCCCTGTTTAGCCTGCGCTGACTGCACAGGCTGACCTGAGCCGAAACTATTTGCTATTGGGCGAATACATTAAGCCCCCGTTTCCAGAGTGCAGCTCAAATACAAGTAAGTGCTTCAATGTTGTGGTATTGTCCTTGGGCAAGATACCACAGAGTCCTGGTCTAGTGCTGGTGAAACCCAGGGCATACAATGAGTAAGTGAGTAAGTTTTGATGTGACTGGGAAAATGTTGAAAGCTGCCTTAAATCCTTCCCATACGACAAAATTCGGGACCTAACTTAACTGAAAGCATTTGCAGATGGCAAAGTCAGTGCAGCTCAAATGATGATTTCTATCTTTGATAGGATACAAAACAGTGCGGGAATTGAGAAAATGCTGGTTACCAGTCATAGGCCTTCATCCTTTAGGGTCGTTAAAACTTGGGGTTGTGTGGTAAAGGGTTAATATCATTCAAGGGATATTCAACCATCATTTTTGTTCACCCTTTAGTTCATTACCCCTTGAATATGACCTTTCATCTTTATATTTATGGATAAGGTGCACAAACTATGTATAGTTAACTTTCTTTTTAAACATGAAAGATAGAAGCAAACTATGTACTTTGATATTTTTCAAATCTGACTTATGCAAAATTTTATGCAACTCTAAAGAAGAAAGTTCTTAAAAACATTGTGGGAATAAGAGAAAACGCTATTAATACAATTCATTGACCACAGAATTTGCTTTCATGAAAAACTAATCCAAAATATTGTCGTCTGGTAAAGATTTAATGGTAGATATTGTTTTCCTTTCAGCAAACTGCTAATGGAATAAATAGTCTTGACGAAACCCCGAAATACAAACTAGAACAACCTGACCAGCTCCCGAGCGGTGTGGAACCAATGATGAAAGAGGTAAGGGAGGAAACCTTATTTACCTTGTTATCAGTGTACCATATGTTACGGGAGATCACTCCTTCCTTACCGCATAGCTTCTTCCCGTATAAATCAATACCTGACAACTGTGTTAGGGAGAATTCTCTTTAGCTCAGTGGTTGGTGTATTGGTCTTTTAACCTCGATAAAGGAGGATATTTGGCCACACGGGTTCGAATCCCAGCTGTAGTGGTTTGTATTTCAGCTATGCATTTGTTGCGAACTTTCATGTTCGTAAGATATAGCTGTATTCAAGTTTTCTTATCTTACACATGGGAGAGATATATAAGATCTGACATGAATTGGCATTTGAGGTGAAATTTTATTATACAAGTCTACAGAAAATGTTATTATTATTAAACATGTTATTAAGCAGGCCTTTGGTGAGCTAATAACATGTTTTGTGGACAATTTTAATAAATATTTTCCTCAAAGCTAAGGAATGTCAGATTCTTTTTATCACATAACAATATTTCACAAATTATAGATCAGAAGATGCAAAACCATTTATAGATTGGCATGGTAATATCTGGAAAGAAAACTGATTCACTTTTGTGAAAATATGTACAAAATGACATCAAACGTGATATCAAACAATTGTGATATCAAACGTGTATAAGATAAGAAAATTTGTAATGGGTATATTACACTGAAAACTGGGGAGGTTATGTGATAAAAGATTTTATGACATCATAGGATTATTATGAGATGTCATTTGTTAACCCTTTACCTAATAACAACATTTTAGCTTTGTCCAAATTGAAAGCTTTTGCAGATGATGAATGAATCTTACTTAAAAAAGGAAATTTATGCTGATTACCAGCATTTTCTCCTTTTCCCACGTTTTCATAAAGCTTCTCCATCAGGGTCTTCAAAAGTTGTGATTGTATAGTGAAGGGTTAATAATGATGTCATAAGCAAATATGTTCTGGCTCACCTTTTCCAGTGTGGTGTCGGTGGTTGTGAGGTAGAGCTCCGGCCTTGTTACTATAAGGTCCCGAGTTTGGTGCCTGGGAGCAGGGGTAACCTTCGGGACTTTTCATTGGCCGACACATTCTGTGCAAGTACTGGTGTAGTTTCCAGGAAGCAGAATTGAGAGAGATTAGTATAAGTTGCAAGAACTTGTTTGTCATTCGATTAAAATAAGTATGTTTAAACCAACTCACCTTTTCCAAAACATGATATACACAAATTTACCCTGTCAATTCAACTGCCGGAACTGATTGTCATGGTAAAACTTAGACCTGTTCTGCTTGTACATTTAAATTGAAGACATTACATGTCAGAACTATTTTTTCTTTTATCCCAGACATAGACTGCACTTCAAACATAGACTACACTCAAAGGCCAACTCATGTCAAATGTTATTAATTCATTGATTGATTGTATGGTGTTTAACGCTGTTTTCAACATTATTTCATTTATATTGTGGCAGCCAGAGCACTTATCCGTGCTTCCCTGGAGTTTCTTTTACCAGAACTACGCATAATATTCTTTCCAAGCTACTGGCTTAACCATCATCAAAACAATGGTCAGCGGTGAGAGGAATGAATCCTGTTGCAATGACTATCATCAGTCCTTCGAAAGAAATTGGCCGAGCTGGGAATCGAACCAGTGACTATCTGTTCTCAAATCCTGTATACTACCAACTAAGCTACTGCAGCTCGGCAGATTCTATTCTGTGGTTTCTTAGACTTTGTTTATCCCATGACAAAATTTTAGACTTTTCCAAGTTGAAAGTGTTTGCAGATAACAACAGAAATGGGGCTCATAGGTGGGATAGGCCTAAGAAAGGGTAGAAAACAGAAAACAATGTGGGAAAAGGAGAAAATGCTGGTTTACAGCATTTTCTCCTTTTCCCACAATGTTTTCAAAGGTGTTTTCTTCTGAAAGTCGTCAGAACTTGGGAAATTATATAAAAGGGTTAAAAGGGGCTATTCAGATTTTGAGCGCTACTGTTTTTGAAAAAAAAAAAAAAAAAAAAAAAAAAAAAAATTGAAGTATTATTCCTTTGGCTGTGTCACCATTTTCTTTGTGTGAAAACTTCAGCATTTTCTTAGATTTTCTCATATCACTGTCATGACAGCAGATTTTTACATCAAATTTGGTTTAATTCTTAACTATGAAAAGAGGAATCCATACAACAAGAGCAGGTAACCCTGAAATATTTTTGACACAGGTCATTTGGCCAAATCTTAGAAAAACCTTGTGTGCACTGTTGAGGCAACTTTTTAAGCTGGATACTTATGAAAATATGTCAGATTATCTGTGTTGATGATATCTTGGACAAGTTCAAAATTGGTTCATGTCGAGTCAAAAATTAGGTCACAGGATCAAATCTTAGAAAACCTTGTCTAAACTGTAGAGGCCACATTTTTAGCCGTTAAATTATGAAACTTTGTCAGAATGTTTGCCTTGATGATACCTCGTACAGGTTTGAAACGAGGTCATTTCGGCTAAAAAAGTAGGTCATTGGACCAAATCCTAGAAAAACCTTGTGTGCTCTCTAGAGGTCACATTTTTAGCCTGATGCTCATGAAACTTGGTCAGAATGTTTGTCTTGATGATATTTCAGACAAGTTCGAAATTGTGTTATGTCGGTACAATAAGTAGGTCATTGGGCCCAGTCTTAGAAAAACATAGAGGCCACATTTTCAGTCCAACACTTATGAATTTGGTCAGAATGTTTGTCTCGATGATATCTTGTACAAGTTCGAAATTTTGCCATGTCAGGTCCAAAAGTTGGTCACTTACACTCATGTATTTTACCTACTGTAGATGATCTTACTCAGGTGAGCGCTTTAAGGCCAATGACCCTCTTGTTATTATTATTTTCATTAATTTAGCATGAGTTTCATTATTAATTTTATCTTTTTTTTTTTTTTTTTTTTTCAGATAATGGTAGACTGTTGAGACGATGTCATGTAGAACATTTAACTGTGAATATAGAGTGAAAAGATGTTCTAGACTTGTTGAGCAGAAATTATACCCATAATTTCGTGGAGAAACTCAGTGTGTCTTTTAGTCTAGGTCAAATTGAAAAGGCTGTGCGTATCGGTGATTTCCTTTGTTTTTTTTTTTTTGTTTTTTTTTATGAAAACCCTTCTTCACAAACACTTTATATTAGTGATTTGTTTCATTAAACATTTTCTGATGCAAGAACCGCTTTTCCTAAGTACTCTATATCTGATGTGTGCTGATAAACAGTCTGTGTGGTAAAAACACTTTTGCACAACTTCCTTATTATACTTTATCGCCGATCGAGTGTCACTTAGTTAAAGTTAAACCATTAGAACTTTAGGTAAACCAGGTACAAATCATCCTTCGGTAATATTATGACGCAGTTAGTTAACCCTTTACCGTACAATACCGCCTTTTAACGCCCCTGGGAAAGAAGTCTTTTGAAAACCCTATCAAAGAAAAATTGCACCATTTGAGCCACACTGAAATTGTCGTCTGCAAATGTTTTCAATTTGAACAAGGCTAAAATTTTGTCGTCTGGTAAAGGGTTAACCTTTTACCATAAAGTCATGGGTTTTAAAGACCCTAAAGAAGAATGCTGTTGAAAACATTGTGGGAAAAGGAGAAAATGCTAATAAGCCAGCATTCTCTCCTTTTCTAACAATGATTTCTACCCTCTCTGAGACAAATTTTATCATATAGGACATGCTTGATTTATCGTCTGCAAGTGCTTTCAATTTGGACAGTCTAAAATGTTTTCCTTGATAAAGTGATGACATAAATATACCTGAGTTACCTATTCTGTGTATTTGTTCTTGACTTTTGTTTGTATACAAGTGACATGGCACCGCCTTTTAAGTATAGTAAGGTGTGTTGACACAAACATGGCGGCGGTCCAAGTCATGTGAATTTCAGAGAGACTTTGAGCTGATATCTGTGGATAAATGTGGAATGAAATTTTCTTAATTTTGTAACTCCACTTTTGGAATTGATTATCTGTGGATTGATATGAGGAATTGGTGATTTGGAATTGGTTTTAATGATTTTGATCTGATAGAAGTTTGAACGCCGATATGCAGAATTTTACGGATGAGTGATTAACGAACCAGCTAAACAAGTACTGAACTATAAATAGATAAGTTATCACATGTCTCGTGCATGTGCCCTTCTCGTGTAATCACCTGGGATTTAGCTTTGTATACATTTATATCAAAATTTCGTCGAATCTTGACTCAAGCCAGGTTACTATACCTGATAATGAATTACTCGAAGGTTCAGTTTGTGACACTGATGTTGATGGCGATGAAGGTGATGTTGCTGATTTGGTAGTTAATATGTTTCAAAGGGTGAGCAAAGGTAGTAGTAAGGTTATTAAAAGGAAAACGTCCCCACTTTACAGAACCGGAGCTAAGTGCACTATGACGGCCAGCAAGTCTAAATTGAATCAATCATTTAGTGACTCTTTAGTTATCGCCTTTAAAGATCCTTCGTTCATAGAAACAATCGCTCCACTGCTACAGGCTATAATTAACCCAGCTATTAAGACTTCAATTCAAGCAGATGTAAGTGTAGAAGTCAAAAACCTGCAATCCGGTATATTTAGTCAGTTATTAGAATCTAACTGAAACTGCATGATGTAGTTGAAAAACAGTGAATGTCATTTCTGAACAACACTCCAAATTAGAACAGCTATCTCATGAATGTGACGAAAAATCTAAACTTGTTGATGACTTCCAGAGTAAAGTTGACAAGTTATCAGATGGACTTGATTCTTTGAAAGCTTCAATGAATGACATCGAACAATATGGATGTCGTAATTCACTGCGGTTTACAAACATCAAACTTGATCCAAAAATGTAAGAAGCAGAGTTAACTAAGCAGATGACTATATTCATTAATATCAGGATGCTGAAAAATGGTTCAACTATTGGTGTGAGTGATATTAAGCGATGTCACCCGATTGGCCGCAAAGTAACTAATGGACGTGGACAAGTTCTCATGAAATTCCACAGCTACCATAAAAAGAAGGAGATTTTCTACTCTAAGTCCAATCTTCGTGATATCCCTGATCGTATCTACGTTAATGAAGATCTCACAAAGTACAACTACAAAATTGTCAAGGCATTGAAAGAGATGAAGCGGGCAGACCAAGTGTATGGCTACTGGACCAGTAATGTCAACGTTTATGCTAGGAAATTAGAAAACAGCAAACCCGTAAGGATATGTAGGCTGAAGGATATTCAAGTTCGTCTAATTTCTGCTATTTCCAACGAATCTGAGTAACCATCAAGCAAACATATCACTGATGAGCGTATCAGACTTATTAGCCAACATGTTGACCCTTAGGCTGCTAAGCAGGACTTAAGGATAGTTTGCGGGCAGTGTAGATCAAGATCAGACTGCACAGAATGTGCAGTCTGATCTTGGATTTATACTCTCCGACAAGGAGGTATCTTTCCCCCAAGGATATCTTTGAAATATCAAAATCTTATTTTTACCATCGCCTTGAAATTTTTATTTCACTTATTTGGCAGGATAAGGGTTAACATTCATTGAAAAGCGCTAAGAGATTAATTGTGTCTAGTTATATGAAGAGGTGTCGATTTATATGACCAAGATAAATGTAACCAAATTTCAGTGAATCGTATATAGCAGAATAAGGGTTAACTTTTACAGATGTTATTATTAAACTTTAAATTCCTAAGAGATAAACTGTGTGTAGTTATCGAGATGTCGATATGTATTTATGACAAAGAAAAGTGTAAACCAGATTTCATTGAATGAGATAGACTCCTCAGAAACAACTAGATACCAGAGTTTCACTTTATGTAGTATTCATGTCATAAGACATACTGAAATGTGTATTTTTATCAATTAGCTGTAGGCGGACGGTTTAGATCAAAGATCAGGCTCCACTTTTTGTGCGGCCAGATCTTGACCTACAATGGCCGCATAGGCAACTATAGTCGTGAATGGCGTTTTAAGGGTTAAGGGTTGAATGAGACAGACTCCTCAGAAAAAGTAGAAACCAGAGTTTCAGTTTATGTAGCATTTATGTCATTAGTCATACTCAAATATGTATTTTTATCAGTTAGCTGTTTGTTCAAAATTAGTAAACATGCCTAATTGAATATCAGTATCTTGACCCTTGGAGCGCCGAATAAAACTAAAAGAAATGTTCTTCCTAAAAATGATCCGAATAATGACAAGTTCACGCTTGCTTTCGTCTACAGCTTTTCAGCAAGGCGGACAGTGTGGATCAAGGATCGGGCTCCACTTTTTGTGCGGCCTGATCTTGACCTACAATGGCCACATAGGCAACTATAGTCGTGAAAGGCATTTTAAGGGTAAAGGATATGCTGATGCTCGGCACTGCAAATCTATTTTTCGGAAGGTGTGGACTGTGATCCGCCTGCATTTTTGTGCTGTCGGATCTTTGTCTACGATTTCTGCTGTGACGTAAACCTTGTAAAAAAATACTCTATAAAATTATATCAGCTGTTCTCGCTTGTAACTATCCTACCCCAAAGTATTCTGTCTTTTCTAACACATTTCATACTTAATGCTTAATTAGACGACATTTTTTAGCCCCCTAGAGCGCCGAATAAACCTGTCGGACATTTTCATCCTAGAAATTCAACCTGAATGACTGCATTTTCATGGTTCCTTTTGTCTACAGTGATTCAACAAAGCGGACAGTGTGGATCAAACATCAGGCTTTACGTTTTGTGTGGCCTGATCTTGATCTATACTGCCGCAAACGCAAACGTAGTCGTAAAAGGCACTTTATGGGTTAAGACTTGTTAACAAATAAAGTGTTTGCAGAAAAGAGTTTAAGTATGGATTAAATGTGCATAAGTTTGATATCGAAAGGTGGACACCATTCTGGTTATCAATGTATGTCATCTTTTCCAACAATGTTTTGAAAGGCCTCTTCACATAGTATTTGTATAACAATTCACATTTGTGTATTAAACAAAAACGTGAAATGTTTTCTTTTTCCGCATCAGACAGTCGTGCATGACGTATGGCTAAACATAAAATTCAATACGCCTAGATCCATGTGTACTCGATTCATGTTGATGATTAACCCGTTGCTACACATTCTCGAGTTTCAATGACCTTGAGAAGGATAGCTGTTGAGGACATGGTGGGGAGGGGAGAAAATGCTTGTATCCCGCGTTTTCTTCTTTTCCTACGGTGTTCCATATCCTTTCAGATACAAATCAGGTTATTTGGTACATATGTATTTCGTAGTATAGGATCTCTTTCAATGTGGACCAGTCTAAAAAATTGACGTCTAGTGATGGGTTGATAATTAATGTACCAAAAATCTCAATAGTCAGTTCAAAGTGCAGTCTGTGATTTGTAAATGATAGTGGATTTTCTTAAGGGAAACCCCAGTTTCTTTTTTTAGACCGTTCCTATGATGACAAGTAGGAAAATCGTGTAGCATGCGATTTATATAAACTGTACGATTGTACTAAATTGAACTAGTTCTGAAATTAACATTCCGTTATATTATCAGTAAATCAGTAAACCTTGTTTCAGAATGACGACTACGTACCCTTTCAGTTAACAAGTTTGTGCGATATATTTTGCAAGGTTCTAAGTTTTATTTACAAACTATTACTTGGACCGGGCAATTTAGTTCGGACTGAGAGTTTAAAAGTGCAGCCTGATCTCGATCCTTTCTGCTCTCTGTAGCTCATACCAGCCAGTTATTTACATTTTCATAGTTAGTTTATGACTGAATATTTAACATGGTGAGACGATATGACTGTAAATCACCAGATTGCACCTTGGTAAAATCTTAGTTTCATCAATGCTCAAAACAGACATTCAAATTTAATGCATTTTCGTATATGATTCCGAATCTCTTGGCTCTTTTGACAGTGCAGCCAGGCCAGTTTTTGTGTTGGAGTGGACTGATCTTTGTGCACTCTTCTGAATGTCATTGCCATTTCGTCATATTCATTCAGAGAACAGCCATGACTAGGTTCTGGGTGAAAATCTATATTACTTACACTTGAAAAAAAATCGTAAGGTAGAATTACCAGGAGAGGTGATCGGGCTCATTCAGCGCAACAGCGTGGCATGATCCCGACGAACCCTTTCAGCATGTATTTATTTCTTGAACATTTTATCTGTAATATGAAATACAAATAGGGTATTATAGGAAAAATAAACGAGACTTGCCTGTAAGTTGAAGTTGGATTTCAATTCTACGCAGCACAAGGTCACCGTGATGAGCTCCTGTGAGAGATGCATGTCGTGTCCAGGAGGTCAATTTTCAACTTGTGATGTGAACACTTTTTTTCCCCCGGAATTGATTCGCATTTACACTGAACTTTTTTTTTTGACCAGAATAAACATACCGAAATTGCGCTTAAAACTTTTCAAAAACTTTGTAACCATGTATTTTTATATAGCCAATTTTCACCAAGGGCGGGTAAAACGGGTGGGCACATGAGCTCATCACGGTGACCTTGTGCTTCGGAGAATTGAAATCCAACTTCAACTTACAGGTAAGTCTCGTTTAATTTTCCAATTCTCCCATCAGCACAAGGTCATGTGATGAGCCCCTGTGAGAGTTTTAAAGGTGTTCACGGACAACCAATCTCCAAGTATGCATCTTACCCACTAAATACAGTGGAATGAGTGCAATTCATTCATGTTTTGTTTGAAAACATTGTCAACTTTAATTCACTATTTTAAGTCTAGCATTCGTGAAGTGTTGTTCTCATTTTGCGTGGGGTTGTTATAAAATCTTGAAAAGTCACCTAAGATGTTCAACTCGCAGCTGCCATGGTATTATGTAATGGGATCCCTGCATTCTTAGCTGCAGAAACATGTCACTATTGTGCAATGCCTTTTCTAGCTAGTAATAACTTGATCTGGTGATATGTTCGAGATCTATCTAGACAGTGTTAACAGACCCAGTCTTATAAAGTTTTACAAAGATTCTGGGTACTGCTAATTTAAGGCAAATACCGGAAGTATGCACTTTTGTTTTTAAATAGATGTTAAAGGCAACTATTATACCCCTACCGTTTTAAATAGATATTTTAGTCAATATTGTATACCTATCTGTCAAACGTAGATCCAACCCAGTCTAGGTTTTCATACTTTTATTTAAGACATTGTTGCTATGTCCCAAAATCATTAGGAAGGGCTCTTTTACCCGACAAGAGAACAATGAACTTGGTTATTTATGGGTTAAGTAATGTCAATCAATTCTTGTTACTTACTGCCAATGATGTTAGAAATCATAATGCAATTGTAGTCATAATATGACCACAGTTATAATATGTATTATAATTATATTTACCTGTAGGAGAAGAAGGTGTGTAATTTTATTTTATGAAACTGGGATTACTAACTGCATAATTTTGTAACCTATATCAGAGACAGCATGAAAGAATGAATTAATGCATTTTTTTGCTGTGGTTAAGGCACTATAAGACACTTTAGCTTAACCGCGCTTGCCAAAGGGCATGTAAGAAGTTCAAGTACTTGATTTTCTGGGACTGAATGGCTATTTTGAGAAGAACTGCCAGAGTAATGGATCCAATTCGTAATATACCTTAGACCCTATTTAGTGCTGCCCCGCTAGGGAACTAGGGAGATAAGCCTGACCACCAATTAAGGTCCCTGACAAGTGACAAGTTATCTCAGCCCTACCAGAGGTAATGGATGGATTCTGCTACCAGGTGCATGCATGTAAGGTCAGTAAATCTCCAGCAAGTGGTGATCTGACTGGAGTTGATATATATGTTTTTCACTGCATGATGGAACCATTGTTGTCATAGCCAATGCTACAGTATTTATATCCCACCCACCCCCTGTTTTGTCAGCCTCAGGCTTTTGAAGCACTTTTATTAGACTGGCAGAACTGCAGCTTTTGGAATCTAAGATATTTAAACCTAAATTACATGAAGAACTTATGGGTCACGCTTGCGGAATACACATATTTAATTTCTTATTCTGTTCGAAAGAAATCAACTCTGTCTCTACTTCGAAATAAAAAGGCTTAACACCTTAATTAAAGGATGGCCTGTTTAAGCAACCACTTTGTGGGATCATGAAATACAACTGGACTTTCCATATATCCGCAGTTACCTTCACCAGTCTATCATGTGCGCTTGAAATAGCATTATGTCGCAATGTTTTGCAAAGCTCTGGGGGTTTTCTAACATTTTAAGCACTCTGGCCGACTAATGACCCCCAAAATGATTTATGTAGGGGACTGTTGTTCCTTACCCGATTGAACCCAAATACTCTTTATTTAACAGTGTCTCAAAACAAGATAGCAATCCGAAATAATCAGCTTTCGGATCAAGATAATGAATGTTGTTGTCAACAGGTATCTCTGAGACACCTCGCTGACCCCATTTGGACTGATTTCCATCCCATAAAGGAAGAGTCTGTTGTCAGTGTAATTTTAGCGGAGATATACAGTCTGGTGGAATCCTTAGCCCTATTATATTCCTCACTGCATGTCCGAAATAGCTCTAGTGCATCACAGTAAATACCATCATGTCATTGTTGAGCTACTGAAATAGGCAAAGCACTTAAAAAACGTTTCTTCGATGAAATTACCCTTGGCATGTTAGTAGAATAAGTTCACCCAGGACTGGGGTCTTATGAATTCAGGGGCTCCGAACCCTTAAGATTTTGGGGCTCCGAACCCTTAAGATTTTGGGGCTCCGAACCCTTAAGATTTCAGGGGCTCCGAACCCTTAAGATTTCACGGGCTCCGAACCCTTAAGATTTCAGGGGCTCCGAACCCTTAACATTTCAGGGGCTCCGAACCCTTAAGAATTTAAGGGCTCCGAACCCTTAAGATTTTACCCACTCTGAACCCTTAAGGTTTTACCAGCTCCGAACCCTTAAGATTTCACACGCTCCGAACCCTTACGATTTTATAAAAAATCCGAATCCTTACTATTTTTTCTTAGTCCGAACCATTACAATCTTATAAAATCCGACTCCCCCGGTTTTCTCTTTCTCGAACTATTATCCTCCCGATTCGTAACGCGCCTAAAGTCTTCTCGATCTTCATGGTTAAAAATCTTAACTACCTCGAGGGTTAAAAACGAGCGAATTATTACTTACGATTAATTTTTTTTCTTAATAAATTTGATTATTATAAGGAAAAGAACTTAATATAAAGTAGGAAAAATGGAAAATAATTTAATTGTACGTAGAACGTTTTCTAGTAAAGTATCTTATCCCGGATACTATGTACTCTTATCTGATTTAAATATATCTTATTTAAATATATCTGACCCGAGTCTTGCGAATCATTTATACTATGAATATAGTTTAATCTTTTTGAGAGAAAGATTACGGGAAATAAATGGTATGACATTTAAGTTTCAATTAAGAGGTATTGAAAGAGGCTATATAAATAGATTCATTGGAAATATTGGAGATTCTACTAGATTATTAAAAAAAATTAAAGGAGTTTTAAAAAGAACGGCAGATAAGTTTAATAAGTCCTACCCTGGCTACCGCGGTACTATTGATATATGTATTTATCCTAATTCGTTGGTGGGAATAGGGCGAGACGTAGCAGAACAAGAGGTAGTAGAACGAGAGATAGTACAAGAACGAGAGATACTAGAACAAGAGATACTAGAACAAGAGATACTAGAACGACAGATACTAGAACAAGAGATACTAGAACGAGAGATAGTAGAACGAGAGATACTAGAACAAGAGATACTAGAACAAGAGATAGTAGAACAAGAGATAGTAGAAGAAGGGGTAGTAGAACAAAACGCGATAAAAACGTACTTAGAAGAAAGATGCGTGGTCTGTTACGATAATAAACCATGCATACTCTTTTCATCTTGCGGCCATATTCCCGTTTGCGATAATTGTAATATGATGAAAGATTGTCCGCTATGTAGAAAAGTAAGTAATAAAAAATCTAAAATAAATATATAGTCAAATTCATAACTTTTTAAAATAAAGTTATACTTTTTTTTCTTAGCCCTTATAACCCCCTAGGTTAAAAAATCTTACTATCTCGAAAAGATAAAAAATCTAAATAGTTTCTTTCTCGTTCCTATAATGCCCTAAAGACCTCATGTTTATTTTATCGTCTATCAAGTATCTTTTATCATCATTATAAGATAAAGCTTTCTTGTTTATCTCCTCGGTATATATTTCGTGCCTATAACTTCTTAGCGAAGGCATAGTTCTGTACAGGTCCTTACCGCCGAGCAAACAATCTTTATAATGTTGGAAATGCAAATCGGACTCAACTACGCATTTTTTAACTCCTTTGCATCTTTTAACTTCCTCGCCTTCTATATTTCTAAAGGCGTAATTTTTTTCCCTTAAACCTACGAACTCCGTCATAATATTTCCACCCAGTTCGTCTTTAAACTTTCCGATTAACCTTTTATTATTATTACATTTTAGGAAATGACCATCGGGATAATCACTCGTATCGAATATTGCGATCTTTTCCGGTTCGATAATCTTTATAAAAATCGTCGGTTTCTATCTCGAGAATAAAACTATCAGTATCTGTATAACATAATCTAACGTTTTTACCGTACTTCGCTTCTAAATAATCATAATAAGTATCATACATATGGATTTTACTAATATCTAAAATACTCATTCCTAGGTAAGCGGGCTTGTCATATTTTATTTTAGTCTTTTTCATGTTTACAGCCACCAAATTCTCGTCGAATATAGTAGTATGATCGTAATTTGGTTTAGCGACGAGTTTTCTATACTGGTAATCGGTTTCGCTAGAAACCAATTGTATATTTACTCTATTCCGTACGTTTTCCATAGTCTTACCAAAAACGGAATTCATCATTAGTTTAAAAAACTCTTCTTCGAATTTATTACTCGACTTCTTTCTTAGCTCGACGTTTACATCAATATATATGATTTCATCCAAGGGCTTTCTACAAATTTAATTCTCGGCGTATCTTTTTAAGTTTTAAACCTAAATCGAGATACGTTTTTAAAGTCTCGTGATGTACTATATAATTTTCCTTATTATATAAATTAGGCAAGAGCTTTTTTACCTTTTTAATATCTAATTGTTCCGGCGCTAGGGGATAATCGTTATGCTCATCATGTAACTCTCGCGGATAAACTAAATCTACTTCTAAGATCATACCTTGCCCTTCTATATTACAATATTTTTCCCATTCTTTTAATTCTTCTTGAGTCGCCATTTCGAAACCGTGAGTAGGAAGGGGCTTACTCATTGCCCAAGGGTAAAGACTATTTGCGTCGATATATATTAAATATTTCGAGGGTTTACTCGGATCGTATAAACCACCTATATATTTATTATTGGCTTTAGAATACCTTTTGCTAGCCATGCTAATACCACCTCTAATGCCATTTTCTATCATTAAAAGCATATCCACATCTGATAAAAGTTCGAGTTTTACTTTCGTTTTCTTTAACATAGCGTCCATAGCCAAACCCGGAGAAGTAGAATACCAACATGGATCTAGTTCGTAGTGTTCGGAGCAAATATCCCTAAAGTTCTCAAAAATATCGGCTAAAAGTAATACGTCTATTTTATTATAAAGTTCGAGATAATCCCGTAAAGTTTCCGAACCGAAAGTTTTCCAAACCTTAATCGCGTGTTCGTAGTCTTCTACGCTAATACTTTTTCTATTCAAGCTGAAATAAAATTTCTCTATAGGAGGTAAGCTCGTTTCTTCGAGTTTTTCGAAACAGTCCAAATACTCATAAGGGAAAACTCCTTTCCTTCTAACTAAAGGTAACTCTTCTTTCGTAAAGAATTTAGACAAAGTTTTAAACTGACTTTCATTTAAATAACTCGAAAGAGTTTCTAAACTAGTTTGCATAAATTTCATACTATCTAGAAATCTAATGGTATGATATTTATTATTACCAATTCCGATATTCTTACTAAAACTAATATATCTTTCTTCGTTATTCGGGATGCAATCAATCTTCCCTTCGGTTTTACCGAGGATTTTCATAAAAAGATGCGCGTCGTATCCGCTCAAGTTATGGAGATATACGGGAGTAAAATTCGGTGTTCGCGCTTTTAAGTTACATTCATTATGGGCGGCGCCTCTAAATTTACCCGTAAAATGACAATGATCTCTTACCTTATTATTTTTTCCGTTAGTAAACTCTTCGTTACAAATCCAACAAATTTCCTCTCGCTCGTATCCCTCCTGTTCCAGTTTCGTTAATATCATTGGTTTAGGTTTTTGGTAGTATTTATAGTAAATTTCTCTTATATCGTTCGTTAAAAATTCTATAAACTTTTCCTCCGCTTTTTCCCCGGTATATTCTCTTAATATAGGGGCACAGACATTATCATCGAAACATTTTATAACATAGCAGAAACTGCAAGGTATATGTTTTTGAGTTTTTATCGTATAACTATTTTCGGGGTTCGGCTGACAAACGTTTATAGGCGGTAAGATGCTTTCAAAATCGGCGTACACAGCAAAAGGAACATTTATTTTTCTAATATGATTTTTAAATTCCAAGATGGTGCCCTTTTCCGGCATTTCCAGAGTAACGGGTTGATGACCTTCGCAATATCTCTTATGATTTTCCAAAAGCCTTTTATTACCGAAATGATTTAGACAAAGCATGCAATATTCGCTACCTCCCTCAAGCGATATTTGTTCTCTCATTAAACCCCTAAATTTTTTTATTAAAGCGTAATGACTTTTATCTCCTTCTTCGATATAAAGCAGGTTTACGTGATTACTGCCTATTTTTTTAGGCGCCCTAATACGGTTTATCTTCTTTTTCGACGTATACTCGAAGACATTAACGCTAATTTCCGGATTTTGTTTTTCGAACTTATCTATATCCTTAAATGAAACGGGATATTCTATTCCATCCATATTTAAACTTTTTTCCTTTTCTTTTAATTTCGAATCGACTTTATGTGCGCTTTCTCGTACGGGATTTAACCATCTCAAAATACACCATAGAAAGCATTTATCGTCTTTATTCTTGATGTTAATAACTACTTTCTTATTCTCAATCCATTTGGGTAAAGGTAAGTGCCCTTTAGCTTTTAAAGGATCATAGACGGAACTCTTCAATACTATTTCGGATATATTCCGTATTCCCCAACCACTCCCTTTTTTTAAGTATTCTTCTAAATTTTTTATAATCCTTTTTCCCATTTTATCGTATAACGCATTAAAATCTGTTTCCTTCGAAACGATTTCATTCTCATCAGAATAAAAACGAGCTGGTACCGCATCTTCGGGGATATTTTCGTTCACCTTATACATATATGCCTCGACATTCATTCTTACTTTTCTTCCGGCATTATCCGATAAAATTTTTAGCATCTGTTCTTTCATATTATCTAGAAATAAGGACATTAAAACGATAGATGTTTGCGGGTAATCACTATCAGTTGTAATTCCATCTTTTTCATCCCATGGAGGCGCAACCCCTTTATATATTCTAATTTGATCATTAAGGGCGGTTTGCACTAGCTTTACTTCTATTTTTTGCGAAATTATTTCGCGTAAGGTCTTAAGTAACGCTGTTTTATTATGTCTATATAAACCTTTAATGCCCTTAATCTTAGCAAATTCGCGAAGCTGGTACAACGTATAACCCCCCTTATCCGAATTTTCTAAACGCTCGATTAAATCCGCTTTGCTAAGCCTAGAGTATCCCCTATAACCTTCTTTCTTAGCTATTTCTTGAAGACCTCTTTTCGTTTCCTTTTTAAGGTAACTCTTCCATAAGTGCCTAGGATCCAGATCCGTTCCTCTTATATGGCTAATATCCGATATCTTTTTTTCTCCGCTTAAAATCCGATTTAATTGCGCTTTGGTAAGCAGAGAGTATCCTTTAAGACACCTTTCCTTAGCTACTTTTTTAAGATCCCTTAACGTTTGCTTTCTAACAGGCTGCCTTTGTTCTCTTATTACTCGCTCTCTCGGCTCGTTAACTAATTGCCTTTGCCCGCTTAAAACCTCGATTAAATTTTCTTTGCTAAGCCTAGAGTATTTTTTAAGACCCCTTTCCTTAGCTATATCTTGAAGGCCTCTTATCGTTTGCCTACTAAGATCCTGTTCCGATCCTCTTACATTGTTAAAATCCGATATCTTTTTTTGCCCTTTTAAAACCTCGATTAAATTTTCTTTGCTAAGCCTAGAGTATTTTTTAAGGCCCCTTTCCTTAGCTATATCTTGAAGGCCTCTTATCGTTTGTCTACTATAATCGTTTTCCATTTTTTTATATAATAATTTTTCTTAAAACTATTGTATAAAATTTATAAACTTTTTATCTCGTAGAATATTTTAACTACATTTCTACAAATAGCGCATTTATTATTATTGTTCTTCGCGTTTTTACTATTACACGACACGCACATGCAAACGTGCCCGCAGGGGATATTAAATATATCCGGCTTTTCCTCTTGGCACGCGCAACACGTATCATACATGAAAAAAGTTTTTACTTTGGGTACTTTGAGTTCTTTGTCTCCGATTACTTCTACAATTAATTCATCTTCTACAGTTTCTCGTAAATTTTCGTAATCGGTTCTTAGTCCTTCAGGAACTTCGTTTTCATTCATCTCTAGAAGTAAAATCTCATATTCTTCTCTTAACTCGCATAACTCTTCGTATAAAACGATTTTCCTCGCTTAGTGAGGTCTTATTCTTTTTTCTATTTCTTCCACTTGTTCATTAAGTATTCTTTCTTCATCAATTTGTTCTTTCGTTATTTCCCTTAGTACTTTTAATTGTGTCTTCAGTTTATCGAGATGTAAATCTTTATTTCGACGCAATAATTCCTGAGAAAATACATTTTCAGTCATTTCACGGATTGACATAGTGAAACAAGAAATTTTATTTCTTATATGATAAAGAGACTTATTAATCGCGGGTAACCCGCTATTTAGTCTAGTAATTTCATGTTCATCTTCATCATACGGGGTTTCTTTTCCCGAGATTTCTTCTTTTAAATAAAGCGCGCGTTTTACTTGTTCGTTAGTAGTATCCGTCATTTTTTTTTATACGCGAAAAAATATTTAAGCTATTATCATAAAACGTTAATCTTATATTTATTTTCCCAAACTCTCCCGTCCCAATTTAAAATCGTTTGAGGACAGTGATTAATAAATTTACCGGCTTTATAAATCGATGGGAAATTATGTATTTCTCCAGTTTGAACATCCTCTAAAATAACTTTTCTCGGATTTTTCATAATAGTTTGCAATCTATCGTACTTAGGATCAGATATCTTTTCTTGTTTAGGCGCAAGTTTTTTTTAAAATTTCCGATTTAGGTATCTTCTTCTCCGGCATTAATCCGTGTTCTTTTAATTTCTCAATTAAATATTTCTTATCCCAAAAAGGGAAATATTTTATATTATTCTCGTCAAGAATTTTTTTTATATCCTTAACTGTTAACATTTTTTTATAGAGAAAAAAATATTTAAACTAAAGTACTACGGTCATTTTATTTCCGTCAGAATAGAAGGATAATAACCTATCACTAATAATAACGGCATATGCCTCCGTGTCTGCGGGTACATTTCTGTTAAAAAACATTTTAACTCGCATATCGGTAGAAGAATATTTTACCTTTTCACTTTGCTTAGAGATATCAAACACGAACAAAGGATAAAGGGTTCTATAATCCGCGGGGGAAATACTCAGATTTGATACTAATTCATCCATGTTAAAAAACTTAGATCTGAACAAAGCGGCATCCCCATATGCTCTACTAGACTGATGAGCGGCGAAAGATAAATTATAGTCAACCGCGGGATATCTAATAGCATTTAACATGACATAAATATTTTCAACGTTTACGTTATCAAATACAGCCGAGTTTACTTCTTGATTACCTTTCCTACCCGTCTGAAAGCCGATAATGATAAAACGTGGTATCTCTGGAGATGAATTAACGGAAAGTCTCCAACTAAATGTTCTTGTCTGAGTAACCGTGGTAGACTCGCATTGTATCTTTCTATACCCGACTGGGAATTTTTCTTTTTTCTCTATAAGTTTATAAAGTGCCGTCTTCTCCTCTAAAGCAGGCAAAACATGGGGTACAAACCACGATATTTTAATTAAATTAACTCGGCCATTAACCGGATTACCCGCTCCATCTGCAGCGGCTTTAAATATCGCTTCACTATCATCATTTCTGGTTAAGGTAAGAATTTGTTTCATTCCATAAATAACTTTATTGTAATCTTCGCAAAACCCGAATATATGTTTTAACGGAACTCTAAAACTGAACGTACCACGCGGTACCGGATCTCGTATAATATACCGTCTTCTTACTTCGAAACCATCATTGCCATTATCCGCAGTAATTCCGGTGTCTTTATACCACAGTTGGTTTAATCCCTGCGATTTAGAAAAATCGTCCGGGTATTTTAATTACCCGATCATTGTAGTAGCTTGGCCAGGATTTGTCACGGATTCAATCGTCTGTTCGCTAAGCTTATAACTAATATTTTTAAAAAGATACATCAGACCGTTATTTGTTAACGAAATATTGGTATTAGCGTCATAGACCGCTCCATTATCATTTCTTAATAATTCGCCGATGAAAAGTAAATAAGACTCGGAAGGATGAGTAAAAATATCTTGGGTTCCGATATTAATCCTGATTTCTCCCGCGGAGTTGTTTAGATTGGTGCCAGTAATAGGTTCATACTCATGAACCTCGTATTCATCAATACTTGTATCTTCCGAAATTGTTTCTGTAATGTTTAAAATACTCATTTTATTATATATTATTATAATTTAAATTATTATAATATTTTTCTTCGTTGAGAAGAATACGACCTATGTCGTTTTAATACCCGAACCCCTATTTAATTTCTTAATTAATTTTTCTATAGCTATCGCATTGTTACCACTACCATCCATTAACGCGTTATTATCTCGCGTTTCGGGTAACGCGGCGTACTTTCGTAAAATTTTCTTGGATTCACGATTTAAAGCCTTTTTAACTAAGCCGCTCGCCGCATCTACCGCGGCACTCTTTCCGGCTTCTAAAGCTTTTTTCGCACCCTCCTTAGCGACGCTTTTCCCCACATCTAAGGCGGAAGAACCGATTTGTTTAGCGATGTTACTAGTAAAAGGTTTCGTACCGAGGTTAACTAAACTATCAAAGATTCCGGTGCCACCGTACTCGTACTGTTTTTTAAATCCTCTTTTTTTATACTCGATCATTTTTTATAATATAGACATTAACTTTTTATAGCTTTTCTCGTCTAAGTGACCTTGTCTTTTTAATTCGTCACACACGCTAACGATCTCATTTCTAACGCCCGTATTCCCCGATGCTTTACTCGCTAAAAGTAGGTCTAATCTTTGTACTAATGCGTTTGGATCGCACGGGATAATAATTCCTTTTCCAGTTACTTTTTTCGGTTTAATTACTTCCCAAATAGGTTTAACAATATCTCTCCAATTTTTCCCTCTAGAAGATTTCGGGTAAATATTATTCGAATCGTTATTTCGATAAATAGTACCGGTTCTTATGACTATTTCCCCATAATTATTAATATCACCCTCCTTAACAATGTTCATATCCGGGTCTTTAGATGTAATTAACTCCCATAAACCTTCCGTTCCTTTATAAGTCTTGTTATTTATCGTGATATCATCATTATTAATCTCGACTTTTTTATTACCGATATAAATTTTTTTATTTTTAGAATATAGCCCGTACGTTTTATCAACATCTTCTTTTTCACCGAATCTCGATAAATACGAAAATGCCAGTGGCCCAATAATTTGCTTTTCATCGCCTTCCCCCATAGTTATTTTTCCCTTTTCAGAGGTATCTAATTCTATTCCCAGGTAATTCGGTAATCTAACAGATTCTCGTAATCCTTCTATACCCGCTTCAATAGGTTTAAGGCCCTTCGTAATTTCTTCCGATGCAGCTTTTTGTGCTTCCGTAATAGGTTTAAAAAATTTCAAAAGATCGGATTGTAATTCTATTTCCCCCGTTTTTTCCGCTATATTCCTGTCACGAATATTCTTTTTTGTCTCGAGGTACTGTTTTACAATTAAGTCTCTTTTATCGGGATCATCGATTTTTAAAAAAAGACATTTTTTTAATTAGGTTTTTTTATTTTTTTAAAACGCAGTTTTTTTTATTGCGTTTCGTAACTAAAGCTAATTTTAGGTTTTTTAATATTCCAACGGCCCACCATGATGTTTTTCAACCAACCTCCGAAAGGACTTGCGCTGTTCTTTTCTCCCTCTCTCTATTAACGATTCTTCCTTTTCGCTCGAAATCTCTTTCTGAGATTTAGACCTAATTTCTTCTTTCATCTTCTTATATTTCTCTACTTCCTCCATAATTAGTTGAAACTCTTCGTCCGTGACTTTATTATCCGATAAAGCTTTCGAGACGTGACTCGATATAGTATTTAATTTAGTATCGGCAATGATTTTAATCTTCTCGTGTTTTACCGCCTTTCCCATCGAATTATTAACGTCGTATTTTCCGGCTAAACTTAATAAACCGCAAAAACCCGCTACACTTTCTAACGCTATAACCGCGGGTATAGAGACTACCGTTGTTAACAAACCTATTCCTCCTATTCCCCCAGCGGTAGTTACGAAAATTAAAACTGTATCTATATTATCTACTATTCTCGCGGCTCTAAAATATTTCTTACTCAAAGCTTCTCTTTTCGCGACCTCACCTTCTAAAAAGTTTTGTATCTCGTTAATTTTCTGTAGTCGATAACCCTGGCCCTCATCAGCTGGAGGAGCTGTAGGTAATTCAGGATATATATTAATATCTTTCATCTCCATTTTTTTTATAGGATAGATATTTTTAAACTCGATAATGAACGAAACATAAAAGATCGTTTTCTTTTATTTTTACCGGTTCCTTCGAATTATTAGTAATAGCGACTAAAATATTCGCGGCATTTCCGAAGCTAATCTCATTTTGTAAACTACGTTTTTTATATCTTAGATGGTAATCTAAAGAGGTTAAAATTACGCCTTTAGTTGACTTAAAGCCCAAACCTAATCCCGCATGAATTACTTGTCCCGGAGTTAACGTAATTTCTCTTTGGGTAAAGATTTTCCAAGTTACCGGATTTATTTTTATCGGCGGATGTTTTAAATTAGTAAAGGGGATCCATTGGATCGTTTTTGGTTTAGAAATTATCGATCTCATGCCGAGTTTGCGAACGTTCATCTTTTTTTTATATTATAATATTAAATTAATTAATATTATAATTTATAATATAGCGCCTAAAATGGGTATATTAGCGAAAGGACTATTAGGCCCTAAAATAAGGCCGTTTCCTTCAAATAGGTTTCCACCCTGTTTTAAATATAAACCGTCACCAACAGTCGCTAATCCTTTACCTTTATAAGGACTCAAATAAAGGCCTTTACCATCAGTTTCTATTCGGCAAACGCAGCCTCCTTTTTTTAGAAAAAGTCCCGATCCCATTGCCTTTTGTACGCCCAATGAAGCTAATCCCGAAAGAGCGCCAACTCCTAAAGCGGGTAAAACGGTTTTGGCTAACGCCGGTAAAGCGCTCGCGGCTAATCCGGCTAACATTCCGAGAAAACCTCCTTTTATTTCCTTATTGCGTTTAAGTTGTCTGGAGGACATTCTAATGGTAACTCCTGTACCATTTTGAGAGGCTTTAGCTATTTTTTTCGCTTGCGTTTGGGTAACTGCTAAAACATCATTACCGCGTAAATCCGCGTGACCTAAACGGATGGATACTTTACAGTCTCCTTTTTTAATAGCGGACACTAGTTTTTTCTTTTGCCCTTCCAATATATTAACTTTGATATTCGTGTAACTCGTCATTTTTTATACGTTTTTTTATTTTATGACTCTCTAATATGAAACCTAATTGTAATGTTTTCTCCTCTTAGATTTAGTAAAGTTCCATTTTGATCCGTAATTTTTACTACTAGATGGTGTATTTCATTTAATGTTATTGGTAAATATACTAACTTAAGCGGTGATTCGATTATCTTATATCCCGGCGCAACGTTAGGGAAAAAAGAGTAAATTGTGTTTTGTGTCGTGCCATTAACGTAGCTTCCCGAGATAATATCGATGCTAACGAACACGGAATTTATACTGAGAATGTTTACTACATTCTCCGACTCGTGAAAACCCGCTTCGTATTTCGCGCGAGTAAAACCTAGTACTTTAGAAATGGAGTTTGGGTGATTAAAATCTACATGATAACCGTCTTCAAGAGTAAGAATAGATTTTAGCGTATTTGTGTTCGCGGAAATTTTAATAGGATATTCATCATTGACTAAATCAACGTGACCTTTTTTCCTCATTTCCTGATGTATGGTATCATTAATGTCTATAAGGTCGTAACTTCCTTCCGGTATTTCTATTTTAAACCAAGAAACACCATTGTCCGGAGAATAAATAAACATGTTGTTTGTCACGTCAATGTTTGGGAAAGAGTAATAGGTTTCGAGGTTTACTAAAGCTATTTCGTATTTTCTATCTCTTTCCAGTTGTATCGGAGGATTAAACTTTGTAGTAAAGTCCGTCTTGTTAGCGCTTACTATAATTTGCGCGGAGGTTTTTTGGCGCGTATTATTAGCTATCCGTTCTAAAAGATCTTCCATTTTTTATAGGAAAATATTTTTTAAATGTCTTTTTCCTCTAATGGTTTCGGTATATAAAACTTGTCAAAGCCGTGCCTATACTTTCCTTTATCTTTTTCGCTAGATAAATCGAGGGTAACAAAACCATAAGGTTTTTCCCACGCCTTATAACAAAATTCTCTAAACTCTTCTTTAGGCATATCTTCGCTTACATGATCGGCATAAATATGATTAATGTTTTTTAGGTCGTGTCGAAAAAGACAAATAAAATTCGTGTTTTCCCTAATAGTTTGCCTCGGTAACTTAAAATAGTTTTGTGAGAGGTAAAAGCAGTCAACATTACTATGTCTTCCGTGAATATAATAACACTCACACTTGTTTTGTTTTTCTAAAAGTAGATCGTCGAAAATCATTAAATTTTTGTCTGCCGTTTCCAACTGATGGATCGGGTACATCCTCGGCAGTTTCGAAGAAACTACACGCTATATCCGATTTTTTAACATCTCCTATGTCCTTAGACCATTCTTCAATTAAATCTTCCGCATTAAAATTGGAATCCGGTATTTCATCACGATTGTTAAAGAGCTCTAAAATACACTCTTTCGGTAATCTTTCTTCTAAAGCTTTTTTAAGCACGCGATATTCGGGTTGGGAAAGGCTTTTTCCAAAAACGCATAAATTATCGTAATCGAGCCATTTCGGTTTTAGTAAAAGGTTTAGTAAAAGCGTAGTCTTTCCACATCCTGATTTACCCAAGATTAACCCTCTAATGCTTTTAGGTAAAAGAGGACTATTAAATCTCCTCGATTCTACTTCATTCCAAGATAAATCTTCAACGTCCATTTTATATATATTTTTAAAAAAAAAATTAATATATATATACATAAAAAAGATGTATTGCGTTAAATGTAGAAAATCTACTGATACTGGTGAGGTGACTTATAGCGTTACTAAAAATGGAAGAAATATGGCGCGTGGAAAATGTAAGGTATGCGGTACAACTAAAACGCAGTTTGTTAAGTCGGGGGGTTCCAAACCGAAGAGTGGCAGCTCAAAAAGTTCAAAACCGAAGAGTACCAAACCGAAAAGCGTTAAAAAAAAAGAGAGAAAAATTTAGGCGGATCGATACTTAATAGGATGATCAATAATTTACCCGTCGAAATGCATCTCCCCGGGCATAACTTTACTGGGCCCGGAACAAGATTAAATAAAAGACTCAACCCCGATTTAACGCCTAAGGAATGGAGTAAACCGATAAACCGCGTTGATAAAGCCGCGTACAATCACGATATTTGCTATCTTAAACATAATGACACGGCTACTAGAAATTCTATTTGCGATGCGAATATGTTAACGGAGTTAAAGGGGATCTATAATCCGACGCTTAGGGAAAAAATGGAGCGATCCGTCGTTAGTAATCTGATTGGTGCGAAGAAAAGATTCGGAATGGGAGTTTAAAAAAAAAATTCGATATGGAGGATTTAGCTGAAGAGTTACACAAACCCGTAAAAAGAAAATTTAGGAAAAGGAGAGTCTTAGTAAACGGTATTGATAGGATATGGGCCGCCGATTTAGTAGACATGCAGGCATTTTCTAAATCTAATCGGGGTATAAAATATCTTTCGCTATCATTGATATCTTTTCTAAGTACGGTTGGTTGGTTCCATTAAAAGACAAAACTGGGAAATCCGTCGCTGAGGCGTTAAAGAATATTTTTAAGGAAAGAAAGCCGGAGAAATTATGGGTAGATAAAGGCAAAGAGTTTTATAACAAAGATGTTAAAGGTTTAATAGAAATATATTCTACGCAAAACGAAGAAAAATCTAGCGTGGTAGAGAGATGGATTAGAACGATGAAAGAAAAGATGTGGAAATATTTTACCGCTAATGGCACGCTAGTTTACATTGACGCGTTACCGGATCTCGTTAAGAAATATAATAATACGAAACATTCTTCTATTAAGATGACACCAGTAAATGCTAGTAAGAAGGAAAATGAAAACGAGGTTTGGAGAACTCTTCATCCCTATCTCGTTAAAGTATATAAAAAGCCAAAGTTTTCCGTCGGTGATAAAGTAAGGATATCTGTAAAGAAAAAGACCTTCCAAAAGGGATATACCGAAAGATGGACTGATGAGGTTTTTACGATTTCCGAGGTAAAAAGTACGTCACCCGTAACGTATACAATTGAAGATCTTGCTGGAGAAGAAATAAAAGGTAGCTTTTACGAACCTGAACTACAAAAAACTAACCAAACCTCGTTCGAGATAGAAAAGATTATTACGGAAGATAAAGATAATAATAAATCGCTAGTAAGATGGAAAGGTTACCCCGTCATATATACATGGCTCGATGATAAAGTCATTAAAAATATGATGAAATAAAAAAAAATGGATATCGCGATTAAAAACGTAATTTTACCTAATAAACCGTTAAGTAACTTCGAACTAGAAGATGCCGCGAGAAAATTAAAAATACCTTCTTTTAGAGGGGTATTTTTACGAGATACTTTACCGGAAAACAGTAAGGGAAATGAATGCGGTATATTAAACCTTGATGACACGAGCGGGCCTGGAACCCATTGGGTCGCTTAGTATAAAAATGGTAAACTAAAAATTTATTTTGATAGTTACGGCATTCAACCGCCTCTCGAACTAAAAGAGTATCTAGCGGATCCGATATTTTACAATACGGATCAATTACAACGAGCTGATCAAGTATTTTGCGGCCATTTATGTTTGTTCGTTCTAAAAGAGCTGGCCTCTGGAAATGAATTCCAGCGAGTTTTAAATAAACTTTTTTAGTTATATAAAAAAGATGCCGGTTGATAAATTCGGAGGAATGGACTACGTTAAATCGAGCGAAGATGGTATATCACTCGCTTACGTTAATAATAAGTTTTTGCGTATAGACGGAACGACTGAAGTTACCGGTTCTATAAATATGAATGGTAATACATTAACGAGGGTTAGTAATCCTCAAGACGTAGCGACTAAAGATTACGTTGACTCTGCCGCGGGATTATTAACCGAAAATGGGGTTATCACATGTTAGGATATTTAAACATGGGATTTAATAAAATAAAAAACTTAGATGATCCGACGGAACTGAGCAAAGCCGCTAATAAAAAATATGTAGATGAAAGTGACAGGGCGATAGTTAAAATGGGAGATGGAAGTTTTTCCGCCACCGTGAATATAGATATGCGAGGATACCAGTTGATAAATCTTTTAAATCCCGCGCAACCTCAAGATGTAGCGACTAAAGATTATGTGGATAATGCTAATAGAGCTTTCGTTTACGGTAGAGGGGGTTATATAGCGACTTCGGACATTTCTATGGGCGGACGAAGAATTTCTAATATCGGTACTCCTTTAGAAGAGAACCAAGCCGCGAATAAATTTTACGTAGATACAACAGTTTTATCGGCTACGGGAGTAGAAGCTTTAACGAGAAACCCTGACGGTTCTTTTACCGCGAATGGCCAATTAGATATGAAAGGAGAAAGAATTACGAACTTGCCCAGACCCCTCGATAATGATGATCCCGTAACGAAATCTTTTTTAACCGAGCGGCTATTAGCTTTAATGGAACGAGTAATACGTTTATCAAGACAGGAAAAAACTAAACCTATAATAAGCATTCACGCCGAAGAACAAGGAAGTTTATTAAATGGAAATTACGAGTTTTCTTTCGGTAATGGCAGTAGCGGAAGATCGCACGGTTTAGGAGGTTATTGCATGTCAGCTCCGGGTAGAATTATAAGAGGTTCTTTAACGGTTTTAAAAGGAAATTATTTTTTAAACGAAGAGGTGAAAATTAACGTGGTAATAAACGGTATCGAAAAAACCGACTACTCCTTAATAAAAAAAGTAGGAGAAGGTTGTAGTTGCGTAGTTTTTCCTCAACCTTTAGAAGTAAATCAATGTGATGTGATAAACTGTTTAACGAAGACCGATAATCTAAACGTAAAAAACGCTTATTTAACGATAATCGTAGAACTCGGTTTGTAAATATGTTAGTTTTTTTTTTTTTTTTTTTTTCCCTATTAAAAAATGGAAAAGGAACTAAAAGATATTATTGGAACCGATCCGGAAGATTTATTCGATATTATAACGGCAGACTGTTCGGAACTCGCTAAATACGATGTTTTGTTTGATGGTGATGTACGCAAGTTGTACCTAGAAGAAGTTAATAAACTATACGGGATTATAATAACTCGGTGTAGGTATATGTTACCGGAATATTATAGAAAAGATGTCGAAAATATTTTTATTCCCGATAATATCCAGTATTTACCGAATACTAACGAAAAAAAGTCCGTGGAGATTGTAAAGTCCGTGAAGACTTGGAGACCGGCAACTGAGGATAAAATGGATGAAGAGTATTAAAAAAAAATTATAACTTTATTTAAAAAGTTATAAATTTATTCTTCGTCATCGGGGTATATCTCTACTTTAGAAAGAATCGCTATCTTTTTAATACGTTCAACATTCTCTTCAATTATAATAACGTCGGAAAGACTCGTATGTACTTTTATTACGGACGAATTAATAAAAACATCCGTAAAATCTATATAAGCAATTACTTTACACTTCTTTCTTTCGAGATAAAAAGTATCTTCTATCTTTTTAAGTTCGTTCGTTCCCGATTTCGCGTAAAAATTAGTATTCGCTACTTTATCTCGTTTTACTCTCGGGTAAAAAATATTATCTTTAATAATTTCTAATTCTTTAACATTAACATTATACCCCATCATTCCTACATATTTTTTCGGCGCTTTTTCTCGTAAAAACTCTAAAATGTTATCTAATACTTCTTTAAACGCTATTTCTTTTTCAGTCGGATTTTCTTCATCACAAAAAGGTAACAAAGTCATAAACAAATCCTCTGAATTGGATTTATATTGATGCACTCCGTAAGAAAACAAAACGGGTGAACGTAACCGTAAACCTCTCGTTTTCCCATCGGGATACTTATAATCTATCCCCATTGATTGGTATTTACAACTTTTATCCGTAACGTTATCACAAAGTCCTAGGTTTTTCATATTAAAGTCCTGGAATTTTACGAAATTATTTTCTTCTTCTGTCATTATGCGCTTTTTATATAAGAATTTTTTTCTTTAAACTGATTTTTTTTAACCCTCGAGGTAGTTAAGATTTTTAACCATGAAGATCGAGAAGACTTTAGGCGCGTTACGAATCGGGAGGATAATAGTTCGAGAGAGAGAAAACCGGGGGAGTCGGATTTTATAAGATTGTAAGGGTTCGGAGTAAGAAAAAATAGTAAGGATTCGGATTTTTTATAAAATCGTAAGGGTTCGGAGCGTGTGAAATCTTAAGGGTTCGGAGCGGGTAAAATCTTAAAGGTTCAGAGTGGGTAAAATCTTAAGGGTTTGGAGCCCTTAAATTCTTAAGGGTTCGGAGCCCCTGAAATCTTAAGGGTTCGGAGCGCCTGAAATCTTAAGGGTTCGGAGCCCCTGAATTCTTAAGGGTTCGGAGCCCCTGAAATCTTAAGGGTTCGGAGCCACTGAATTCTTAAGGGTTCGGAGCCCTTGAAATCTTAAGGGTTCGGAGCCCTTGAATTCTTAAGGGTTCGGACCCCTGAAATCTTAAGGGTTCGGAGCCCCTGAAATCTTAAGGGTTGGGAGCCCCAAAATCTTAAGGGTTCGGAGCCCCAAAATCTTAAGTGTTCAGAGCCCCAAAATCTTAAGGGTTCGGAGCCCCAAAATCTTAAGGGTTCGGAGCCCCTGAATTCATAAGACCCCAGTCCGGGGGGAACTTATTCTACTCATGTTTTTAGAGCGAACAAGTTTTCATTCTACAATATTTTTGTGTATACAAAACCAACAGCGTTCTGGAAATGATACAGACAGACACAAATACCATTTACTGGTGTGATACTTTGATCTAATGCCCTGAGAACCGATAGTATTTTCTTGCCATTTTCCACTGTAAATATAGCTTAAAGTGCTCCAGCATTGTGACTGACTTTCGCACATAACTTAGAAAAGTACTCATTTTAGTGGGAAGGAATGTACTTTGTTGTTGTTGTTATTGCAGCAAACCAAATAGGAAGCATGATCACTAGTTCATTGTGTATTGCTAAGGTATTCCCCGTAAAGTATGAACTAGCAATATGACTAACTAACCAAATTCCATTGCTCATAAATGTCCGAGGACTCCTCCCATATCTTTGTGATTGAACAAGGAATATGCACAGTCAGGTATTTAGGCAGCATCTATATTTTAACATCTGTCCATTCTACAGGAACAACAGAGTTTTTCTGCACTCCTTATTCCCTGATACTGTTTTATAGACATCCTCTTACTCTATGAAGGCTAATTATACTGTCTATGCATCATTAATCTGAGAGATGATTGTGAGCTTAACAACGTAATGCATGTAACCCATTGGCTCATTCATTTGTTTTAATTCAAAGATAAGGATATACCTCCTTGATCTGTATTTTGCCCTCTCACTTAACACCTCTTCCTGGCATTTTTCAGAATGACTTTATATCTAGCAGTGGAAATTATGAATGTAGGTTGACGTAAGCTTTTTGAATACATTGAGGGGCAAGCAATATCAATTCAGTTTAATGAATTTGTCATATTCTATCCTTGGTTTTATTTTCCAGCTTTTCAGGAATTTTGCGTGGAAAACAGATTTTTTCCCAGCTCATCTCATTTGAAAGTGGCCACCTTGCTGTTCTGTTGTGATTAGTCAGTATGAATTATGTCATATTAACACTTTCCACCCCCCCATTTTTTTTGGGGGGGGGGGATTAGTATCATAGCCTCAACTGAGTGCTTAATTGCCAACAAGTGCAATTATCATTCTCTCTGTGTTCACCTATTCAGGTTGGTTTCAGTTCTTGGTCTATGACACTCAAAACAAGTGCACTTGCTCTAAAGAAGTTTGAATGTATTCCCGGTTATTTCGGGTCTTTTGCCTGAGTCTCATATTGAAATGCCCACATAATTTCATAGCTAACTTTTGAGTTTTGAGTTGGCTAGTATTTTCCGGTATCTGATACTTTTCTAAAACAAACACTCTCTTACAGTCATCCAATTTAGACGACAAAAATGTTTTGAGAAAGCTTGCCATCTCCTGGCATAGCAGTTGCCCTTTATGCCCTGACAATGCATGCAAAGTTGCATGTAAAATAATTTAACAGTGGGTAGTCTAGCCAGTGACTGAATTTTTCCTAATACCCATTACAGCTGTCCGATTATTCGGATGGGGGTGGGGTGTGGTATTGACCGCTTTACACTAGTATCATGAAACACAAAGTTCTGTTTTATATGTATTATTTATGTTCACTGTTTATTCCACAAGCAGTTCAAGTCTAAATATGGAAATTGGTTTTGGGGATTTTGTCTGTCCCCGGATCGATGACAAATGATGCATTCCTTTTCCTCGTAGTTCAATATGTAGGACTTAATGTCCTACTGGGGCTTCTTGTAGGGCTTAATAGCCTACATGTAGGGCTTAATGCCTACTGGGGCTTCTTTGCTAAAATCACTTACCTGTTAGAATCACAAGATTCTAGTAGAAATGAGGAGGCTTACAATGCTCCTCACCCCTTTTGAGAGTCGTATTCTATTAGCATGAATTGTGGAGGCGTGACAGTCCGTGTGTTCAGCTGTAAATCAGTATTGCTCGAAGATATTGACATGAAATCGTTTACTTCTAATACCGCATATGTCATGCTTGATTTACTTTCATAAATAATTTTCTGCATGGATGCAGCTACTGTCCGGTCTCTCAACACTAGGAGTGACATAGGCCTCTGTTTACAGGTTTAAACCAATCATTTTTTGTTATTTATAGCTGATTATGTTAACATTGTACGGGCATCACACTCGGTCTGGAGAGGGCCGATTGTATGCACGACTTTTAACAATTTGCCATGCATCGAAATGTCTGACCTGTCCAAATTGAAAGCTTTTGCACATGACAAAATATAATGGACTAAAACAATATTTATACCGAAAAGTTAGGGGGCATTTTGGAAGGACGAGAAAGTGCTGGTTAATGGCATTTTCTCCTTTTTACACCATGTTTTCGAAAGGCTTCTTTGTCGGGATCGTTGAGGGTCGGGACTGTGTAGTAAAGGGATAACACTTTATGTATCGAACAAATTTATCGAGTTTATATTTATCTGAGATCTTTCGATAAACAAAAAGTTTTGGATAATAATTTTTATATATGCCGAATGGCACGGATCGAGATCAGACTGTACGTTCTGTGTAGTCTCGTTTCTGACCTAAACCATCATCAGAATGTCCGTATTTTTTACCATGGCACTGGAAGGATTAACATATATAGCTGTTTCATCTATGTAAGTTATCAGAAAGGTTGGCAGTTATCAATGTACGAATTTATTCATTGCCTTTGCGTACTGGTCGTTTTGGGTTAATTTGTTTGAGTAATTCTACTTTGACTATAACTCTTGGCTCGACAAACCTTTCCTTGACAGTTAATAACGTTGTTTGTTTTCTAGGAGCACATGTTTGGGACCGCGAACCGTGATGGGATAAAGTAAACATTATCGAGTTGGGTTTATAAATTGTCTCGTCACGGTGCGTGGTTTCGGACCTGTTTTCCCGGACGTAGGCGGTGGTGCGAACTGATAATAGAACGTTTATCGAGTGAGAGCTGTATTGTAAGGATTTACTAGTAATCGCTATTTAGACTTGTAATTATAAATGATGTGCTATTATTATATGGTAGGCTAAAGTCACGAGACCGTAGAGTTGAACTCGAAGTCTTCCTTCCTGATATATATACTTTGTATTTATTTCTTGGGATCTGCATAGAGTCGTTACACTACAACATATCTGTAAGCAAAAGAAAAAAAAAAAAAAAAAAAAAAAAAATATATATATATATATATATGTGTGTGTGTGTGTGTGTGTGTGTGAACCTAGCCATCACGAACACGTGTTACAATGTCTTTTATCATTCTTTTGAACAAAATTTGATGTTCTATAACCACACAAGTGATGTTCCTTTTGAGGTTTTTAAATTTCAAAATCAGTCCAAGTGATGTATGTCATTTTTCTCACGCATGACATATCACTGTTAACTCTTAACCACACAATGTTTGTTTTTAACGGCCCTAACATGAAAGGCCTTAGAAAACATGGTAGAAAAAGGAGAAAATGTTGGCAAACAACATTTTCTCCTTTTTCCAAAAATGTTACCAGCCCTTTCACTTACAAATTCCATCATTTGAGCCACATTCAATTAGACCTATGCAAACCTTACAATTCCAATTTTTGTCATATGGTAAATGGCTAATCCAGCACGACAAAATTGTATGCTGGTCAAAACTGAAAGCTTTTGTAGACGATAATTTTAATGTGGCTCAAATAATGTGTTTTTTCTTTGCTGGGTAGAAACCCAAATCCCCTAAACACCCAGGTATGAAAAAGTCAACGGACATTTCCAGTGAATGGAGAGAATGAAGTAATAAATGGAGAGAATGGAAATCATTCAGATAGAACAATTTCCAGTTTACCAACGAAAAACAATGGAAAAAAAAATAACAGAAATAACTTTTTATTTCACTCAGAAATTCTCAAAAACCGACAATTTGGCTTTATGAGTTCCCAATCTGTTTAGACCTTCTGTCTGAAAAACAAATATTGATTTTAACCTTTAGATTGCCAATAAACCGAATGGATATGTTCATTCTAGAAATAAAGGAATTAGACACAAACCTCAAGGTTGGCTTTGTACATAATATCTCAGCAAAGCAATCAGTATTAATTAAAGATCAGACTGCTTATTTTATGCAGTCTGATTCTTGGAGGTTATTATATTTCTGATGAGTGCAGAACACCATTGGGGCAATCGCCTTTGCATGTGCATCGGCATGCGCACCGGAAGGCGATAGTACGAAGATGATAACACCATAGTACAATGTTGATAATGCGACAGTATGATGATGAAAACGATAGTACGATGGTGAAACCGCGAAAGTACGATGGTGAAAATACGATTGTACGATGATGATAACGCGACAGTACGATGGTGATAATGCAATACTATGGTACTACGATGGTGAAAACATACAAATTTGGAGAAAAAACGTCGGCATTTTGAAAGTCGGACCTTTTTTTTTTAAGTCCATATTTTGACAAAAACATCCAGGAATTTCAAACCGGACGTTTTTTTTCAAAAAACAATGCACAAAGGGTTTGACGCGTGTGGAAATTTTCGATATCGTATAGTCAAAGTAAGAAAGGCGCTTTACAAAGAGTCTCTAATTATGTTAAAGCGTTTTGGTGATCCAGATTACAGTGTAGAGATGACAATTAAACATATGCGATTGTTTATCCAATTATGACCGGGTTATGGTAAGTTTCTTTATATATATTCTTTACTTATTTCCACAAAATGCAAGATTTTTTTACGGTGGCATAAAGAGCCGAATTTGTACAGTAAATACAAAGTTTCTAAGTTTAACTGTTTACCAAATGAGAAATTGTTGGACTTGTCCAAATTCACAGCAGTTGCAGACAATCGGTCAAATGTGGTTTAGCCCTTTACTACACAATCCAGACTTTTTACAACCCTGAGGAAGACGACTTTTGAAAGCATTGTGGGAAAAGGAGAAAATGCTGGTAACCAGCATTTTCTCCTTTTCCCACAATATTTTCTAACCTTTCTAGCACAAATTGAATTTTTTTCAGTCATATTTATTCTGTCGTCTGCAAATGCTTTTAGTTTGAACTAGTCTAAGATTTTGTAATTTGGTAAAGAGTTGGTTGCCAGCATTTTCTGCTTTTCCCACATTGTTTTCCCACATTGTTTTCCAAAGTCTTCTTCCTCAAGATAGTTAAGATTCGGGATTGTGTGGTAAAGGGTTAATGCTTGTTCCTTTCTATTTATAGAATTGACAGCTTGCAGCTGACATCATGGAAGTGTCAGGCAGGAATCAGACAGGGAGTGGCTACACAACAACAGGTGTTCAGTGTGACCCTTGTTCATTACTGAACAAGGATGTACAGGCTGAACATTATTGTGTAGATTGTGTGGAGTTCTTCTGTGATAATTGTTGTGCTGTACATAAAATGTCAAAGTTATCAAGAAATCACAAGTTTTTATCTAGGGATGAAATGCCACCGCAGAAACTGACATCGACACAGGAAAATGTATGTTCTAAGCACAGAGGGAAAATATTGGAGTACTATTGTAAGATTCATGAGAACTTTGTCTGCCCAGTTTGTGTGACTCTGGAACACAAGAATTGTTTAATTGACTATATAGATGATATTGTACAAGACTTTGAGACAAGTCCAGAGTACAAATCTTTAACAGAGAAAATTTCAAGTCTTTCACAGCAGTTAAAAGATATAAAGAAAATTTCCACAAAAACAGTCAAGACCTACAACCAGTGTATACCCAGTTTGTATCGGATGTGAAATCATTTCGTGCAGAAATCAACAAACTTCTAGATTCCATGGAAACAACTATTTTGAAAGAAGCCCAGGATGTGAAGGAGTTTGATATGAAAGCTGTCCAATCTGTGTCTACAGCGTGTGATACACTGACCAATGATGTCAGTGAAATTGTCTCTAACTTAGAAAATCATAAACAATACAAACAACAGCGACAGTCGGTGATCTCTGCAAAGAAAGCTGAAATCAGATCTGTGAATTCGAAAAGAAAATGGCTGACATATCAAATCAAAACAAAATAAGAAATTATAAATTTCACAAAAGTGAGAAACTGCTGCATTCACTTCAATCTATGCACAATCCCGGTACATTAATGATAGAGAGAAAGAGGGGGGGAAACAGAGATGGAGAGAAAAGAGAAAGAAAACGTAAAGCTTGTCAACAAAGGTCCCACATCTGTCAGAGCCAGTTATGTAGGACAAATCAATGTTAAACATTCACAAGATGAAGGTGACTGTTGGATTTCAGGCAGTGTAATGATAGATCCACACAGAATAGCTCTAACAGATCGGTACAACTCCAGTGTAAAACTTGTAAATGTTGACACAGTAAGGGTATTCTATCTTATCTAAAAGTTTCCACACAACCATGGGATGTTACTTGTATTGATAAAAGTCAGCTTGTCATTGCATGTGACAATAAATTAGTTTTTGTAAATGTTGGACAGACTTTAACTGTAAACAAAGAACTACAAGTTAATGGAGTCTGTGCAGGAATTATTTTTAATGACAATCAATTATTTGTGTCATTTTTTGAACCAGAACCTGCTGTTAAATTAATCAGTCTACATGGAGAAATATTGAAGACATTTTCTACAGACCAAAATGGAAAACCTCTGTTTAAATGTCCCTTGTATATTTGTCTTAGTAATTCCAAGTCTACACTGTTTGTAAGTGACTGTGATACAAACACTGTGACAAGTGTAGATATGGATGGTAGAGTTCAAAATGTTTACAGAGATACTAACCTGAAGTGGCCACATGGTCTAACTGTAGATAGATATGATAATATTTATATAGCTGGGCGTGATTCACACAACATACACCAGATATCTACACAGTGTAGACCCATACAAATATTACTGGATCAAACACAGGAATGGAAGGTCCACAGTCAGTGACATATTGTGAAACAGAAAACAAACTCTATATCAGCCATGGTGTTATATCTAAACAAAATATTATGTCAGTTTATCAACTAGCGTAGAAAACAACACATACTAGTGACCTGCTGTAAGGGTAAGTCTGTTTAACCTTTTACCACACAATCTTGTGTTTTAATGAGCATGAACAGGAAGTCACCTGAAAACATTGTGGAAAAAGGAGAAAATGCTGATAACCTTTACCCGCAATGTTTTCTGGTGCATTCAATGAAAACTACCTCCATTTGACAAATATTTAACCCTTTACTTAATGACGAAATGTTAGACTATTCTAAATTGAAACTTTTTGCAGACGACAAAATAAAGGTGACTGATCTCGCATTTGACACTGAGCAGTTGCACGGGCAAATCTTGCAATTTGCCCATTTTGGGAAGTTACGTAACATTAGGCCCCATATTGACCGGATGTGTCCAGTGTTTGACAAAGTGACGCACGTGGTTTACATGGTACAAAAATGAAATGCATATGACGGATATAACCATAGTTGTCCAAACGTGAAACGTGCACAGTTTCTTTTGCCTGTGAGTATATTGGTAATTTTTCAAGGGTTTGAGGTGAAATGGCCAAAAAAAGCAATATCGGTTGAGGTGCCACTGTTTTAGCTTCTTGTGTAGGGTAGGTCACTAGATATATATTTGATAGAAACAAACAGTAAAGCTGTGGGTTTGCCGGAAAAGTACTGAAGATGATCAAAAATGGTGAATTTCACTTTAATTTTAATGTAGCAAAAATTGGTAGTGTGACAACCATGGGGTGGATTGATCTACCGAATTACGGACGTTTCATACCATAAGCATTTCGTACCAGTCACTTCGTGCCATAATTTTACCATTTCGTACCATACTTTATACCATTTCGTACCATACTTTACACCATTTCGTACCATAATTTTACCACATTGTACCATAGTCATGCAATTTCGTACCACATATTTTGGGACCTATGACAAAGTTTTGATGATGGAAAATTATCGTTATGACGTTATTAAAATATGAAAACAAAAACGCTAGTTATTCAAGTTAAATAGTCATTAAAGAAATTATGAGCATAAACTTTTCTGATTGTTTCCTTCTCCCATTATGTCTCCAAGGCAGTTTCTCCGATGGTCGCGATGTAGCGAATATTGTGGAAAATGATGTTTTGACGAGAAAAAAATCGTCATATTGACCCTGACGTTTGACACTGTCCTTGTCTCTGTATCATACAAGGCTCACCTAATTTCAAAACATATCCATAAACAAACCCAAAAACAAACATGCAAAAAAAAAAAAAAAAAAAAAAAAGACAAAAAGGACAATAGACAATCTACAATAAAGGGTAATTAAAAAATTATAATTCTTTGATTAAATGTTCAGTTTAATGTAATCCGTTTGTTCCCAGTTCTAATTATCCGACCTGTTCCCAGTTCTAATTATCCGACCTGCAACAAACATCACAGACAAACAGACTTGTCTTCTTAGTCGCATACCAGCTGATTCCTTTATTTATGATTTATGATAATATCCCGTAAATTAAGGTAACCAAAACATTGGTTTATACTAAGTAAATATCCCCGATATATCAAATACAAGTTTTTCTCACATTTATTGATATGTTTGGTCATAGTACGAGATGATATTATCATGGTACGAAGTGGTAACGCTATGGTACGAAATGGTAAATTTATGACACGAAGTGGTAAATCTATGATAGGAAATGGTCATAAACTGAATTGTACGAAATGGTTGGATTGGGGTCTAAACGGCCCACTTCCGAAACGGCCAAGTACCAAAACGACCCATGACCAAAACGGCCCAATACCGAAACGGCCCACTTTTTTTGTTATGCCTTATTCGTAATGGAATTCTCTCGTCATCTTCATATTCATCACGTAGGCGTTTTATTTTATTTTATTGTATTTTTTTTTTTTTTTTTTAATTTTGTCGTTTGTTCTTTTGTTCATTTTTTATCTCATACAGATGTTTTCTGGCCAGTTTTAAGTATTGAGTAAGGTGGATAGTTTAAACTTTCCATGAATGACAAAAAACGTATAGTCTGAAATAAATTTACATATTATATTAATATACCTCTTTTTAAATATCGATGCACTAAAGTGAGTTTGCAAACTGATTAAAATTTAACCCTCAACTCTTTACCAAACGACAAAATTTTAGACAGTTCCAAATTGAAGCATTTGCAGACGACAAATTAAATGTAGCTCAAATAACGTTTACTTTCTTTAAAGGGTAGCAAACAAGATTGTGTTAACCTTTAGGCTGCTAAACGCAACTCAAAGATCTATTTGCGGAGAGCGTAGACTAAGATTAAGCTGTACAAATACGTGCAGTCTCACCTTTGGCCTACACTGTCCGATAAAAGTAATTACCCTCCCCCCAACAAATAACTTTGAAATAGCAATATTTGGACTTTTATCATTGGCTGGAAAATTTCGTTCAATTTATTTAGCAGTTTAACTGTTAACAGTAAGTCACAACGAAAATATTTTTGTCATAGGAATATACGAAAATAGCTTGTGAAGGTAAACAAACATCTGATCGGATTATACTACCTCCGAATATATTATTCTCATTCTTTTCATGAATTTGCGACAATCGATTTTGGTTGTAATATATAATTCTGAACATCAGTGCACTATGTATCAACCATTTTCATCTTAATATTCACATATTAATAACAGAATAATGAATAAGATAAAACAGACATATTTTAATGAAAAGAAAACAAGTACTAGGGCTATTTTCGTAACTGTAATGTGCTGTTTTCTTTGGTAAAGAGATTGCTATTATTTAACGCTTTCATCGTCAAAGGCGGAAACAGGGGCTTTTTAAGTTAGCGTGGATCAAGATTAGACCGTATATAACGTCCAGCCTTATCTTGGACAGTTCTGTTCTTTTAGTTACCGTCTGCCTGTGCGTTTTTATATTTGGAAATGTAAGAGTTATCCATGTGTAACCATACTTTTCGCACATATATTACCAAGGGTTTTTTTTTTTTTTTTTTTTTTTTTTTTTTTTTTTTTTTTTTTTTTAAGCAAATTAAACCGAAAAAGGAAAGGAGAACTCTATACATTTGCGCAAAGTATATACTTCGGTCAGACTGCACAGTCTATACAGGTCGATCGGTTCAATTCTTTTGGTGAAAACGTTTTCTGTAAAAAACTCTGCATATTGACCCGTGTCAGACTGCACATGAAGTGTTTGCACCGTTTGCATTTTTTTTTTTTTTTTTTTTTTCAGATTCTGTGCAGTATGATCTTGATCTACACTGTCCACTCAAGGTATATTGAGCGTCGCTCAGCAGCCTAAGTGTTAAGATCGATTTGAGTTGGACAAGTCTGACACTGTTTTCGGCACCCAGTCAAAAGTTCCCTTACGAGTAAAATATATGAGAGGTCGTCTGCAAATGCATGTACATGTAGTTACTGTATATACTAGCAGTATTATAGATTAAGATGCATACCTAGGTTGGTCAGAGCAAAGACGATCGAACATCATTTCAAACTTTCTTCTAGTGGTCCCTCCTGCAACTCCATAAAATTTGCATTGATGTTTAAATCCAAGATTACCATGAGTGAACTTCTAGAAATGTAACTTCCACCTAAAATAGTGAAAGACATTGTGCAACAGTTCATGCAGTCATGTCAGTGCGACTTGGGCCGCCTTTGGTCATTACATATATACATGTATATCGAATTAAATGGACGTGTGTTACTCATCGCTAGCAAATCAGAAGCCATTAATTGCTGATTAATAGAATAATTACATACTCAAGTAATACAGAAAGGATCACGCATCCTGTCTGTCTGTCTGTCTGTTTGTTGCTAAAGCTATGCAACTTTCGGAAGAAATGGTACAAAACATTGTGTGGAAAGGCCAACATGCTGGTTACCGGCATTTTCTCCTTTTCCCCAGGATGTTTTCTACCGGACTTAGCCCCTCTAAAAATATAACGAAAACAGCGTGTAATTGCGGCCTCTTTCCACATTTCTTCCTCTGATATTTTTTTTTCCGACTATATAACCTGTCTCATTCGATACAAAAATAGCAACATAACGAAAATAGGTTGTGCTAACAGTTTAAGTCACCAAGAAAATAGTTTTGTCACATGAATGTAAGAAAATAGCTTGATCGGATTATAACACCTCTGATAATGACGTGTTATCAATGTTGCACTTGCGATAATCGTGTTCGGTCTTCTATTTTGTGCTTTAGTGCAGCCCAATAGATTATAATTCTGTCCATCATTGTACTATGTAAATGACAATTATCATGTAAATATTGATATATAAATAGAAAAATAAACAAATAAATAAATAAGATAAAATAATATTTATGTTTATCAAACGAAACTTGCAATTGGGCTGTTTTCGGAATTGTAGTGTGCTATTTTCGTCGCAGATGTTTTGCATTTGTAATGCTTTGTAATTAGCATGTTCCTGTTTAGTTTCTATATTGTTGTTCAATCGCACAAATACAACAGGTTTTCAGTAAATAATGAAAGATAGTACTTAACATATACATCAATTAATGCAGCCTATTTTCGTAGTGGGAAAGCTATTTTCGCGAAAATAGGCTATATTCATGCATGTTCCGGTCGTATAAAAACTTTATTCAGATCGATTAACTACAATTCAGCCTTTTTTAACACGTTATCAATGTACATTGAGAAAGGTAGTACATAAAATAAAAGCAATCTATTCAAACATGTATCCATATATCAATAAATGGAAGCTATTTTCGTAGAGGGAAAGCTATTTTCGCGAAAATAGGCTATTTTCGGTATCTAGTCATACCCTTGGTAAATTTATGGTACGAAGTGGTAAATCTATGATACGAAATGGTCCTAAACTGAACGGTACGAAATGGTTATGGTACGAAGTGACTGCATACCGATCTACTAAGTTCAAAGTTCAATACGCCCATAACTTTGGATGACGTCTTCCTGTTACACGAAGATCCGACCTTATCCTGTCACAAGAGTATTATTTATTCTTCTAACACTGTAAAAAGATGTGGAAGTGATCACGTATTATGGACATAAATCAGTCATCAAATTTTTAGCTTTGAAAGGTACTGTAGATATCTATTTAAGACTCTGTCGACATCTTTCGTCCTGCATAGATATCAGAACCCGGAAGTAAATTGAATAAAATAAATATTTTGTCAATAAATTGGATTATTTCAGGTATTAAAAGTCATTATATTATTTTTGACCCATAGAATACAGCAGAATAATTGTTCGAAAGGTAAACTAGATATATACCCACATGGGATGTCACTGTCGAAATGGTTTACTGGCCACATGAATATGTGAGCTGTCACCTTGATATGGCCGAAATAATGTTAGAAATGGCGTAAAACGCCATTTAATCAGTTAACCAATTGTACCAAGGTGTGATTGGAATAAAATGTCCGGCAGCAATTTTTATACCTGGAAGTTGATTTTTTTGAAGAAATTATTATTGTTGAAAGTCATTATAAAATCAGAAAAGACCAAGCTTAGAAACGAGCAAAGGAGACCTTTTCACAAACATGAAGTACATATACATATATTTATAATATGATGATATAGATCTAATTCCAATTGTTTTTAAAGTTTAATTCTTGTATTATGATTAGTTACTTGTGGCCTGTTGTTTGAAAGAAAGGAAACAGTACTAGTCAGCTCTTTCACACATGCACCTTGAAGAAATGGCGTGCAGTGTGGAAGTTTTTAGACATTATTTAGAGTGCAACCGGGTATTTCCGAACTATCAGCAATTAACAAATGAGATTTTAAGAATTGTGTCATCTCTCCTGGGGACTATAATGAAATCATAGACGTCTAAAACCTTACGCCATATGTCTGGTCTCTGCCCATTTTTAAATATATGCTAATACTGAGTTATTTGATTTTCGATTTGCATTGTTTGCCGTCTTCTGAAAATTAGTAGTTAACATTTTGCCAAAACAGGACATAATTGACATACGTGAAGTTCCAGCCAATTTACGTTTCAGCAACCAGAGCATTAGTATGTTTTGAATTTCTCAAATACCCATTGTCTGTGTTCTGCAGAGTCGACTCGTTAGATAATGGCCTCACTTTGGTAGGAACTTTAACGCTTTGTTACTAGGTAATCACTGCAGTTTATATATAGGTAATGCTCGGAAAAGCAAGCGTCAATTTAAATGTATAAAAAGGTATACCATACGTACGTCTATGATATCTGCGTGTATTCCCGAACAACAACGATTATTGCTTTACCAAACAACATTTTGGACTCGACCAAATTCAAAGCATTTGGAGACGACAAATGTAGTATAGCTTAAATGGGATTTCCATGTTTGATAGGGTAGAAAACATTGTTGGAAAAGGGGAAAATGCTGGTCACCACTATTATCTCCTTTTCCCACAATGTTTTCAAAAGCCCTCTCTTTCAGTGTCATTAAAATTTGGCTGTCTCTTTTTAACAGTTTTGTGTCTATTTCTTATCTCTTGAAACCCTTGTCTGATTTTCAAAAATATTTCACACATCTGTACACCTTGATGAGACGAGGTGCAGAGAAGAGTTTTCAGATGCTTTGACCCAAGGTCAAGGTCACAGGATGGGAAGTCAAATGTGACGTGTTCTTGAAAGCTGCCTTCAGGTGTTTATTGTTCCGCTTCGTGGACTTCTCATAAATCATTTATTGTTGACGTGGCAGATCATATAGTTATATGTACATCAAGATAAGGCTACATGTTTTGCTCAGTCTGATCTGAATCTATACTACTCAGAGAAAACAAAAATGTAATTAATTAATCTTAATTGCCAATCATTTTGATTTATTAACATAAGATTCCGAATAAATTTTTGATAAACCTTCCTACCGAGCTACCATTGCCTCAATGGCAACTGTAATTTTACCGTGATATTTCTGTCTTTGTGCATCTTTTGACCTTTTGACATCTAGAAATAAAGCCAACAAATATTTTCAGTCTACATACAAGACCAAAATAAATGCAGTTACCTTGTTACTTTTGTCTGTAGCAAAGCGGACAGTAAAGATAAAATTCAGACAGTTTATTTTTTGAATTTCTGGTCTCTGAAGAGAAAACATTGGCCGCAATGGCAACGATTGTTTTGAAAGGTATTGTACTTTAAGAGTTAAGATTTAAAAGAAACAAGGGAGAGGAAATATATATAGGCTTAGTTAACAAAGGTTATACTTTTACTTGCAGTGAAACACTGTGGGAAAAAGAATGATTGGTTTGAAGCAAGGAAATACTTATTTCCACATAATGCAAGCTTTTTTTTTTTTTTTACGGTGGCATAAAGAGCCGAATTTGTACAGTAAATACAAAGTTTCTAAGTATAACTGTTTACCAAATGAGAAACTTATGGACTTGTCCGAATTCACAGCAGATGCAGACAAACAAGAATGGGTTAAATGTGGTTTAACCGTTTACTACACAATCCAGACTTAGACAACCCTGAGAAAGACGACTTTTGAAAGCATTGTGGGAAAAGGAGAAAATGCTGGTAACCAGCATTTTCTCCTTTTACCACAATGTTTTCTAACCTTCCTAGAACAAATTGTAATTTTTCAGTCCCATTTAAATTGTCGTCTGCAAATGTTTTCAGTTTGGACTAGTCTAAGATTTTGTCGTTTGGTAAAGAGTTGGTTGCCAGCATTTTCTGCTTTTCCCACATTGTTTTCCCACATTGTTTTCCAAAGTCTTCTCCCTCAAGATAGTTAAGATTCGGGATTGTGTGGTAAAGGGTTAATGCTTGTTCCTTTCTATTTATAGAATTGACAGCTTGCAGCTAACATCATGGAAGTGTCAAGCAGGAATCAGACAGGGAGTGGCTACACAACAACAGGTGTTCAGTGTGACCCTTGTTCATTACTGAACAAGGATGTACAGGCTGAACATTATTGTGTAGATTGTGTGGAGTTCTTCTGTGATAATTGTTGTGCTGTACATAAAATGTCAACGTTATCAAGAAATCACAAGTTTTTATCTAGGGATGAAATGCCACCGCAAAAACTGACATCGACACAGGAAAATGTATGTTCTAAGCACAGAGGGAAAATATTGGAGTACTATTGTAAGGTTCATAAGAACTTTGTCTGCCCAGTTTGTGTGACTCTGGAACACAAGAATTGTTCAATTGACTATATAGATGATATTGCACAAGACTTTGAGACAAGTCCAGAGTACAGATCTTTAACAGAGAAAAATTCAAGTCTTTTACAGCAGTTAAAAGATATAAAGAAAATTTCCACAAAAAACAGTCAAGACCTACAACCGGTGTACACCCAGTTTGTATTGGATGTGAAATCATTTCGTGCAGAAATCAATAAACTTCTAGATTCCATGGAAACAACTATTTTGAAAGAAGCCCAGGATGTGAAGGAGTTTGATATGAAAGCTGTCCAATGTGTGTCTACAGCGTGTGATACACTGACCAATGATGTCAGTGAAATTGTCTCTAACTTAGAAAATCATAAACAATACAAACAACAGCGACAGTTGGTGATCTCTGCAAAGAAAGCTGAAACTCAGGTCTGTGAATTTGAAAAGAAAATGGCTGACATATCAAATCAAAACAAAATAAGAAATTATAAATTTCACAAAAATGAGAAACTGCTGCATTCACTTCAATCTATGCACAATCTCGGTACATTAGTGGATAGAGAGAAAGAGGGGGGGGGAACAGAGATGTAGAGAAAAGAGAAAGAAAACGTAAAGCTTGTCAACAAAGGTCCCATATCTGTCAGAGCCAGTTATGTAGGACAAATCAATGTTAAACATTCACAAGATGAAGGTGACTGTTGGATTTCAGGCAGTGTAATGATAGATCCACACAGAATAGCTCTAACAGATCGGTACAACTCCAGTGTAAAACTTGTAAATGTTGACACAGTAAGGGTATTCTATCTTATCTAAAAGTTTCCACACAACCATGGGATGTTACTTGTATTGATAAAAGTCAGCTTGTCATTGCATGTGACAATAAATTAGTTTTTGTAAATGTTGGACAGACTTTAACTGTAAACAAAGAACTTCAAGTTAATGGAGTCTGTGCAGGAATTATTTTTAATGATAATCAATTATTTGTGTCATTTTTTGAACCAGAACCTGCTGTTAAATTAATCAGTCTACATGGAGAAATATTGAAGACATTTTCTACAGACCAAAATGGAAAACCTCTGTTTAAATGTCCCTTGTATATTTGTCTTAGTAATTCCAAGTCTACACTGTTTGTAAGTGACTGTGATACAAACACTGTGACAAGTGTAGATATGGATGGTAGAGTTCAAAATGTTTACAGAGATACTAACCTGAAGTGGCCACATGGTCTAACTGTAGATAGATATGATAATATTTATATAGCTGGGCGTGATTCACACAACATACACCAGATATCTACACAGTGTAGACCCATACAAATATTACTGGATCAAACACAAGGAATGGAAGGTCCACAGTCAGTGACATATTGTGAAACAGAAAACAAACTCTATATCAGCCATGGTGTTATATCTAAAAAAAATATTATGTCAGTTTATCAACTAGAGTAGAAAACAACACATACTAGTGACCTGCTGTAAGGGTAAGTCTGTTTAGCCTTTTACCACACAATCTTGTGTTTTAATGAGCATGACCAGCAAGTCACCTGAAAACATTGTGGAAAAAGGAGAAAATGATAGTAACCAGCATTTTCTCCTTTACCCGCCATGTTTTCTGGTGCATTCAATGAAAGCTACCTCCATTCGACCAATATTTAACCCTTTACTTAATGACAAAATGTTAGACTATTCTAAATTGAAACTTTTTGCAGACGACAAAATAAAGGTGACTGAAAAATTGAAATGTGTTATAAGAAGGATAGAAAACAATGTTACAAAAGTAGGAAATGCTGGTTACCAGCATTTTCTCCCTTTCACACAAAGTTTTCGAAAGACTTCTTTCTAAATGTTTAAAAGTCGAGATGTTTGATAAATAGCGGAGGTAGTAGTAGTTGTAGTAGTTATGTTCAATTCTGCAAACAAAGAGAACATGTATGTTGTTTTGTACATTCAATGTGTAGAACAAGATCAGGCTGCACAGAACATATACAGTGTAGTCTTAGACGTAAACAGTTGTATATATCTCAATGAAATATTTTGTCTGTTAATCCACTACAGTAGAAAACAACACATAATGACGACATGTTGTATGGATAAGTCTATTTTTATCACTATTTGCTGCATAGGTAGCAGGAATGATAGTTTTTTTCTTTGTACTCAGTGCAGCATTATGCTTGTCTATAGACTGTGCAGATCAAGATCAGACCGCACAGAAAGTGGAAACTCATGTTGGATAGATTTGAATTAACATATATTGATTGAAAAATAATTTTGTAAAATCAACCTTGAGTGTGGAATTCAGTATATATATACATGTAGATAGGTCTCTTCTATTTCAGTGCAAATGTCCGTTACTCTGTTTAGCATTCTGATGGTTGTCCGATTTTAACACATTGAATATTTCACTGAGCAGGCCACTTTTTTAAACATTGCGGTTAAAAGGGACATTTATTCTTTTTTACTCATGTTTTATTTCTCAGGTTGTCAATTGTAAGTTTTTACCAAACAGTCCTGAGTTTTAATGACACCGTGAAAGAAAACTTTTGAAAACATTGTGGGAAAAGGAGAAAATGATGGTTACCAGCACATTTTAGCTCACCTGAGCAAAGTGCTCATGATGAGTTTTTGTGATCATGCTATGTCTGGCATCCGTTGTCACCCTTTACCTTGTGTAAGCTCTAGCCACATTTTCAGTCCAATACTCATAAAACCAGCTAAGAATGTTTGTCTTGATGATATCTAGGAAGGGTTCAAAAGTGGTTCATGTAGAGTCACAAACTAGGTCACTAGGGGAAATTTTAGAAAAAAAAAAAAAAAATGTGTGCATTTTATAGGTAGGGACTGCCCTTGCTCCAAAAAATAGGGATGAGTGACTTCTCCTTCGGCTGAAATAGGGAAAAGTTTTGTAACTTTGGGAAAGTGCAAAACCATTGCAAGTGCAAGTGCACTTACAATAGTTTTACACTTGCTCTTCAAACTTGTTTTAGCTGTTTAACCACAAACTTTAAGACTTTTCCAAAATGAAAGCAATCAATAATATTGTTCAAACAAGAAAATTTATCTTAGAACGGGTAGGGAATATTGTTGAAAAAGGAGAAAATTCTTGTTATCAAAATTTCTCCCTTTCCCATAATATTTGTTAAAACTTTTCGTGGATAAAGCATATGCACGCATATGCACGCGGCCATGAAAGCGCCGATGAACCACAGACGACATGCTGAATGTAAGTATTAAGTGATTTTGGTAACTTTTCAAGCTTAAAATGTAACAGTCTGAAATATTTTTGTGATGATAGTTAAAAAATTACGGGGAAGTTAACCAGTCCCGGTTTTGCAAAATAAAACCCTCCCTTCATTTTTTTCACATGCCAAATGAAAGCGTTTACTGACATGGCACATATTTTTTTCGAGTTTACAGACATTACACAGTCGGTGTGTAAAAGTGCTACTTCAGTTGACATACTGTGACTTAGTAATTACTAGTATCGGGTTAACAACAAGTGTCAGTTGGAAGACTATCCAGATGTATTCCCAGATTATAGTTACAATTATTTCCCGGGTGTTGGCGACAGATATGATAAGATGCACCTGTCCAAGAAAATCAGGGCAACTTGAACTTCGCTTTTCTAGATTCGGAAAGGGCAAAGTGAAAAATTTTACGGCGGAGTTATCGCCCTTGTTGCCCTTGGGGCAGTCCCTGTAGAGGCCACATTTTCGGTCCGATACTCATGAAAGTTGGTCAAAATGTTTGTTTTGATGATATCTTGGACAAGTTTGAAAAATGTCACCTCGGGTCAAAAACTAGATCACTCTGTCATATCTTCAAAAAACCATGTGTGCACTCTAGAGGACACATTTTCATCCTGATACTAATGAAACTTGGTCGAAATGTTTCGCTGGAGGAAATCTTGAAGAACTTCAAAATTCACTTAGGTTCAAAAAGTAGGTCACTGTGTCAAATCTAAGAAAAAAGCTGTGTGCACTCATAAGGCCATATTTCCACGTGATATTCATGAAACTAGGTCAGAATGTGAATCTGGATGAAATCTCGATTAAGTTTGAAATTGGGTCATGTTTGTTCAACGCCAAATCTTTGAAAACACTTGTGTGCACTGTAGAGGCCACATTTTCGTTCAGATCCTCATGAAACTTGGTCAGAATGTTTGTCTCGATAAAATCTCGGATAAATTCAAAATACGGTCACGTGGGGTTTAAAAGTAGGTCACTGAGCCAAATCTTAGAATAACATTGTGTGCATTCTAGTGGCCACATTTTTAGCCTGATCAACATGAAACTTGCTCAGAAAGTTTGTCTGGATAATAACTCTGACATGTTTGAAATTGGTTCACGTCAAGTCAAAAAGTAGGTCACTGGGCCAAATCTCAGAAAATCTTGTGTGCACAACAGAGGCCAAAAATTATCCTGATACTCCTGAAACGTGGTCTGAATGTTTGTCTTGATGATATCTCAGACAACTTTAAAATTTGGTCATGTCAGGTCAAAAAGTAGACTGTGCCAAATCTTAGACAAACCTAACCCTAAAAGCCACATTTTTAGTCTGATAGTCATGAAACTTAGTCAGGATGTTTCTCTGGATGGTATTTCGGACAAGTTTGATATTGAGTTACGTCTGGTCAAAAACTAGGACACGGGACCAAATAAAAAAAAAAAAGATAAAAAAAAAAAAATTGAACTGTAATGGCCATATTTTTAGCCAGATTCAAAATTCTAAAATAGGTCAAGTAGGTCAAAAGGTAGATCAGTGACACTCATGTGTTTTACATCATAAAGACCATGATCTTTTCAGCTTTATCAAACCTAGATGACATTACTAAGGTGAGTGCTTTAGGGCTAATGGCCCTCTTGTACACAGAGATCAGAGCACCATAAAACCCGCTTCATAACTTTAATTGCCTTTGTAGAATGTTTGGATCAAGATCAGACTGCTCAAAATGTGCACAATGATCTTTGATCTTTACTGTCTACTTTGCTAAGTCTTTCAAGACAAAGGCAATATTAAAATCTCTAAATCTAAGCTGTTAAGAAAAGACAAGAGGGAGGGGGTTGTCCTATTGACCCATTACCACACAATCTTGAGTTTAAATGAACCTGCAAAAGAAGGCTTTTGAAACGTTATGGGAAAAGGAGAAAATGCTGGTAACCAGTATTTTCTCCTTTTCCCACAACGTTTTCAACCCTGTGGAAGACAGAAATCCTCCTTTCAACAACATTTCATTTTTCGTCTGTAAATGCTTTCAATTTGTTCCATGCCATAATTTTAGTTCAGAAATAATGCATTCTGGCCAAAAGGAATCTTGGAATGGCTGTTCGTTTTTTTCCTGACAGAAAATTCTGATTGTGGTAAGAAATTGGTCTTCAAGAGTTTAACGCTATACCACACAATCCTAAGTTTAAATGACCTTGACAGAAAGACTTTAAAACACTGTGGGAAAAGGAGAAAATACATTTTGTCCTTTACCCACAAAGTTTTGTGTCCTTTCACAGACAAATTCCACCACTTCAGCCACATGTGATTTGTTGTCTGCAAATGCTTTCACTATGGATCAGTCTAAAATTATGTGGTAAGGAGTCAGACGTGATGTGTCTGATTCCAAGAGAGCTTATTTTGCCAATATTTGAAACTGCCATAAGTGGAATAAAGGTACTGGAAGGTATTTGTGGCAGATTTTCTCAGAAAAAAAATAACATGATTAACCGTTACTAGATCTCGAGAGCCAAGTGAAAACTTGTCATGCAGGAAACATCTGACTACAAAATCAAATGGGTTTATTTTGTTCTCTGTTATTGTTGTTAACTGATTATTTACAGGTATGTGACATTGACCTGTACACCTATACTGCAAATTTACATATAATGTCTTTATGAGCGTTATTCATTCCAAGCCTCCAACTGCTTTCCCACATGCAACACCCAATAGCTGATTTGGTAGGGTACAGCCCGGCTTAAAGATACATCCTTACAGCAGTGGAAATTTGGTAGATTGTAGAATGATTCAAAATTTAGTTAACCCTTTCCCAAACGACAAATTTTGGACTGGTTCAAATTGAAAGAGTTTGCAGACGACAATTTTAAATTTGATGAAAATGGCAGAAAGTTCTCAAAAAGGGTAGAAAACACTGTGGGAAAAGGAGAAATTGCTCGTTACGAGCAAGTTCTCCTTTTCCCAAAGTGTTTTCAAAAGACTTGTACTGCAGACACGTGAAAACCAGGGCTTGTTTGGGAAAGGGTTAACTGTATATACATGGAAAAATTACCGATGTAAGGGATAAATACATGTACTGGAAATATTTTATTAACCCTTTACCAAACAATCCCGTGTTTTCACGTCCCTGAGGAAAAGGCCTTTTGAAAGCATTGTGGGAAAAGGAGAAAATGCTGGTAACAAGCATGTTCTCATTTTCCCACAATGTTTTCTACCCTGTCAAAAAAACCTTAAGTTCATGCATACCACTTTCCAATTTGTCGTCTGCAGATGCTTTCCATTTGGAAGGGGGTAAAATTTGTCTTTTGGGAAATGGTTAAAACCGAAAATATTACACAAGTGATTTCTTTGATGGCCTCAAGGAAATGGAATGCATCTTTATCTGTCATACCGGTAATTGATTCAACAATCAGAAGCAACATTTGGCATGAAGGTAAAATAATGATTATAGTTTGATAAAATAAAGATGAAATGGGTTGAAAACTGACTGAAAATAAGTGTAGAAGTATCTTTAAGTGCCTTTCACTACTATAGTTGCTTTGGCAGCCCATGTAGATCAAGATCAGACATGCATAAACATGCAGTTTGATATTTGGTCTATACAGGTGTAACACCAGAACGGAATACTTCCGGGTCGTGGTAGTCAAAAGTAGTCCCACTTGAAAATTTGATACCAAGCACTTCTCACTGTTTTACCATGAAATGTGAAAGGATAGATCTAAAATGTGTTTCTGAAGTTTATTTGATTATTTCTTCAGAGAATGAATCTTCTGAGAATGAATGCATTTTTGCATTTCTTTCAGGACTATTTTTTGGTATGTGACCTGGCAAAGAGGCATGGTCTATCACCAGTTTGGGCCTAGACTGACAGCGATTTTCCGAGGGTCATTGTGTTTGAAGAGGAATAGCAAAAAAGTTCATTGCTCATGATGCCATTATCTGCACCTTTTTGTGGAGGACATTGGACATATATTTGATGGAAAAAAAACTGCAAAGCTCCCGCTTCGTCAGGGAATCAGCAGCAGCCAGTCAAAGATAGTAATTTGTACTCTATTATCAATTAGCCAAAAAGTTACCGGTGTGACACCTAGTTGGGCCGAGATCCGAAAACCGGAAATGGAGACTGTGACCTTGTGAAATGGCCGATTTCAATGAAATTCGGAACAAAAGTAGCTCTGATGACACTGAACAGGAATTATCAACAAAAGTAACCAAGAACAGGTGTTTTTTTTTTTTTTTTTTTTTTTTTTTTTTATTTTATTGGATTTCAGTTTTTTTTAGTTCTTTATCCGACTGAAACTGCCATACTGCCACATTGCATCAGCCTTGCATATGTTCCTGCAAGTGACGTAATTAGCCTGTCGTCTGCAAAGCTTGATCAAGGGTTAAGATCAAGGTAGCACTCGGTATCTGGCTGTCTGTGTGTCTGTCTGTGTGTCTGTCTGTGTGTCAGTTTGCGCTCTCTCTCTCTCTCTCTCTCTCTCTCTCTCGCTCTCTGTCCCTCTCTCACTCATGGCATAGGTTTGCTCTTGTATTTTAGACTATTGGTCCAAATTGAAAGCATTTGCAGAAGACAAATTTCATATGTCTTAAATTACTGGATTTCTGTCTTTGATAAGGTAGAAAACATTGTGGAAACAGGAGTAAAATGCTGGTAACAAACATTTTCTCCTTTTGTCACATTGTTTTCAAAAGCCTTTGTTTTCAGGGTCGTTAAAAGTCGGCATTGTGTAAACGACACAATTCCGACTCTTAACAACCCTTACCAGCATTTTCTCTTTGTCACACAATGTTTTCAAAGGCAGAAATCACTATTTTAGCAACAGTTGGTTTTGTCGTTTGGTAAGGGGTTAAGGTCAGTGGAATTGACTGAGGTTAGGACTCAACATTGCAGAGGAGGGTCAATCTCTGACAGGAGGGGGGTGCTTGGGGGGGAGACTAAACATTGTGGCATAAGTTGAATTGGGCTCTTACGGGGAATGGGGTTAGATCTGGGCAATGGGAGAACAAGACAGGAAGACTAAATATTATGGTAGATTTTGGGGGGGGCGGGAATGACTAAACATTATGGAAAAAGTCGAATCTTTGACAGGAAATTGGATTAAGTCAGGACACTGGGAGAATGGGGAAGACTAAACATTGTGGCAGAAATTGAAACTCTTCTCCACAGGGGATTTTGGTTAGATTATTGGGAAGGGACTGGGTATGACTAAACATTGTGATAGAAGTTCAATAATTTTGTTTGCCTTTCTCATTGAATTCTCTGTTTCGGCCAGCATCAGGCCATCATCAGTGATGCTGCTATACACCAGACAGAGTATTTACCTGTATGATAATTTCCTCACTCTGTTTCAGTTCTAGTTTTTCAACCCACTCCTCTTTAACCTACTAATGTTGCCTGGATGTGCAGGCGTAGTAATGAAAATTGTAATCTAACACACCTTTAACATAGTCCTAGTCGTGATTGGCTGCTTTTTCTGGCATTTTTCGGTACTCATATTCAAATCTCGAGCGCACGGCTTGTCTTCTGTTTTTGTATCGTCCAGTTTTTTTCTTGTATTTCTTCAGATTTTCTGCTCTTCTTGCAATCGTTTGTAACCGCCTATTGGCCCATATGCACAGTGCAGTACCGGAAATTTTCCGAAGTTTCTTTTTCACTGCTATGGCCACTGAATTATTCGATCGTAGAATTTTGGCAGACAGGCGACAAGTGAATGTCCGTGAATAACTTATGCTTTTGCTCATTGTGGCAGATGCTGCTCTATTGAAAGCTTCACATTTCTGTGTTGATGTCCCAGAGCTTACGCTAAAAACCGCTACCTCAGTTAGTAGCATCTGCAATAGTAGTACCATCAGTGCTTTGTCACTGTCATTCATCCTCAGATATTTTATCTTTGCAGGACCTAGCAGGCTTGATTTGTGCCACCAGCAACCAATTCCTTCCCCACTACAGACAAGGGATTGAGTCGGACAATTACTGCAGTTTCCTGCGTAGCATTCGACAGTGGCAGAACGGATTTCTGGTAAGTTTGGTAGCATCATTGTTATATCTCCTTTGCCTCTCACTGTCATTTGCTTGATGATGGCACTGCTTCTGAGTTTAATTTCTCTGGCCAGGACACATTGAGCCCGCTGTCTTTCTCGCTTGTTTTGTACTGGAAACATATTGGAGCTGAACTCAGCTGACCGCACTTTCCTCTCCTGGCATGCTGCAAGGTGGTTTGGATCTGACTGTCTGGTCACTTCCCTGCATTTCTCCAGTTTGTCGTAAAAATCCTTCATTTCTAGGTAGGACTTGGTATCTCCATCCGTTGTCAGTGTCCTTACATATAAGTTTTCGAGCGACAGGTCTTGGGCAATGTTGAAAGCCATGCGTCTTTCTGAGTGGGGTTCAAAGTAATGTAAGTTAACAGTACATCCAGCATGACCACCCGGGCATTTGACCTCCAACCCTTTGTTTTTAAGTACAGCACCGGTCAAGCAGAGCTTGTTTTCAATAGCTAGTCCGATTATGTAATTCTTGTCGGTATGGTACTCGGTGACAATGGCATATGCTTGAGAAGAGCTTTGGCCAGGCTTCTATGATGATTTCATATGCTGTCTGTTGTATCTCGCATCCATCGAGATGTCTATCTGGTAAGGGTCAGCTGCATCATGGAGGCTGTTGTGTTCTCGCATTAGATCCCATTTCACCGCCATGTCTTCACTGTTGATCTTCTCAATCTTAGAACTGACTTCACTGGTAAGAGTCTGTATGTGGCTGGCTGCTGGAAATGGTAAATCTAAATGGCTGAAGAAAGTCTCTGCTCTGGAAATTCCCATAGGATAATCAAGCAGTGCTACTACCAAGTTGGTGTTAATTGAGGCTCTCTTGGTCTTCTCCATTTCTTCATAGAGTTTGTGCAGTGTTGATTTGTATGCACAGCTTGTGCATTGGAGCTGGATTTTCGTCCCAAGTCCATACTTAATTTCGTCTCTGAACTGTAGGGATGGATTTCGGCACTTTGTTTTGGAATGTTCCCACAGGACTGTGTTGAACATCTCGAGCATCCTGGGTAGGTTTACTATTCGGTTGCAGGTAATATCTTTCTTCCCGATCTCTTTTTGTCGTGAACGCAGATTGTAAAATCTCTTCGTCTCAGTGCAGAAGGTAGGCTTTTGAAGATCTTGGACTGTCCTGCTTCCATTCTGCTTCTCATTTTGCCCAAGGTCTCTGTATTTCTGTGGATTAAGTTTGTGCCCTACAGTGAAAAAACAGTTTTTTGCTGCTTTTCTCTTCCTACTTCCTTTAGGCATGGTTTTCTTGATTTTCGAATGTCTTCTACAATTTTGTGTCTGATACGTGTTGAATAATGCATCCTAGGATTCTCCCCCCCCCCCCTTTTTATAATCCGTATTGGACTGTTGATACATAAGCAGAGTTTGTTTTTGTTATTAGCTGACACTTGACACTTTGGAGTGAATTTCTCAACCTAGGCTTAGATAATATACAAACAATTATGTAAGAATTGTTTATTGTAAGTGAATTTTAGTATTGGTGATAGCAGTAGTAAGAGTAGTAGTGGTATCAGCAGAAGTATTAGTAGAAAAGGCAGTATAGCTATAAAAGTATCATTATTGTTATTATAGTACAGTGTGTATTATACGTGTTTGAAATATTTCTTTGTTTTATTTATTTAGGTATTTATTTTCTAATTATTATCATTTTTTTTTACAATGGAATGTCTTTATTATTTATTTATTTATTTATTTATCAGTACCAAAGGCAGTAGTAGCCATGGTAGGTAATATAAGCTATGGTAGTTATGCTAAGCAGTTATAGTAGTAGCAGCAGTATTAGTAGTAGGAGTAGGAGTAGTAGTAGTAGTTGTTGTTGTTGTTGTTGTTGTTAAAGAAGTAGTAGTAGTAGTTGAAGTAGTGGTTGTTGTTGATATTCAAGGATAAGGCATGGTAAAGGATACATAGCTCTCTAGTTTCTGCACTAGTGGTGTCAGTTTTTGCTTGATTTGAGAGATCCCTGGAAGGATTTGAAATTGCAATGTTATTTGAAAAAAAAAATGTTGTTTAGCGTACATCAGTTTTTAATTTTTTGGCCTAAAACTAACTATTGACTTGATAAAACAGGAGTTCCTGACCATTTGCCCTTTGTCTGCAGACTTTTTAGCCAAGTTTGAATGAAAATTCAAAGATTTTTACCTCAAAATAGGTATCTTTGGGCTCCTTTTCATACCCTGTTTTTTTTTTTTTTTTTTTTTTTTTTCCATATAAAGTTTTCTTTGTATTTATTGTAAAGGAGAAAGTTTGAGGGCTTAAATATTTTTATTTCATTAAAATCGATAAGTTTTTCTGGAAGATATGGCCGAATAGCAGTTGATAGTAACTGAGGCTTAAAGTTGTTCTTTTGCCTTGTCTCGGCCGCAAAATCATACATGTCTGAAAATCTGCCTCATTTGTCGCAAATTGGTCCGATTTCAATTCCGTAAACTGTAGCAATCTTGTTTCAGTCCATTTCATTAATAAAAGACGAAGACATGTCAATTTGCGCAAAATCCAGTTACAAATAGGTGTAACACCAGAACGGAATGCTTCCGGGTCGTAGTAGTCAAAAGTAGTCCCACTTGAAAATTTGATATCAAGCACTTCTGCCACACTGTTTTATCATGAAGTGTGATAGGATAGGTCTAAAATGTGTTTCTGAAGTTTATTTGATTATTTCTTCAGAGAATGAATGCATTTTTTGCATTTCTTTCAGGACTATTTTTTGGTATGTGACCTGGTAAAGAGACATGGTCTATCACCAGTTTGGGCCTAGACTGACAGCGATTTTCCGAGGGTCATTGTGTTTGAAGAGGAATAGCAAAAAAGTTCATTGCTCATGATGCCATTATCTGCACCTTTTGTGGAGGACATTGGACATATATCTGATGGAAAAAAACTGCAAAGCTCTCGCTTCGTCAGGGAATCAGCAGCAGCCGGTCAAAGATAGTGATTTTTACTCCATTTTCAATTAGCCAAAAAGTTACCGGTGTGACACCTACACTGTCCATTTTGCTGAGATATTATAGATAAACAACTGACCTTGACATTGCATCAATTTGGGTCTTATTTCTACATTTAAAATGTCTGTTGTGTTTATTCAGGGCTCTTAGGGTTAAGTTGTTTATACATGTAATCCCAAATCCCAGCTTGGCCAAAGTCTTTCTGAGGATTGATGATAGTCATTGGATTGATTAATAGTTTGGTATTAAACACTGTTTTCAGCATTATTCCATTTATATCATGGGGACCAGTGCACCTATCCTGAAGCTTCCGGGAGTTTCTTTTGCCATTTATAGGCACAATATTCTTCCCAAGCCACAGGCTGCTTTTCCAAAAAAAAAAAAAAAAAAAAGAATGATTAGGGTTTAGAGAGGAATGAATCTTGTCGCAGTGACTATCATCAGTCCCAGGAAAAAAAAAGCAGAGCTTGGGGCTCAAACCAGTGACCCCCTGTTCTCAACTCCTGTATTCTACAGACTGCGCTACAAGCACTGGTGATTGTCATTGGGACAGAAATCATTCGTTGATATTTTATAAGGGGAGACATCAAATAGCGTTAAAAGAATGTCATGTAAATGTGAAGTCTGATCTTGGTCTACAGTGTCAGCAAAATATACTGCCAAAGCAACATATGGACCTGGTGTGCCAAGGGCTCTACGCTTTAAAAGTATAGTTTTGAAGTAATTGATTACACATTTACCATTTTTACAATCTTGTGATTTAACCCTTTACCACACAATCCCGACTTTTAACGACCCTGTAGAAAGAAGGCTTTTGAAAACACTGTGGGAAAAGGAGAAAATGCTGGTAACCAGCATTTTCTCCTTTTCCCACAATGTTTTCTACTCTTTCGGACAAAAATTGCATCATTTGGACCATATTTAATTTGTCGTCTGCAAGTGCTTTCAATTTGGACCAGTCTAAAATTTTGTCATTTGGTAAAGAGTTAACAACCCTGGCCTGCCCGGGTAGCTTAGTGGTTGAAGCATTCTGGCAGTTTTTCACCTTCACCTCTGATGCATGTGGGAAAAGTAGTCAGTGACTTGGAAAGAAAGTCGTGTCAGTACTGGTGTAAGAAAACCAGGAAACATGTGCATAGGTGCACTGACTGCTGTGATATGACCTTATCTATTGAAAGGGCGTTAACCTCCAATACAAACAAACAAGTTTAACAACTCTGAGGAAAAAGCCCTTTGAAACAGTGTAGGTAAAAAAAAAAAAAAAATGCTGGAAACCAGTCGTCTGCAAATAGTTTCAATTTCGATAAGTCTAGTTTTTTTGTTTGGTAACGTGTTAACCCTTTCCCACACACAAAAAAAAAAAAAAAAAAAAATGTTGAAGTTGTCCGTATTGAAAGAATTTGCAGAGAACAAATTAAATGTAGCTTTAATGATAGGATTTGTTTTTTGAAAGGGTCGAAAACAGTTTGGGAAAAGGAGAAAATGTTGGTTCGCAGCATAAAAACTTCAGGGTCGTTGAAACAAGGAATTGTTTGGTAAAGGGTTAACCCTTTAGCACATAATCCTGAGTTTTAACGACCCTGAAGAACAAAGTGTTTGAAAACATACCTTTTCGGAGAAAGAAATATCTTTTTCGTACACTGATTTTGTCACTTGTAAATGCTTTCATTTTGAACCAGTCTGAACTTTCGTTGTGTGCGCGGTAAAAGGTTAATTCTTAAACAATCTTGAGTTTTAACGACACTGACAAAGATTTTTGAAAAAAATGAAAAAGTAGAAAATGCTGGTAACCAGAATTTTCTCCTTTTTCCACAATGTCCTTAAAAGGCTTTTTCTACAGGGTCTTCAAAACATGAAGATTGTTTAATGGTTAAATTGAGGTTTTTGAAATTAAAACATTATTGTAGAACAAAGATAAGGGAAACCCTTAATTAACAATTTCTCCTGTTCCCACAATGTTTTCAACTCCTTCCATGTCAAATCTTGTCATTTGAGTCACTTTTCAATTGTAGTCTGAAAATGCATTTGAGTCATGCTCTGTGAAAAGGGGGGTTTAATGTATCTGCGAAAAGTATCGACCCAGGTTAGGCTGCGCAGACCGCAGAGGCTGACCTGGACTAAAACTTTTCACTATTGTCAATTTTCTGTAATATCCGAGGACCAGTCTACCTCATGACTTTGTTGGTTGTTAAAAAGTTGCTATTATGGATTCATAATTATATGATGGTTTGATTATTATAATGCATTACAGAGATGCATCAAGCCTCTTTTTGCCAGAGCATGGCTTAGTTGATTTTGGATAAATCAAGTAATTTTGTCATCTCGTCTTGAGCTACAGAAACTTCCAACCCTTTACGAAAGAAGCTCTGTAAAGACGGCTTGTGAAAACTGATGGGATAACGAGAAAATGTACGTTCCGTACCGGCATTTGGTCGCTTTTCAATTGTAACCTGCATAATGCTTCAGTTTGAACAATTATAAAATGTTGTCGTCAGGTAGTAGAGAGTTACATAGGGTTTTCCCTGGATTTTCTTTTTTTGGGGGATCGCTGGACTCCCTTCAAATGAAAAACAGAAGGCACATAACAACGCATTACAATATTACGTAAAGCACGAGAAACATAGGGTAAATGTGCGTAAATTACGTCATATTTCTCCCTGATTGAATGTCACATGCTGTTTACCTAGGTGACTAGTGCAGGAACTACTGTTACCACCTTCAATTGAAGAGTTAGCAAATAAAAATCTGTATTTTTTCACTGGTTGTAACCATGAAATATCAAACCATAATCCGCCATTATTTGTTGATAAACTACAGAAAAGAATGAAATAAAGTGTGTTATCATCCAACCAGAAGACAAAGTTTAAACTTGTCCAAATCTAAAGCATCTGCAGACTTGGATCAAGCTGTAGAATTTGTCTACGAAAGGATAAACAATATTGTGGGAAAAGGGAAAATGCTGGTTACCAGCATTTTGTCATTTTGCCATGATGTATTCAAAAGCATATTATAATTCTTATAGGTCATTTGGACGTGGGATTATGTGGGAAAGTGTTAGTAAAGCTTTTTAACAAAGGAATGGACAAAATACCACAAAAATGCAAGAAAGCATATTAAATGTCGTCTTAAAATACATGACAGTATCACTCTTTTTCAAACTTTTCCATTAGATTTTCTTCTAGGCATTTAACCATTTACCAGATAATAAAATATTAAATTGGTCCAAAGTCAAAACAATCGCAGACAACAAATTCAATGTTGTACAAATGATGGGATATGTCTTTAATTACAGGAAAGAAAATACTGTAGGTAAAAGGAGAAAATGCTGGTTAACATCATTTTCTCCTTCTCCAAGTGTTGTCTAAAGCCTTCAGAATCGAGGATTTTAAAACTTGGTATATTTAGCTCACCTGAACATGAAGTGCTCAAGGTGTGTTTTTGTGATCATGCCGTGTCTGTCGTGTGTGTCAGGGTCGTTAACAGTTACCTTGTGTGCTCTCTAGAGGCCACATTTTCAGTCAGATACTCCTGAAAATTGGTCAGAATGTTTGTCTTGGTAAAATTTTGACCGAGTTCAAAATTATGTAACATTGTATCAAAAAGTAGGTCATTGGACTAAATCTTAGAAAAACCTTTTCTGCATCCTAGAGGCCCCATTTTCAGCCTGATACTCATGAAACTTGGACAGAATGTTTGTCTTGATAATATATCAGACAAGTATGAAATTAGGTAATGTTGGGTCAAAAAGCAGGTTATTGGGCCAAATCTTAGAAAAAAAAAAAAATTGTGTGCAATCTAGAGGCCACATTTTAAGCCTTATACTCATGAAACTAAGTCAAATTGTTTGTCATGATGATATCTTGTACACGTTCAAAATAGGGTCATGTTGGGTCATAAAGTAGGCCACTGGGTCAAATCTTAGAAAAAACGTTTTGTGGACTCTAGACGCCACATATTTAGCCTGATACTCATGATTATTTATTTTGATGATGTCTTAGACAAACTGAAAATTGGATCATGTTGGGCCAAATAGTAGGTCATTTGGCCAAATCTTAGAAAAACCTTGTGTCCACTGTTGAGGCCACTTTTTAAGCTGGATACTTATGAAGATAGGTCAGATTATTTGTGTTGATGATATCTCGGACAAGTTCAAAATTGGTTCATGTCGAGTCAAAAATTAGGTCACAGGATCAAGTCTTAGAAAACCTTGTCTGAACTGTAGAGGCCACATTTTCAGCCATTAACTTATGAAACTTGGTCAGAATATTTCTCTTGCTGATACCTCGTACAGGTTTGAAACAGGGTTATGTCGGATTAAAAAGTAGGTCACTAGACTAAATCTTAAAAAAAAAAAACCTTGTGTGCTCTCTAGAGGTCACATTTGTAGCCTGATGCTCATGAAACTTAGTCAGAATGTTTATCTTGATGATATAGACAAGTTCGAAATTGTGTTATGTCGGTTCAAAAAGTAGGTCACTGGGCCCAGTCTCACAAAAAACACATAGAAGCCTCATTTTCAGTACAACACTCATGAAACTTGGTCAGAATGTTTGTCTCGATGATATCTTGTACAAGTTCGAAATTTTGCCATGTCAGGTCCAAAAGTTGGTCACTTACACTCATGAATTTTACCTCATTAAAACCAGGGTTTCTTCAGCTTTATCAACTGTAGATGACTTTACTCAGGTGAGCGCTTTAGGGCCAATGGCCCTCTTGTTATTATTATTTTCATTAATTTATCATGAGTTTCATTATTAATTTTAACTTTATTGTTCTTTTTTTTTTTTTTTTTTTTTTTTTTTTCAGATAATGGTAGACTGTTAAAACGATGTCATGTAGAACATTTAACTGTGAATATACAAAGAAAATATGTTCTAGACTAGCTTGTTGAACAGAAAATTATACCCATAATTTCGTGGAGAAACTCAATGTGTCGTTTAGTATAGGTCAAATTGAAAAGGCTGTGCGTATCGGTGATTTCCTTTGTCTTTTCATGAAAACCCTTCTTCACAAACACTTTATATTTATGATTTGTTTCATTAAACATTTTCTGTTGCCAAAACCGCTTTTCCCAAGTACTCTATATCTGATGTGTGCTGATAAACACTCTGTGTGGTAAAAACTCTTTTGCACAACTTCCTTATTATAGTTTATCGTCGATCGACTGTTACCTGGTTAAAGTTAAATCATTAGAACTTTAGGTAAAGCAGGTACAGATCATACTTCGATAATACGATGACGCAGTTGGTCAACCTTTTACCACAAAGTCCTGGGTTCTAAAGACCCTGAAGAAGAATGCTGTTGAAAGCATTGTGGGAAAAGGAGAAAATGGTGGTAAGCCAGCATTTTCTCCTTTCTAACAATGTTTTCTACCCTGTCTGATATAAATTTTATCATATGCGACACGCTTGATTTATCGTCTGCAAGTGCTTTCAATTTGGACAGTCTAAAATGTTTTCCTTGGTAAAGAGTTAAGCGGTTACAAGTGATGACATAAATATACCTGAATTACCTATTCTGTGTTTTTGTTCTTGACTTTTGTTTGTATACAAGTGACATGGCACCGCCTTTTAAGTATAGTAAGGTGTGCTGACACTAACATGGCGGCGTTACAAGTCATTTGAAATTCAGAGAGACTTTGAGTTGAAATCTGGGTAATTGTGGAATGAAATGTTCATAATTTTGTAACTCCATATTGGGAAATTATTATCTGTGGATTGATATGAGGAATTAGTAATTTGGAATTGGTTTTAATGATTATAATCTGATAGAGGTTTGAACGCCGATATGCAGAATTTTACTGGTGAGTGATTAACGAACCAGCTAAACAAGTACTGAACTATAAATAGATAAGTTATCACATGTCTCGTGCACGCGCCCTTCTCGTGTAATCACCAGGAATTTAGCTTTGTTTACATTTATATCAAAATGGCGTCGAATCTTGACTCAAGCCAGGTTACTGTACCTGATAATGAATTACTGGAAGGTTCAGTTTGTAACACTGATGTTGATGGCGATGACGGTGATGATGCTTATTTGGTAGTTGATATGTCTCAAATGGTGAACATATGTCGCAGTAATGTTATTAAAAGGAAGGCGTCCCCACTTTACAGAACCGGAGCTAAGTGCACTATGATGGCCAGCAGGTCTAAATTTAATCAATCACTTAGTGACTCTTTAGTTATCGCCTTTAAAGATCCTTCGTTGATAGAAACAATCGCTCCACTGCTACAGGCTATAATAAACCCAGCTATTCAGACTTCAATTCAAGCAGCTGTAAGTGTAGAAGTCAAAAACCTGCAATCCGGTATATTTAGTCAGTTATTAGAATCTAACTGAAACTGCAGGATACGGTTGAGAAACAGGTGAATGTCATTTCTGAACAATGCTCCAAATTAGAACAGCTCTCTCATGAATGTGACGAAAAATCTAAACTTGTTGATGACGTCCAGAGTAAAGTTGACAAGCAATCAGATGAACTTGATTCTTTGAAAGCTTCAGTGAATGACATCGAACAATACGGACGCCTTAATTCACTGCGGTTTACAAGCATCAAACTTGATCCAAAAATGCAAAAAGCAGTGTAAACTAAGCAGATGACTACATTCATTAATACCAGGATGCTGAAAAATGGTTCAACTATTGATGTGAGTGATATTGATCGATGTCACCCGATTGGCCGCAAAGTAACTAATGGACGTGGACAAGTTCTCATGAAATTCCACAGCTACCATAAAAAAAGGAGATTTTCTACTCTGAGTCCAATCTTTGTGATATCCCTGATGGTATCTATGTTAATCAAGATCTCACAAAGTACAACTACAAAATTGTCAAGGCATTGAAAAAAATGAAGCAGGCGAACCAAGTGTATGGCTACTGGACCAGTAATGGCAACGTTTATGCTAGGAAATTAGAAAACATCAAACCCGTAAGGATATATAGGCTGAAGGATATTCAAGTTCGTCTAATTTCTGCTATTTCCAACGAATCTGAATAACCATCAAGCAAACATATCACTGATGAGCGTATCAGACTTACTAGCCAACATGTTGACCCTTAGGCTGCTATGCAAGACTTAAGGATAGTTTGCGGGCAGCGTAGATCAAGATCAGACTGCACAGAATGTGCAGTCAGATCTTGGATTTATACCCTCCGACAAGGAGGTATCTTTCCCCCAAGGATATCTTTGAAATATCAAAATCTTATTTTTACTATCGCCTTGAAAATTTTATTTCATTTATTTGGCAGGATAAGGGTTAACATTCATTGAAAAGCGGTAAGAAATTAATTGTGTGTAAATATATGAAGAGGTGTCGATTTATATGACTAAGATAAATGTAACCAGATTTCAGTGAATCGTATATAGCAGGATTAGGGTTAACGTTTACAGATGTTATTATTAAACTTTGAATTCCTAAGAGATAAACTGTGTGTAGTTATCGAGATGACGATATGTATTCATGACAAAGAAAAGTGTAACCAGATTTCATTGAATGAGAAAGACTCCTCAGAAACAACTAGATACCAGAGTTTCAGTTTATGTAGCATTTATGTCATAAGACGTACTCAAATGTGCATTTTTATCAGTTAGCTGTAGGTGGACAGTGTAGATCAAAGATCAGGCTCCACTTTTTCTGCGGCCAGATCTTGACCTACACTGGCCGCATAGGCAACTATAGTCGTGAAAGGCGTTTTAAAGGTTAAGGGTTGAATGAGACAGACTCCTCAGAAACAAGTAGAAACCAGAGTTTCAGTTTATGTAGCATTTATGTCATAAGTCATACTCAAATGTATTTTTACCAGTTAGCTGTTTGTTCAAAATTAGTAAACATGCCTAATTGAATATCAGTATCTTGACCCTTGGAGCGCCGAATATAACCAAAAGAAATGCTCTTCCTAAAGACGATCCGAACAACAACAAGTTCATGGTTGCTTTCGTCTACAGCTTTTCAGCAAGGCGGACAGTGTGGATCAAGGATCAGGCTCCACTTTTTGTGCGGCCTGATCTTGACCTACAATGGCCACATAGGCAACTATAGTCGTGAAAGGCATTTTATGGGTAAAGGATATGCTGATGCTCGGCCCTGCAAATCTATTTTGCGGAAGGTGTGGACTGTGATCCGCCTGCATTTTTGTGCTGTCGGATCTTTGTCTACGATTTCTGCTGTGACGTAAACCTTGTAAAAACATCCTCAATAACATTATGTCAGCTGTTCTCGCTTGTAACTATCCTACCCCAAAGTCTTCTATCTTTTCTAACACATTTCATACTTAATGCTTAATTAGACATTTTTTAGCCCCTAGAGCGCCGAATAAACCTGTCAGACATTTCCATCCTAGAAATTCAACCTGAATAACTGCATTTTCATGGTTCCTTCTCTCCAATGATTCAACAAAGTGGACAGTGTGGATCAAACATCAGGCTTTACGTTTTGTGTAGCCTGATCTTGATCTATACTGCCGCAAACGCAAATGTAGTCGTAAAAGGCACTTTATGGGTTAAGACTGGTCCAAAAATAAAGTGTTTGCAGAAAAGAGTTTAAGTATGGATTGAATGTGCATAAGTTTGATATCGAAAGGAGGACACCATTCTGGTTATCAATGTATGTCATCTTTTCAAACAATGTTTTGAAAGGTCTCTTCACATAGTATTTGTATAACAATTCACATTTGTTTATTAAACAAAAAGATGATTTTTTTTTTCGCATCAGACAGTTGTGCATGACGTATGGCTAAACATAAAATTCAGTACGCCTAGTTCCATGTGTACTCGATTCATGCTGATGATTAACCCGTTGCTACACATTCTCGAATTTCAATGACCTTGAGAAGGATAGCTGTTGAGGACATGGTGGGGAGGAGAGAAAATGCTTGTATCCCGCATTTTCTTCTTTTCCTACGGTGTTCTATATCCTTTCAGATACAAATCAGGTTATTTGGTACATATGCATTTCGTAATATAGGATCTCTTTCAATTTGGACCAGTCTAAGAAATTGACGTCTAGTAATGGGTTGATAATTAATGTACCAAAAGTCTCAATAGTCAGTTCAAAGTGCAGTTGGTGATTTGTAAATGATAGTGGATTTTCTTAAGGGAAACCCCAATTTCTTTTTTGGACCGTTCCTATGATGACAAGTAGGAAAATCGTGTAGCATGCGATTTATATAAACTGTACGATTGTACTAAATTGAACTAGTTCTGAAATTAACAGTCCGTTATATTATCAGCAAATCAATGTAACCAAGCCTTGTTTCAGAATGACGACTACGTACCCTTTCAGTTAACAAGTTTGTGCGATATATTTTGCAAGGTTCTAAGTTTTATTTACAAACTATTACTTGGACCGGGCAATTGAGTTCGGACTGAGAGTTTAAAAGTGCAGCCTGATCTCGATACTTTCTGCTCTCTGTAGCTCATACCAGCTTGTCATTTTTAGCTCACCTGAGCACGAAGTGCTAAGGTGAGGTATTGTGATGGGTCATTGTCCCGCGTCAATCTGTCCGTCTTTCCGTCTGTCCACAATTCCTTTAAACATCTTCCCCTCCTAAAAGCACTGGGCCAATCTTGATGAAACTTGGCAGGGATGTTCCTTGCGTAAAGCTCTACCAAATTTGTTCAAGAGATTGAATTCCACCTAAAACTCTGGTTGCCATGGCAACAGAAAGGCAAATAATAGAAAAATCTTTGAAAATCTTCTTCTCTGATTCTAGAAGGCGTAGAGCTTTGATATTTGGTATGTGGCATCTCCTAGCGGACCTCTACCAAATTTGTTCATATGATGCCCCTGGGGTCAAAACTGGCCCCGCCCTGGGGGTCACAAGTTCGAACATAGGAACAAAGAAGGAAAATTTTAAAATTCTTCTTCTCTGAAACTGGAAGGCGTGGCGCTTTGATATTTGGCATCTAGCATCTCCTAGTGGACCTCTACCAAGTTTGTTCATATGATCCCCCTGGGGTCAAAACTGGCCCCGCTCCGGGGGTTACAAATTTTGAACATAGGAACAAAGAAGGAAAGCTTTAAAAATTCTTCTTCTCTGATTCTAGAAAGCGTAGAGCTTTGATATTTGGTATGTAGCATCTCCTAGTAGACCTCTACCAAGTTTGTTCCTATGATGCCACTGGGGTCAAAACTGGCCCCGCCCTGGGGGTTACAAGTTTTGAACATAGGAACAAAGAAGGAAAACTTTAAAATTCTTCTTTTCTGAAACTGGAAGGCGTAGAGCTTTGATATTTGGTATGTAGCATCTCCTAGTGGACCTCTACCAAGTTTGTTCATATGATGCCCCTGGGGTCAAAACTGGCCCCGCCCCGGGGGTCACAATTTCGAACATAGGAACAAAGAAGGAAAACTTTAAAATTCTTCTTTTCTGAAACTGGTATGCGTGGAGATTTGATATTTGGCATCTAGCATCTCCTAGTAGACCTCTACCAAGTTGATTCATATGATGCCCATTGGGTTAAAACTGGCCCTGCCCCGGGGGTCACAAGTGTCGAACATAGGAACAAAGAAGGAAAACTTTAAAATTCTTCTTCTCTGAAACTGGAAGGAGTAGAGCTTTGATATTTGGTATGTAGCATGTCCTAGCGGACTTCTACCTACTCTGTTCATAGGACGCCCCTGGGGTCAAAACTGGCCCCGCCCGGGGGATCACAAGTTTCGAACATAGGAACAAAGAAGGAAAACTCTAAAATTCTTCTTCTCTGAAACTGGAAGGCGTGGAGCTTTGATATTTGGCATAACATAGGAACAAAGAAGGAAAACTTTAAAATTCTTCTTCTCTGAAACTGGAAGGCGTAGAGCTTTGATATTTGGTATGTAGCATCTCCTAGTGGACCTCTACCAAGCCTGTTCATACGATGTCCCTGGGGTCAAAACTGGCCCTGCCCCGGGGGTCACAAATTCTAACATAGGAACAAAGAAGTAAAACTTTAAAATTCTTCTTTTGTAAACCTTGAGGCATAGAGCTTTGTTATTTGGTATGTAGTGAACCTGTTCTAAGTTTGTTAGCCCACCTGATTACAACATGTTCAGTCGGTTCGAAATTGGGTCACCTGGGGTCATAAACTAGGTCACTACGTCAAATTAAAGAAATACCTTGTGGGCACTCTAGAGGCCACATTCATTCCTCAAATGACATGAAATTTGGTCAGAATGTTTGTCTTGATAAAATCTTAGATGAGTTTGGATTTGGGTCACCTGGGATCATAAACTAGGTCACTAGTTCAAATTAAAGTAATACCTCGTGGGCACTCTAGAGGCCACATTTTTTGGCTCAATTGACTTGAAAATTGGTCAGAATGTTTGTCTTGATAAAATCTCACACGAGTCCGAATTTGGGTTATGTCGGGTCTTAAATTACGTCACTAGGTCAAATTAAAGAAATACCTTGTGTGCACTCTAGAGGCCACATTTATTGTTCAATTCATTTGAAAATTGGTCAAAATGTTTGTCTTGATGAAATCTAGGATGACTTTAAAATTGGATCACCTGGGCTCATAATCTAGGTCACAAGGTCTAATTAGCTAGGTTTAATTAGCTAATTAAAGAAATACTTTTAGGGCACTCTAGAGGTCACATTTCTTGCTCAATTGACTTGACAAGTGGTCAGAATGTTTGTCTTGATGCAATTTCGGGTGAATTTGAAATTGGGTCAGCTGGGGTCATAAACTAGGTTACTGGGTCAAATTTAAGAAACACTTTTTGGGCACTCTAGAGGCCACATTTATTGCTCAATTAACTTGAAAACTGTTCAGAATGTTTGTCTTGATATTTTTTTTCATGAGTTCTAAATTGGGTCACGTGGGGTGATAAATTAGGTCACTAGGTCAACTTACGGAAATTCCTTGTGGACGCTCTAGAGGCCACATTTTAAGCTCAATTGACCTGACAATTGGTCAGAAATTGAATTATGCACGTTGAGTGAATTTCGCCTATTGACTCAGGTGAGCGTCCAGGGCCATCATGGCCCTCTTGTTATAGTTAGTTTATGACTGAATATTTAACATGGTGAGACGATATGGCTGTAAATCACCAGATTGCACCTTGGTAAAATCTTAGTTTCATCAATGCTCAAACCAGACATTCAAATTTAATGCACTTTCCTATATGATTCCGAATATCTTAGCTCTTTCGACAGTGCAGCCAGGCCAGTTTTTGTGTTGGAGTGGACTGATCTTTGTGCAGTCTTCTGAATGTCATTGCCATTTCGTCATATTCATTCAGAGAACAGCCATAACTAGTTTCTGAGTGAAAATATTTATTACTTACACTTAAAAAAAAAAAAAAAAAAAAAAATCGTAAGGCACTATTACCAGGAGAGGTGATCGGGCTCATTCAGCGCATCAGCGTGGCATGATCCCGACGAACCCCTTCATAATGAAACATGTATTTATTTCTTGAACATTTTATCTGTAATATGAAATACAAATAGGGTGTAATTGGAAAATTAAACGAGACTTACCTTTAAGTTGAAGTTGGATTTCAATTCTACGAAGCACAAGGTCCCCGTGATGAGCTTCTGTGAGAGATGCATGTCGTGTCCAGGAGGTCAATTTTCAACTTGTGATGTAAACACTTTTTCCCACGGAATTGATTCACATTTTCGCTGAACTTTTTTTTTTTTTTTTTTTTTAACACCGAATAAACATACCGAAATTGCGCTGAACACTTTTCAAAAACTTTGTAACCATGTATTTTTATATAGCCAATTTTCACCAAGGGCGGGTAAAACGGGTGGGCATATGAGCTCATCACGGTGACCTTGTGCTTCGGAGAATTGAAATCCAACTTCAACTTACAGGTAAGTCTCGTTTAATTTTCCAATTCTCCCATCAGCACAAGGTCATGTGATGAGCCCCTGTGAGAGTTTTAAAGGTGTTCACGAACAACCAATCTCCAAGTATGCATCTTACCCACTAAATACAGTGGAATGAGTGCAATTCATTCATGTTTTGTTGGAAAGCATTGTCACCTAGTACTTTAATTCACTATTTTAAGTCTAGCATTAGTGAAGTGTTGTTCTTATTTTGTGTGGGGTTGTTATAAAACCTTGAGAAAGTCACCTAAGATGTTCAGCTCGCAGCTGCCATGGTATTATGTAATGGGATCCCTGCATTCTTAGCTGCAGAAACATGTCACTATTGTGCAATGCCTTTTCTAGCTAGTAATAACTTGATCTGGTGATATGTTCGAGATCTATCTAGACAGTGTTAACAGACCCAGTCTTATAAAGTTTTACAAAGATTCTGGGTACTGATAATTTAAAGCCAATACCGGAAGTATGCACTTTTGTTTTTTAAATAGATGTTAAAGGCAACTATTATACCCCTACCGTTTTAAATAGATATTTTAGTCAATAGTGTATACCTATCTGTCAAACGTAGATGCAACCCGGTCTAAGTTTTCATACTTTTATTTAAGACATTGTTGCTATGTCCCAAAATCATTAGGAAGGGCTCTTTTACCCGACAAGAGAACAATGAACTTGGTTATTTATGGGTTAAGTAATGTCAATCTATTCTTGTTACTTACTGCCAATGATGTTAGAAATCATAATGCAATTGTAGTCCTAATATGACTACAGTTATAAAATATATATTATAATTATATTTACCTGTAGGAGAAGAAGGTGTGTAATTTTATTTTATGAAACTGGGATTACTAACTGCATAATTGTGTAACCTATATCAGAGACAGCATGAAAGAATGAATTTATGCATTTTTTGCTGTGGTTAAGGCACCATAAGACACTTTAGCTTAACCCCGCTTGCCAAAGGGCATGTAAGAAGTTCAAGTACTTGATTTTCTGGGACTGAATGGCTATTTTGAGAAGAACTGCCAGAGTAATGGATACAATTTGCAATATACCTTAGACCCTATTTAGTGCTGCCCCGCTAGGGAATTAGGGAGATAAACCTGGCCACCAGTTAAGGTCCCTGACAAGTGACAAGTTATCTCAGCCCTACTAGAGGCAATGGATGGATTCTGCCCCCCAGGTGCATGCATGTAAGGTCAGTAAATCTCCAGCAAGTGGTGATCTGACTGGGGTTGATATATATGTTTTTCACTGCATGATGGAACCATTGTTGTCATAGCCAATGCTACAGTATTTATACCCCCCCCCCTGTTTTGTCAGCCTCAGGCTTTTGAGGCACTTTTATTAGACTGGCAGAGCTGCAGCTTTTGGAATCTAAGACATTTAAACCTAAATTACATGAAGAACTTATGGATCACGCTTGCGGAATACACATATTTAATTTCTTATTCTGTTCGAAAGCAATCAACTCTGTCTCTACTTCGAAATAGAAAGGCTTAACACCTTAATTAAAGGATGGCCTGTTTAAGCATCCACTTTGTGGGATCATGAAATACAACTGGACTTTCCGTATATCCGCAGTTACCTTTACCAGTCTATCATTTGAGCTTGAAATAGCAGTATGTCGCAATGTTTTGCAAAGCTCTGGGGGTTTTCTAACACTTTAAGCACTCTGGCCGACTAATGACCCCCAAAATGATTTATGTAGGGGACTATTGTGCCTTACCCGATTGAACCCAAGTACTGTTTATTTAACGGTGTCTCAAAACAAGATAGCAATCCGAAATAAACAGCTTTCAGATCAAGATAACGAATATTGTTGTCAACAGGTATCTCTGAGATACCTCACTGACCCCATGTGGACTGATTCCCAGCCCATAAAGGAAGAGTCTGTTGTCAGTGTAATTTTAGCGGAGATATACAGTCTGGTGGAATCCTTAGCCCTATTATATTCCTCACTGCATGTCCGAAATAGCTCTAGCACATCACAGTAAATACCATCATGTCATTGTTGAGCTACTGAAATAGGCCAAGAGTAGATAGATATATGGGCATTCATGCTTCTCCCCCCCCCCTTTTCCCCTCCCCTAGCCAGAAATATTTTATTCACAACCCACCACAAACCAACAAACCCACGCACCACTTAACAAATCCCCCCACCCTTAACCAACAACCGTACGCTTAAGCATATGGCTAGCCCTTATACAATACAACAATATAACAATAAACAACAATATAACAATTTTATGTAACATTAAGCATGCTCATAAAATTAAAACAAAAATGGGTTAACAAGTCAATCTAATTAAGGTCAGCAAACAAAATGGCAAAACCTTTTTTAACAACATTTTTTACTTAAATCATTTTTTATTTTTTCCAAAAAATTTTTGAAATATAAAGCTAACAAGGTGCATCAGATAGTCAGTTACTTAACTAAGCAACAAGCCCTTACATCAGTTTATTGCTTAACCTTTTATCCACCCATCAACCAAAGTATGACACATTAGCTAACCAGTCACTCACTCATCGGAGCTAACCAGTCACTCACTCACTTGGCTAACCAGCTAACCGTTACCTCTTCCATCAACCAACGTATGACACATTAGCTAACCAGTCACTCACTCATTGGAGCTAACCAGTCACTCACTCACTTGGCTAACCAGTTAACCATTACCTCCTCCATTAAACAGCGCATGACGCATCAGCTAACCAGCTTATGAGTTAGTGGGTGGCTTCAGATGTTGATAAATTAAAAAAATTAAAATTAAAAAATTTAAAATTAAAAAAAAAAAAAAAAAAAAAAAAAAAAAAAAAAAAAATTAATTAAATTATTTTTTTTTTAAAAATTAATTTAAAAAAATTGAATTTTTCTTAATTTTCTTCTTTGTGTTATTTTATAAGATGAGTGTGTTAAATAAACTTACTAATCAGGAGAGAGTAAATTTAGTAAATGTTATAAAAGACCAAACCTCTTTTAAACATACATATGTTAAAGCAAGAAAACTTTATGTAATTCGTTACTGTAACGAACGTAAGGATATTTATTTTATGATTTCTAAACTAAAGCCCTTTGTATATTACAAATATAGTGAATTTAAATTAAAAAAAGATGAATTTGATATAACTTTATTTTCAGGTTGGCCTGATTTATGTCGTGAACACTTAGATGAAGAAGATAGAATGTTAAGATTTTATAAAAGAACTATTTTTGGTGGTATAAGAATACCAAAAAATCAAGCTAATAATTTTTTTTCGATTTATAACCAAGCTTTAATGGATTTAATTGGTAATAAATATAGGGAACCTTTACCAATTAACATATTTTTGTGCTTAATTTTAACTTTTGAAAACATCTTTCCGTGTGAATATTTAAATTTTCCTTTTTATTCATTTGTGGAATACTATGGGGAATATTGGGGAAGCTTAGAAGAAATAACTAAAAGTAATTCTTCTCTTTTTAGGGAAAGTAATGGATGTATAACTTATATGTATCATATTTCCAACTTATTTGACACACATCCCCTCCCCCATAGTTTAATACAATGGGGGGCATTTGAGGCATACGATTTAAATGAAAGTGAACAAGAACTATTAGATGAATATAACAGGGAAACTGAACGTGATGCAGGAGATGAATTAACTACAATACAACAGGAAGAAAGTGAAGATGAAGAAGATGACCAAGATGAAGAAGATGAGGACAACAACACTGACGAAGAAGATAGAAACTTAACAAGAGTGATAAATTATCGTTTTGCTGATAATCAAAATGAATATGATTTTACTGAAGATATTTTTGAAAGATTTTGGGAAGAAAACAACATTTTATTTGAAACGGGAAGATATCAAACAACATATTCTATTTATGGAATTGAAAGAATTGAAAGAATAGGTGATGTAGATGAGGGAGGTAATGTAGTTGAGGAAGAAGAACAACAACCACAAGTCCAACTCTATCAGTATTGTCAAATACGCATTTTTAGCATTAGGGTTATTTGTCCTTGTTATAAAGTTTATAACATCACATTGGTCTATCACTAAAGGTTGTGGAAAAACTATACAACTACAACCTTCTCCTTTCTTTTTTACTATGGAGTAGTCTACCTGTTCAACTCCATTTACGACTATATTAATTTTTACCTCTTCTTTTAGAATACCATTACCTTTAGCAACCATTAAAGTCCCTCTTATAATTCTACCAGGAGTAGACATACAATAACCTCCTATTCCATGGCTTACTCCAGAGCTTCCATTACCAAAAGAAAACTCATAATTACCATCTGCTAATGCACCTTGTTCCTCGGCACACACGCTTATAACAGGTTTAGGAAGCAATACTTTTTCATCCACATAGGATTTTGTTGCTAAATCTTTTTCTTCTACAGGTGCCGCAGCATTTTTTATAGAAAAACCTTGCATATTTATATCCGCAACAGCTGAAAAACTTCCATCAGGATATTTTACGATAGCTCCACCATTATCAACATAATTTTTATTTGCAGCAGCATCACGGTCTATTGGATTTGGTAAACCGGTGATTGAGTTGCCGTTCATAACTATGTTGCCAGCTGCTAAAAAAGCTCCAGCATGGTTTGTTGTTAAAGCCTTATCACCAGCGGTTGCCTCATCCACAACTGTATCTACGTAAAACTTATTTGCAACATCCTGTGGTTTTGTAGGGTTTTTAACATCTGTTAAAGTATGTCCTTGCATATTTCTATCCGCAATAGCAGAAAAACTTTCATCTGAATTTTTTACGATAGCACCACCATTATCTACGTAAAACTTATTAGCGACTTCACTCGGTTCATCAGGTTTGCGTATGTTTCTTATTTTATTAAAACTCATGTTTAAATATCCTGTCATAACGTATCCCCCGTTTTCATCTAACAACCCCCCAGCTCCATCAACATAACTCTTAGTGGCAACATCCTGTGGATTTACTGGATTACTAACCCGTGTTAATGTATTACCAGCCATATTTATAGAACCGGTAAAGGTGGTTGTTCCATCTTTACGTAAAAAATTATTACTTATGTAAGCGAGTGACACACCATCACCACTTGTTTTAACATCATTCTGTCTTCCAAATTTCTCAACAGGCATCGTTTTTAATATTGCTAAAAAAGTTTATTTAAAACATTTTGAAATTTATTACCTGAACCCAACTCTTTAAGAATAAACAAACATAAATGACCACAAAATACTTCCCCTGCATGTTGTAATTGGTCAGTATTGTAGTGTATTGGTCTTTTTAAATAATCTATAATTTCAATAGGTGGTTGAATACCATAACTATCAAAATAAATTTTAGTTTTATCATCTTTAAACCAAGCAACCCAATGAGTACCAGAACCGCGGGAGTCATCAAGGTTTAATATACCACATTCCCTTTTTTTTTTTATTATTATTTGGTAGGGCATCTCTTAAAAATATTCCTCTAAAATTTTTTATTTTTAATTTTTTTGCGGCATCCTCAAGTTCAAAATTGCTTAAAGTTTATTTGGTAAAGTTATGTTATCAATTAAAATATTTTGCATTTTTTATATATTTAAATATTTATAATAGCACTATTATCAACCCATGAATTAAACTCATCAGAATAACCTTTCCACTTTACAAGAGATTTCTTTTTCCCTTTTTTAATAACCTTTTCTATCCTATACAACTCTTGTTTTGTTTTTTGTAGTTCAGGTTCATAAAAGGTACCTTTTATTTCTTCACCATTTAAATCTTCAATTTTATATGTTATAGGTGATGTATGTTTACTTCTGAAACTGTAAAAACCTCTTCTGTCCATCTTGTGGTATAACCTTTTTCAAAAGTCTTTTTCTTTTTACTTATCCTTACTTTGTCTCCAACAGAAAACTTTGGTTCGATGCCCTTTCTTACTTGATTATAATTAGGATACAATGTTTTCCAAACTTTATTTTCATTTTTCTTCTTACTTGCTTCAGTTGGCGTCATCTTAATAGAAGAATGCTTCGTGTTATTATATTCTTTAACAAGATTTGGTAACACGTTAATATAAACATTTGTTGAGTGAGCAGAGAAATACTTCCACATTTTTTCTTTCATTGTTCTAATCCATCTCTCAACAACACTGGATTTTTCCTCGTTTTCAGTGGAATATAAATCAATCAAATCTTTAACTTCTTTTTTATAAAACTCTTTACCTTTATCCACCCACATTTTCTCAGGTTTTCTTTTTCTTAAAAATACTCTTCAATGCAACAGAAACAGATTTTCCTGTTTTATCTTTTAATGGTATCAGCCACCCGTATTTTGAAAAGATGTCAATGACAGCAAGAAGATATTTTACACCACGATTAAGTTTAGAAAATGCTTGCATATCTACTAAATCTGCAGCCCATATCCTATCAATACCGTTTACTCTAACTCTCCTTTTCTTAAATTTTCTTTTTACAGGTTTATGTAATTCTTCTGCTAGCGTTATATTTTGGTCATTTTTTTTTTTAATTCCCATACCAAATCTTTTTTTTTTTTTTTTTTTTTAATTTTTTTGTTCCAATTAATGAAGAAACTAAACCACGTTCCATTTTTTCCCTAATTGTTGGATTATACATACCTTTTAACTCTTTAAGCATATTTGTATCACAAACAGAATTTCTTGTTGCTGTATCATCATGTTTAAGATAACATATATCATGATGATATGCTGCTTTATCAACACGATTTACAGGCTTTGACCATTCTTTAGGTGTTAAATCAGGATTTAATCTTTTTTTTAATTTGGTACCCGGACCAGTAAAGTTGTGACCAGGTAAGTGCATTTCAACAGGTAAGTTATTGATAGCCTTGTTTAACAACGAACCACCCTCTATTTTAGTAAATTGAGTTTTAGTTGTTCCACATTCAACACACTTACCCTTTTTCATATTTCTACCATTTTTACTTACCGCACATTCAAAATCGGTTGTATCAGTTTGTTTTTTACACTTAACACATACATTTTTTATATTAAATTGATTTTTTTTAATATAAAATATGGATATTGTTAATTTATCATGGAATGAAGCGTTAGCAAAAAGATTTAACCACCCCCTTTTACCAAGAAGTATCAGAGGTTTAATAGTAGGTAAATCAGGATGTGGTAAAACTACAATTTTACTTAACCTTTTGTTACGTCCCGATTGGTTAGATTATGACAACTTATGCGTTTTTGGTAAAAGCTTGTTTCAACCAGAATATCGCATACTTAAAAAAGCTTTTGAAGAAAAAAATACCAAAAGAATACATATTAAGGTTGTTTTCACTTAAAAATGAAGTTCAAAACTATGATGTTTCACCTACAGCATTAGTTGAAGAATGGGGCAAAACAATTAAAGAAAAATCTGATATTCATTGTGATTTTTTTGAAAATGCATCTGATGTGCTTGACCCAAGAGATTTAAACGGGCAAAACAAAAATTTAATGATTTTTGACGATTTACTTTTAGAAAGACAATACAAATGTGAAAGCTATTATGTTCGTGGAAGACATAGTAACGCTGACTGTTTTTATCTAGCACAAAATTATTTTAGATTACCTCGTCAAACTATTAGAGAGAATGCAAATTTTATTTGCTTGTTTAGACAAGACTTAAAAAATCTTAATCATATTTATAGTGACCATGTGGGGGATGATATGACAAAAACCGAGTTTGTTAATTCTTGTAAAAATTGTTGGGAAAGACCCCATGGTTTTGTTATCATCGATTTAACTAATGATAAATATAACGGTAAATATAGAAATGGATTTGACAACTTTTATATACCACAAAATTATAGAGATTACTATTAAATTTTTATATAAAAAATATATTTTTGTTTTAAAATATATTTTTAGTAAATATAAAATGGAAGAAGAATTACTAAAACAAATAGTAAAAAACACTGACCATAAAACATCATTTCAAATTATCGTAAGTGATAACAAATCAAATTTTAAAACAAGATTTACTCCACCACTTCAACTTGAAGCTGATAAAAAATATGAAATAGCTTTAGTCAATCTTGAAACTTACTATTCATTTCCTAATATTACTGATAGTAACAACATTTTTATTTATTCACAAGATAGTGGTAACACATGGGAAAAGATAAATATACCAACAGGTAGCTATGATTTAGTTGATATCAATGATTATATACAACAAGAAATGAAGAAAAAAGGACATTATGATCTATTCAATGAAGAATATTATATTTGTTTATCAGCAAACACTAATACATTAAAATCTGTTTTAATTCTTGAAAATGGATATCAGGTAGATTTTAATCATGAAAACAGTATTGGAAAGGTATTAGGATTTAGCAGAGCAAAATATGTTCGAGGGTTTCATGAATCAGAAAATTTAGTTAATATCTTAAGTATTAATAGCATACTTGTTAATATTGATTTAATCTCAGGTAGTTATGTTAATGGTTCTCAAAGAAACACAATTTACAGGTTTTTTCCAAATGTTGCTCCAGGTTATAAAATAATAGAAAACCCAGTTAATCTAGTATATTTACCTTTAACGTTGAATGAAATACATGATTTAAACTTGACGCTAACTGACCAAGATGGAAACATATTAAATTTAAGAGGAGAAACATTAACGATTAGATTTCATATAAGAGAATCGCGTTAAATATAAAATGTCAAATTACATTAACGCTAAAGTAAATATATCAGAAGGGCAAAAGGAAAAAAATTAAACTCGCTTTAAAAAACAAATGCCCGGCAAGTATTCGTTTAAATTATGAAGATTTGCATGGTAACGATGTAATTGCATTAACCAAGTCACAAGTAAATAAACTTACTAAAGCTTATGAAGCTGGTAAGGGAACCACGATTAGAATGACAGAAAAACAACTTAAGCACAATATAAAAGTAGAAGGAGGATTTTTACCTTTGATAGCTGGATTGGCATCAGCTGCTTTACCTGTATTAGCAAAAACAGTATTACCTGCTTTGGGAGTTGGTGCGTTATCTGGTTTAGCATCAACAGGAGTTCAAAAAGCAATGGGTAATGGATTGTATCTTAAGAAAGGTGGTAATATTTGTGAAGTTGAAACTGACGGTGAAGGTTTATATCTTAAACCATACAAAGGTAAAGGATTAGGTTCTGTTGGTGATGGATTGTATTTAAAACAAGGTGGAAAAATTTATGATGGAAAAGGTCTTCTTTTAGGACCAAATAGTCCATTTGCTAATATTCCTATATTAGGTGCAATTTTGTAAATTAAAAAGAATGAATGTGTATAAATTTGGAAATAAACCTAAAATGGTTCAACCAAAAAATATTTTTTGGAACCCTGTAGAAGTTAAATATCCAGCTAAAAAGGTTAATCCTGTTACTTGGGATGTTTTTACTCAACAACCCCTAATATTACAAGGTGGTGAAACTAAAACTATTGTTTTAGGTTTTGGTTTTATGATGAGTAGGGGTGCCGTTTTAATTTCTCTATCATTCAGCTTAAAAATTAAACAATTAAGTATAACAAATGAGGTAGTGTTGGAGGAAACCCCAGATGTGGTTACCACAATTACAAACAACTCTGGTGACCTATTAAAAATTAATGAAGGTGAATTTTTATGTCGTATTTACTATTCTATTTAAAAAATAGTTTTAATTAATAAAATGGAACTAAATGAAAAGATATATCCAAACTTACCAGAAGCACGAAATATACCAAATGCACCATCACTATCAGCAGGAGACAATGGTCAATCCTTTAGACTACAAAAAATATCAGAAATTCAAACATTTCTTGAAAATGAAGTTAAGGTTAGGGAACAGTTAAGTAAAAAGTATTTGAAGATTAGCAAGACCGTGGATAACGTTGAAACAGGACTAACCACCTTAGCACTAGGTGCCGGAGCAGGTGGAATAGCGCTTTTAAGTACCGTTGTAGCAATTCCAGCAACGATAGCTTTAGAAGGTTTAGCTTAGCCTTAGCTGTTGGACTTTCAGCATTGATAGGAAAGTTTGTTGTTAGAAGAACCAGAACAAAATCTGAAAAACATCTTCAGATTAAAATGTTAGCTGATGCAAAACTTGATACTCTTAATACACATATATCAAAAGCAATATCAGACAACAAAATAGACCATTCAGAATTTACTTTAATCATGGATGAACTTGAAAAATACAAGGTGATGAAGGAAGAGATACGAGCTAAGTCAAGGAAAAAAAGCAAGTTAGAGGAACAGGAGAGCTTAATCGAGAAGGGGAAACAGGAAGCACGGGAGGAATTCCGCAGACTAGTAAAAAGAAACAATGGAACCCATTAAGACTAAAACTAAAACCACCTAAGTTTAAATGTTCTTGTGCATGTGAGATAGGTAATACTGATTAAAAAATAAGATAAAAAAATTTTTTTACTTAAAAAAAATTGTCATCTTTAAAGATAACTGACCCTTTAAAAAGGGAGCAAATGGTAAAAGAATATCTTACAACAATGAAAAGAATTCATGATAACCAACTTGCAGAAAGAACGGGTGAAATTGAATTACAAACAGACCTTTCAAAGTTTTTTAAACCTATTACAGAAACACAAAAAAACGCAACAAAGGAGATTACAGAAGGGCTTAAACCTATTAAAGAGGGGATTGAACAATTGCCTCAACAACAATTAATTTTTAAAGAGGAAGAGGAACGAACAGGATATTCATTATTAGATGAAAAATATAGTGAATTAAAAGAAGAATATGAAGAAAATACTGATAAAACATTTGGTATTAAAAAGAAAGGTATTAATTATTATATAGGTAATAAAATGTTTGATTACGATGGTAACTATATTTGGGTTGGTGCAGAAAGATATGAACAGACAAATGGATTATGGGAACTTATTATGGCAAAAAATCCAAGTAAAAAACATAACTTTTCTAATGAAGATCTTAATAATTATGAAAAAATATCAATAAATTCCAATGTTATTTTTCATGATAATGACCCCGACCGCCGTCCTAGAAGCAGTGGTGGAATTAAATACAATATTTTTATTAGACCTATTTATGAAGAAATCAAAGCAGAAAGAGCAGCAACTGGAAAAGGAATTACCATTATCCCATCTAACCCTAACTCACTATTAGAAAGATTAGACCTCTTAATGGCAAGTAAAAAAGCTGGTAATACAGGTGTAAGAAATGAGCTTATAAGTATTTGTGATGAATTAAAAAGACAACGTGTATTAAATACAAAAAGATATAAAAAATTAATGTCTATACTATAAAATGATTACATCACAAAAGAGAGGATTTAAAAGAAATTATGCTTATGGAGGAGCAGGGATATTTGATACTTTAGCTAATTTTCTTACAAGACTCTTTACAAGCAGCGCACTAAACAAATTGCATCTTCAGCTGTTGCTGTTGGTAAGAGTGTATCTAAGGAAGGAGCAAAGAAAGCATTAGAGGCTGGAAAGAGTGCCGCGGTTGATGCAGGTAAAAAGTTAGTTGAAAAGGCTTTAACACCAAAATCTAAAAAGATTTTAGAAAAATATACTCAAAAGCCTACTACAACAACCCAATCTGCAACGAAAAATATTAATACCTTAATAGATGGTAGTGCCATTGCTATTCAAGATTTAGTTAAGAAATTAAATAGTAAGGGTTCCGGAGTTAAAGTATTATGAAAAAAATAAATTTAAGTTAAGCAAATTATTACTGTAATAATAAAGAAGGTCAAAGCTAAAATTTAAAATAACTGAATATGAAAAATACAATACTAAAAGAGTTGGTATCCTTTTTGCAAATTTTAAACTTAATGAAGATTGTGAAGTTTTAGAGACTACCAATACAAGTTATGATTATAAAAAGGTTGTTTTAAAATTGTCACCTGAAAAAGCTGATATCATTAAGGAATTTGAAGAAGATGTATATCATTATTTAGAAGAAAATGATATACCTAAGGTAACCATTCTTTATGGAAATAGAATTTATCCTAAAATGAGAAAAAAGCTTTTAGCAGAAAAACTTAAAAATATTAAACTTAAGGGTGTTTTTGTAAATGATGAAAACAAATCATTCCCTCAACTATGGCTAGAATATTAAAAACTCAACTCAATTATAATTTTGACTTAAAAATTATAATTGCATATAATAAAATGGATATTTTAAACATTAAAGCACCAATTTTAAAAGATGATAGTATTAATGAATATGAATATTATGAGTATGAACCTATTACAGGTACCAATCTAAACAATCCAGGAGGAAATATTAGGATTGATATCGAAACTCAAGATGTTTTTTATCATCCTTCCGAGTCTTATTTACAAATAATAGGTGAATTAGTAAAAAATGATGGTACAGTTTATGGTGCAGCTAATGAGGTTACCATAACAAATAATGGTCTGATGTATCTGTTTAAAAAAGATATCAACTTAGTGGGCAAGAGATAGAATCCATTAATTATCCTGGTCAGACTACCACAATGCTAGGACTGCTAAAATACCCGGATGACTTTTCTAAATCACAGGGGCTAAAACAACTGTGGTATAAGGATACCGGAGTCAATGCAGCCAGTGCTACTAATGCTGGTTTTTCAGTAAGAAGACAGTATATTTTTAGTTCAAATCCAGTTGGAACCTTTAGTTTTAGGGTACCCCTAAAACATATATTTGGTTTTTGTGAAGATTACAATAAAGTTTTATATGGTATGAAACAAACTTTAACCTTAACAAGAAATGATAACAACGACGCAATTTTTAGAGCTGGTGGTACCGATGTTGGTAGAGTTAATTTACTGAAGGTATCTTGGTTTATACCTCATGTGGAGCCGGAAGATGGTAACAGGTTGGAACTTTATAAATTTATCGAGAAGAAAGAAAAATTTCCAGTTGGGTATAGAATGATACAAAGCGACTCTATTGCGGTTCCACAGGCAGCAACAGGTTTTACTTGGAGGCTATCAGCTAAATCATCCCCTGAGGTGCCACGTTTTTTAATTGTTGGTTTTCAAACTGGTAAAAGTGGTAACCAAGAACAAAACCCAGCTATATTTGACAACTTAAATGTTAAAAATATTTATGTAATGTTAGGTTCAAAAAAATATCCGCTATATGATTATGATATAAATTTTCCTGCTAATCAAATTAGTAGAATATATAGTGAAGCTGCTTTGTTTAGAAAAAAAGTTTTTTAACATGGATGAATTGGTATCAAACCCTAATATTACTCCTTCAGATTATAAAAATCTTTTTCCTTTGTTTGTGTTTGACGTATCAAAGCAAAGTGAAAAGTTAAAGTATTCTGTAACTGATATTCATATTAAAACAACATTTACTAATAACCCCCGTGCAAATACTGAAGCATTTGCGGTTTTACTTAGTGATAGGTTAATTAACTTTCAGAGTGATGGAAAGAAAATGAGTGTAGTGTATTAAGTAATTTTTATTTTAAATAAAAAACATGCTAAAGATTGCTGATTTAAAAAAAAAAAAAAATAACAGATAATAATATTAAGTTTTATTCCTATTGGAACAAGAAAAAGTATATTGATGTTTTAAAAGAGCATGGATTATATCCAGAAGAAGCAATGCCACTTAAGAAAACACCTAATTATGATAGATTAAAAGATATAGGTAAAAATCCTAAAACGGTAATATTAAAGGATGTTGAAACTGAAGAAGAAACATTTCCATCAATTTACAAGGCAAGTAAGTTTATTGACCGATGCCCTCAAACGATTGAAAATTGGAATGGAAGAGTTTGGAACGGTAAATATAGAATTGACATTCTCTAATTTTATTATTTTTTAAAAAATGATAAAATTTAAAAAAATTGAGTTAAGTTAATTTTATTTTTTTTAAAAATTACAACGATGAATTCTTTTTCACGAAGATTTATCAACAGATTAACAGATGGTAGTCAATGGCTAGCATCTAATTTATATACTGGTGCTCAAAGGGTTGCCGCTGCGGTAATTCCTGAAAGCGTTAGAAGAAGAGTATCTAATTTTACTAATTGGCTAACCAGTAATGTTGAACCAGAACAAATTCCACAGGTAATAGATGAAGTTGTTAGAAATGTAGAAGAACGCTTACCAAGGAGACCTAAAATTGTTGATGTAACAGAAAGTCGTTCTTCATTACAAGATTGGGCAAGACAATACAAAATAGAGGGGTTTCCTGTTGAATCACCTGAGCAGTTTTTAGAGCTAACATTGCAATCTATGATAAATATTTTAAGAAATAAACGAGGAATTAAAGTAAAGATGGTTCTTAAATGTTTAATGTATAGATTTGAAGATGTGGATCATCCTGTACCAGCTCAGTTTTCTTCTGATGTAAATTTAATTAATTTAAGAGGAACCGATGCAGATGAATTATATGATACTATGGCTGAAAGAATTTTAGAAAATTATCGTAACTTTTTAAGAAGGGGTAGCGGATGGGCATTTCATAGTGTGGTACACTTAAAACTTCATACAGCTATTTACGACCCTTTAAGAGCTACATCCTTTATACCTCTTCCAAAATGGATTGCTGACAAAAAAGCATGTATCAATATGAAAAATAATGACAACCAATGTTTTAAGTGGTCTATCTTAAGAGAATTAAATCCAAGAGAAAAAAAATTCAGAAAAAGTTTTTGGTGATTTAAGACCAAAGGAAAATAGCTTAAATATGAATGGAATAGAATATCCTGTTACAATTGATGCAATAGATAAGTTTGAAAAACAAAATCCAGAAATTAGTGTTAATGTTTATAGTTATGAAGAAAACAAATTTTTATCCACTAAGAATTAGTGAAAATGAAAAAACTAAACATGTAGATTTGCTCTACTTAACAAATGGAGAAAATAGTCACTATGTTTTAATAAAAAAATTTTAGCCGCTTAGTGTCTAGCCAAATATCAAAACATCATGGTAAAAAGTTTTTTTTGTAAAAGATGTATAAATTCATTTGGAAGGGAGGACCTTTTAGAAAATCATAAAAAATATTGTGCTGAGCATGACCCTGTTAATTTAAATATGCCTAAAGAAGGTAGCGTATTACAATTTATAAATCATGATAGAAAAATTAAGGTTCCGGTTGCCGTGTTTGCTGATTTTGAAAGTATATTAGAACCTATAAAAGAACAACAAACAACTGAAAAAAATGAAAAAGAAAGTTATACTGTAAAAACTCAAAAGCATATCCCCTGTAGTTTTTACTATGTTATAAAATTTTTTGATGATGGGGTGTTTCAACCTATAGAAAGAAAATATACCGGAAAAAATGCTGAAAAAGTTTTTGTAGATATGATAACCGAGGATATCATAGAAATTCATCAAAAATATTATCAAAAACCGGTACCACTTAAGATAACTGAAGAGGAAGAAAAAAAATATAAAAGTCAAACGCGTTGTTGGATTTGTGATGAAAAATTTACTCATAAAAATTATAAAGTAAGAGACCATTGTCATTTTACTGGTAAATTTAGGGGGGCCGCTCATACTGAATGTAATCTTAAAGCAAAAATTCCTAACTTTACACCTGTTTAATTTCATAATTTAAGTGGTTATGATAGTCACCTTTTTATAAAAAATCTTGGTAAAACTGAAGGAAACATTGATTGTATCCCTAACAATGAGGAAAAATATATTAGCTTTAGTAAATATGTTAAGGTAGGAAAAAACATAACTCATAAAATTAGGTTTTTAGATAGTTTTAAGTTTATGAGTTCAAGTTTGGATAGTCTTTCAAAAAATTTAAATGAAGATCACTTAAATATTTTATCAAAATTTTACCCAAAAAAATATTTACCTTTACTAAGAAGAAAAGGAGTTTTTCCTTATGAATATTTAGATTCTTTTGAAAAGTTAAAAGAAACCTGCTTATTCAAGTTTAAACAAAGAACATGTTAGCGATGAAGATTATGAACATGCAAAAAATGTTTGGAAAACTTTTAACATGAAAACATTTAAAGATTATTTAGAACTTTACAACAAAATAGACGTTTTGCTTTTAGCAGATGTATTTGAAAACTTTAGGGATGTTTGCTTTAAGCATTATGAATTAGATCCTGCATGGTATTATACTATTCCAGGGTTGGCGTTAGATGCTATGCTTAAAAAATCAGGAGTAAAACTTAAATTTTTAACAGACCTTGATATGCTTTTAATGATTGAAAAGGGTATCAGAGGTGGTATATCTATGTGCAGTAAAAGGTATTCTAAGGCTAACAACAAATATATGGGTAAAAATTATGATAAAAATAAACCTTCAATATATCTAATTTATATAGATGCAAACAGTCTTTATCCTTGGGCTATGAGTCAATCATTGCCTACTTGTGGTTTTGAATGGATGGATAAAAAAGAATTAGAAGAATGGAACCGGATACCTTGTTTTTTAGAGGTTGATTTAGAGTATCCTAAAGAGTTACATAATTCACACAATGATTTTCCACTGGCACCTGAAAAATTAAAAATAGAAAAAGTAGAAAAATTGATACCAAATTTAAATGACAAAGACAATTATGTTATACATCGTGAAGTTTTAAAAACATACTTAGAACTAGGTTTAAAAATTTAAAAAAAATACATCGTGGAATTAAGTTTAATGAAACTGATGATATTAAAAAATATATTGATTTAAATATTTAGTTAAGAAAAAATGCGAAAAATGATTTGGAAAAATATTTTTTTTTATGTTAATGGTGAATTCTGTTTTTGGTAAGACCATGGAAAACTTAAGAAATAGAGTTGATGTGCAATTGGTTAATGATGCGGTTAGCTATCGTTATAAAAAACTTGTTGCTAAGCCAAACTATCATCATACCACAATATTCGATGAAAATTTAGTTGCTGTTCATATGAAGAAAACTAGTATAACATATAACAAACCTGTTTATTTAGGTATGACTATATTAGATATTAGTAAAACTCTTATGTATAAAACTCTTTATAATCATTTAAAAAAAAAAGTATGGAGATAAAGTAAGGATGTGTTATACTGATACAGATAGTTTTATTCTTGAAATAGAAACTGATGATTTGTATGAAGATATTGCTTGTGATGTTGATACAATGTACGATATGAGCAGCTACCCTAAAGAGCATGACTTGTATAACTCAAAAAACAAAAAGGTATTGGGAATGTTTAAAGATGAATTAAATGGTGGTGTTATGACTGAGCTTGTTGGTTTAGGCGCTAAACAATATGCTTATGGAAAATAGATATAAAAATAGATGAAAATGGAAAATTGATGTGGGAAGGTAATGGTGAAGATAGAAGATGTAAGAGAGTAAAAAAGTCAGTTGTTAAAAATGAACTAAATTTAGAAAATTATAAAGATTGTTTGTTTAAAGAAAAAGACCATTATAGAACCATGGGTGTGTTAAGAAGTCAAGGTCATGAAATACACACTGAAGTAATAAACAAAAAAGCATTAGGCTATGCTGATGATAAAAGGTATATATTAAAGGATAAAATAAACACTTTAGCTCATGGACATTATAGGATTAAAAATATGACTGAAGAAGATAGAATAAAATATGAACAACAGGGAGCAAGACCAAAAACATATTAAAATATTTAACCTAGTAAAAAGGTTAAATATTTATAATTTTATTTTGTTTTTACTTTTTACACAACAATTTGGACATTTTTCACATTTGTTTAGATCAATAATACAATTATTACATGCAACTAAACAACCACAACTTGGAAAAATTATATTTGGTTTTTTATTACCACATATTATACATTTTTCTATAACAACTATATCCTTATTAATTAAAACACAGATTAGTGGTAATAAACCTTCTTCAGATACAAATCTTTTTAATTTTTCTAACACCATATTTTTTTCTAAAGTCTCTTTTAGCTTTACTTTAAAATCTTCTGAAATTTTATTTAACACACTCATTTTTAATAATATACCTATAAGTACTTAACAAAGAAACATTTAATTTTTTTTTTATTATTATTATTTTTTTTTTATTTATTTTTTTTTTTTTTTTTTTTTTTTTTTTTTTTTTTTTTTTTTTTTTTTAATTTAAATTTTTTTTTTTTTTTTTTTTTTTTTTTTTTAAATTAATTAATTTATTTATTTATTTATTTTTTTAATTTTAAATCTTTTTTTTAATTTAATTTTATTATTATTTTTTTTTTTAATCAAAATCTTAAGCCACCCACTAACTCTTAAGCTGGTTAACTGATGCATCATGCACTGTTTAATGGGGGAGGTAGCGGTTAGCTGGTTAGCCAAGTGAGTGAGTGACTGGTTAGCTCCAATGAGTGAGTGACTGGTTAGCTAATGTGTCATGCGTTGGTTGATGGAGGAGGTAACGGTTAGCTGGTTAGCCAAGTGAGTGAGTGACTGGTTAGCTCCAATGAGTGAGTGACTGGTTAGCTAATGTGTCATGCGTTGGTTGATGGAGGAGGTAACGGTTAGCTGGTTAGCCAAGTGAGTGAGTGACTGGTTAGCTCCAATGAGTGAGTGACTGGTTAGCTAATGTGTCATACGTTGGTTGATGGGTGGATAAAAGGTTAAGCAATAAACTGATGTAAGGGCTTGTTGCTTAGTTAAGTAACTGACTATCTGATGCACCTTGTAAGCTTAATATTTCAAATTTTTTTTTGAAAAAATAAAAAATGATTTAAGTAAAAAATGTTGTTAAAAAAGGTTTTGCCATTTTGTTTGCTGACCTTAATTAGATTGACTTGTTAACCCATTTTTGTTTTAATTTTATGAGCATGCTTAATGTTACATAAAATTGTTATATTGTTGTTTATTGTTATATTGTTGTATTGTATAAGGGCTAGTCATATGCTTAAGCGTACGGTTGTTGGTTAAGGGTGGGGGGATTTGTTAAGTGGTGCGTGGGTTTGTTGGTTTGTGGTGGGTTGTGAATAAAATATTTCTGGCTAGGGGAGGGGAAAAGGGGGGGGGGGAGAAGCATGAACGCCCATATATCTATCTACTGCCAAGCACTTAAAAAACGTTTCTTCGATGAAATTGCCCTTGGCATGTTTTTAGAGCTAACACGTTTTCATTCTACAATATTTTTGTGTATACAAAACCAACAGCGTTCTGGAAATGATACAGACAGACACAAATACCATTTACCGGTGTGATACTTTGATCTAATGCCCCGAGAACTGATAGTATTTTCTTGCCATTTCCCACTGTAAATATAGCTTAAAGTGCTCCAGCATTCCGACTGACTCTTGCACATAACTTAGAAAAGTACTCATTTTAGTGGGAAGGAATGTACTTTGTTGTTGTTGTTATTGCAGCAAACCAAATATGAAGCATGATCACTGGTTCATTGTGTATTGCTAAGGTATTCCCCGTAAAGTATGAACTAGCAATATGACTAACTAACCAAATCCCATTGCTCATAAATGCCCGAGGACTCCTCCCATATCTTTGTGATTGAACAAGGAATATGCACAATCAGTTATTTAGGCAGCATCTATATTTGAACATCTGTCCATTCTACAGGAATCACAGACTTTTTCTGCACTCCTTATTCCCTGATACTGTTTTATAGACATCCTCTTATTCTATGAAGGCTAATTATACTGTCTATGCCTCATTAATCTGAGAGATGATTGTGAGCTTAACAACCTAATGCATGTAACCCATTGGCTCATTCATTTGTTTTAATTCAAAGATTAGGATATACCTCCTTGATCTGTATTTTGCCCTCTCACTTAACACCTCTTCCTGGCATTTTTCAGAATGACTCTATATCTAGCAGTGGAAATTATGAATGTAGGTTGACGTAAGCTTTTTGAATACATTGAGAGGCAAGCAATATCAATTCAGTTTAATGTATTTGTCATATTCTATCCTTGGTTTTATTTCCCAGCTTTTCAGGAATTTTGCTTGGAAAACAGATTTTTTCCCAGCTCATCTCATTTGAAAGTGGCCACCTTGCTGTTCTGTTGTGATTCGTCAGTATGAATTATGTCATATTCACACTTTCCACCCCCCCTTTTTTTTTGGGGGGGGGGGGGAAATTAGTACTGTAGCCTCAACTGAGTGCTTAATTGCCAACAAGTGCAGTTATCATTCTCTCTGTGTTCCCTATTCAGGTTGGTTTCGGTTCTTGGTCTATGACACTCAAAACAAGTGCACTTTCTCTAAAGAATTTTGAATGTATTCCCGGTTATTTCGGGTCTTTTGCCTGAGTCTCATATTGAAATACCCACATAATTTCATGGCTAACTTTTGAGTTTTGAGTTGGCTAGTATTTTCCGGTATCTTATACTTTTCTAAAACTAACACTCTCTTACAGTCATCCAATTTAGACGACAAAAATGTTTTGAGAAAGCTTGCCATCTCCTGGCATAGCAGTTGCCCTTTATGCTCTGACAATGCATGCAAAGTTGCATGTAAAACAATGTAACAGTGGGTAGTCTAGCCAGTGACTGAATTTTTCCTAATACCCATTACAGCTGTCCGATTATTCGGATGGGGGTGGGGTGTGGTATTGACCGCTTTACACTAGTATCATGAAACACAAAGTTCTGTTTTATATGTATTAAATATGTTCACTATTTATTCCACCAGCAGTTCAAGTCTAAATATGGAAATTGGTTTTGGGGATTTTGTCTGTCCCCGGATCGATGACAAATGATGAATTCCTTTTCCTCGTAGTTCAATATGTAGGACTTAATGTCCTACTGGGACTTCTTGTAGGGCTTAATAGCCTACATATAGGGCTTAATGCCTACTGGGGCTTCTTTGCTAAAATCACTTACATGTTAGAATCACAAGATTCTAGTAGAAATGAGGAGGCTTACAATGCTCCTCACCCCTTTTGAGAGTCGTATTCTATTAGCATGAATTGTGGAGACGTGACAGTCCGTGTGTTCAGCTGTAAATCAGTATTGCTCGAAGATATTGACATGAAATCGTCTACTTCTAATATCGCATATATCATGCTTGATTTACTTCCATAAATAAGTTTCTGAATGGATGCAGCTATGATGACTCATAAAATAACTCGTTTGAGACGAGCGATTGCATTGGACCAAGATGCCAGGAACCAAAATCCGACCAATGAAATGCCTCGATACATTCTGATCACGTGACAACAATTATGGCTGATTCCTTGAATCGATCAAACATCGGACGATTTGGAGCTGTATTCTTCGTGTTATTATTAAACAACGAAGGTTGATTAACGATATTTACTTGTTTTATCAAACCGATAAGTATTTTGGCCATGATCTTGTACAGAAAAGTAGATTCACTCTGACAAGCGCACTGAACGAACCCGTGTCGGACCAAACAATTTCGACCTATTTGTCGAGAAACCGGCTTCTGTAGCACAAATCATTGAACGTTTAGTCATAAAACCACGTTATTTTTCGCTAGAAAAATGTGTAATGAGCTAGATAAAGTAGACTTTATGTGATTATCTGTAAAATTGACGAAGTAATTTGTGTTTTTGTGATGACAAGTAGACTTTGCCGATAATGTCAGTTGCATCCCTTGTATTATATATACATGTAAAACATAAAATACGCTAAAAATCCCTGTGGTTTAAACCAATCAATTTTTGTTATTTATAGCTGATTATGTTAACATTGTACGGGCATCACACTCGGTCTGGAGAGGGCCGATTGTATGCACGACTTTTAACAATTTGCCATACATCGAAATGTCTGACCTGTCCAAACTGAATTTTTTTGCACATGACAAAATATAATGGACTAAAACAATATTTATACTGAAAAGTTAGGGGGCATTTTGGAAGGACGAGAAAGTGCTGGTTAATGGCATTTTCTCCTTTTTACACCATGTTTTCGAAAGGCTTCTTTGTCGGAATCGTTGAGGGTCGGGACTGTGTGGTAAAGGGATAACACGTTATGCATCGAACAAATTTATCGAGTTTATATTTATCTGAGATCTTTCGATAAACAGAAAGTTTTGGATAATAATTTTTATATATACTGAATGGCACGGATCGAGATCAGACTGTATGTTCTGTGTAGTCTCGTTTCTGACCTAAACCATCATCAGAATGTCCGTATTTTTGACCATGGCACTGAAAGGATTAGCATATATAGCTGTTTCATCTATGTAAGTTATCAGAAAGGTTGTCAGTTATCAATGTACGAATTTATTCATTGCTTTTGCATACTGGTCGTTTTGGATTAATTTGTTTGAGTAATTCTACTTTGCCTATAACTCTTGGCTCGACAAACCTTTCCTTGACAGTTAATAACGTTGTTTGTTTTCTAGGAGCACATGTTTGGGACCGCGAACCGTGATGGGATAAAGTAAACATTATCGAGTTGGGTTTATAAATTCCCTCGTCACGGTGCGTGGTTTCGGACCTGTTTTCCCGGACGTAGGCGGTGGTGTGAACTGATAATAGAACGTTTATCGAGTGAGAGCTGTATTGTAAGGATTTATTAGTAATTGCTATTTAGACTTGTAATTATATATGGTGAGCTATTATTATATGGTAGGCTAAAGTCACGAGACCCTAGAGTTGAACTCGAAGTCTTCCTTCCTGATATATAAACTTTGTATTTATTTATTAGGATCTGCATAGAGTCGTTACACTACAACACATCTGTAAACAACACACACACACACACACACACATATATATATATGTGTGTGTGTGTGTGTGAACCTAGCCATCACGAACACATGTTACAATGTCTTTTATCATTCTTTTCAACAAAATTTTATGTTCTATAACCACACAAGTGATGTTCCTGTTGAGGTTTTTAAATTTCAAAATCAGTCCAAGTGATGTATGTCATTTTTCTCACGCATGACAGATTACTGTTAACTCTTAACCACACAATGTTTGTTTTTAACGACCCTAACATGAAAGGCCTTAGAAAACACGGTAGAAAGAGAAAAGGAGAAAATGTTGGCAAACAACATTTTCTCCTTTTTCCAACAATGTTACCTGTCCGTTCACTTACAAATTCCATCATTTGAGCCACACTCAATTAGACCTATGCAAACCTTACAATTCCAATTTTTTGTCATATGGTAAATGGCTAATCCAGCACGACGAAATTGTATGCTGGTCAAAATTGAAAGCTTTTGTAGACGATAATTTTAATGTGGCTCAAATAATGTGTTTTTTTTTTTTTTTTTTTTGCTGGGTAGAAACCCAAATCCCCTAAACACTCTGCTATGAAAAACTCAACGGACATTTCCAGTGAATGGCAGCGGAAGTAATAAATGGAGAGAATGGAAATCATTCAGATAGAACAATTTCCAGTTTACCAATGAAAAACAATGGAAAAAAGTAACAGAAATAACTTTTTATTTCACTCTGAAATTCTCAAAAACCGACAATTTGGCTTTATGAGTTCCCAATTTGTTTAGACCTTCTGTCTGAAAAACAAATATTGATTTTAACCTTTAGATTGCCAATAAACCGAATGGATATTTTCATTCTAGAAATAAAGGAATTAGACACAAATGAGAGCAACCTCAAGGTTGGCTTTGTACATAATATCTCAGCAAAGCAATCAGTATTAATTAAAGATCAGACTGCTTATTTTATGCAGTCTGATTCTTGGAGGTTATTATATGGCTGATGAGTACAGAACACCATTGGGACAATCGCCTTTGAATGTGTATGGGCATGCGCACCGGAAGGCGATAGTACGAAAGTGATAACACGATAGTACAATGTTGATAATGCGACAGTATGACGAGGAAAACAATAGTACGATGGTGAAACTGCGAAAGTACGATGGTGAAAATACGATTGTACGATGATGATAACGCGACAGTACGATGGTGATAATGCAATACTATGATACTACGATGGTGAAAACGTCCAAATTTAGAGAAAAAACGTCGGCATTTTGAAAGTCGAACGTTTTTAGCTCACCTTAGCACAACGTGCTAAAGGTGAGCTATTGTGATCGCCCTATGTCCGGCGTCCGTCGTCTGTCGTCCGTCAACAATTTCTTTAAACATCTTCTTCTCATATACCACTGGACCAATCTTGATGGAACTGGGCAGGGATGTTCATTGGGTGAAGCTCTACCAAAATTGTTTAAAGAATTGAATTCCACCCACAACTCTGGTTGCCATGGCAACAAAAAGGAAAAAAAGGCAAAATCTTTGAAAATCTTCTTCTCTGAAAGTAGAAGGCGCAGAGCTTTGATATTTGATATGTAGCATCTCCTAGTAGACCTCTACCAAGTTTGTTCATTTGATGCCCCTGGGATCAAAACTAGCCCCGCCCCAGGGGTCACAATTTTTTAGCATAGTCACAAAGAAGGAAAATTTTAAAAATATTCTTCTCTAAAACTGGAAGGCGTAGAGCTTTGATATTTGGCATGTAGCATCTCCTAGTGGACCTCTACCAAGTTTGTTCATATGATGCCCCTGGGGTCAAAACTGGCCCCGCCCTAGGGGTCACAATTTTGAGCATAGTCACAAAGAAGGAAAACTTTAAAAATCTTCTTCTCTAAAACTTGAAGGCGTAGAGCTTTGATATTTGGTATGTAGCATCTCCTAGTGAACTTCTACCAAGTTTGTTCATATGATGCCCCTGGGGTCAAAACTGGCCCCGCCCAGGGGGTCATAATTTTCCAACATAGGAACAAAGAAGGAAAACTTTAAAAATCTTCTTCTCTGAAATTAGAAGGCATAGAGCTTTGATATTTGGCATGAAGCATCTCCTAGTGGACCTCTACCAAGTTTGTTCATATGATGCCCTTGGGGTCAAAACTGGCCCTGCCCCGGGGGTCACAATTTCGAACATAGGAACAAAGAAGGAAAACTTTAAAATCATCTTCTCTGAAATTAGAAGGCATAGAGCTTTGATATTTGGTATGTAGCATTGCCTAGTAGACCTCTACCAAGTTTGTTCATTTGATGCCCCTGGGGTCAAAACTGGCCCCGCTCCGGGGGTCACAAGTTCGAACACAGGAACAAAGAAGGAAAACTTTAAAAATCATCTTCTCTGAAACTGGAATGCGTAGAGCTTTGATATTTGGTATGTCGCATTGCCTAGTGAATCTCTACCAAGTTTGTTCATATGATGCCCATGGGGTCAAAACTGGCCCCACCCCGGGGGTCACAAGTTTGAGCATAGTAACAAAGAAGGAAAATTTTAAAAATCTTCTTCTCTGAAACTTGAAGGCGTAGAGCTTTGATATTTGGTATGTAGCAGCGCCTAGTGGACCTCTACCAAGTCTGTTCATATGATGCCCCTGGGGTCAAAACTGGCCCCGCCCCGGGGGTCACAATTTCGAATATAGGAACAAAGAAGGAAAACTTTAAAAATCTTCCTCTCTGAAACAGGAAGACATGGAGCTTTGATATTTGGTATGTAGCATCTTCTAGTGGATCTCTACCAAGATTGTGCATATGATGTCCTTGAGGCAAAAGCCCTGCCCCGGGGGTCACAAGTTCGAGCATAGGAACAGAGAAGGAAAACTTTATGAATCATCTTCTCTGAAACTGGAAGGCTTAGAGCTTTGATATTTGGCATGCAGCATCGGCTAGTAGACCTCTACTAAGTTTGTTCATATGATGCCCTTGGGGTCAAAATTGGCCCTGCCCAGGGGGTCACAAATTCAAGCATAGGAACAAAGAAGGAAAACTTTAAATATTTTTCTCTTAAATGGGAAGGCATAGGGCTTGGTATGTAGCATCTCCTAGTGGACTTCTACCAAGTTTATTCCAAGGATGCTGCTTGGGTCAAAACTGGCCCAGCCCCTGGGGTCACAAGTTCAAACATAGGAACAAAGAAGAAAAACTTTAAAATTCTTCTTTTCTGAAACTGAAAGGTGTGGAGCTTTGATATTTGGTATGTTGCATCTCCTAGTGGACCTCTACCAAGTTTGTTCATATGATGCCCCTGGGTCAAAACTGGCCCCGCCCCGGGGGTCACAAGTTCGAAGATAGGAACAAAGAAGGAAAACTTTAAATGTCTTTTTCTCTTAAACGGGAAGGTGTAGAGCTTTGATATTTGGTATGTAGCATTTCCTAGTGGACCTCTACCAAGTTTGTTCATATGATGCCCCTGGGTCAAAACTGGCCCAGCCCAGGGGGTCACAAGTTCGAACGTAGGAACAAAGAAGGAAAACTTTAAAATTCTTCTTTAAAACTGGAAGGCGTACAGCTTTGATATTTGGTATGTAGTGATTCTCTTTTAAGTTTGTTTGCCCATCTAAGCGCAACAAGTTCATTGAGTTTAAAATTGAGTCATCTTGGGTCATAAACTAGGTCACTAGGTCAAATTAAAGAAATACGTTGTTGGCACTCTCGAGGCCACATTATTTGCTCAATTGCCTTGAAAATTATTTAGATAGTTTGTCTTTATAAAGTCTCACATAAGATTAATTTGGGTCAACTTGGGTCATAAACTAGTTCACTGGGTCAAATTAAAGAAATACCTTGTTTGCACTCTTGAGGCCACATTTTTTGCTCAAATGACCTGAAATTTGGCCAGAATGTTTGTCTTGATGAAATACCAGATGAGTTTGGATTTGGGTCACCTGGAACCATAAACTAGGTCACTAGGTCAAAATAAAGAAATACCTTGTGGGCACTCTAGAGGCCACATTCTTTGCTTAATTGCCTTGAAAATTGGTCAGAATGTTTGTCTTTGTAAAATCTCACATGAGTCTGAATTTGGTAGAACTGGGGTCATAAACTAGGTCACTTGGTCAAATTAAAGAAATAGCTGGTGGCACTCTAGAGGCCACATTTATTATTCATTTGATTTGAAAATTGGTTAAAATGTTTCTCTTGATATAGTCAATGACCAGTTCAAATTTAGGTCATCTGGGGTCATAATGTAGGTCACTAGGTCAAATTAAAGAAATATCGTTAGGGCACTGAAGGCCACATTTTTTGCTCAATTAACTTCAAAATTGGTCAGAATGTTTGTCTTCATGAAATATGAGTTTGAAATTGGGTCATCTGCGGTCAAAAACTAGGTCACATGGTCAAATTAAAGAAAAACCTTTAAGGCACTCTACTAAGGTGAGCGAGCCAGGGCCATCATGGCCCTCTTGTTTTTTTTTTTTTTTTTTTAAGTCCATATTTTGACAAAAACATCCGGGAATTTCAAACCGGACGTTTTTTCAAAAAACAATGCACAAAGGGGTTAACGCGTGTGGAAAATTTCGATATCGTCTATTCAATGAAAGGAAGGCGCTTTACAAAGAGTCTCTAATTATGTTAAAGCGTTTTGGTGATCCAGATTACGGTGTAGAGATGAAATTAAACATATGCGATTGTTTAGCCAATTATGACCGGGTTATGGTAAGTTTCTTTATATATATTCTTTACTTACTTCCACAAAATGCAAGATTTTTTTTTTACGGTGGTATAAAGAGCCGAATTTGTACAGTAAATACAAAGTTTCTAAGTTTAACTGTTTACCAAATGAGAAATTGTTGGACTTGTCCAAATTCACAGCAGTTGCAGACAACCGGTCAAATGTGGTTTAGCCCTTTACTACACAATCCAGACTTTTTACAACCCTGAGGAAGACGACTTTTGAAAGCATTGTGGGAAAAGAAGAAAATGCTGGTAACCTTTTCCCACAATATTTTCTAACCTTCCTAGCACAAATTGAAATTTTTCAGTCACATTTATTCTGTCGGCTGCAAATGTTTTTAGTTTGGACTAGTCTAAGATTTTGTCGTTTGGTAAAGAGTTGGTTGCCAGCATTTTCTCCTTTTCCCACATTGTTTTCCCACATTGTTTTCCAAAGTCTTCTCCCTCAAGATCGTTAAGATTCGGGATTGTGTGTTAAGGGTTAATGCTTTTTCCTTTCTATTCATAGAATTGACAGCTTGCAGCTGACATTATGGAAGTGTCAGGCAGGAATCAGACAGGGAGTGGCTACACAACAACAGGTGTTCAGTGTGACCCTTGTTCATTACTGAACAAGGATGTACAGGCTGAACATTATTGTGTAGAGTGTGTGGAGTTCTTCTGTGATAATTGTTGTTCAGTACATAAAATGTCAAAGTTAACAAGAAATCACAAGTTTTTATCTAGGGATGAAATGCCACCGCAGAAACTGACCTCGACACAGGAAAATGTATGTTCTAAACAAAGAGGGAAAATATTGGAGTACTATTGTAAGATTCATAAGAACTTCTTCTGCACTCTTTGTGTGACTCTGGAACACAAGAATTGTGCAATTGACTATATAGATGATATTGCACAAGACTTTGAGACAAGTCGAGAGTACAGATCTTTAACAGAGAAAATTTCAAGTCTTTTACAGCAGTTAAAAGACATGAAGAAAATTTCCACAGAAAACAGTCAAGACCTACAACCAGTGTATACCCAGTTTGTATCGGATGTAAAATCATTTCGTGCAGAAATCAACAAACTTCTAGATTCACTGGAATTAACCATTTTGAAAGAAGCCCAGGATGTGAAGGAGTTTGATATGAAAGCTGTCCAATCTGTGTCTGCAGCGTGTGATACACTGACCACTGATGTCAGTGAAATTGTCTCTAACTTAGAAAATAATGAACAATACAAACAACAGCGACAGTTGGTGATCTCTGCAAAGAAAGCTGAAACCCAGATCTGTGAATTTGAAAAGAAAATGGCTGACATATCCAGTCAAAACAAAATAAGAAATTATAAATTTCACAAAAATGAGAAAATGCTGCATTCACTTCAATCTATGTACAAACTTGGTACATTAGTGGATAGAGAGAAGGAGGGAGGAAAAACAGAGATGGAGAGAAAAGAGAAAGAAAATGTAAAGCTTGTCAACAAAGATCCCAAATCTTTCAGAGCCAATTATGTAGGACAAATCAATGTTAACATTCACAAGATATACGTGACTGTTGGATTACAGGCAGTGTACCGGTAATAAAAGATCCTTACAGAATAGCTCTAACAGATTGTAACAACTACAGTGTAAAACTTGTAAGTGTTGACAGTAAGAGTATTCTATCTTATCTAAAACTTTCCACATCACCATGGGATGTTATTTGTATTGATAAAAGTCAGCTAGTCATTGCATGTTACAATAAATTAGTTTTTGTAAATGTTGGACAGACTTTGACTGTAAACAAAAAACTTCAAGTTATTGGAGACTGTAGAGGGATTATTTTTTATGATAATCAATTATTTGTGTCATTTGGTAGACCAGAACCTGCTGTTAAATTAATCAGTCTACATGGAGAAATATTGAAAACATTTTCTACAGACCAAAATGGACAACCTCTGTTTAAATGTACCTTGTAAATTTGTCTTAGTAATTCCAAGTCTACACTGTTTGTAAGTGACCAGGGTACAAACACTGTGACAAGTGTAGATGTGGACGGTAGAGTTCAAAATGTTTACAGAGATACAGAGTTCACGTAGTCTGACTGTAGATAGATATGATAATATTTATGTAGCTGGGGGTGTCTCACACAACATACACCAGATATCTACACAGTGTAGACCCATACAAATATTACTGGATCAAACACAAGGAATGGAAGGTCCACAGTCAGTGACATATTGTGAAACAGAAAACAAACTTTATATCAGCCATGGTGACATATCTAAACAAAATATTTTGTCAGTTTATCAACTACAGTAGAAAACAACACATACTGGTGACCTGCTGTAAGGGTAAGTCTGTTTAAGCTTTTACCACACAATCTTGTGTTTTAATGCCCCTGAATAAGAAGTCATCTGAAAACATTGTGGAAAAAGGAGAAAATGCTGGTAACCAGCATTTTCTCCTTTACCCGGAATGTTTTCTGGTCCATTCAATGAAAACTACCGCCATTTGACCAATATTAACAACCCTTTACTAAATGACAAAATGTTAGACTATTCTAAATTGAAAGTTTTTGCAGACGACAAAATAAAGGTGACTGAAAAATTGAAATTTGTTATAAGAAGGGTAGAAAACATTGTTACAAAACTAGGAAATGCTGGTTACCAGCATTTTTTCCTTTTCCCACAAAGTTTTCAAAAGGCTTCTTTCTAAATGTTTATAAGTCACGATGTTTGGTAAATAGCAGAGGTAGTAGTTGTTGTAGTAGTAGTTATGTTCAATTCTGCAAACAAAGAGAACATGTATGTTGTTTTGTACATTCAATGTGTAGATCAAGATCAGGCTGCACAGAACATATACAGTGTAGTCTTAGACGTAAACAGTTGTACATATCTCAACGAAATATTTTGTCTGTTTATCAACTGCAGTAGAAAACTACACATAATGACGACATGTTGTATGGATAAGTCTATTTTTAGGCCAGGGAATCCCTCTCAAGGGACTCCCTTGCCTATAGCGATCGTAAGCTGACTTTTCCGGACTACTTTTAGACAAAATGTTGTACGGTGTGTTCACTCTATATCGCTGAGTCCGCCAAAACAACTAGTTTCCTAAGTACAGAGATTGCTTATCACACGTGAATGTTTTCCCTTTCCTTAAAGCTTTCCAACATCTGCATAGTGCTATGGAATTGCAAGGGTATTACAGCCCTTTAATAACTAACGAGTGTGTTTTTTAAGGGTTGTGTCCCTGTTGAACACACAACATGACGGTCAATAATTTTCCATCACTGTGATTGGATACTGAAATCCTTTCGTATTACAGACATGATTAGTGCCCCTGATATCACCTTCTAGTGTACTAGCGCAAGAGAAAAACCCGAGAACCAGTTTTCTATTTTTAGTTTCCATTGTCACTTGCTAGTTACTGTCTGCGTTTCAAATAAAGATCAAAGGGAACCGCGCGCCGCATCTCCTTTGACTGCCTGGCGAAAAATTGAGATATACAATTTTCCATGGAAATGTTGATAGTTGAATGAGATTATTGGTGTATTAACTGCATTTATTATCAGTTTCTTTTAATCATTTAGAACTGAACTTGATTTTCTATATATGTTTAGAAAAAAAAAAAAAAAAAAAAATCGACAGAATCAAGAAATATGCAGAAATTAAAAGAAATCATACTCTCTTTTTTCTGTGTGAATCGATTTAAAACATCCCTCTTTTTGTCAGAAGAATAAGCAAACATTATGGAAAAATAAGAATTTTTTTATTCTATCTACATTTTCCGATAATCAACCATGTTATCTGCTTATATTATTTTTTTGTGACGACTGTTGATTGATTACAAATCATGAAAGTGTTGTGCGATCCTTGGACACTTTTTAACTTTCAACCAAAATAATTTGAAAATAAAAGGTGTGTTTAAAAAATTAGGCTTTAATTTATCAGTTATTCATCACATTTACATACCTAGAGTTTCATTCACATAACTGGTAGTTTCCGAAACATTGTTTGAAAATGAGAAATGAAAGTTTAAGAATATTTATTTTGAAATACATCCCGAATGTGCAAATTCATTTTTAGCGCCAGAAGCCGTTGTTGGAATCTCTCTCTCTCTCTCTAATGGGACGAGAAAGGCTAGTGGACGCGTCTTTGTATGATATAGTCAAAATAATAGATTTAGATCGACTGTTTGAGAACAAAACTGCGATGAATTGACACCACCCTGCCCTGCATTCGCGATATGAAGGGTTGGCATTTGCGTTGTGTCCAATTCGAAATTGTGTCTTATCTTTCTTATCATTGACGGTATTTATTTAAAACTTGGAATATATGTGCGTTATCATAAAGATCAACCGTAACCAATAAGCCAAATAAGTCAAAAATGAATTTGCTTGATTGAAGCGCCTTTTCGACTTAGATATTTTTAAAGCCATTATCATGCACCCTATAGCCGAGCGTTGGTATCTACTACTTTGCTTCGGTTTTATTATAGAATCTGGCTTCTGAGCACTGCTTTATTTATTTATTTATTTATTTATTTATTTATTTATTTATTTTTTTTTGGCATTAATTTAATTTTTCCTGTTGATTATTGTATTATTCCATATTATGCATGACATTACCTTTTTACCAATTAATTCTTTTGGTATAATTGAATTGGCCTGACTGTCTGTATGGTTCTAATAATAAGAAAATGAGGTCTCGTGTTCTTTAGAGATTACAGATCACCAGATTTCCTGGCCTTCAGTACTATCATTACTTTGATTATCACTATTTGCTGTACAGGTAGCAGGAATGATAGTTTTATTCTTTGTACTCAGTGCAGCATTATGCTTGTCTATAGAATGTGCAGATCAAGATAAGACCGCAGAAAAAGTGGAAACTCATGTTGGATACATTTGAATTAACAGATATTGATTGAAAAATAATTTTGTAAAAACAACCTTGAGTGTGGAATTCAGTATATATACATGTAGATAGGTCTCTTCTATTTCAGTGCAAAAGTCCGTTACTCTGTTTAGCATTCTGATGGTTATCCGATTTTAACACATTGAAGATTTCACTGAGCAGGCCACTTTTGTAAACATTGCGGTTAAAAGAGAAAAATATTCCTTTTTTATTCATGTTTTATTTCTCAGGTCCTCAATTGTAAGTTTTTACCAAAAAGTCCTGAGTTTTAATGACACCATGAAAGAAAACTTTTGAAAACATTGTGGGAAAAGGAGAAAATGATGGTTACAAGCACATTTTAGCTCACCTGAGCACAAAGTGCTCATGATGGGTTTTCGTAATCATGCCATGTCTGGCATCCGTCGTCACCCTTTACCTTGTGTAAACTCTAGCCACATTTTCAGTCCAGTGCTCATAAAACTTGCTCAGAATGTTTGTCTTGATGATGTCTATGAAGGGTTCAAAAGTGGGTCATGTAAAGTCACAAACTAGGTCACTAGATGAAATTTTAGAAAAAAAAAAGTGTGTGCACTTTAGAGATAGGGACTGCCCTTGCTCCAAAAAATAGGGACGAGTGACTTCTCCTTCCGGCTGAAATAGGGAGAAGTTTGCTAACTTTGGGAGAAGTGCAAAACCATTGCAAGTGCACTGATAACAGTTTTACACTTGCCCCTCAAACTTGTTTAGCTTTTTAACCACAAAATTTAAGACTTTTCCAAAATGAAAGCAATCAATAATATTGTTCAAACAAGGACATTTATCTTTGAAAGGGTAGGGAATATTGGTGAAAAAGGAGAAAATTCTTGTTATCGAATTTCTCCCTTTCCCTAAATGTTTGTTAAAACTTTCGTGGATAAAACATATGCACACGGCCATGAACTCGACGACGAACCACAGACGACATGCTGAATGCAAGTATTCAGTGATTTTGGTAACTTTTCAAGCTTAAAATGTAACAGTCTGAAATATTTTTGGTATGACAGTTAAACAATTACGGGGAAGTGAACCAGTCCAGGTTTTACCAAATAAAACCCTCCCTTCTTATTTTTCACATGCCAAATGAAAGCGCCTACTAATACGGCATGTATTTTTCCGAGTTTGCAGACATTACACAGTCGGTGTGTACATGTCAACTGCCAAATTGTTACTTCAGTTGACATACTGTGACTTATTAATTACTAGTTTCGGGTTAACAACAAGTGTCGGTTGAAAGACAACCAAGGTGTATTGCCACGCTTCACGTAGGTCAGATTATAGTAACAATTATTTCCCGGGGTATTGGCAACAGATATGATAAGATGCACCTATCCAAGAAAATAAGGGCGACTTGAACTTTGCTTTTCTAGACGGAAAGGGCAACGTGAAACATTCTACGGCGGAGTTATTGCCCTAGTTGCTCTTGGGGCAGTCCCTGTAGAGGCCACATTTTCGGTCCGATACTCATGAAAGTTGGTCAAAATGTTTGTTTTGATGATATCTTGGACAAGTTTGAAAAATGGTCACCTCGGGCCAAAAACTAAATCACTCTGTCAAATCTTAAAAAAACCTTGTATGCACTCTAGAGGCCACAATTTCATCCTGATACTAATGAAATTTGGTCGAAATGTTTCGCTGGAGGAAATCTTGAAGAACTTCAAAATTCACTTAGGTTAAAAAAGTTGGTCACTGTGCTAAATCTTAGAAAAACGCGGCGTGCACTCAAAAGGCCATATTTTCCATGTGATATTCATGAAACTAGGTCAGAATGTTTCTCTGGATGAAATCTCGGACAAGTTTGAAATTTGGTCATGTTTGTTCAAAGCCAAATCTTTGAAAACACTTGTGTGCACTGTAGAGGCCACATTTTCGTTCAGATCCTCATGAAACTTTGTCAGAATGTTTATCTCTTAAGATGTCGGATAAGTTCAAAATACGGTCACGTCGGATTTAAAGGTAGGTCACAGAGCCAAATCTTAGAATAACATTGTGTGCATTCTAGTGGTCACATTTTTAGCCTGATCAACATGAAACTTGCTCAGAAAGTTTGCCTCTGACAAGTTTGAAATTGGTTCACGTCAGGTCAAAAAGTAGGTCACTGGGCCAAATCTTAGAAAATCTTGTGTGCTCTATAGAGGCCACAAATTATCCTGATACTCCTGAAACTTGGTATGAATGTTTGTCTTGATGATATCTCAGACAACTTTAAAATTTGGTCATGTCAGGTCAAAAAGTAGGTCACTGTGCCAAATCTTAGACAAACCCAACCATAAAAGCCACATTTTTAGTCTGATAGTCATGAAACTTTGTCAGGCTGTTTCTCTGGATGGTATTCCGGACAAGTTTGATACTGAGTTACGTCTGGTCAAAAACTAGGACACTGGACCAAATCTTAAAAAAAAAAAAAAAAAAAAAAAAAAAAAAAAAAAAACAAGTGAAGTTTAATGGCCATATTTTCAGCCAGATTCAAAATTCTAAAATAGGTCAAGTAGGTCAAAAGGTAGATCAGTGACACTCATGTATTTTACATCATAAAGACCATGATCTTTTCAGCTTTATCAAACCTAGATTACATAACTCATGTGAGTGTTTTAGGGCTAATGGCTCTCTTGTACACAGAGATCAGAGCACTATAAAATCTGCTTCATAACTTTAATTGCCGTTGTAGCCTGTTTGGATCAAGATCAGACTGCTCAAAAAGTCTTTGATCTTTACTGTCTACTTTGCTGGGTCTTTCAAGACAAAGGCAATAATGAATATTAAAATCTCTAGGTCTAAGCTGTTAAGAAAAGACAAGAGGGAGGGGGCTGTCCTATTGACCCATTACCACACAATCATGAGTTTAAATGAACCTGTAAAAGAAGGCTTTTGAAAACGTTATGGGAAAAGGAGCACATGCTGGTAACCAGCATTTTCTCCTTTTCCGACGACGTTTTCAACCCTATGAAAGACAGAAATCGTCCTTTCAACAACACTTTATTTTTCGTTTGTAAATGCTTTGAATTTGGTCCATGCCTAAATTTTTGTGTAGAAATAAAGGATTGTGGCCAAAAGGAATCTTGGAGTGGCTGTTCGTTTTTTTCCTAACAGAAAATTCTGATTGTTTTAAAAACTTGGTCTTCCAAGAATTTAAAACTTTACTACACAATCCTAAGTTTTAATGACCCTGACAGAAAGACTTTGAAACATTGTGGGAAAAGGAGAAAATACATTTTATCCTTTACCCACAAAGTTTTGTGCCCTTTCACAGACAAATTCCACCACTCCAGCCACATTTGATTTTTTGTCTGCAAATGCTTTCACAATGTATCAGTCTAAAATTATGTGGTAAGGGGTCAGTCGTGATGGTACTGGATTGAAACAGTCTGATTCCTAGTGAGCTTATTTTGCCAATGTTTGAAATTGCCATAAGTGGAATAGAGATACTGGAATGTATTTCGTGGCAGATTTTCTCAGAAAAAAATAACATGGTTAAACGTTACTAGATCTCGAGAGCCATGTGAAAACTTGTCATGCAGGAAACATCTGACCACAAAATCAAATTGGTTTATTTTGTTCTCTGTTATTGTTGTTAACTGATCATTTACAGTTATGTGATATTGACCTGTACACCTATACTGCAAATTTACATATAATGTCTTTACAAGGGTTATTGTAGACAGGCCACCATCTGCTTTCCCCTATGCTAGACTCAATGGCGCATTTAGTGAGGTACAGCCCAGCTTAAAGATACATCCTTACAGCAGTGAAAATTTGGTAGACTGTAGAATGATTTAAAATTTAGTTAACTGTATAAACATGGCTAAATTACTGATATATAAGGGATAAATACATGTACTGGAAATCTTTTATTTAACCCTTTACCAAACAATACCGTGTTTTCACGTCCCTGAGGAAGAGGCCTTTTGAAAACATTGTGGGAAAAGGAGAAAATGCAGATTGCTGGTAATCATCATTTTCTCCTTTTCTCAAAAATCCTTAAATTCATGCATACCACTTTCCAATTCGTCGTCTGCAGATGCTTTCAATTTGGAAGGGGGGTAAAATTTGTCGTTTGGAAAAGGGTTAAAACCGAAAATGTCACAATAGTGATTTCTTTGATGGCCCCAGGGAAATGAAATGCATTATTATCTGTCATACCTGTAATTGATTCAACAATCAGGAGCAACATTTGGCATGAAGAAAAAAGAATGACTATAGTTTGATAAAATACAGATGAAATGGGTTAAAAATTGACTGAAAATGAGTGTAGAAGTATCTTTAAGTGCCTTTCACTACTATAGTTGCTTTTGCGGCCCAGGTAGATCAAGATCAGACTGCATAAACATGCAGTCTGATATTTGATCTATACACTGTCCATTTTGCTGAGACATTATAGATAAACAACTGACCTTCACATTGCAGCAATTTGGGTTTTATTTCTAGATTTAAAATGTCTGTTGGGTTTATTCAGTGCTCTTAGGGTTAAGTTGTTTTTACATGTTTTCAACATTATTCCATTTATAACATGGGGACCAGTGCACCTATCCTGAAGCTTCCTGAAGTTACTTTTACTGTTTATATGCACTATATTCTTCCCAAGCCACAGGCTGCTTTTCCACAAAAAAAAAAAAAAAAAAAAAAAAAAGTCAAAACAATGATTAGGGTTTAGAGAGGAATGAATCTTGTAGCAGTGACTATCATCAGTCCTCGGGAAAAAGGCAGAGCTTGGGGCTCAAACCAGTGACCCCCAGTTCTCAACTCCTGTATTCTACAGACTGCGCTACCAGCACTGATGATTGTCATTGGGACAGAAATCATTCATTGATATTTTATAAGGGGAGACATCAAATAGTGTTAATAGAATGTCATGTAAATGTGAAGTCTGATCTTGGTCTACAGTGTCAGCAAAGTATACTGCCAAAGCAACATAAGGACCTGGTGTGCCAAGGGCTCTAAGCTTTAAAAGTATAGATTTGCAGTAATTGATTACACATTTACCATTGTTACAATCTTGTGTTTTAACCCTTTACCACACAATCCCGACTTTAACGACTCTGTAGAAAGAAGGCTTTTGAAAACATTGTTGGAAAAGGAGAAAATGCTGGCAACCAGCATTTTCACATTTTCCCACAATGTTTTCTACTCTTTCGGACGAAAATTCCATCATTTGAGCCATATTTAATTTGTCATCTGCAAATGCTTTCAATTTGGACCATTCTAAAATTTTGTCATTTGGTAGAGTTAACAACCCTGGCCTGCCCGGGTAGCTCAGTGGTTGGCGTATCTGACTTGTGACCTGGTGTTTGTTCGATACCCGGTTGACGCATTCTGGCAATTTTTCTCCTTCACCTCTGATGCATGTGGAAAAAGTAGTCAGTGACTTGGAAAGAAAGTCGTGTCAGTACTGGTGTAAGAAAACCAGGAAACACATGCATAAGTGCACTGACTGCCGTGATATGACATTAGCTATTGAAAGGGCGTTAACCTCCAATACAAACAAACAAGTTTAACAACTCTGAGGAAAAAGCCCTTTGAAACATTGTAGGAAAAGAAGAAAAGGCTGGTAACCAGTCGTCTGCAAATAGTTTCAATTTCGATAAGTCTAGTTTTTTGTCTGGCAACGTGTTAACCCTTTCCCACACAAAAAAATGTTGAACTTGTCCGTATTGAAAGAATTTCCAGAGAACAAACTAAATGTAGCTTAAATGATAGAATTTGTCTTTGAAAGGGTCGTAAACAGTGTGAGAAAAGGAGAAAATGCTGGTTCGCAGCATAAAAGCCTCATTCTTCAGGATCATTGAAACAAGGAATTGTTTGGTAAAGGTTAACCCTTTAGCACATAATCCCAAGTTTTAACGACCCTTGAGAACAGAGTGTTTGAAAACATACCTTTTCGGAGAAAGAAATATCTTTTTCGTACACTGATTTTGTCACTTGTAAATGCTTTCATTTTGAACCAGTCTGAACTTTTGTTGTGTGTGGTAAAAGGTTAATTCTTAAACAATTTTGAGTTTTAACGACCCTAACAAAGAGGGCTTTTGAAAACATTGTGGAAAAAGGAGAAACTGCTGGTAACCAGCATTTTCTCCTATTTCCACAATGTTCTTAAAAGGCTTTTTTCTACAGGGTCTTCAAAGCATGAAGATTGTTGAATGGTTAAATTGAGGCTTATAAAATTAAAAACATTATATAGAACATAGTTAAGGTTAACCCTTAATTAACAATTTCTCCTGTTCCCACAATGTTTTCAACTTCTTCCATGTCAAATCTTGTCATTTGAGTCACTTTTCGATTGTAGTCTGCAAATGCATGTAAATCATGTTCTGTGAAAAGGGGGGCTTAATGCATCTGCGAAAAGTATCGACCCAGGTCAGGCTGCGCAGTCCGCAGAGGCTGACCTGGGCCGAAACTTTTCACTATTGTCAATTTTTTGTAACATCCGAGGACCAGTCTACCTCATGATTTAGTTGGTTGTTAAAAAAGTGGCTATTATTGATCCATAATTATATGATGGCTTGATTAGTATAATGCATGACAGAAATGCATCAAGCCTCCTTTTGCCAGAGCATGGCTCAGTTGACTTTGGATATAGTTATTTGTTTTTATCTCATGAAATGCCATGTTATAAAAAAAGGAGGCTAAATGTTTAATTTCATTATGGACCAATGACCATCTGTTTGTCCGTCTTTCAGGATAGATATCTTCTAAAATCCTTGACAAAAACTAATAGAAATTCATACAGGTGTTCCTAATGATGTCTGTGGATATTTATTGTTTTTTTTTTTTTTGCCTTTTTGATGTCAAATACAGTCTAACTGGAAAAAGGGGCTTCATGTATATTGCTGTTAAGGATCAATAGCGATTTTTTACCTATTGTACAGGTATTCTCTGATGGCGAAATTGAAAATTAACATTGAACCCATAACATGTCTTATTAGGGCCATCTTTGTCATCTGGAAATGCTTTCAGTTTTGACTGGTCTAAAATTTTGTTGTTTGGTACAGAGTTTAGCCATATTGATCTATGCACAAGTAATTGTACTTTTTTGGACAGTGTAGATCAAGATCAGACTGGACAGAAAGTGCTATAAAGATCTATGCACAAGTTAATGTGCATTTTTGGACAGTGTAGATCAAGATCAGACTGAACAAAGAGTGCTGTCTGAATTTAGATCTACACTGTCTCCTAATCTCAGTTGTATTCTGGCTAAAACAGTCTTACTCCTTTACCACACAATCCGCCATTTTAACGACCCTGTGGAAGAAGATTTTTGAAAACAATGTGGGAAAAGCGGAAATGCTGGTAACCAGCCTTTTCTCCTTTTCCCGCAATGTTTTCTACCATATCAAAGACAGAAATAATCAGTTGAGCTGCATTTAATTGGTCATTTGTAAAAGCTCAGAATTTGGTTCAGTCCAATATTTTTTTTGTCTGGTAAAGGGCTATAAATTTCTTTCCTTTTGGTAAAAAGTCCGCTCAATTTATTTTATGTTTAGCTTTGATATCAAAGTCCATTCTGTTTATTTTATGCTTAGCTTTGATAGCTCATTAACAAACATTTGAATCGGATTAAATTGTAGATAAGTTATTAAGTGCAGAATTTCATGTCATTTTTTGTTATATAGTTTTATTTCTGTTTGATTTGTATATTTTTCTTTGAAATATGATTTCTGGATACTCAGGTATTACTATTTTGCATATGCATGTGCATTTAGGAGAGAGAGAGAGGGGGGGGGCAAAGAAAAAAGAGAGACTTTAACAAATGATTCCCATATTGAAACAGAACAAGTCAGAGGAAGAAGACTTTTGAAAAATGGTGGAAAAAAGAGAAAATAATGGTAACTTTCGTTGCAGATGCATTAAATCCCCTTTTCACAGAGTTCGTCCTCAGGGTCTTAAAAAGCTGGGATCATTTGGTAAAGGAGAAAAGCATTGTGAGGATAGGAGAAAATGCTGGTTACCAGCATTTTCTCCTTCTCCTACAATGTTTTTAAAAGGCTTTTTTCCTTAGGGTTGTTAAAACCAGAGATTGTTTGGTATAGGTTTAAGGTGCTGTGTGCACATTTGTGCTTACTTTTATTGTAGAGATCTTTTCTAAAACTACAGATCCAATTTTGTTCATACTTCACAGAAATGATCCTGCCATGATTTTATTTAGAATTCCTTCAAATAATTTAATTCTATCCATAGCTCATGGTTTCCTTGACAACAGTTTAAAAATCTCCTCCTACAAAAACCACAGTTTGGGATTCTTTTCAAACAAATGATTCTTTAGTTTATCTCTTTCATATTGCTTTACATAATTTTGTTCTGTGGGGGATAGAACAGTTAGCAGGCAATACCTTGGAGTAGATCTAAATTTAGCATGAATTAAATGCATTTCTTTGTCTGGTCAAATAAATAGCTCACATTGATAGACCGGGTGGAAGTAAGGAAAAGGCGTCGTTGGAAAACGAGAAAGTGCTCACAATGTTTTCTAGCCTTTAAAATATAAATTCCATCATTTTAGCTACAGTGAATTATTGTCTGCAAATGCTTTCACTTTGGACTCGTGTAAAATAGTGCCATTTGTTACAGAGTTAACCAAATATGAAATTGATTTGGTTAACAACAAAATTTAAACTTATCCATATTGAAAGTACTTTTTTACATGAAATATACTAACGGAAAAAAGTTCCTGTGCATTGAATAATAAGCATATAACTTCACTGGAAAGGTGGATTTGTGACAATTCATGGAATTTGAGTTTGCATTAACAACTGGACAGTATGATTGTGATGCAGAATTACCTCTGACATAACATCCATGGGCGCTACAGCTGGTCATGTGACGTGACACTAAATCGTTAAGTGCAAACGAGTATGTCGTTTATTCGCTGTTTACTGCAATGCTTTCCACACACCAATTGTGCATAGATCGCACTAAGTTTGTCTGTGTAGCCTGTGGCAAAGCAGTTCTCATCCAATTAAGGACTCATTTGAGTTCAAGTACTATCATTGATTTGTTAGGAAGACGACTGATATGTCATTTCATCTCACACACACACATTATGGGAAGCAAGGTTTTGGGACACAGTTGGCCAAGGAGGTTTATGTTTTGTCTCCGGCAACTCAACACAACACAAACAACATGTGGGTGAGTTTCGTTTTGCTGGTCGTGATGTTTTTGCCCTATGCTTGAAGAAACGGCAACACTAACAGGCAAATGATTTCATCGCAAAACCGTAATTCTGTTAAATTGCCATGGACAATGTTCTGTGAGAAGCAGTTTATTCCTTCCTAAATTATCGAACTCCCTACCCCGAAAGAAAATGTATGGGACGACACCTGCATCTGAATACCAATAACAGGAATATCGAGATACATGATGTCGGCCATCACTGCTATCCAAAAGGAAGTGAGACTTGTTGGGAAAAAGAATATCTGCCCAGTCGTGTCTCCTGAATGGAAAATGTCAGCAACATGCTAAACAAGCTGCACGGTGGTTCTGATGTAACACAGGACATATAGTAGGGCTTCTTGAGTGTATTCCTTGCTCTTACAGTCGATTTTATAACAGTTCGTCCACTGATTGGTCGTGGACAAGAAAAGATGCACACAGTGAAAACAGCAGTCGGAAAGCAGTTCATCTAGTGCTGCAGGCAAATATGAATGTCTTGACGTCCAGATGTCACATGGGGTCGCCCTGATTGCAAGTAGTATGAAACACCTCAAGTGTTTTGGTTGTGTCTCTATAGAGATTTTATAGTGTTTTTTTATGCACAAAAAGGCTTCTAGCAACCTAGGCCTGTGCTCTCCCTGTAAAGTATGCCAAAGGCACATAAATGTTCATTTTCAAATATATCTCATACACATCAAAAATCCCGATATTTCTGTTTTTCTGACTTTCACCGAGGTACTCAAAGACTAAGGGTGATCAGAATGATAAAAATACTGGCAGAAGTAGCAACCGGAAATGAGACATGTATTTCCTGGACTTATGTCTGTGATGGGTCCAGATGGGGATACATCACGTTTTGGCATGTATATATGTAGGGTCATGTTTGTCACATGGTTTCGGTGTAGTTTATGTACATAATGTTTCCATTTGGCACAGGAACTTTTTTCCCGCGAACATATATATATATATATATATATATATATATATATAGTTTTCTAACAGGCGTAATACGGGTCATTTCGTCAAATTCTGACTCACGTTGTGGGTAATCGTGGTGGTATGTGGGTCATCAATATTTTGACCCATAAAACGCCGGCAATTTGGAAGCAGAATTTTATTGCAAATAGCATGATTCGAATGTTTACGAAAAAAATCATTTTCGTGACCCACAATTATCTATAATAAAATGACCCACAAGGTACGATCTATTTTTAGAACACGCTCATAGCACAGCCTCTGTGCAAGAAATTCGTATTTTTTGAGACTGCCCACAATGTTATTTATATATCTACTCGATGACCCTGAAGTACGGGTTGACGTTGACGCATTGCATTGTTGGAAACAAAATGGCGGCGCTCTCTCGAGGCAAGCGAGCGGTAAGCAAAAAATATCAAATTTATTATCATTTTGTAATTCATTTTGCATTTTTACGAGATTTTCTGAATAATACAAGAAATATTAATGTCGATATCTTGTCGGCGTATAAATGTGGTTTTTCTAGGAAGAAGATCCAGTGTTTAAATCTTGGACGCGGGATTCCCGCATATTTTCGTCCCCCGGCCCCACTTTTTCTGCCGCTGTGCGGGACCAAGCCCATACTTCAAATAAAAAAAAAAGTTATTTTCACAAAGCTGGGTTGTCCGTGATCAACTTAAAATCCAAATTTAAAAACCTACCAATTCTCCAATAGGATAGTTTACCGTTTTCTGAAAATGAAACTAAAATTCCAGGAGCGATACTCCATTTTTTAACATGGCTCGCCCTGACATTTTCCTTCAATTAGATCCGAAAGCCACCAAAACCTCTTATTAATGCACTTGGACTTTGTAAATGATAGTCAGTGGAACTAATCCAGACATTTTTGCTATTCAATTAACAAGAAATGACTGGAAATAAACAATAGCTATGGTCATTAATATTAGTGGTCTATAATCTACAGTGCTGACAAGCTTCTGCTCTGAAACACAACTTGACCCTTGCCATGTTAGGACCCTCATGTTAATCTATTATTTTCACACCAAGTTTATTTTATTGGTCACAATAACAATGCAAATTGTTTCACAATGTCATTCCATTGTGATTAATTATGATAATATCCTTTCCAAAATAAGTGTTGTTTATCTACACCCTTTGCCAATTCTGTGCATATTAGTATTTAGCAGGCCAAAGGTAATACGTTCTTCACAGGTAGTCTTATTATTTTTTTGTGTGACCCAGGCCAGTAAACCATCTGCAGTAAACCAACATTGTTCACTTATAAGCATCTTAGAAGCACGTTTCTACATGGTCAGAAGAATTGTAATTTTAAACATAGTCATCTACCTGTGTCGTCCACTCCATGCATTATCTAGGATGGCGCCAGCCAAAAATTTTTAGTAGCCAAAACTTTGTCGTCCAAAACCGGATTGAGTCAATGGACCGATCACTATATGGGTGTAGACTGGTTACCTCCCCTATATACAGCTTAAGTACATAGTTAAGCTTTAACTCTTTACCAAACAACAAAATTTTAAACTTTATGATGATTTGAAGACAACCAATTAAATATGGCACAAATGTTCATTTTGATTCAGAAAGGGTAGAAAATATTGTGGGGAAAGGTGAAAACACTGGTTACCAGCCTTTTGACACTAGCTTTAATTCTCAAAAAATGCAGCATGTAGAAGGCCATAGCATTTAATTGGTATGTTGAGTACATTGGAAAATAAAACGAGTACAAATAATTAAGTATAATCAACGAAGAAAGTTCTTTCATTTTTTCTTTTTAAAAACGACTTCAAACGGGCATAAGACCGCTGACAATTTATAAACAGCCTTTAATGACCACATTAATCACATTAATTTCACCGATCTGCATTACCTTTGTTCCACCGTTTAGTTTTTGCGTGTTGCTTTTTTAAACTAATTAGCAAGTGATTGGCGATTGTTTGACATAACGTGCGAAAAAAGTCTACTCGGACTGATCTCCGAGCATGCAGTGCTCTTTGCAAAACATTCCAAGTTGCGAAAACCAGTCCGACCAAATTTACAACAGACTGGTACCCGCTTTTACTTATATAATTAGTATTGATCGGTAGCCATAACCGTTTATGATACATGATGGTCAACAGGCGTGACAAATGAGCTGCGAACACATGTGTTAATTGTATACCGAAGATAAATAGCCTGTGGCGCGTGGCGATAAGGTTTGTAAACTGTTAATTTGCAATGACGGAAGTGTAAACTGACCATAGCCGATATGAAATTGACGGTCGGCGATTTTGTTTATCACAAATTTTTTGATCGCCAATATCTGCTCTTTTGGAGTTTTTAATCGCCAGCTGCAGTTTTTAATCGCCAATGGCGATTTTGGCGATCGGTAACGCCAATCTAGATTATGAATTCACATCAAGTTGCTCACAATGGAGATGTCTCATCTATAGTGTTTGTCTTAACGAGGGGCAATCGGTTAGCCATAAGCAGTAGGTTTTTCAACAATATTAATCCAGGCTTAAAGACTGGCTGTGGTTACAAAAGTATGAAAAGGGTGACATGATTTGCTGGTATTGTTTGAAGGATTTCACCTCTGGAAACGGCAATTTTAGTACCGCAACTCTATCCAGGCATGCTGATTGTAAAGATCACAAAGCCATTTTCTACTAGCTCAGTCATAGTTTGTGTTGTGATGGCCCCCATGTTTTGTGAAAATCCCCCACTTTTTTCAAATCCTGGATGAAACACTGAGATCAAGTCTGTGACATGTAACACTGGACGTTTGTTTTTGTTTTTTTTTTATGGTGAATTATACATTCTATTTTTTTTTTTTTTTCATTGCAATTCAAGCTTACTTGAAGAAGACTGCACCAGTATTTTGTAAAATTAAGATTGTAGTTAGTACACTGAAAATCAGTAACTTACCCATTTTCTCCAAATTTTGATATTTTCCTTTAAATTATAAGGGTAATAATGATATTTTTAGGGGGAGGGGGGCTGCCACTCATATTTTGTGGCAAATTGTTTAGGGCCCAGTTTATTGAATGTAATCATTTATGATTTTCAGTTACGAGAGAGTTTGAGAAAAATAGATATGAACAATGACTTTGCAAAGGTAATTCATTGTCTTTTAGTCTTTTATATCTTGAATTTTTCTTGAATTATCTAGAGGAGAAATATTTGCCTTGCCCATCATGTTTAACCCTTTCCCAAACGACAAATTTTGGACTGGTCCAAATTGAAAGAGTTTGTAGACGACAGTTTTAAATTTGATGAAAATGGCAGAAAGGTCTCAAAGAGGGTAGAAAACACTGTGAGAAAAGGAGAAATTGCTTGTTACGAGCAATTTCTCCTTTTCCCACAGTGTTTTCAAAAGACTTGTACTGCAGACACGTGAAAACCAGGGCTTGTTTGGGAAAGGGTTAATATGCCATAACATTATCTTCTTTCATAATGCAAGCCATCAAGTTGGCTTGCAGTAGGTTGGTGGTTCTACCTGGGTGCCTCTGTGCACTCTGAGTCTTCCTCCACCAGTAATTAGCTGCATGTTGCTATATTACTTTAACTGTCGCAGCAACGGTAAACTCCAAAACCACAAACCACTTCATAATGCAAGTTGAATGTCAGTGAAGTCAAACTATAAACATGTATGTATTCAGCTACATACTTAGTATTGTTAGGAAATATATTTTTGTATATTGAAAAGGTTCAGTTTTGCAAAAAAAAACAAAAAAAAAAAAAACGAATTATGGCTGATTCAGCCCATGGCTGATTCGGACCATCTCTTTGGCTAATTCGGACCATGGCTAATCGAACCATGGCTGATTCAGACCAGATTTAGTGGCTGATTCAGACCAGGTTTTAGCAATGATGATGAATTGTTATATTTGTAATAACTATTGCACATGGTCTAATGACTGTTTCAGAGTTCCCATTCACGTAAGATTCTGCGTGAATCACGTAAATAATTACCAATGCACGTAAAAAAATGACGCCTCAAGCGTGCAGTACATGCAAAGAAAAGACAAATATATACAGTCGTGTCGCATGAATCCGGACACTTTGGTTTCCTATGGTGGTGTCCGGAGTAAGCATATTTCCGGATAAGCAAATCAAGCTGGGTCTCGTCCGACCTTATTGATTTTTTTATTGCTGTTGTTTCAGGTATCTGGTGGGCAGAATGCTAATTGTCACGTAGTCATTCCGACACGCTTCACTAGTTAAGTTGTTTGTTAGGTGTGAAAACTGTCTACTATCAAGTTTTACCAGATAAACACTGTTTATTCATGCGTGTCAAGCAGTCAATTTATACCACAAATTCGTTAATCCTACCAAAACGGTTATGACAGTTAGTAATTATAACAGGTTCTATTTGGATGTTCAACACTTAATCCGGATTATTGAAGCATATTTGTGCGGTTTTTGAGTATTTCGTTCCCGATTTTTTCTTTCCGGATCCGGAACGTGAATTTCCGGATTAAAAGGTACAATTTATGAATAAAAAATCCATTCCCACAAAATTATCTCCGGATCTTGAATATTCCGGATTAATGACGTCCGTATTAACGCGGCACGACTGTACGAGGGACACTTTTTAAGTTCGTAGAGTAAGCCTATAACTTTTTAACGCAATTATGAAATTGCACGATTTTTTACACAGAACTTGCATAATCATTCCTCTCTCGAACGGTGCCACGGTATGCGGTGTACAAGGTCCACGTGCGCGCTGCGCTGGGTATTTTCAACACGTGGTTTTATACATTATAGTAAAATATAGCGTTCAATATGGATGTAAAAATCTGTGAACAGAGGGCATATTGTAAGATTCAAGCACAGCTCGGGTTTCCGCCAACAGAAATTCATGCTGATTTGCAAAAAGTTTATGGGAGTGGTGCTTTAAAATATGCTACAGTTTGCAAGTGGGTACGTCGTTTTAATGATGGTCGGGAGTCAATTGAAAATGACCCTCGGGTGGGTAGGCCGGTTTCTGTTTTGACGGAAAAGAACGTTGCTACTGTGAAAACGTTAATTGAGGAAGACGCACGTTATACCGTGCAAGAGATAGAAGAATTAAGTGGCATTCATTTGTCAAGTGTTTTGAAGATCTTACGTGAACGACTTGGGCTACGTAAGATCTGTGCGCGTTGGGTGCCCCATTTGCTCACTGACAAGCAGAAACAAAGTCGGGTTAGACTTGCATCGCAAGTTATAGAAAATATGATAAATGTGACCCACGTCATTTGGAAAAGATAGTTACAGGTGATGAAACCTGGATCTATCATTTTCAACCCGATTTTAAGGCTAAAAATAAGGTTTGGGTTTCATCTGAGTGCGACAGACCTATCATTGCGGGCCGTTGCAAAACATCAAATTGCATGTTGTATGCGATATTCTTTGATTCGAAAGGTCCAGTCCTTCACATTCCAGTCCGGAAAGGTAGTTCTGTCACTGGAAAGTTTTACAGAGAAAGTGTTCTTACTCAACTTGTTAATTTCTATCAGAAACGCAGCCCGCGCACTGGTGTCTGCAGCATCAAATTACTCCATGATAACGCACCAGCCCATAAATCCGCTACGGTACAGGAATATCAGAAAGAATCTGGGCTCGATGTCTTAGATCATCCCCCATACAGCCCTGACCTGTCCCCCTGTGACTTTTGGTTGTTCCCAAGACTAAAGGAAATGCTGGTAGGGCACCGTTTTGAATCCCGTTGTGGTATAGGCAGTGCGGTCTACCAGTGTCTGCAACATATACCTAAAGAGGACTACCGGGCGGCGTTCCGGAAATGGGTAGATCGCATACCGTAACACCATTCGAGAGAGGAATGATTACGCAAGCTCTGTGTAAAAAATTGTGCAACTTCATAATCGCGTTAAAAAGTTATAGGCTTACTCTACGAACTTAAAAAGTGTCCCTCGTATTCATCTACCAGACAAATTACGCAATGTTATTGTTAAAAAAGTGAATTAAGACGCCTACGCCAATTTCTTTTCCCTTGACGCGTCACAAATTTTTCACCAAGTAGGTCTGCAAGTTAACAGCAGGTGTCCAGTAGATTTGTTTCTATTTTGTTTGCTACCAAAAAAGATCAAAAGACTGCGGCCGAAAGCTAAAGGTTAATATGTTTAGACAGTGATAGATGTGCCCCTGATAAATTTTAAACCAATCAGAGCAGCGCAAAGCGGTTGGGTATCTGCATCTTCTGAGTGACAGCTCTATCAAACAGATTTATGAATACCACTTTTTGGTATTAATTATCAAACCCGTGAGATTATCCGTTTACTAATTATGGACAAATTAAAATTTGTTAAAAACGAAGATGTGATCAATACGGTAAAGTTCATCTTCCTTTCGTGTGTAATTTAAGGTAGCGACTTTGAGAAAAATAAATACAAGTCAGCCCAAAGATGGACAACTTGCCGTAATTTCTAGATTATCAGCACCTGTAGAAGACAGTGCTGGCGTTTGTGTATGTTTACGGCGAATTTTCGTCCAGAAATCATCTCGGGATGCTTTAACACAATAGTACGGTCCTCCGTTGACTTCCCGTTGTTATAAATGATGCCCGGAGTTAATAAGCAGACCATTCGTGTTGCATATCAAAATTTGATGGTTTTGATCAAGGTCTCGCTGTTTAAGGGTAAAGACTCGGATCAAATCATAATGCAAAGAAAAAAAAAACAGCGTTTCTGTTTGTTTTTTTAATGTACCCCCAAAATTTGCTGTGTACCCCTAAAATTGAACAGGCGTGGGTACCCACTTTTAAGAAAAGTCAGTGGGCACACTGTGTTTAAGACCAAATGTTAGTAACAAAATTTACTCACCTCAGAATAAGAAATGGATTAGTATTTCGTAGATGAATTGTCATATTTGTTCTTTTCAAAATTACATTTTAATGGACCAGGGTTTTCCCTCGGTCTTGTAATTAAGGAGTCCTTGGGACTCTCAGCTGTGATTTTTGAGAGTCCTTGGGTCAATTTTAAGAGTCCCACCACGTGAAAATGCAAAAAATAAAATTAACTAGTTACTACAAATATGGTGTGTCTGAGTTTGCTTCCAACTTGTTAAACTATTACTTTCTGTTTCATTGAGATACACAGGTTTCCTGGAGTTTTTTTCCTGGACTAGAAATGTTTGCAACAGGGTTGATATTTAACAAAACGCTGAAATAAATTTGATGATCATATTTAATTCATAAATTGATAATAATTCATATAAAATTAATAAGGTCAGTAAATAACACAAACAGAAGTTGAACAATGCACCAATATGATTGGTTTATGACTAGATTATAGAATCCAAGAATTATGAATGCATAAAAAATCTGAACCGGACTCAATGCTCCAGATAAGATTTTAGGTCAATTATTTATAACTATAATATTTTTTTTCTCTATTAGTTTTTGGAAACAAAAAAAACTTTTTTTTTGGGGGGGGGGGGGGGAGAAGCAAATAATCAAATAGTTTTTTAGTATTTTTATCAATTCAAACATCAAATTCAACCAACCATTATCAGCATTATCAGTAAACAACTTATTTGTTTGGTTGTAGCTTAACGTCCCAGTCAACTTATTTTAGGTCATGTCGGGACGGAGCCCACAGTTTCCTGGGTACTTAAATTACTCAACCAGTACTATGGGTAGTAAATGTGTCTTGCTCAAGGACACAACACAGTGCCGACTGCTGGGATCAAACCCACGACCTCTGTCACCAACATTATATCCACTAGGCCACTGCGCCCCCATAAAACAACTTGTAACTTTTTTATGTATTGTTTGCAGTCTCTGAACCCATAGCTTAGAACAACCACTTTAAACAGTTTATGGTAACTATAAAGAAATATGAACTTGCAGTCATGGCAGAATAGATGCAGATCATGTGATGACTCATGGTGAGCCATCTCATCTGGACCTACAACAATTGCCCTTAACTATATACATGTATATTGTTAACCAACTGATATTAAGATGAATTTGCAATAATGGTTGATGCAGATGTGACAACTCCTAAATTCCTAATGAGCCATCTCATCTGGACCCAGTGTAATTCTCATAAGACCCCTCTGTTCTGTGCAATTTCATAGAGATTCATAGTGCATACAGCAGATGACACTAGCAGCTCTATGCTAGATTACTGCTCCTTCTGACAACTTAGTTTCTGAACTACAACTTATACTTGTAATACATGTGACCGGTCCGCATAGCGCAGTCGGTTAGAGTGTAGGACTTGTAATCTGCTTTCTATCGACTGACAGTAGGGTCATGGGTTCGATCCTGGTCCGGTCTAGTCTGTCGGATGAGACTTTAACCCTTTCCCAAACGACAAATTTTGGACTGGTCCAAATTGAAAGAGTTTGCAGATGACAATTTTAAATTTGATGAAAATGGCAGAAAGGTCTCAAAAAGGGTAGAAAACACTGTGGAAAAAGGAGAAATTGCTCGTTACGAGCAATTTCTCCTTTTCCCACAGTGTTTTCAAAAGACTTGTACTGCACACACGTGAAAACCAGGGCTTGTTTGGGAAAGGGTTACGATGTGGCCCCGTCTCCATATGACCTTAGCTGTTGGTGGGACATAAAACTATAAACACACACTTGTAATACATGTAGTCTTCTGGAGTAGGAAAGTTGGTATACGTGACAAAAATCGATAATATTAACCTGGATGTATTCACCTTTTGCTTGCTAAGACAAAAGGCTCTAAAATTAGATTCCACGAAAATAGAGCTGTTAAAAAACGTTGGCTAAAACGAAAGTAAATTTACGAGAATTTGGAATATTTTACACCGCAATTATTTGTGAGAACTTTCCTTTGAAATTTGATATTATTTTCCGCGAGTCCCTCGGGACGCACATGATTTGTTTTTGCGGGTCCAAAACTCAACTTTGAGAGTCTAGGACGCAATATCCTGCGTCCGGGAAAACCCTGATGGACATTTTTCATCCTGCTCTATTCTGTATTCTATTTATTACAATATCAAACAACATGAAAATTGAAATAGTTAATTGCTAGTAATCTATCACCAGGCCCAAATTGTATTAAGTGATTCTTGTATCCAATTAAGACCAATAATCGACATGTAATTATAGCCAAGTTAAGCCAAAAAAATGCATCAGGCAAGTAAGATGATAGTAGCACAATGTGCTAATCAGATACATATCTACCCCAGAATAAGAAATCAGCCATACTCTACTACTATATCATTTCGTTGCCAGCGTTACTAAAGATATATAGTCTTAAAATGATTGTATGTTATGCTGGGATGGCTACACATTTGTGTGTTGTATGCAAGAATATGGTAAATTAGGGCGGGTATACTCTCCATTTAGAGAATTATTCCCCTTTTATTACGACCTTTCATATGTCATGTTGATGAGTTATGTATTTCTAAGTAAGTAGCTTTTACTTAAAGTCGGCAAGACATTATAGCAATATAACATAAGCTCATAATGGGCTTTTTACCGTTTTCCTTTCTAAACACTAACAACTAAGTGATATCTGATTGTGCTAATATCACCTTAAATAATGTTTACTTTTGCACACCTGTAAATAGTAAATGAAAAACTATCGAACTTTTTTCTTATTTTCATTACACATGTACCTGATTTGCCACTAGTAGAATCAGCCATAGATGTGGTCCGAATCAGCCATAGATGTCCGAATCAGCCACTGATAGGGTCCGAATCAGCCATGGTCCAAATCAGCCGTGTACCAAAAAAGCAACAGCAATTAGTTACAGCATAAATATGAACATTATTTTTTTACATGTATATGTTCAAATTCTATTTACTGGAAACAGAATTATTGTTATTATGAGGCCTTCTGTGCCAAGAGGGTAAAGTTCATGGCTTTAAAACTCACTCGGACCCTCACTGTGTAGGTTTGAGTCCCTCAAGGGACATTTGGTTTTTCATATGAGGAGGCTTTTCCAGCTGAATAGCATTAGGTCGGTAGTTCTTTTCAGATGCCTCAGAGCATTGGAATCTCCCCCAATCTATAATTAGCTTGATGTTGCCATATGACTGGAACACTGTTACAGCAACATTAAATTCAAATAATTTATCTATAGATCAATCATTGTTAATTGATATGTAACAGATTTGTAAGAATAATGGAATAATTCTGAATTGAAATTCTGTATCATTTCTTAGCCCAGAAGACAATCACCACTGATGAGTGCCAAATTCTGGGTAAAGGCAGGCCTGGATCAAGAAGGTTTTGAAACTAAGCTGGTTTCAAAATACATTGGTAAGGCAGTTTTACTACACTAGCAGTTTAACCCTTTACCTGATGCAGTAACCAATGAAATTGATCTATGCATACATCATAAAACCAGATCAGCCTGTAAGTAACTTGCAGGCTGATCTGGTTTGATGATGCTTGCTGATCATTAGCGCTTTAAAAATAAGGTTTTTAACAGGAAATTTGATCTGGCAAATGCTGATTACTGTGTGTATGAAGGGCATCAAAATGCATATGTATGTTGTACAGTGCACACGTTGCAATGAAATAACCATTGTTAGACTATACAGGTATTAATTTTTGTCTGCTGCAAAAACTGTCAAATTGAGTTACTTGGCATCTGATCTGGAGCCTAACTGTCTGTCGTGATATGGTTATCTGTAGGGTAGAGTGTTAAACCAACAAACCAACTAAATAAACATTTGCGAGTAAATAAATAAATAATAGCATGACTCAATCCAAGGACAAAAAGATATGAAATCAATCCCACTTGCATGAATTCCATCAATTTTAGGCTCATGGCTTTGTACATATTAGGAACATTCAGTTTTGCAAACATGTTCTCGTGTTTTGTATGAACATAAAATAATGCTTTGGTGTCAAGGTTTGGAAAAACCAGGGCTCAAGTTTTCTACTAGAAACTGGGCAATATTTTAAGGCAACATGTAAGCTGTATAAATAAATGGTGCGGAGCAGGGAATGCATTTTTATACATGAAGAATCTGATCAGTCGCAGTGGACCGCGGAGACCATTTGACGACGAACCCCTCGATTATAGACTTACATGTAATTCAGGGCAGGCCACGGCAGAATGCAATGGAATGTGGTGAATTTGTCTGTGGTGGGCCTCCTACGAGGGAAGTCTGCGCAAATCGAAAAGTGCCAGCAAGGGGACTGCGAAAAATAAAATGTCCGCGATGCGTGTACTGTATGAAGGATTAAATTAAAACAGGAGCTTGTCACAGACACTGCAGCCGTCCCCTTCCAGTATAATGTCCATTTCCCTACCTTCATCCCTGGGAACCAGGAGGCAGAGGCTACTTATAATTGGAGAAACTCTCTTGTCCAGAAGTACAAACTCAATGATTTTATCTTGACTGGTCCAATGAAAAGCTGAAAATGATGTGAGTAATCTCCATATGGTCCTCTTTCATCAATCTAGCTTTTGTACTTTTGATTTTTCCTGACTGATTGATAGAGGGTGGGACATATGGAGGGTTAACCTGTAGGCCCTTTGGTGAAACTGGTAGGGGAGTTAGCAACAATTAATGAAATACCATAGCTACTCATTCCCACATATTCATGATAAAACAACCACATTTTTCTGAAGGTAAATAAGTAGTATTCTAGTATGATTTATTGTGTCTTTCAGGGTATGGTGTTTACACTACAAAAGCTTTCCAAAAGGGAGATTTTCTCTTGGAATATGTTGGGGAGCGAATTTTAGACTCCGCAGTTAAAAAGCGAGACAGCTGTTTTCTCTTTGGGTACCAATACAATGGGAAACACTATTGGTAAGTTTTTTACAAATGCTTCACTTTCAGTTTGTTAAAAAAGTAGGTCACTAGGCCCATGGTCCCTCATTCATTCTGTTTGTACCAAAATTGGCATAAACTTGTGTTAAAGCTACTGCAGCAATACCCATTCATTTAAGAAATAGCATATTCATAATTTTCTATAGATCTACTCAAATAACTTGGACATTTAACAAACTAGTATAGAATATTTTGTTCTGAGTTGATTAAATGTACATAGTTTGTTATGCAGAATTGTTTACAAAGAACTTAGTTACAATATATTGCTTAGATCCTTATTTATCTCTTTACGCAGGATTGATGGTTCAACAACAAATAGGCTAGGCCGCTTTGTAAATGATGCAGAAAATGGATCCAAGGAGTGCAACTCAAAAATGAAGCTGATAACCATTGAAGGATACCCAAGGCTCTGTCTATTTGCCACATCTTGCATTGAAAAGGGTGCTGAAATAAGATATGATTATGGGGATAATGAAGCTAAATTATATTGGAGACACAAGGTTAGTAATGATAGATGACATCATGAGTGTGTTGAGGCTTTGAGCTATCAAAATATTTGGTATTTGAATAGAATATGAATAACTTGTAAGCAATTTTCTTTTAAAACCTTATACATCCCAAGTATATAGTAGCTTTTTGAAAAACATTCTTCCCTGAGGATTTCAGTTTTGATAATTGGACAGTTTAATTGACCAAAATGGGCTTAATTTTATCTCTGATGTTCCTGTTTTCCCCATGACATGTGTGTCATCTGTCTTGTACAATATCTCTGAAACCACTGAGTAGAAATTGTTGAAGTTTTGAATGGATCATCTTTAGATGAACCTCCACAAAATTTGCTATAATAAACTCTGGTTGCCATAGCAGTAAATAGAATTTTATTTTCTTCAAAAATCTTCTCCACTGAAATCATTGTCAGAATTAAAGTTCCTATGGTACCTCATAGTGCTATATCATATTTGCTTAAATGACATTGATCCCTTGAAAAATGAATCACATAATTGCTTATAGAAAATCTTACATCACCTAACCTGTGACACATGTTCACAATTATTTTTTTTTTTTTTGCGCCATGGTTTGATATCACAATTGTTCAAGCAATTTTGATCAGATGTCAGACTAACTTCACACATTTGCTTTAAATTCAAAACAAAAAAGGCACATTTTATCTGAAAGTTTGGTTGCAGTTGGAAAAAACCAGGTAAAATCAAGAGATTTGAACTAATTTAGATAAGCAGAATTGTGACAGTCCAGGGTCCACACATCCTTTGCCCAGTGCTGGCTAGCTTTACATCCAAGGATTATGTCTAAAACTTAGGACTAGGGCCATATGGCCTTCTTGTTTTGAATCTAAATAAATGTAATTGTTATGACAGCCTGCTGTGCTCTTGACCTTTGAACTAGTGAACAATTTTCCAGTCTAGTGAGTTGTTAGAGTCTAGGCCAAAAAGTTTTCAGTTTATATGCAAAGTTTTAAATTTGTGTCAAACCACACACAAATAGACAGACAGCATAACTATGTACAATATATGCCTGATCATGGGCATAATCTTGCTGTTTTACCCTGGTGAACAATCTAGTATCATAATTGCCCTCGTTTCCTAACACATGCAAAATAAGTTGTAGTGTTTGTTTGACCAGATGAAAGAAATTGATAAGAAAATGTTACATGTTTATGTGTAATGCTTTTAATGGTATGTTTCAAACAGACAAATGGAAACAAAAGCACAGGTACAGAGTTCAGATCACAATAGTGTTATATTTTAGCTGGATTTTGCAATGAAAATAAATATTTTAGGGATCACAAGGAGCAGACATGGATAATTGCAGTATTAACAACCTGTCTATCAACTACAGGTGCCTTTTTTTATTTTTTCGCATATCTTAAAGAGTAAATATGTAAATTACAAAGACCATGTTTCTTAAATTGACCTGTTTTACTAAACAAAATCATGCGCTCTTGTATTGGTTTTAAGTTTTTTTCTTGCAAATATTTTCGTTCCACTTTCTGTACTTGAAGACTTACATGTACAATATATCTGTTTCGTAAGTTACTGTATGTTTTAATAAAAAATTATTTGTAACTTTACAACAGTTTACCTCAACCCTTTTTTGACTTGCAAAATTCAGCTTTTATGTAGGTTCTTGTTTCACACTTCTACAGGTGTTGTTACAGTGGTCACATGATTCCTTGAGGTTTGCAACATCTTCAAAAAAAAAAGACTTGAGAGAATCCCTGTATTAGAGGAATCATTTATGCCAAATTTTGTTGATACCTGAATGTCATCTGTTCAGTAATAATGTTGTTATACCGTATACCCCTGAATTAACGCTCCCCCCAATAAACACCCCACCTAATAAACGCCCCCCCCTTTTTGTCTGGAAAAAATAAGTCAAATGAGTAAAAGATGCATGACCTTTTTAATGCCAAACTAGAAGAAATTATTTAGATTTTAAACAGTAAACACTTGTTTGGTAGTATATATGGTACATCTGTTATCTTAAATACACCTGGCAACTCGTCAATTTACATCGATCAATAGAGCCAGCCAGTGCTATAGATAAGAGTACTGTGGCTTTAGTCATAATGCATTTATAACTAATAAACCGTAAGGGGGGGGCGATTAAACGGACCTCTAACATTGTTTGGAGTAAAAAATTTGGAAAATGTAACGCCCCCGGGGGCGTTTATTTGGGGCTATACGGTATATGGCATTAATTAATGGTACTTTTTAAACATGAAATATGTTAACCCTTTCCCTGTTTTGTATTTTTGTATAACAAAAACAGGTGATCATAGGGTGGAAGTATGGTTGTTAAGGAGATACTAATATTGACATTGAGGTATCACATAAAAATTATGTAGGCTATAATATCTGGACCAAGGACGAAGCTCAAGGAATCCAAAATCGTATGAAGAATCCCCCATAATTCTTTTATAGAACATAAAGGGCTAAATAATGGGACTGGGCTTGTAGCTTGAGACATCATTTGTATTCAGTGAATCACAACATTGAGGAATCGTGTGACCACTATTATTAACAATTTGATGTTAAAGTTATTGATTTCTTAAGGTTTCGATTGCTCTAGTTGTTCTTTTTTCTTTTTTAGCTCACCTGAGCACAGGGTGAGCTTTTATGGTCCCTTGAATGTCTGTCGTTCATTGTCATCATCACGGATTTTAGTGTTTATACTCTAGAGGCCCCGATTTTGATTTAATCATCCTCAAACTTGCTCAAGATGTTTGTTTTGATGATATATCGGTCAAGTTTGATCATGGATGGTGTGGGCTCAAAAAGTAGGTCACTAGGTCAAAGGCTTTTAGAAAAATCTTGTTTACTCTCTAGAGGCCACAATTTTGATCCAATTGTCTTCAAATGTGCTCAGGATGTTTGTCTTGATGATATCTTGGACAAGTACGATCATGGATGGTGCGGGGTCAAAAAATAGGTCACTAGTCAAATCTTCGAAAAATCTTGTTTGCACTCTAGAGGCCACAATTTCGAAAGGAAAAATGTTAAAAAAAAATCTTTTTCTGTAAAACTATTAAGCGTATAGCATTGGTATTTTGTATTAACTATCATCAGTTGGACCACTGCCAAGTATGTTCAAATCATGAGCCCTGGCTCAGAAATGCCCACCCCGTGGCATATCAGTTGAATATATACTTATACCCCACCCACCTCAAAATGCATATGATCTGGCTGAGTGCTCATGAACCAGGTTAGTGATTTGAGAGACATGGGTCTCTTGTTATTGATGCCTCATGCAGTGTTCATTCGCGGCTGTGCCATTGCGCATATGGCCCATTTTCCCCATATATGGCACAAAAAAAAAAAAAAAAAAAAAAACTACCGATGGGCCGAACAGGCGCACAAAAAATCTTGTCTGGTTTTCATTGAACAAGCATGGACATGCAAACAAATCTAAAATCAAACGATTGCAAGTTATTTCTTTTCTGTCATTTCATTGGATGACTTTGAGTTTACTTATGGCTCTAGACCAATCCATTTTTCCGTTGCATATAATGCTTCTTGGTGTTTAGTAAAAGATGCCGAAACAAGAGTAGGAAGAAAATGAGAAACATCGGATGTTTCTTACATATTTCACAAAGCTGCCCGAGATCGACTCGAATGACAACGTCCAGGCCGATCTTCCTCAACTAGAAAGACCTGTCAAGAATACGGTAGAACCCCAAAGTGACCAGGGGCAGGCTACAGATCTAGTTGAACCCCCAAAGCTATCTGATGAAAAAAGGTCATTTCAAAGCAAATGGTTCAAAGATTATTCTTGGCTTCAGCATGGCAAGGACAAAAACCTGATGACATGCTGTTTACATATTAAACATAAACCAAAGAGTAATCAAGTCTACAGTACACTGCTAGACATTAAATAAGTCTTCATTAACCATGGTGTTGTCGAATCTTTCCTGCTTTCCTTTAAGAAGTACTAAGTGTGAGCCCTGCATTTTAAGCTTAATTTTTCTGCTATGATGAAGAGATATTTACAATGTATCAACGCTAATAAGAAAAAACTTGGGCAAACTTTGCATTTGCTTTATCAATGGTTAATATTTCAGACTATGAGGACAGTGAAGACAGTGATCCCTTTGGTCTGGAAACAGACAACCAATCTCCTTCCACCAACGGTACGAATTTTCTGTTCACAAAATCTACATGTGTACAAAATATGAATTACACATGAAAAATTGAGTCTACATTTTATTTCTGATTTGATATGGCAATCCAAATTTTGTTCACAAAATCTACAGATGAACAAAATGAACAGAACACATGAAAAACTGACTGCATTTTATTTGTGATTTGATATGGCAATCCAAATTTTTAGCTCTACTGGCTGAAAGCCAGCAGAGCTTATGTCATGGCGGGGTTTCCGTCGTCCGTCCGTCCGTGCGTCTGTCTGTCCGTTAGTCTTTTTCTTGTTTACGCGATAAAGTCTGCATTTGTTGCCGGATTTTCATGAAACTTGCAGAGTTTGTTTATCTCATCAATAGCTTCAACCCTATTGAATTTGAAAAAAATCCAACAAACAGTATGGGAAAAGTAGCCATTTCAAGTTGAAAATTTCCAGTTCTTGTTTACGCGATAAAGTCTGCAAATAACTTCAGATTTTCGTGAAACTTGCACAGTTTGTTTATTTCATCAATAGCTTCAACCCTATCGACTTTGAAAAAAATCCAACAAATAGTATGGGAAAAGTAGCCATTTAAAGTTGAAAATTTAAATTTTCTGTTCTTGTTTACGCAATAAAGTCTGTATTTCTGGTCAGATTTTCATGAAAATCACACAGTTTGTTTATCTCATCAGTAGCTTCAACCCTATTGATTTTGAAAAAAAAATCGAAGAAACAATGTGGGAAAAGTAGCCATTTCATGTTGAAAATTTCCAATTCTTGTTTACATGATAAAAGTCTGCATTTGTAATTTTGTGAAATTCACCCAGTTGTTTTGTCTCATCAACAGCTTGAATCCTATTGATTTTGAAAAAAAATCCAAGAAACAATGTGGGAAAAGTAGCCATTTTTTTTTGTTGAAAATTTACATTTCCTGTTTAAGGGATTAAGCTTGTAGTTTGGTTTGGATTTTGGTCCCTGCCAGTAGAGCATATTCAGGCCCTTCAGGGCCTTCTAGTGTTAACTAAATCTTCAGATGTACAAAATGAGCAGAACACATGAAAAATGGACTCTACATTTTATTTCTGATTTGATACTGCAATTGAAATTTTTTTCACTAAATCTTCAGATGTACAAAATGAGCATAACACATGAAAAATTGACTCTGCATTTTATTTCTGATTTGATATGGCAATCGAAATATCATGCTTAAAGATGTAAGTTGAATAAATTGATGATGAATTAATTTTCGCAAAACATGAAAATTGACTCTGCATTTTATTTTTGGTTTGATATGGCAATTGAAATATTATGCTTAAAGACGTAAGTTGAATGAATTGATGGTGAATTTTCGCAAAATGCTGTTTTACAGGAGCAGGCCAGTCTAACCAACTTGAAGATGAACAAGAAGATAACTCTAGAGATGATGAAGACATGGCAACAGACAACCAGTCTCCTGCCACCGACGGTACAGGAGCAGACCAGTCTGACCAGCTTCAAGATGAACAAGTAGATAACTCTAGAGACAATGAAGACATGGCAACAGACAACCAGTCTCCTGCAACGGACGGTACAGATTTCTTGTTCACTAAATCTTCAGATGTACAAAATGAGCATAACGCATGAAAAATTGACTCTGCATTTTATTTTTGATTTGATATGGCAATCAAAATATAATGCTTAAAGATGTAAGTTGAATGAATTGATGAGGAATTAATTTTCGCAAAATCTTGTTTCACAGGAGCAGACCAGTCTGACCAGCTTGAAGGTGAACTAGAGGATAACTCTAGAGACAATGAAGACATGGCAACAGACAACCAGTCTCCTGCAACAGACAACCAGTCTCCTGCCACCGCTGGTACAGGAGCAGGCCAGTCTGACCAGCTTGAAGATGAACAAGAAGATAACTCTAGAGACGATGAAGACATGGCAACAGACAACCAGTCTCCTGCCACCGCTGGTACAGGAGCAGACCCGTCTGACCAGCTTCTAGATGAACAAGTAGATAACTCTACAGACGATGAAGAGATGTCAATAAAATGGCCAGAACTTTCTGAGAAGGTGATAAGCTTTAAAGCATTTTAGTTTGGATGTGTCTTGACATTTGTACCTGGTTTACTACGAATATGCACACATTTTCATTCTACAAAAGTCTGATCCAGTCTATTGTTTAAGATATATCAAACCATTGTGGAGCAGCAAATAACATAAAACAGAATCAGCTGGAATGAAGCTACTCACTGACTGTTCATTTGTTTTATGTTTTGTTTCATGCTGTTCACATATGCCAGTATTAGATTCAACCTCTATATCATATAGACACCTTAATTCACCCTGCAATGTTATGGCATAAGGTGTGACCTATACTATTATGGATTTATCCCTGATAAGATGAAATAACATTTCAAATAACTAGGTGCAGCTGACATCATATAGGTTTTCAGCTTGAGAGTTATAGGCTTGCTGATCTGCGTTTTTCTAGTCTTTTTGTGTTTTTTTTGTGGCGGAGTTAGTTGTCCATATATGCCTATAGGGAAATTAAATGTATTCTTTAAACGACATCTCCTCTGAAAATACTGGGCAGACTTTCACCAAACTTCATCAGAAGTATCATTGGGGACTGAGGAACAAACGATACAGAACAAAATTTTGAATTTGGCATTTGGTTGCAATGGCAACCGAAATAAAAATATTAGTAACCCAATCTCTGTAACCAATGGTCAGTGGAAATGGTCATGAGGCTACACTCTAGTATTACTTGGTATAAAATTGCCTTTTGATGCCCAAAATGTGTATGATATTACTGATTCCTCGTGACCCAGGTGAGCAATTGAGACCCATGGGTTTCTTGTTTTTATAAAAGGATAAAGTTAAAAGTGCTAACCTGCATGTTCTGATAAGATTGCAAAGCCTCCATCAACCTTTTACCTGGTATGAGAACCACTGATAACGACATTTGCAAACAGCATAAAACAAGACCAGCCTGTGAGAGGTTTAATGCAATTTGTTGCTCCTTAGGCTTTGGCAGTCAGGTTGTTAACAAGAAATCTAATCAGGCATAATTATTCATGCATGTTGATTATGTCCATGAATGAAAGGGTGAATGTCCTATTTGTTTCTGCCAGGAGTTTTATGAAGAACCAGGCAGGCCCAAGGTCCAGCCCACACCTGGAGGGCCCCTACCTCCAACCCCACAGCCAATCTGTACACCTAGCCAAGCTTGGTCCAGGCCTCGAGCTCCAGCTCCACCACCCATCTCTAAATTGCCTTCACAGCTAATTAGTGATGAAATGGATCAGGTCAGTACTTTGTTTTTTGACAATCATCATTATGTAAGATTTTTGAGAGACTCAATTTGACAGGTCACATGATACCAGTCTGCGAAATGTGACTAGTGGATTTATTATACCCCCAACAAAAAGTTTGTGGGGGGTATACTGGAATCACTCTGTCCGTCTGTCTGTCCATCCGTCTGTCCGTCCGTCTGTCCTGTTTTGTCCGGAGCATAACTTTGTCATCTTTTGATGAATCTTTCTCAAACATTGTGTACATCTTTGTCATAATATGCCATTGTGCACCTGTCATTTTCATGATGATCGGTTGAAGTGTCCGGGAGTTATGGCCCTTGAAATAGTAAAAATAGGTTGGTTTTACTTTGTCTGTTCTCTAGCTTAAGGAATGTTCTACAAAATTTCACCAAACTTTCTGAAAATGTATATGGGCATAAAATCTAGGCTAAGTTTGATTTCCAGTGAAGTCGCATAAAGAATAGCTGAGTTATGGTCCATGAATCAGTTAAAAAAAAACAACATTTTTTACTTTTTCCGCTCTCTTAATCGAACAATGCACTACGAAATTTCACCAAACTTTCTGAAACTGTTTGTGGGTACTAAATCAAGGTCAAGTTCAATTTCCACCCTAATTACATGAATAGTACCTGAGTTGTGGCCCTTGAATTAGTAAGAATAGGTATTCTTTATTTTGACAGCTCTCTAACTGAAACTATTTCAGCAAAGAACATCAAATTTTCTGAAAATATTAATGAGCATAACATCTAGGTCTAGTTTCCCCTGATTGGACTTTGAGATATTTCAGTAATAAAACCTATGACTTTGGAAACCTTAGGATTGGGGACTTTGTCATCTCCTCTGATGGCTTATTTATTTAGTGACAAGTATCTGCAAGGGGGTATTAATCACCTTTAGTGATAGCTCTAGTTGGACTTGCAGTCAACTGCATAAAACTCCTGCTACTGTAACCCTTTAAATGCTGAATGTACTCTTTATAAACTCATAGTGGGGGGTGTGGAGTCATATGTTTCATTAAATTTTTATTACATATGTAAATAGGGCTGCACACATGCATAAGGTCTAATAGAATTGTTTTAAAATTGTCTGAGATTCATCTGGTTTGATGATTTCATTAAATTACTATTACTCAATTATCTTTACAGGAAGAACAGTCAGACTTGATTTTGTGTCCTTCCACGGGGAAATTTATGTTACCAACTGGAAATGAACTGAGATATTCAAAGGTAGCATTTCACATAATATATTCATGAAATATTTTATCTTATTATCCCCTTACTTTTCAGAAGAGGGGATAATATTGCTCTGCACATTTTGGACGGTCACTTGGTACAGCAAACCTTGTCTAAGTGCAAACATTAAGTTCTATTTAACCCTTAAAGGGTTCAGCAAGGTTGAAAATCAGTGACATTTTATTTGCTAACCTGAGCACAAAGTGCTCATTGTAAGCTATAAGGATTGCCCTGTGTCCTTCGTCAACAGTTGTGTGGCATCAACAATGTTTTTAAACGACATCTCTGAAACCCCTCAGCAGAATTTAATGTAACTTGCCGGGGATGATCTTTGTGTGAGTCTTTACAAAAGATGCTAAAACAATTTTGATCCATGTAGAAAACTTCAAATTTCATCCCCTCAAAAACTGCTGCCCAGGTTTTGAAATAATTTGGCATAAATGTTCTTTGGGTGACCATCTACCAAGATTGCTAATTCTGATCCATAGGGTTGGGGCTTATTTCCCTTATATGTCTATGGGAAAAAAACTAAAAAAAAATCTGAAAATACTAGCCTGATTATGAAATAATGTTGCAACAATGTTCCTTAGGTAAACTTTTACCAAGATTACTTAAAAAATTGATTTGTCAAAAAACATGGCAGCTAGAGGGTGGGGCTTATATGTCCATAGTTAAATCTTTTAAAATCTTCTCCAAATGGAATGGACCAATTTTGAAATATTTTAGCACAGATGATCCTTGGGTCACTCTCTACAAATATTGCTTAAATAATCAAGGAAAAACAAGGCCGCTGAGGGGGGAGGGGGCTAATTTCACTTATACAGGGCTCACCCTGGCACAAATTTTGTAGCCAACACTTTAGCCATTTTGAAAAAGTTGTAGCCAAATCAGTATGACTTTAGCCAAGAATTCTGCCTCCAAATAGTATCTAGAAACCATTGTATGTTAAAATAGGCAAGTTCTTGCATTGCAAAGAGGTACACCAGTGAGATAATTTTATATGAGAACAGATTCTGAAGAGATCGCTCAAAAGAGACATCTGTAATTAAACAATTTAAAATTTTCGGATCTGCATTGGCTTGCATACTGATGGCCATAGTAGAAGAGAATAGTTTTTAAAGTATTATATATATGGATAAAACCTATACATAAAACTCAATATTGTTTTGCCATTTTGAGTGCAATAAGGTTTAATTCTGAATTTGGAATTCATGCTGCTAGCAATTATAGATATTTATTTTAAAAGCCTTGTTGTAAATAATTTGGTAGAAAGGGAAGAAATTTAACAGTTTTAAAAAAAAAACAGTCTGGGTCCAGATGAGATGTCTCATTTGAGCCATCTCATCTGCATCTAAACCCTTTATTCAGAGCTAGAGATCTGCATTGATAATTCATTTCACACTCTATCATGCATTGAGTCAACAGACTTATTTTACAGCAGTTCCTCCAAGTCACTAGTAAGCTCAGCTAATTTTTGTATGTCGAATAAGGGAGCTTTTCATATGTTTTCCACAAATATCAAAACTGGTTATATATTTTTACATGTTGACTTACACTGACCTGGGTAATTGTTTTATAGACACAGTCTAGATTCTGAGTATTGGAGAGTATCTTTAAGGTGATAAAAATAGTGTTCGCAAATAAGGTTATTTTTGTGGCCACCTACAAAACTGGCGAAAATGTACTTTTCGCCAATGCCACTGTGATTTTTTGTAGCAAATGGCTACAATGGCGATCGGTTGCGTGAGCCCTGCTAATATGACTATGGGAAAAACTTTAAAAAAATCTTTTTCTTTGAAATTATTCTCCAGATTTTAGCTCAACACATGGTGAACTGGTCTGATTCTTTAATATCTTTGATGCTTCATGCGTCATTAACAATTAGCTTGTGAAACTCTAGTGGTCAACATTTTAGCCAAATTTTCATTAAACTTGGTCATCATGATGAAATCTCTAAAGAGTTCGAAAGCTGGTCATGTGGGATAAAAATTGAATTGATGATATATTTGTTTTGACCATTTCTTGATCATCATCATTTGCGGACAGTCGCAGAGCGACTATGTCTGTTTTTATGTCTACTTCACAGCATGTCTCCAATCATTCCTTTGTTGAGACAGTTTAACCCAGGAATCTAACTTGATGTTTCTCTGCTTGAGATTTCTCTTGATAGTATCTTTGTACCGAAGACGAGGTCTGCCTCTCTTTCTTTGCCCTACAGGCAGCTGTGAGAACAGAATCTGTCTTGGAAGCCTGTGATTAGGCATTCTCATAAGGTGTCCGGTCCATCTCAGATTCTTTCTGATCAGGAGGTCTTCCATAGATGGTAATTCTGTTCTTTCTAGCACTTCCTTGTTGGTAACCTTGTCCTTCCAGCTTATTTTCAGCATGAATCTTAGATGGCGCATCATGAAGACATGAAGCTTCTTTACATGTTGCCTGTAACCTGTCCAGGCTTCGGCTCCATATAAGAGAGTAGATATTACAACTGCTCTGTAGATTTTTCCCTTTACTTTCATGGACACATGGTGGTCATTCCAGAGTCTTTGGCAAAGTCTACCAAAAGAGGCACTGGCTTTGGCCATCCTTTTCTGTATTTCTGCATCGATTCTTCCATCCTTCGATACAGTGCTCCCAAGGTAAGTAAATTCTGCAACAGAGTTGAGTTTTGTTCCATCAACCATAATATCCACTTCCTTGGCTCTAGAAGAATTTGGTTGGTAAAGAACTTCAGTTTTCTTTATGTTGATCTTGAGGCCAAACTTCTTTGATGCATTTGAAAATGCATCCAGGATTCGCTGAATTTTCTCTGGGGAGTGGGCAATCAGTACGCTGTCATCTGCAAACAGTAACTCTCTGACAAGTATTTGAAGGCTTTTGGTCCTCGCTTTGAAGTGAGCCACGTTGAAAAGGTCAGCATCTTGTCTGGACTGTATGTAGACACCATCTGTCATGTCTCTGAAAGCCTCTTCCAGCATTGCTGATAAGAATATTGAAAAGAGTGTGGGTGCAAGCACGCAGCCTTGTTTGACACCATTTGTGACATTAAATGCTTCTAAAGTGTCTACTCTGTCTCTGACTTCTGCCTTCATTCTTGTATGCAGGGATTCGATCATGGATGTGAACTTCTCAGGACATCCATACTTCCTCAATAATTCCCACAGTCCTGATCTACCTACTGTGTCAAAGGCCTTTGTAAAGTCAATGAAGATGATATACAGTGGCTGATCCTGCTCAAAGCATTTTTCCTGCAACTGTCTGAGGCTGAAGATCATGTCAATTGTGCTCCTGTTGGCTCTGAAACCACACTGCGATTCTGAAACTATCTGTGGGGTGATGTGTGGGGTCAGTCTGTCTAGAAGAATTCTGGCAAAGATCTTACCGGCAATGGACAAGAGAGAGATTCCTCTATAGTTTCCACAATCCATTCTGTCTCCCTTTTTATAGATAGTCACTATGGTAGCATCCTTCCAAGCTTGTGGGACTGAACCGTCATCCCATGCCTTGCATATCAGGTCATGAAGTTTGATAGTCATACAGGTTCCTCCATGCTTCCACACTTCTGCAGGAACTCCATCTCCACCTGGGGCTTTGCCATCTTTCAGACTGGCAATTGCTCTTTTCAAATCTTCCATTGTAGGTGGCTCATCAAGACAGGTGTTGATGTCTTGCTGGTGTATGCTGTCAAGCGCTTCCTGTTCAATCTCACCTGGGACATTAAGGAGATTCTGGAAGTGTTCCTTCCATCTTGCTAAGACCTTCCTGTTGTCTGAATAAGTCTCCTGGCCATCTGCTGACTTCAGTTGCACGGGTCCCCTTGTCTGAGTCCATTATAGAATCCCTTCATGTCATTTCTATCTGCCGCTCTTTGTAGCTCTTCTGCTTTTCTATCCCACCAAGCTGTCTTAAGAGAGCGAGTGAGCTGCTGGAGTTGTCTGCAGGCATCTTTGTAGGCTGCAACAGTGGATCTGTTTGTAGGCTGCAACAGTGGATTTCTCGATAAAATTGAATCAAAGGTGGTATGATGTCCAGTAGTTTGTCACTAAGTCAAATCTAGCTTAAATCTTGTTTACATCCTCAAATATGGCTTCTACTTGATTGTTGCCTAAAAATAGTTGTTTTGATGATATTTTGGTCATAGTCTCTATGGTACTCGGGTGAGCAGTCAAGGGCAATCATGGCTCTCTTGTTTTATTTTATATATATGTTGTGTATCATATATACACTCACACAAACTTCTAAACATCCACTTATAAGTTAAAATATTTCAGTAATTGTGAAGGCATTCAGTGTTATTCTGTGGGTTGTAAATTAAATCGGATATTGCAGCAATTCAATGTTAGTAAGTAGCTTCTAAAGTTGTACCAAAATCATTTAAAGATGCTTGAGAGTTTGGCTTTAAACTTGAAAATATATAAAAACAACAACATATTTTTATAGAATATCTAGGTGGACGTTAAGAAGCTTGTGTGTGTGTATACTCAGGGTGATGAAGCAGGGATATTAATCCCCTTCAAAGATAGCTCATATTATTTGTAAGGATTTTACTAACTGTTTCAGGAGGAGTCCCTTGACAGCTTTCCAGATGTCAAACTACACCAAGAAAACTTAGACATTCCCTCCCAGTCTGGCCAGAAGGGTTAGCAACTTTATTTTTGAATGCACCAACATACTGATAAAGTGTGTGTACATGTATACCTTTATGGTAGAAATAATGCTAATAAGCAACATTAAAGAAGACACAATTCATAACAGAACAAAAGTATGGCCATTATATGAACAGATATTGTTACATTGTCTATCATGAATATATTCTGTGTTAAAATCAAACAGACTTGTCATGGTGAGCTTTTGGAACCATGCTTTGTTTTTCGGCGTGTGGCGTGTGTCATCCATAAACTTTTCCTTGTGAACAGCCTTTAGGCCACAGTTTTGACCAGATCTTCTTCAAACTTGCTCTAAATGATCATCTCGACAAAATCGTGGACAAGTTCAAATATGGGTCATGTGGGGCTCAAAAGTAGGTCACTACATCAAATCATACTCTGAACACTCTAGAGGCCACAGTTTTGGTCAGATCATCTTTAAACTTGCTCAGAATGATCATGTGGACAATATCTCGGACAGGTTTGAATTTGGCTCGTGTTGGGTTAAAAAGTAGATCACTAGGCCAAACCATAGAAAAAAACCTTGTGAACACTGTACAGGCCACAGTTTTGGTTGAACCATCTTTGAACTTGTGCAGAATGTCATCTGGACAATATCTCAGACAGAATTGAATATGGGTCATGTGGGTTTGAAAATGAGGTCACTAGGTCAAATCATTGAAAATCTTGTTAACACTGTAGAGGCCAGAGTTTTAGTCGAATTTTCTTTAAACTTGCACAATGATCATTTGGGCAATTTCTTTGACAAGTTCAAATAGGGGTCATGTGGGGTTGAAAAGTAGGTCAATAGGCCAAATCATAGAAAAACCTTGTGAACACTGTAGAGGCCACAGTTTTGGACGAATCTTCTTTAAACTTGCACAGAATGATCATCTGGACAAATTTTTCTATATTGGTCATGTGGGGTTGAAAAGTAGGTCACTCTGCCAAATCATAGAAAAACCTTGTAAACTCTGTAGAGGCCACTGTTTTGGTCAAATCTTCTTTACACTTGCACAGAATCTGGACACTATCTGGAACAAGTTTGAATGTCGGTCATGTGGTGTCCAAAAGTAGGTCATTAGGCCAAATCACTGAAAAACCTTGTGAACACTGTAGAGGTCACAGTTTTGGTCAAATCTTCTCTAAACTTGCACAGAATGATCATCTGAGCGATAACCAGGTGGAGTTCAAATATGGGTCAAATGGGGTCAAAAGTAGGTCACTATCATAGGAAAACCTATAAACACTTGTTTCAAGAATATTTTTGCAACATCAAGTGATTCTTACCCATACCTTCCAACAGTGGTCAGGTGAGAGATTAAGGGCCATGTTGGCCCTCTTGTTTTATTTGCTTCGAATATCTTTTTGAATCCCCTGTATGGTGGTACTGAGGCTGCCTGTCCAGTTGTCCCTAACAGTTTTAATAAAAGTTGACAGGAGTGTTTGTCATGATGAGAACCTGAGCAAATTTTAAGGATTTTGATCTCAACCTTCACCTTCAATAATGAAACTTTTCATTTAAGTTAATCCTGAATCTATTCATTTTTTTTTTTTTTTTTTTTTTGACTACAGTCTAACCTGTCTTAAACGGCAAGTAAAATATGGCTCATAGTTTGATATTTATGAACAGGTGGCTGCTCAAAATGGATTGAAAGTAATGCAGAAAGCTCCATCAGGAGCCTTCTGCATTACTTTCAATTCATTTTAAGCAACCACCTGTCTTTACAAGACTTCATACTTTGTTTTAGGTTGGCCGCTTAAGACAGGTCTTACTGTATTTACTGAATTTGTTTATTATATTAATGAAATTTTTATTTCAGTATGCGTCACCAAAGTTACACAAAGACATGGTCACAGGATGTATGACAAAAAACTAGCATGCTACTTCTGTGGAAAGCTTCTGAAACATAGAATTCAAAAGCATATAGAAAAGGCACATGCAAATGAAATCATGGTTGCGGAAGCAATGGCAAAAACATCAAAAGCTGAAAGGGACAACAAAATGAAGAAAATAAAGAACCTTGGAGCCTTTAAGTACAACATTAAAGTCATAAAAGCTGGTCATGGTAGTTTAATTGTTGCACGACGACCTGGAAAGAAAACATTAGAGGCCAAGAACTTTCTTCCATGTATTCATTGTTATGGGTTTTTCTATAAAAAAGAACTATGGAGGCACTCACGAAAATGTCCTCTTAACTTGAGAAAAGGGGAAAAACAGACAGAAGTCATATCAAGATCCAAACATCTTCTTGCTGGTGGAATAACACCTTTATCATCCTATGAAGCAGACATTCCAAAGGAATTGCAGGAAACTGTTTTCCAGAAAATGAGAACAGATGAAGTTCACGATACAGTCATAAATGATAGATTGATCATTCAATTTGGAAAGGTGTTAATTAATCAACTAGGTCCTCGGAGGACAAATTATGTGTCACAGAGAATGAGGCAGTTGGGTAAGCTTAAAATAAAAGTAACTGAAATGAGCAAAGATAATCACTCCCTAGACACTTACATAGCTCCACAAAAATTTGATCTAATAATATCAGCTGTAAAAGAAATGGCAGGCTTTACACGAAATGAGCAAGGCATTTGTGTGTTTGAGACCCCATCCCTAGCTCTGACACTAGGACATAATATTGTCAAAGTTGCAGAGCTTAAAAGAGGAATTGCTATCAGATCAAGAGATGATGTTGCAAAAAGTGAAAGCGTGAATTTCCTGGAACTACATGCATCAGACTGGACTCACAGTATTTCATCGTTAGCATTAGCTACCTTAAAAACAAAAAAGTTTAATAAACCAGCTGCCTTGCCAGTAACCAGTGACTTGCTTGTGCTGAAAAAATACTTAGATGAACAGATGGTTGGTCTCACAAAGGAATTGTCTGAAAATGCAAACAGTGCACTGTGGAAATCATTGGCTGAGGTTACAATGACGAGGATCACGTTATTTAACAAAAGAAGAAGCAATGAAGTTGCCAAAATGTTAAGAACAAGTTACCAGAAACGTTCTCGCTGGACAACAAATATGAATGAGGAGATATTGAACAACCTCAAGCCTGTTGAAAAAGTCTTGTTAAAAAGGTAAACACTTTAACATTAGATAGTGTCTATAAATATGTACCCATTCAGAAAAAATAAATGCCATATTTTTTCTGAAAACAGGGTTGAATCGCTTAGATACTATATAGATTTTTTTTTCTGCAAGGTTAAATTTTCACATTCTTCGTGAAATAAAAAAATTTGGGGGTGTTATATTTGTGCATTTACAAAAATGAAATTAAAAAAAAAAAAAAAAAAAGAGTAAAAATGGCTAATTTTCTTAATATTTAATAATTTGAGCCAATTAAGACTCAATGCACCCATTGCATCAACCATCAAGGCTTGCCTACAGTGGCGTCGCCTTGGGGCGGATCATGCAGGTGGTAGGTCATCATGTAATAATCATTGCATAATAGTGACATGCTTAATCTGTTTGAGAAATAGGTAAATAAACAACAATACAAACAAACAAACACCAGTATTCAAAATTTTGACCCATAAAACGCCAGTATTCAGTATTTTGACCCATAAAAAGCCAGTATTCAATATTTTGACCCATAAAACGCCAGTATTCAATATTTTGACCCATAAAATGCCAGTGTTCAATATTTGAATTTCATCAAAACCTAAACTGAATTGTTGGTGGTTTGTGGGTTATCAATATTTTGACCCATAAAACGCCAGTATTCAATATTTTGACCCATAAAATGCAAGTGTTCAATATTAGAATTTCATCAAAACCTAAATTGGATTGGTGGTTTGTGGGCTATCAATATTTTGACCCATAAAACTCCAGTGTTCAATATTTTTACCCATAAAACTCCAGTGTTCACTATTTTGACCCATCAAACGCCAGTATTCAATATTTTGACCCATAAAATGCCAGTATTCAATATTTTGAACCATAAAATGCCAGTGTTCAATATTTGAATTTCATCAAAACCTAAATTGAATTGTTGGTGGTTTGTGGGTTATCAATATTTTGACCCATAAAACGCCAGTATTCAATATTTTGACACATTAAAAACTCCACTGTTCAATATTTTTACCCATAAAACCCCAGTGTTTAATATTTTGACCCATAAAATGCCAGTATTCAATATTTTGACCCATAAAATGCCAGTATTCAATATTTTATATGACTTTGATTAAAATAGCAAGTATTGAAATAAACCGGGTTATATTCATTTGTTCTTACGAATTTTATCCTTTCTGTCAAAAAGCAGCAGAAAAGATAAACATCGTACACAGCATATGGCAAAATTCGATTCCTTCCTCTACATATCTGATTTTATATAGGTTGACGATAAAAGACACATAGATAGGACTCTGGAAATTTCCGCAGGTTAAATTTTTGCGGAAGCAGTCTCCACCGAGAAATATGCAAAAATTAAACCATGCGGAAAAAACTATACAGTATACAGTGGAACCTCTGAAAACCGAGCCCTTGGAACTGCACTGAAAGTTCGGTTTAGAGAGGTTTCCAGTTTAGGGAGGTTTCATGTAATATTAGGTATACTTTAGTATGAAAGATCACTAATTAAACTACAACTATTTGAAATCATGGATGAATACTAGTAGGGAAACGCGGTTGCCTAGGAGATAGTGCACCGCCGGCTTCTGGAGAAAGAAGTCAAGGGCTCGAGCCCGGCAGGGGGCACTGTGTTGTGTCGTTGAGGAAGACACATTTATTTCCCATAGTACTGGTTAAGTAACTCGAGTAATAGGTACCCAGGAAACTATGGGCTTTGTCCAGACATGGCCTAAAAATGTGCTGACTGGAATGTTAAGCAACAACACAATGAATACTAGTAGGTTCATGTAAGTTGTTTTCTGGGTATAATGCAAAATGGATATATACATGTAAGAATCTAACAATAAAGTTTGATTGGTCATGCTATTTCATATTTTCATAAAGTTTTATTGTGGGTATATGTAAACAAGATTTCTTCATAAACAGACTGAAAATCTAACTGAAAATTGTCATGTTATTCTTACCAATGCCTATTTTAATTGATGCTAATGGTAAAAGTAATTATTCATCCATGAACAATTACATAGTATATATTTTACTCGTATTAATTATGATATGGCTGATTCAGGTTTCATATGCAAAGAAATTTATACAATAATTCTTCCTGGCAATGGGCAAAATACCTCTTTCAATCATTGACATCACCTACACTTAAGCTATCTGCTGATTCTTTAATTTTCAAACCTTAACTTACCATACGCAGTTACCTGTCAAATACTGAAAACTTGAATGTGATAAACAATATACATATGTCATATTTGCATTCTCATGAGCACCTGGGACATGTTCGGTTTGTAGAGCTGGAGGTAATTCTTAATGGAACAGTATTGGAATGTTCTTGGAAATCTGTTCAGTATTCAGAATTCAGAGGTTCCGGTTTTCAGATACTTTTTTCTGCCCCCAACTTGAAAAGTTGGAAGGACATACATGTATTGCTTTGGGCTTGTCTGTGGGTGGGTGGGTCTGTCTGTGTGTCTGTTAATTTTTGATTGGTGCGTGCTACAGTTTTGAAATTTCATATACATATTCCTCATGAAAAAATAGTTGACCCGTATTTTTTCTCATGTCAGAGTTATGCCCCTTTTCTGAATTATGCCCTTTGAAAGCAGATTTTGAAAATCTTGTGCGCAAGATATTTCAAAAAGTATTTGAGCTAGAGCCTTCATATTTGGTATGAGGAGTAGATCACCTGATTAACTTTTGAGAATTGTATGTCAAATTTTGACAGAATAATGCAATTTTGAAATTTTGACTCATTTTTCCACTTTTCGTGAAATTGTGGCAGTTTATGGGCAAGCATCTGGTTGGGGGCACAGTGTTTTACAAACACGCTTTTTCTAGTTCTATTTAGAATAATGAGGAGAAACAGAGCCCAGAGAACTTTTTCATTTTGTAGAGGTTTTGGGTTTATGGGAGTCCAGTATTCAGAGGTCTCACTGTAATTGCTAAATGCAAAATTCCCATCAGGTTAGCATCTGTAAACTTTGTGTTCCAAGTGATAGAGCAATTGTATCATTTTTCAGACTGCAGCTGGTAGAGACCCAGGGAAAACAGAACAAGAGATGTCCTGTGCTACTTACTGAACCAATGGTAGCTGCTTTGGACACATTGGAAGAAACACGGACTGAGTGTGAAATTTCTGCATCTAATCCGTTTGTTTTTGCCAGTATTGGAAGCCAGGATTCTCAAATAAACTCATGGCACGCTATGAATAAAATGGCACAGGAAGCCGGATGCAAACAGCCACATCTTATCTCATCATCCCGACTTCGAAAATATCTGGCAACAGTGTGTCAAATATTGGACTTTGAGGACTATGTATTGGAATGGCTGTCCAGACATCTTGCCCATGATTTGAATACTCACAAAAAGCATTACAGGCAGCATGATGCAACGGTTGAAATTGCAAAAATTGGAAGCCTTATTTTAGCTGCTGATGAAGGACACCTAAACAAATATGCTGGAAAAAAGTTGTCTGAAATCAATGTCTCAGGTAAATTTTGCATATAATAGCTTCATTTTTTGTCATAATGATATAATTATAATTTATGGATGTTGCTCCTGCTCAGCAGATATATTGCCAATCTATGTATTTAGTCAATTATTAGTCCCCCACCGGTAGCTCTTTTCTGTCTGTCCGTCAGTCCGACCGTCCATCCGTCTGTCACGCTTAGTGTCCGGGCCATATCTTCTACAAGGGTGGGCCAAATTCATTATAACTTCACACAAGGAAAAACCACGATGAGACGATGTGCACAAGGGCCATAACTCTAGCATTAATATTTTTGGAGTTATTCCTCTTTTTCAGAATTTCCTGTCCTGACATTAACTTTTTACCTACTGGTTCAATTGTTTTGAAACTTTACATATGAATAAAGCATTATGAGAGGAATTGTCATGCACAAGGGTCAGAACTATAACATCAAAATTTTTGGAGTTATCCCCCTTTTTCATATTTTCATGTTTGTCCTCACCATTTGTTTTTTTGTAATCTGGTGGGGGACTCCTGTATTGCATAGCAATATGACATTAACTTGTTTTGTCTTAACAGATAAACATAGTTTTTGTTCATGGTATAAACTCAAATTCATTTTTACACATGAATATTTAAAATGGAGGATTAGATGTAATTGCCAACTCTGAATCCAGGGCTCACCCAGGCTCGAAATTTTTGTAGCCAACACTTTAGCCATTTTGAAAAAGTTGTAGCCAAATCAGAATGACTTTAGCCAAGAATTCTGTCTCCAAGTAGTATTTAGAAGCCATTGTAAGTTAAAATAGGCAAGTTCTTGAATTGCAAAGAGGTACACCAGTGAGATAATTTTATTAGAATAGATTCTGAAGAGATCGCTCAAAAGAGACATCTGTAATTAAACAATTTAGAATTTTCGGATCTGCATTGGCTTGCATACTGATGGCCATAGTAAGAGAGAATAGTTTTTAAAGTATTATATAATTATATGGATAAAACGTATACATAAAACTCAATATTGTTTTTGCCACTTTGAGTGCAATAAGGTTTAATTCTGAATTTGGAATTCATGCTGCTAGCAATAATAGGTATTTATTTTAAAAGCCTTGTAAATAATTTGGTAGAAAGGGAAGAAATTTACAAAAAAAAAATAGTCTTGGTCCAGATGAGAAGGCTCATTTGAGCCATCTCGTCTGCATCTAAACCCTGTATTCAGAGCTAGAGATCTGCATTGATAATTCATTTCACACTCTATCATGCACTGAGTCGACAGACTTATTTTACAGCAGTTCCTCCAAGTCACTAGTAAGCTCAGCTAATTTTTGTATGCCGAATAAGGGAGCTTTTCACATGTTTTCCACAAATATCAAAACTGGTTATATATTTTTACATGTTGGCTTACACTGACCTGGGTAATTGTTTTATAGACACAGTCTAGATTCTGAGTATTGGAGAGTATCTTTAAGGTGATAAAAATACAGTGTTTACAAATAAGGTCATTTTTGTGACCACCTACAAAACTGGCGAAAATGTACTTTTGGCCAATGCCACTGATTTTTTTGTAGCAAATGGTTACAATGGCGATCGGTAGTGTGAGCCCTGCTGAATCTGATGAGGATCATGCTTTTTCAGTGACAGTGAATACTAGTTTAGGTGTATTTAATGTAAGTTACATTTTCAGATCTTGTTGTCCCAGCAGAGGACGTCTTAGAAGAAGAGCTGCATGATGATGTTGACATGGTTGATGAAGAGTTTAATGGTAAGTTCAGATGTAAATTAGAGAATTTGATGAACATATTTTCATCATTTAGAGCTCAACTTTTTATACGCTGCTGGAGGCATTTGTATATTAGAGTCATCCTCTGCATCTCTGATATACTGTTAAAAGCGGCGTAAAACACCATTCAATCAATCAATCAATCAATCATCCTCTGCATCTGTTCACGAGTCTGTATGTCCACCTTCTTGTGAATGCAACTCCTATTTTATGGATTGATCTTTATGAAACTTTGTCATTGTCATCACTATAATGGGTAGATTGTGCATGAAGCAAGGATTTCATGGTTCATTTATTTTTGCACGAGTTACTTCCCTTGAAACTTAGTCTCTGAAGCTTAATGATACTGCAGCCTTGTGAACACATTCAGATGGATCTTTAAGAAACTCTGACAGTGTCATCACTATAATGTGTAGATGTGCAAGAAGCAAGGAATTCCTGGTTTATAGAGTACCTGAAATTATGATTCTTCGGTTTGGCCATTTTGATGACTCCAACAGTATTTCTACAAACCTCCCATATTCAAATGAACACTTGACCCTTTATATTTTGTGGCAGCATATATTGTGCCATCACTGGTGTTCTGGTCTCCGGCATCAACATTTTACTAAAATGATATCTAACCCACTGGGTCAATTTTAAAGAAACCACAGGAATGCTCCTTGGCAATGCTTATTCATATCTGTATAAAGAATTTGATTTCATGCAGAAATCTTGTTGCCATACTGATGGAAAAAAAAAAAAAAAAAAAAAAACACGAAAATGTAAAAACTCTCCTTCAGAAACCACTAGCCAGATTTCCCTGGGTCTCTCTCTTGCAAGATTCTTCAAATTATTTTGATTCATTGAAAAACATTGCCATCAGGGACCAGAGCCTGTATAGTACAGGGTGATCCAAAATATCTTGTACTGTTTTTATTTTAGATAAATAATTCTCGGTTTACAAAATTGCTAAATGCTATATTCAGTTGTAAAGGGAAAGGAACTGTCATAAGTTTTTGTCAAACTATAATTACTTGAAAATGTGGACCTCATGATGTAGTAGCTGACAGCATATAATATGGGTTGTTTTTGAAGATGACACCATCAAATCAAATTATTCTATGAATGAGGGTATTCACCAGAATACAGTAAAATTCTGCATTACGGGCACCCCGAAACAACCGCCACCCCGCTAAAGAGGCCGATCTTTGCCAGAACCGAATTATTTCCTATTCAGTTAATGATAGTTCGTTCCGAAAATACGGCCACTTGCTATTATGTATTCCGGCCAGAGTTTAAAGAACCAATTTAGCAATTACTCTGTAAAAAATGTCCAATATTACGGCCACTAATCTGCCAGGTGTCAATTTGTTACATTTTTATCTCTGGCGGCATTCAATTCCCTGTGTCGGCATACCAAGTGACAGGGCAGTGGTCTCCTGTCCAGGTTGGTGGCTTTTCTCCGGGATATCCGGTTTTCCCCCACCACACGAAAGACCATAAAGAGTGCTAACACCCTTGCCTTTGAGAAAACCTCGATAAGTTAAAAACTTTCTGCATAATCAAAGTAAAATAAATAAGTTTAAAAAAGAAACAAGAGGGCCCTGAGGGCCCTGAATTGCTCACCTGGCATTAAAAGGCACTGAGGGTATTGATTAATTTTTATATGTATAATGTTGATTTATGTGCTAGCGTTTGCTTTGGGGTCTTAGTTTTATTCTAGCATTTCCTTCATGAGCGTGTTGAAATATGTTGTGACTAAATCAATCTGCCAACTATACAAGAGGGATCTTGAAACACTTGGACGAAAGGATGTTTCTGATAAAGTTTGGTGACATTCTGACCAGTAGTTTCTGAGATGTCCCTTACAGGATACATTTACTTTCTATAGAGACAAATAAGGAAAACTAACTCTGCCCCCTGGCAGCCATGTTTTTTTGAGGTAACAGGTTTATTTTTTGCGCACATGTGAAGGGTTACCAGATGACTAATTCCACCAAATAAAATTTAAATCTGGCCATTAGTAAAGGAGATACTGAGTTTTAAAGATTTTTCTTTTGGTTGCCATGGCAACCAGACAAATGCCAAAATCAGAATTCTGTTCTATATCATTTGTTCCCAATCTCCCAAGGATGTGACTGATAAAGTTTAGTGAAATTCTGACCAGTAGATTAGGAGAAGATGTCATTCAAAGGATACATTTACTTTCTATAGACATATAAAGAAAACTAACTCCGCCCCCTGGCGGCCATGTTTTTTGAGGTAACAGGTATATTTTTAGCATACATGTGAAGGGTTACCAGATGACTGATTCCATCAAATAAAATCGAAATCTGGCCATTAGTAAAGGAGATAGTGAGTTTTAAAGATTTTTCTTTTGGTTGCCATGGCAACCAGACAAATGCCAAAATCAAAATTCTGTTCTGTATCGTTTGTTCCCCACACCCCAAGGATGCTTCTGATAAAGTTTGGTGAAATTCTGGCCAGTAGTTTCAGAGGAGATGTCATTTAAAGAAAATGTTGACGACACACGACGACAGACGAAGGACTTAGCCCCATCACAATAGCTCATCCTGGCACTTTGTGCCAGGTGAGCTAAAAATGTGTCGACAGAGACTTTAAACCCCAAATAAACAAACAAATCAATCACCTTTAGTGATAGTATGATTGCTACTTTAAAAAAAAAGATTTTTTTGGAGATGAGCAGGAAGGGGCGTGGGTATTGGTTTTTGTGACAGAAACCTGCCTCAAGTTTGAAATGTTTTATGTAATGTTTTTTGTGGTTTCAGTTGCTGATGGGACAGGTCATAGCAATACTGAAAAAAGGTGAGTACCATTATCTTTTATGTCTATAATTGTATGGGCACTGTATTGTGTCCTTGAGCAAGACACATTTACTTCCCTTAGTACTGGAAAGTAACTGAAGTACCCAGGAAGCATTGGTCTCCATCCCAACATGGCCAAAAAATGTGCTGACTGGGATGCTAAGCAACAATACAAACAAACAAACACCAGTATTCAATATTTTGACACATAAAATGCCAGTATTCAATATTTTGACCCATAAAATGCCAGTGTTCAATATTTGAATTTCATCAAAACCTAAACTGAATTGTTGGTGGTTTGTGGGTTATCAAAATTTTGACCCATAAAATGCCAGTATTCAATATTTTGAACCATAAAATGCCAGTGTTCAATATTTGAATTTCATCAAAACCTAAATTGAATTGTTGGTGGTTTGTGGGCTATCAATATTTTGACCCATAAAACTCCAGTATTCAATATTTTGACCCATTAAACACCAGTGTTCAATATTTTGACCCATTAAACACCTATGTTCAATATTTTGACCCATTAAACACCAATGTTCAATATTTTGACCCATAAAATGCCAGTATTCAATATTTTACCCATAAAATGCCAGTATTCAATATTTTGACCCATAAAACGCCACTATTCAGTATTTTGACCCATAAAACTCCTGAGTGATATGAATATATTGTAATAAAGTAAGTGTACATCTGTTCAGTCTGGGTATCCTTCCAGCAAGACTGTTTGAATTACTCCATTCTGTTTTAAAACAGTTTAGCCAGGGGCTGGAGCCAATTTTCCTTAAAAATGTATATAGTACAAATTTGAAAAATGTTCTTGTGCAAAAGAACTGACTGGATTTGAAAGTAATATTGCACAGAAGTATGCATGACCAACTGTCAATGTTGACAGCCAAAGTTAGTGCATAGCATATGCACCTGTATCTTATGACATGTAAACTCGTCATCACAAACAAACTAGTTTATCAGTTTGAACTTAGCATTTTTATTAAATATATTTGTAATAAGAATATTAATATTTATATAAGACAGTGTGACATGTAATGTCACAAAATTAATGCCTGGTTCTTAGGTGAGCAGAATCAGGGCCATCATGACCCTCATGTATTAAACCAGGAACATATTGGGACAGATCAAGTTACTTTAATTACCCGTTTCTCAGTCAGTTTGTTATGAATATAACTATTATAAAAACAACTCATTTTATAATCCAGGAACACCATAGTCTCAAGTACAGTTGTACCAAGTACCTCGAAGAATGCAGTTAGTAGAAAAAGACTGATTGTATCAAGTATGTAAACTATTTGACAGATTCTATCTCTCTATCTTACATGATTTAGGAGTCGTTGCCCTTTGTTATTTTTGATACTTCAATATGTCCGGAACAGAGCACAAATACTCAAGGATTATCAACTTGAAACTTCCTAGGTAGATAGATTTTATGAAAAGTTCTGTATATTAGAAACATTACTCTGTATTCAGTATTTTGGAATTAATGCTCCAAACACCTTTGGAATAAACATATTTTTAGCAAGCATCCTTCTGTTCTACCAATTGTTTTGTTCTATTATGTCTACTTTGGTCATGAACCCTTTTCCTCATGGTAACAGAATAGACCCTGATCAGACATCTCCTACAGGGTCTACTCTGTTTGCCTATAGGATCTTTTAGCTTAAGGTCAACTATCTACCCTGAAAAAGTATACGAGGTTCAGGCTATATTGTAAGAGGTATGTTATTGAATGTTCATGAGGGGTCAAAATTATTCAAAAATTCAAAACAGGGAAAGGGTTAAGTGTGGCTGTAGACTGTTAAAGCTATGCTACAAAATCATTCATATTTATTATACCCCCGAAGGGCAGAATTATGTTATGCCGCTGGTTGTACGTCCGTCTGTCAGTCCGTTTGCAATTTCGTGTCCGCTCTGTATCTTTTGAACCGCTTGATGGAAATTGAAACAATTTGGCAGAAATATCAACCAAAATTAGAGGATGTACAGAGCGTTGTTTGGCTAGGTTCAAGGTCAAGGTCACATTTGAAGGTCAAATATCTTAACTGGTGTAAAGTTAGTATATTTCGTGTCCACTCTGTATCTCTTGAACTGCTTGAACAGATAAAAACTATTTGGCAGAAATATTAACCAAACTGAGAGGATGTGCAGAGCATTGGTTTCAGATGATTCGGTTCAAGGTCAAGGTCACCCTTTAAGGTCAAATTTCATACTGGTGTAAAGTAAGAACAGTTTGTGTCCGCTCTGTATCTTTTGAGCCGCTTGATGTAAATAATGACTATTTTTGTTAAATTTTTTTATAATGATTGATATCAGAAATTTATTATGTAACAAAAAAATCCTTACATTTCAATACCTTTGGGCGTATATTGCTACGCTTTGCAGTGCTCTTGTATAACTTTGATATTCAATTGTCCAAGACAAGACGCAAACTGAAAAAAAAAAGATGAATTTCAGCCTCTCGTGTTTTGATTAATTCTAAATATGATATTTTGCTCTTTAGTAGATGCAAATGATTTACTTCAGGTGATGATGAAGATTACAGTGCATCAGAAACAGAATCTGAGGAAATTTGCAGACCAAGTTCAAAACGCCAGAGATGGTCTAGAGAAGAAGAATGTCTTCTCTCAAAAGAATTTAAGGAACATATAAACAGGAAAACCATCCCAAAAAATAAAGAAGCCAGAATTGTGATTAATAAATTTGCCACCTTCAAAAACAGAAATATCCATCACATTAAGAGTAAAGTTCAACATCTGATCAAACTTAACAGTAAGCTTCATTAATGTTATGACACAAACTACAAGGGTTATCCAGAAATGAATGACGGTTAGTTGATTGAAACAAGAGGGCCATCTTGGCCCTAAATCGCTCACCTCAATTAAACAGCTCCATCTTAAAAGCAAGATATATGCTAAGAACAAATTGAGAAATAAGCTCCATCCCTGGTGGCCATCTTGTTTGGAAGATAAGGCTAATATTAGCTATTTTTGTGCAGAAACGATCATTACTACTGAGTATCATCAAAATCTAGCCAGTAGTTACAGAGAAGAAGAATTGTTTAGTTTTCGATATATACATATAAGGCAAATTAGCCCTGCACATGGCAGCCATCTTGTTTAGCGGACCAGGATAATTTAAGCTATTTATATACAGAATCATCCAAACATCATTCCTGCTGAGTTTCATTCAAATCTGGCCAGTAGTTTCAGAGAAGATTTTTTTTTTATATTCATATAAGGCAAATTAACCCTGCCCCTAGCAGCCCTCTTGTTTGGCAGACCATAATTTAACTATTTTTGAGAAGCATCACACAAAGGTCATTCATAATGAGGTTCATCAATATCTGGCTAGTATTTCTGGAGTAGAGTTTCTTAGATTTCTCTCTATGCATTAAAGGCAAAATTTTTAATAACCCTGCCCATGGCGGCCATCTTGTTTAATGGACAGGAATGATTTTAATAATTTTTGTGTACTGCAGCATCACCCAGAGATCATTCTGACTGAGTTTCTATGAAAACTGGCCAGTATTTTTGGAGAAGCTATTGTTTTAGAATATTTCAAATTTTAGCTCTGGCGACCATCTTGTTTGGCAAACCGGAATGATTTTAGCTATTTTTGTGCAGCATCATCTCAGGATCATTCCTGTAAAATTTCATCAAAAACTGCTCAGTTGTTTTTTTACTATCATGCACTCGGTACTCTTTGAATGTTGAGAATAGTTGAGCCAATGTCTTCAGACAGCTCTTGTTGCTGATTTAGAAATTTGCCATTGTCAGGGTAAAAGTTTTTGTACTAGTCCATGACTGTCCTTAGTAATTAAAAAAAAATCAGACTTTGAATACTTGTTATCCATTATTGACTCCATCATCAGGCTAGAGTACATATCTCTTTCTTGCATTTTATCAAAGTTATGGCCAATAAAATATTAGAGAAGAGCATATCATTAGCGGGAGATTATGTTGAAGGACTGTGAAGAGATTTTGTGAGAAACACTCGAGTTCTTCTGTAATTAAGTAACTCTCATTCATTTCTGAATAACCCTTGTTCTCATACATTTCTGCAAAAATTAAGATGAATATTGCTATTGTGTTAACCATTACGAGGGGTGTTCATTAAATTGTTAATGGTATTAAGAATCATGTTGAAATTGTGGCCATTTCATGGGTAAGGGTTAAAGAATAATGGCAAGAAATTTTGTAAAATTTCAAAAAGTCTGTTGAAAGTAATTAAAAATCCAAATAGGTGTAGTCATTTATACTAGCTCTATTACTGATTGTACAATGAATAATGCGTCAAACTTTGAAATTAGGGGCTATTTTAAAGGTCTTGTTATTCTGAACATATCAGCTTCACAGATATGCTCTCAAATTGGCCCCCAAGAGTTCAGAAGATGATGGATGTGGGAACTGTGTATTGAAGAAAACTCTATCTGGACGTCGATATGAGTCTTGAAGAGTACTAAGTGAAATTGTCCAGTGCCTTCAGGGTGTGCCCAAAGAGGCATACTTTTCTGTCTTCACAGAGTAGATTTCAAGGCTAGAAAATGTACTTCTGTTAAGGGTGAATACTTTTGAAGGGTTCAATAAATGTTGTATGACTGCACACCATAACACGGTTTAAAGAATAGTAATAACACCCCTCATTAGTTTAGAAGTGTGTTTTATATTCCTCCATCAGGTTATTGCAGAGTTTTGTGCCCTTAGACTAAGTCAAGATATAGAAACTGCCAAACCAGATGTACCGGTACTTTTGTGGCACAAACTTCTACATCGCTGCAATTTAAGTTTCATTCAACTACATGTACTTTGTAATTTTGACAAAATAGAAATAAAAAATAACATATTAGACTATCTGCAAGTTGATATTAAATTGTAATTCAGTTGAGTCAGTAGAATTACAGAAGAATGTAATGCCTCCTTCTCAATCCTACAATCATACTTTAAAAGGAATTGAGCTTGACAATGAATGGAAATTGCAGTTATTCTGAATAGTCATGAAAAACAAATATTGATTTCAAGCTGATCCACATTAAAGTCCACATTAAATTGACCCAATAGAATTAGAGTTCAATATCAACTTACAGGTAAGTTTCATTTATTTTTTATAACTAAGATGAAAATTGTGATATATCTTAACCACCAAGTATAAAAGTGTCTGGCATTCTTTTTATGTGTGTGCATCCGTAACCTTGATGTACTATTTTGTGGCACAATCAATTCTAGGTTTCTTCAGGGATGTAGATGAAACTTGAAATGCATGCATGTCTTTACCAATATAACTGAAAGATTGGTAGCATTGGTTAACTAAAAAAGTATCAATAAAAAGTGCAACCAATAGACTTCAGGTGTTTGCCCCACATTATGTTATATATGTAGATTATTATTGAATCCAATTGTAAAGTTTTCTTTATCTGTGTCAAAAAATCCATATTGTGCTTCAAGTAAAAATGTTTAAACAATGAAGATGAAAAACAGGTAATTTTACATTGTTGAATACATTGTTGACTTAAACATATCTGCTATATTTGAATCAGCTAGCATCTCATCCATTATATTATAGGTTTTGTAGCTGTGTCCAGTAGAATTCAGTATTGTTCTCAACAATGTATAATCTATTAAATATTTTTCATACTGTCATCATCTTATGTCATTCTACTTTGAATTTTGATCTTTGTACATTCTAGTTTTGTAAATCCAACAACAAATTATTGATTTGCTAGTTGTAAAGAGTTGTAATCTTCTAGGTTTCATAGTTTCTTCTAGATTATGGTTCATTCACAAGGGGTAAAAGGAACCTATATAAAAACTTATATTTTTCAAGTGGGTTACTTGGAGGCCTGTAGTAACTTTCCTATGCGTGATCGCATTGATACTTTATTTTGTTTTCATGCCCCACTCAAAATAAACAGGCAGTAGTTTTTAGCAGGATCTGTCTGTCCATCTGAACTTTTTGTCATGTCCATAATTGTATTATTCATTTATTGATTTAGAAATATTATTAATTTCACTCTTTCAAAATATTTCGGCCAAAGGCCTTCATCAGTTGAAGCAATTACTTTTTAACTACATATTATTTTCTTTTCTCTGTACACTAAGCTTCAACTGATGAAGGCCTTTGGCCGAAATATTTTGAAAGAGTGAAATTAATAATATTGTGTACTTTGTCCTCCCTTCGGAGGTAACTTTACCATAGAAGATTTAGAAATAATTTTGCAAAGATGTCATATGTAGGTCAATGGTCAAGGTTACACATATACTATAAAGGAATTTTTCATCAGAGTGCATTGATGGTTTTGTCCAGTCAACATTTCTGTCATTCCTGGGTAAATTTCATTTAAAAGAAAATGCATAATGGGTTGAACATGATAACGACTTGTCTCAAACAAGAATCACTTGTCTCAAACAAGAATCACGTCTCTAGCTGAAAGATAAAGGTAATACTTGTATGTTTAAAGTCAGGATTGTTTTTAAAAAAATATGCATTGATATTTGTGCCAGTCAACAATTCAGTCACAGTCTTTTATGATTATTAAAGCAACTTGTGTTGTACACAAAAATTTATCCTCAGCTCAAAGTTCATGGATGAATGTTTGGCACATTGAAATATGTGTTACGTAAAATCATTTTTTGTGGCTCAAAGGTCAAGGTCACACGAAAAGAAAAAAAAAATGCATTGATGTTCATGTAAGATGAGAAATCTTATTCATTGATGGATTTTAACCCTTTCCCTCATGGAAATGCCTGTTCACGCCCCTGCAAACAAAATGGACCTTGATCAGACAGCTCCTTCAGAGACCCTAGTTGTACATCCTTACTTTTGTTATGCCCCCAACCCCTCCCTTTTGAAAAAAGAGGGCATGTCGGTTTGTAGGTCTGTCGGTTGAGCAAACTTTGTCCTCACATTGTGTTGAAAAGTTGACAATTGGAAGTTAATAGACCCTTTTGATTTTTAGATGATTATGTCAAAGGTCAAGGTCACAGTGACCAAGCATATGAGGGGGACATATATGTCTCACAAACAATGCTTATTTTCAAAACATCGAAAACATCAAAGTTTTATGATGTGTATGTAACAAATATACTGGGTGTATGATTGTCTCATGAGAAACATTGACTTGGAGATATTTACTGTTTAGTTATCACTTGTTATGTATTGAACCTTGATAAAATTAAATAATGAAGTCAATAAACTATGTTGAAATTTTGAATATTGTTTGCGTTTTTATTTAACCAAAAGCACTCATCTTGGATTGAAAGTGACATTGCTTTAATGGTGATGTCCAGAGACTTTCTCCAGGTTGTATTGTGAATCAAAACATTGCTCTAACTTTATGAGTATATGTAGCAAGGTTTAATGTAAATGAATATGACTACACTAATTATTGTCTAATAGTTGTTTTCATTAAAAAGTGAATTGTATTTAAAAGACATTACTATATGAAATCAAGATATGAATGCATGTAGGCTTGAGTTTCATCCACAGGTGGGGCTCTCGTTGACTACACTTTTCTAACCGCTGTGGGTTCAAACCCAAATCAGGACTTCAGATTTTTTTTGTGAGGTAGCCTTCCAGCTGGCTTTCACTTGGTCTTGGATGGTACCAGAGTGACCTCTGTACCTTGTATTATTCTTTTCCCTTGTTATTTTCTGAACGGCGCTTATATGATTGAAAAGACATAGAAAAAAGGGTTAAATTCTAGCAATACCTAAAAGATTGTTAATTCATTTGGGGCAAACCCTCCTTACTACTAAGAAATAATCCCGGGGGAAGGGGGTACTCACATATGAAACCGGAGTCAAAAATTGGGGAGGGGGGTGTTAGAGCTGATCAAACTGAAAAAAAAGGACGCTTTTAGAGCTGATCTTAGTGAAAAAGTGGGGGCTTTCAGAGCTGATCGAACTGAAAAAGCGGGAGCTCTCAGAGCTGATCAAATTGAAAAAAATGGGTACTTTCAGAGAAAAAATAAAAAGCAGATTCTTTCAGAGCTGATTAAACTCAAAAAGCGAATGCTTTCTGTCCTAATCGAACCGAAGATGTTGAGTTCACTTTATTTTTCCTTTTTTGATACAATAGGAGGTTCTTTCTTGTGCATGTTCTTTTTTCAAACTGCATAATGAAGTGAACTGTTGGAGGCTTTCGGTGGTATTCTAAATGAAAACCCCTGATGCTTTCATAGTGAAAGACATTAGGATTTCTTTTATTTACTAGACCGAGTCCCATTTCTGATATCTTTAATTTGTGCAAAAATCCATAGTAGTTTTCGGTCATCTCTGAACGACGTGGTAAACTGGCCTTTATCAGCTAATTAAGTTCGAGCCTCAGGTCATTTAATACAAATATGAAGTGATAATGCTTGTCCGGTACACTGCCTGGTAAAGGGAAACAGGTTAGTTGTGTTTCATTGAAGCTCACGAAAATTAGTACATAATGATCTACCGGAGCGCACGACAAGAGAGCGAGTGGCGTTTAAAAACGCAAAAAGAAGTTTTTTTTCAGGGCTAATTGGTTTGAAAAGTGGGGGCTTTCAAGGCTAATTGATTTGAAAAGAGGGGGCTTTCAGAGCTGATTTTTATGAAAAAGAGGGTGCTTTCAGGGCAGATGAAAATGAAAAGGGGGGGGGGGGCTTTAGCACGGCATATATCCATACTGCCTTATAATGGGAGCCCCCCCCCCTCCTGGGGGAAATAGTCAACTATTTTCATATATCCACGCATAAGCGACCGATGATTTTTTTATCCGGTCACAGAGTCGGAAAGATAGATTGAGTTTAATCACAGAGATTCCCAGGTAGAACCGCCGACACACCGCAAAGAAGCCTGAGAGACAAAGCGAATTAAGACGTTACCCGCTCGACCATGGTGGCCAAAAATTAAGACATTAATACTACAAAGGGGTACTTAACTCGCAAATTTAAGTTCACACGTGTAAATACTAGTCAAATGAATATTGCAACTAAAATTAAAATTCAAGGGTCGCAAAGACTATGGATCCAAAGGTTGCGAGTTAGATCCTGCTGAGAAGTAGTTTTTTTTTTTTTTTTTTTCAAAACCTCAGGCGCAAAGTACTGGTCCTCCCAAAGAACCGTGGAAAGGTTAGTATGAGTTGTGGGAACTTGTTTCCCAATCGCTGTAAAATAAGTAAGTTTAAACTAAAAATTAGCGAAAATGGCAACTTCTTACAACGTAAACGTTAACAATAAACACACTGGAGAGACCTTACGAACTTGCTCCTGGTCAACGTTACTGCCCCTGTCAATTTTACGTACCCGCTCGAGTAAAAAACATGGCTGCGCCCACAAGATTATACAAGGTAAGCACAAAAACATACTTCTATAACAACCAGATGAGTAGATGTGCAGTAGACGGTTGTCGCACGGAATGTCTGGGATGTCAGTGCATATTTCTGCATTGTTCCTTTGGTGGTTTGTTATTTGTTAAAGACGTTTAATCCAACAACCTTCCGTCAGCGACTGCGATTTCTGAATAATCAACACACGGGAGTCAGCAAAAAGCTTTTTTAAACATACAAACACTATTAATCTGAAGTTTGTGTTGTGTCAAGTGAATCACATATGCTTTATTCACCACAGTAGAAAACAAAAACTATACGACATCCATTAAAAAGCACTTTTCTGTCAATTTTTGTAGGCAACGCTCACCGCTCCAGAACACAATAAAACGACCCAGTTCCTGAATTGAAACAGAGAACGATATCATATGTGATTGTGTACGAGTTGAATGATTTTTTCCCCTTTTTTTAATCAATATGTATAACTGTCTACTTGTCTTATCTTTCGGTTTTTCTTTCCGTCAAATTTATTGTCCTTTTAATACTTTTGAAATGAAATGCCATGATATAGATGAAGAACTTGATGACAGACAGTATCATGCAAAGGATATCTATCATAACTATCGTGCAGAAGATCCATAACTATTATAAATACCATCTTGGATATCGTCATCAAGAGACTCGTTTTCGTGAATATAATTTAATAATAATGATCATCAACGAACAACCTTTCGTATGCCTTGTAAGCGGCACACCTAAAAGTAACTAGTAATATCTAATACCATGCTTTAAATATTGATCAGCGATACTCTGTGAAAAGGGGGCTTAATGCATCTGAGAAAAGAATCTGCCCAGGTCAGCTTGTGCATTCCGCGCAGGCGGAACTGGACCGAGACTTTTCGCTTTAGGTCATTTTTCTGTATGTTCAAGGACCAGTCTACCTAAGGATTGAGTGGGTTTTTTTTCCCAAAAAGGTGATTATTGTGGATCCATAAGTACGCGAAGGGTTGTTTGGCACCACGAATGACGCAGATGCATGAAGTTCTCTTTCATAGAGCATGGCTCCAATATATAAATCTTCTCACACCTTTGCAAAACAGTAGACCCTATAGCTAATTAGACCTTAAAGTAGCTTACGAATCGCAAATTTGTTTCAAATTAAACAACCATTTTTGTGAAAAACACTAATTGGATGCATGATTTTGATTTTTTTTCCACGAAAACAGATCCGGTATATCCATAAATCTTTTGGCACAAGAAAACGACATGGGCAAATAATGCAGTTCCGGAATTGTCCTCAGGGGGCAATAGTCCGGGGGGCAATTGTCCGGGGGGCAATCCCGATCTTTTTAGGATGCATCAATGTAAGTCCTCAGCTACTCTGTTCCCTGTCATAAGTAGTATGACTAGCGCCGGTGTAATCCAGAGAAATGACCCCCCCCCAAAAAAAAAAATTTTTCTCTATGCGTAGAGGAATGACCTGGGTCATTATTATTCTGTGTAGAGAAACAACCCTCTGGGGCCATTTCTGTACGTAGAATAATGACCCTGGGGTTATTTCTCTACGTAGAATAATGACCCGGGTCATTCCTCTACGCAGTGAAATGACCCATGGATGGGTCATTTTGTAGGGGAGGGCTATTTCTTTGCATTACACCGGCAGAAGTGATCGAACCAGGATTTCTTATTACAAGTTATAATCCTGACACCTAACCACGGAAGATTATCCAATAAAGGCTACAATATGAAACAATCAATGCAACTCCTATAATGCCCGAGTCTTATTTGTTTCTTTCGAATTTAATCTGTTTTCATCAGTGCTTAATTCATTGAAAATGCATTATTTCATGATGATTTTTCTTTTAAAGAATATTGACTCTATGAATATCTGGTCGAGATCTCGCTGAGCTTGGTAAGTCAGTTAGTGACATACAATGTACAAGGCTTGAAACATGCAAGGGGGGATTTGTTCCATGGTTCGACTCAACAGCTCAGCCAAATTCTTTTCGGAGATTGATAATCGTCATTGCAGAAGGTTCCACCATTTGTCATTTTTGGAAGACTTTGATCAAGGGTTGCAGCCAGCAGCTTTCAAATATATTTAAGCGAATTATTGGTAGTTATTGGCGAGTTATTGGTGCAAGGCAAAGTAAAGATGCAGACTTAATACTAGGTAATTCTAGAAAGGTCATTAATAAGAAAGTGATTTTTGTTATGTGGTTGAAATTACGCGGAAACAAATAAAACTCATAACCAACACAATTTAATCTTTATTGGGAATAACGAATGCATGTCAAAGACTTATTATCCATGCATGTAAACTATACTCATCTAATATTGATAAAGTAAATAAAAAAGTTACTGCGAATTTTCGATTCGCGTTACTACGGCTTTTAACGCGTTATTACGAGTTTTTTTTTTCAAGTAAGTGCGACTTTTTGCGTCGTTACGTATTTTGAATTCACGTTATACGATATTTTTCGCGTCACTGCGACCTTTAAACACGTTACTACGTGTTTTAAAACACGTTATTACAAGATTGTCCAAAGTAGTGCAACTTTTTTTATTAAGGGTTATCATATGTTTTAAATTCACGTTAAAACATGTTTTAAAACACGTTATTACCAGATTTTTCGCCTTAGTGCAACTTTCTTATTGCATTACAAGGTGTTTTCAATTCACGTTATTACGTGATTTTGATAAAAATTATTTTACCTTCATTTTGACACTTGTAGGCTTTCGTATGTAGGCTTTCGTAACAAGGTGATCATTTTCCGAAATCGTCTTCTCTTTCATATTTCTGTTTTTTTTTTTAAATAAAGTACGTGTATATGCGACTTTCAAGTGAGTGTTAATAATGTATGAAATGAATGTATTCAGCATTGACAACTTTCATAATCGCTCTCTCTCTCTCTCTCTTCTTCCTACATCCCTCCCTTTCTCTCCCTTTCTTTCTCTTCTTCCTTTCCCCTCCTCTCTCTCTCTCTTTCTCTCTCTCTCTCTCTCTCTCTCTCTCTATTTTTCACGATGGGTGTCTGATTCTGTCAGCTTAATAAAATTGGGGATAGAAACAGAGAACCCGAGATCGCCTGAATACATGCCCAGTAACACTAGGCCTATTGATAGAAAAAAGAGTTCAACGTGTTTTAGAATTGTACTATCATTCAAGTATTTATTTAACTACACTACGACTGTGACTACGATAATTAATATAGAATCTTGACCAAAATGACAAAATTGTTCACTGTAACACAAACCCATACGCATACCGTATTTTCAGCTCAGAAGCTGAATCGTTGTATTGAATTTAGGAGCATCTTGCGTTGTAATGTAAAAATGGCAAAATATCCTTTAATAACTGCTATTTGATTTTTTATCGGTTTATAGTTCTGAGGATAATCACTGTATTGGTCATCTGACACGGCACACACTTCAGAATATCGAGTATATGTTTTACAAAGGTTTTTGGAGACTCCAAGTAGTGTTTTTTTCAGAAATCGTAGTCGCCGACGAAACTTTGTTTGATTAAACGTCTTCAACAAACGATTAACCACCAAAAGAACTAAAGATTAACCTGCACTGAAATCCCAGACATTCCGTGCGACAACCTGCAACTGCATATCTATTCAATAACATGTTAAAAAAAAATATGTTTTTTGTGCTTACCTTGTGTAATCGTGTGGGCGCAGCCATGTTTTTTACTCGAGCGGGTACGTAAAATTGACAGGGACAGTAACGTTGACCAGGAGCAAGTTCGTAAGGTCTCTCCAGTGTGATAAATACGGAACGGGAATGTTCAGTTATCATGTCAATCGTCTTTTGATATGTGAAGTTTTACAGACGGCCGGCTTCGACGCAGCAGGTAGGTTAGATTAATAGTTGGGTGCTTGAGCATCTCTAAATAGTTTAAACAACGATTTAATTGTAACATGATCGAGGCCCCTCCAGCAAGAACATACCACGTCGATGCAAAGTTTAAGCTCACACCGAGAGGTGTTTATTCTGCTATATATAGACCGCCTGTTCCATTTCAAGGAGAAATGGTTTTACTGAATTTGCATATTAACGTTCCATGAACGTTACATAATTATGTATACATATGCATATACACATTACCCCATTTGTGCCGAGTGGACGCTTCCATTCTTGTGCGTTGTATGTCCATTTTATGATTTAACATTTTTAGGGTGCCAGGTTGATATTAATCTCATTAGCTTAACATACATGTATATTGGCGTTCCTTTTCGAGCAAACCGTGTAAACCCTGATGAGACACCGCGTCTCTTCTGGGATTGCACTGTTTGCATATGTCCAACAAATAGGACGCTATGCACAAATGGGTTAATGAGAAGGGTTGTGGGATATGACCCACATTCCCCAAATATATATTTTATATATTGTATATTCACATTAGAACGGATTGTGGGATATGACCCACAATACAGAAATATAAATACTGTATATAGCCTTGTGGGTCATTGACCCACAGTGTAATGTCCCACAATGATATCTATAACTTTTTTTGTAAAAACAAAAATAAAGTAAAATGAAGTCAATAGGTGCATTGTACATCTCGAAATACTTCCAAATATAGTGTTTATTATCTCCCTGCCCCCTGGAAAAGAAAGCTCCCACAACCTATGATATAAAGACATGACCCATAAACCATGCCTTACACACACATATATATATATATATATATAATATAGGAAATTTAGTATATATACCATCTGAGTTTAAGCTGTCGTCTGTGTGTGTGTGTGTTTTTTTTTTTTTTTTTTTTTTTTTTAAGATGTACATGTATCCTTGGTGATATATAGACTGAGACCCACCTATATGTCAGTGTAGTTTGATATTTGTGTATATTTCAGCACATGGTTTTGGAGAGTTAGCATTTTTATTTCACTATCCAGTTTCCCCTCTTTTCCCACAATATTGTTTAACTATAATGTATCTCATATGCATTTCATAGCATTTTTTTCAAAAAGCCCGCTAAATACTGTTTAAAGTTATTGTGTAACAGACATCTATGACGTAAGACCTTTTGTTACGTATGCTTAAATTCTGTAAATATCCTAGTGAAGGCATGAGCCTAAATATTAATAAAGAATTTTCAAGTTAACTTTTTTCTTCTCATTTCGCTTGAATATCAGCCATTTTCTGTGAACACGGGGTTTAATTAATGGCTATGCGGGAAAAAAAAAAAAAGAAAAACGATTCATGTCAGCCTTGTCGAAACGTTTTGCTATCTATAAATTTTCTTTGTATCCAGGGACCATTTTATTTCACGATGCAGTTCGCTGTTCGACAATTATATTGATTTTATGGATCAATAATTATCTGATGACATGCCTTGTATATTGCATCATTGACCCTTTCCCAAACGACAAATTTTGGACTGGTCCAAATTGAAAGAGTTTGCAGACGACAATTTTAAATTTGATGAAAATGGCAGAAAGTTCTCAAAAAGGGTAGGAAACACTGGCGGAAAAGGAGAAATTGCTCGTTACGAGCAATTTCTCCTTTTCCCACAGTGTTTTCAAAAGACGTGTACTGCAGACAAGTGAAAACCGGGGCTTGTTTGGGAAAGGGTTAATATCCTAATCCAAACCCCGTGTTACCCTTATCCTGCTACAAAAGTTAAATAAAACTTTCAAGACAATAGTACAAACCCAAATTGTATCATTTCAAACTTAGTTTTTGGAGAACAATATCTCTTTATGGGACAGTGTAGATCCAAGATCAGACTGCACGTTCTGTGCCGTCTGATCTTTATCTACACTGTCCGCAAAAGTCGGTGAGTCGCGCTTAGCAGCCTTGGGGATGACAGAGTGCCACTCTCATCGATATTGCTATGTTATTCGTTCTAAAAAAAATATCTGATTTGGTAGGGTTCGGAATGCATATTAGGTTTGATTATATATATATATATATATATATATATATATATGTGTGTGTTTTTAATGGTTTTTAAAGCATATCGATTACATTACGCTGGCCAACGCACCTGTCCATCCTTTTCTGTCTTTTTTTTTTTTTTTTTTTTTTCAAAGCTACATGTACCTCCATGAGGTGGACTGGTCCTTGGTCATACGGAAAATAGCAAAAAGTCTCGGCCCAAGTCAATATGCGCCCACCTGGGACAATACTTTTTCACATATGCATTAAGTCCCTTTTCACAGAGCAGGGCTCATACAATTATGCCCTTTCAACTGTCTGCAGAAGACACTTTTAACCCTTCAGTGCTAGGTATATTAAAGTTGATTTCAACAGAAAAAAATACCATAGTAGACAGTGTAGCCCCAAGATCAGCCTGCATGTTCTGTGCAGTCTGATTTTAATATACCCGGTCCACAAAAGTATCCGGAGTCGCACTTAGCAGCCTTTGGGTTCACTCTTTACCAAACGACAAAATTTCAGACTTGTCTAAATTGAAAGCACTTGCAGACAACAAAATATGCTTGACTCAAAAGTTGAAATTTGTCTTGGGAAGGGTAGAAACAAGAGGGCCAGAATTGCCCTTAATCGCTCACCTGAATTTCAAGTGGAAAAAGAAGTTGACAAAGGAAATGTCTAACTTCATTCAGAGGCAGTTGATACTTTTGTCTGGGAAAGCTTCAACACATGATCGAAGTTTCAGCAGAATACCACCCGAACCGTAGGAGTTTGTGACCCAGAATTTACAAGTTATTGTTGACAGACGGTCGAACAGACTGATGGACAGACAAGCAGACGTGGTGATTTCAGTTTGCTCTGAATTTATTCTTTTGCAGGGGTATAGTAAAAGAACTAGAACTTTTGCAAAGCGGACAAATACCTCCCACTAGCTCCTTGTTACTGAAGTAGCACTATCAGAGAACAGAACTGTTTACAAAACAAAGTTCTTCTATGACTTTGACCTTTGACCTATGCGATGTGAAAAGACTATTGCACCCTGGCAAGAAATAAACAATCATGATTTATATCAATATAATGGAAATAAGCCCCCCTACCTCCTCTCAGCTGATAAAAAACAGTATATCAGTGAAAAGAATTATTTTGAAATCAGCCCAATTTTTTGTAAGAAAACGATTTTTAAAGAATTTCTTCAAGTCTACAGGGACGAAAGAAGTCCCCCAAAAATGGAACATGTTTTTTCATGAATCAAAATTTAACTATATTCTATTAAAGTCACCAGGAATCAATCCAGCCAAGTTTGGTTGAAACTGCCTCAGTGATTTAAGAGAAGAAGAATTTCAAAGAATTTCTTTAAGTCCATACAGTGCAAAAAGCCCCCCTCCACCACTTGGCCATGTTTTTCGACTGATCAAACTTTCGCAAAAAAAAAAAAAAAAAAAAAAAAAAAGTAAAAAAAAAAAAAAAAAAAAAAAAAAAAAAAAAAATTCAAATGGGTCACCCAAAGAACATTTCTGAGAAATTATTTCAAAATCTGACAAGCGGTTTCAAAATAGAAGATTTTTAAAGAATTTCCTAAGAAACTTCATTTGGTTGCCATGGCAACCAGAGTTTTTTATGGAATCAAATTGTGTGAACATTTTTTAAAGAGAACCTCTTTAAAAACATTCCAGCCAAGTTTGGTCCAATTTGGCCGGGCGGTTTAGGAGGAGAAGATGTTTAAAGAATTGTTGACTGCACAAGTGCAAAGAGCCCCTCCCCCACCCCAACACGGCCATGTATTTTGATGTATCAAAATTTCGCGAACACTTTTTGAAGAGAGTCACCCTTGGAACATTTCTGTGAAATTATTTCAAAATCTAACAAGCGGTTTCAGAGGAGAAGATTTTTAACGAATTTCTTAGAAAATTCCATTTAGTTGTCGTGGCAACCAGAGTTTTTGATGGAATCAAATTTTGTGCGCATTTTTAAAGAGGACCTCCCAAGGAACATTCCAGCCAAGAAGGTCCGAATTTGCCCAGTGGTTTAGGAGGAGATGATGTTTAAAGAATTGTTGACACTGCACGAGTGCAAAGAGCTCCCCCCCTACCACGACCATGTTTTTCGATGGATCAACATTTCGCGAACAGTTTTTGAAAAGGGTCGTCACCCTTGGAACATTTCCGTGAAATTATTTAAAAATCTGACCAGAGGAGAAGATTTTTAAAGAATTTCTTAGAAAATTCCATTTTGTTGCCGTGACAACCAGAGTTTTTGATGGAATCAAATTTTGTGAACAACTATTAAAGAGGACCTCCCAAGAAACATTCCAGCCAAGTTTGGTCCAAATTGGCCCAGTGGTTTAGGAGGAGATGATGTTTAAAGAATTGTTGAAGACACACGACAAACGACGGACGACGGACACCGGGTGATCCTAAAAGCTTCCCTTGAGCATGTTGTGCTCAGGTGAGCTAAACACTGAATGAATGAATGAGTGAATGTTGTTTTATGGCGCATCGACAGCTTTGGTCATTTAGCGCGGATATCTGTGTTAAAGGAATGATTAAAGCAGAATATATTTAGCTAAACAAGATTTAAGACGTGTTGACAGAAAAGAGTCGAAATAAGACGGATTATGTGTGATCTTAATATGCATAAAATATATAATTGAGCAACAGGGCAATCCCTATCAACTCAGAGAGTTTTGAATGATGAACTTAAGATTTTGATAAAAAGATTTGAACAGTCTTAAAACTATAACAAAATGTCTTTAAATGATGAAAGGTTATGTGTAATTTTTAATGTGCATAAAATATAATATTGTAATATTGAGTGGCTGGGCGTTCCCTGCCTACTCAAAGTTTTAAATGAAAATGTCAAGACTGTGAATAGTACCTTAAAGGAAACGAGAGCTTAAAATTGAGAAAGTGTGGAGCCTCCAATGGGATCAAAATACTCCCATTAAAGAGGTCCCGTCTCCAATGAGGTAAGATGCCCCCAAGAGAGCTAATCCTCCCATTAAGGAGATGCAAACTGGAGATAAAAAGGTTTAAGCGGTAGAAATATGGGTTTACACAAAGGGTTAAAAAGGTAATTAAGAAAATATCACAGCTTGTTGTATAGACCAATCTCTTTGATGAAGGTAATAATTGAATCAATGTTGACTGTTTCAAAGAGAGTGTGCATACTGTCAAGAATGTAGTATTTCTCACGAATTGGCTGAAAGTCAATGCAATCTAACAAACTATATTTTATTGTAAGGTGTTCGTTGCATTGAATACATTCTGGTGCATCTTCTCCGGTTAAAAGCCAGGAGTGTGTAATCCGAGAATGTCCGATTCGGAGCCTTGTGATTATCACCTCTTCTCGACAAACAGACCTGTAAGAGGGGTACCATTCGCCAAGGGTTGGTTTCACAGAATGAAGTTTGTTGAAATAATCTGCATCCCACTGGGGTTGCCAAAGAGATTGGATGAAAGGTAAAATGGATGCTTTAAAATCTGTGTAAGGTATTTTAAAATGAGATATGGGTAGAGACAATGCCGACTTGGCAAGTTCATCGGCCTTTTCATTGCCTCGAATACCCATGTGACTAGGAAGCCAGCAAAATACAAACTTGTTTATATCAGAGAGAGAGAAAATTCTCTAAGAACAGCACAAATAGATGGGTTCTCAATTTTCTGATTATAGAGAGCCTGGAGTGTAGAGAGAGAGCCTCTGAACAGAAGAAAGCGATTAGACCTATCTTCCTCCGCAAGACTCAGGGTAAGGTCGATTGCCTTCACTTTAGCAGAAAAAATTGAAGAATTGTCAAGAAGGCGACATTTTTTTTTTCTCTTACTGCCAAATACAGCTGCTGCAGATACGGCGTGTCCATTCTTAAATCCATCTGTATAAATGGTTTTATAGGAGTTGTACTGTTCTTTTATTTCCTGGTACTGAGTTTGGAAAACAACTCTATCTGTGGTTGACTTCTTGTGGGCTAGAAGGTCAAAACGAAATTCAGCAGCCTTTATCAACCATGGAGGGGTATCAGGAATTTTGTTTTCACATATGGCATCCATGTCAACATGGAGATTGTCTAGATGTGATTCCATGCGGATACCAAACGGAGGAATAGAATTTGGCTTCCTAGAAAAGAAAAACTATTTTGTGTGTAGGGTTGGACGGGTTTGCTTTCAACTTTAACAGATATTGAAGGGATAGCTTGAGTCTTCTGTAAGAGAGAGAAGGCTCATTGGCCTCTACATACAGGCTATTAATGGAAGAAGTTCGAAAAGCCCCAAGGGCCAAACGTAAACCCTGATTGTGGATTGTGTCAAGGATCTTCAAGTATGATTTGCGGGCTGAACCATACACAATGGAGCCATAGTCTAAATTGGAGCGAATGAGGGAGCGATAGAGACGTAAAAGGACTTTCTTATCTGCTCCCCATTCTGAATAAGCAACTGTTTTCAGAAGATTGAGTGCCTTATAGCATTTCTTTTTAAGTGCTTTAATGTGGGGCAAGAAGGACAATTTCTTGTCAAAGATGACACCTAAAAATCTGGCACAACTTCAATTCTTGTGTTGTCAAGATGTAGCTCCAGGTCTGGATGATGACCTCGAAACTGACAAAAGTGAACACATTCTGTTTTGGTCTTTGAAAACTTAAAACCACTTTCATCAGACCATATTTGCAGTTTGTTTAAACATTGTTGAAGCTGTCTTTCAATGATAGCCATATGGCTTGATCTAAAACATATCACGAAATCGTCCACATATAAGCAACAATCCACACCAGGGTTAATAGCCTTAATTAAACTGTTGATCTTGGTACTAAAATGTGTCACAGAGAGGATACATCCTTGTGACACACCCATTTCTTGTTCCCTTGCATCTGACAAGGTCGTGCCAACCCTCACACGAAATAGGCGATTGTTTCAACAGGAAGATATAAAAAGAGGCAAGCGGCCTCTGAGACCAAAGTCATGCAAGACGTTTAAAATTCCATATTTCCAGGTAGTGTCATAAGCTCTATCCAGGTCAAAAAATACTGACACAACATGTTGCTTTTTTATGAAGGCTTCCCTAAGAAATGTTTCAAAGCGTACAAGGTGGTCAACTGTACTGCAATGACGTCAAAATCCACTTTAAACATCAACAATGAGATTATGTTTTTTTTTTCAAAAAAACAAACAAGGCGGGTATTGACCATTCGTTCTAAAGTTTTACAGAGGCAACTTGTGAGAGCTATGGGTCTGTAGCTGTTTGGGTCGGAAGTATCTTTCCCTGGTTTTGAAATTGGGATTACTAAAGCTTCTTTCCAGGAGGAAGGTAAATCACCTTTTTGCAAGATATCATTGAAAATATCAAAAAAAAAAAGATTGATAGGGTGGTGTCTGGTAAATGCTTTAGAGATTGGTAATGTATTTTATCTTGACATGGAGAGGAATCATGAGCTTTATCTAAAGCGGACTTGAGTTCTTTGAATGAAAAAAGTTTATTGTAAGACTCAAGGTTGTTGGATTTGAAATTTAGCCTTTTCTTTTCTTCTTTAATTTTATTTCTCTGGAACTTTTCAGAGTAGTTCTCAGAGGGGGCCTTTTTGGCGAAAGAATCGGCTAAAGTATCTGCAATACCTTTAGGGTTTTCAATAGTATTATTGTTTGCAGAAAGATGCTTAACTGGCGAAGACGCACTAGCTTTAATCTTTCTGATCATGTCCCAGACTTTTTTTTGTAGACGTTCTAGCATTAAGTCTGGAAACAAAATGCCTCCAAGACTTACGCTTACTATTTTTTATGGTTTGTCTGGCTTTTGCCCTGGAAATACGGAAAAGGTTATGGTTTTCTGGAGTGGGTCTCAGGTTGACTTTTCTGAGAGCTTCTTTTCTTTCTATTATAGCCGACGTACATTCATCCGTGAACCACGGTTTGTTTGGGCGTTTTGGCTTTGTCGAGGTTTGTGGTACTGACTCTTTTGCTGCATCAATAAACAATTCTGCAGGATCAGTACAATCTTCAAGCTTATTTTTTGTAATGGTCTGCTCACAGACAATTTGAAAGATGTCCCAGTTAGATTTGCAGAATTTCTATCTCTTGGGACGTTCACATGTAGATGGCTCAGAGGATGTAATAAAAATTGGAAAGTGGTCGCTTCCACAAAGGTCGTTTCCCACTCTACGGTTAAAATCCTGAAGCAAGGCTGGGCTACACAGAGAAAGATCAAGGGAAGAATAGGACCCAGTTTCCGGATGAAGATATGTTTTTGAAGTACTGTCGTTCATAAGTGACAAAGAGTTGTTAGAAATAAAGTTTTCCAGTTGCAAGCCTCTTTGAATGGTATCACTGCTACCCCAGATTATATTATGACCATTAAAATCTCCCGTCAGTATGAAAGGAGATGGTAGCTGTGAAATGAGATCATTGAGCTTGTTTTCATCGATAGGAGACTTGGGGGAAGGTAAACAGAACATAGGGTAATGGTTTTATGAAGGGAAAGAAGAACAGCAACAGCTTGTAGAGTGGAGTTCAACTGTATTTGTGTATGGGGGATGCTTTTATTTACAACAACAGACACCCCGCCCTGGGCCTTATCACCCTCCTTGTATATTTTGTTTTAAACTGAGTAACATCTGAAAGAGACAGTGTCAGATTTCTTCAGGAAAGTTTCCTGTAAACAAATTGCTACAGGATTGTGTTGATTAATTAAAAGTGAAATCTCTTCATTATTTGACCTTAGACCTCGACAGTTCCACTGTATAATATTGTGAGCCATTATGCCCATTAAAAGAATGTAAACGTGGGCTCTGAAATGTTTCTGTAGGTATTTCATGTACCTTATGAATTTTTGTTCACGATGACTTTAGTCTGGGGTTTTGAGGTTGACCAGGATTCTATGTCTTTATCCCATTCAGTTTGACAAGGGGTGACTTCAGAATCGGAGAGGAAATGAATCCTATTTGACAGGCTTCTTGTCTTTTGAGGAGCTGGAGGCTTTTGTCCTCTGTATTTCTGTTGACTTTTTCTTTGGTGATTTTGGTTGAGCTTGTGGTTTAGGAGTGTGTTGTTTTTGCTTCGTAGGGGCTGATAGTTGTTTGTGTGTTGAATTAGGTTTTTTAGGTTCGGGAGTAGATTTATTATTGCTTAGTACAGGTTTTTCTGTACCTTTAACAGAGGAGGCTTGTGTTTTGGGGGCAGAAGAGGATGTACTGGGTTTTGTTGCAGGCTGTGTCTGTACGGGGGATTTAGACAATTGAAGTTCTGGCACTATGCTTTTTAACTCATCGGCCATTTCTGGAAATTTTTCGAGAAGTTTTTTGGCCAAGAGTTCACAAGTAGAGCAATGTTGAGACTTTTGCATATGTTGTTGAACTATTCAACAATGTTTGGTCATTTCTGCATTTTTCAACTATCTTCTGTGCTTCAACAAAACTAACATTTTCTTTAAATTTTATAGACAGGATTTCTTTCTCATCCTTCCAGACTGAACAGTCTTTAGAAAAGGTTGAATGAGAGCGCTTGCAATTAAAACAAAGTACAGGGCTGTTACAAGTATTAGGGTCATGGTCTAAGCCCTCAAAAGCACATTTTGGACAGACTGGTGTGCTTTTACTATTACTTTCGTGATGGCCATACCTCTGGCATTTGTAGCAACGCAGAGGGTTCGGCACATACACGTCAACCTTTACTGATTGAAATCCTATTTTAATGGAAGTAGGAAGAATGGGAGTAGAAAATGTTACAATGTAAGTATTTGTTTCCCTACGTACACCATTTCTGAACACGGAGATCCTTTTGACCTCAGACACAGCCTGAGATTTAAGATTACTTTTAATCTCTTCCAGTGAGTCACAGTAGGAGAGCTCCTTACACCTGATGACTCCTTTGTTAGTGTTAAGTGTTTTATGACGGTACACTTTAACATCCAGATTGAAAAACTTTTTATGAGACAAGAGATTTTTGGCCTGCTGTTGAGAAAGACATTCAACAAGCAGAGTCCCATTTTTTTAAATTTTTTGACCGAATTTGGAGTACCCAAAATGGAAGAGATTGTCTTCTCTATTACGAAAGGAGAAAGTTTTGTGATAGGTTTTGAAGAGTCAGCTGCCTCAATAACAATGAAACGAGCAAATGTTGAACTTGTATGGTAAAAAATCTCAGATTCTTAATCAGAATCAGAAAGAACACGCTTGGCTTTTTTTTGTGTTGCCATGTTTGCTTCATATGGTTCATTACCCATGCTCCCCACCCGCCTTGGAGCCCAACAAGGGGACACGATCTGGGGAAACCCAACTCAGATCATGACAAAGATGCATCGGTGATATACTCGAAGTGAAAGGGCTAGACTGGACAAACGCAGGCCCGCAGAATGTCATACCAAGCACAGACTATATTTAGGCATTTACAAGTGTCAATCAAACACCAAGCTTTCACGAGATTGGCCCTTGAGTAAAGGTTAAAGGTTTATCAAACGATGATATTTTGGAATGGACCAAATTGAAAACTTTTGAAGACAACAAATGATCTCTATCCTGCTGAATGAATAAAATATGACTTTCAAGCTGGTAGCAAAACCCCGAATAATGTTATTTCAAACTTATTTTTTAGAGAAAAATATCTCCTTATCGCAGGGGTAAAAGTTGAAAAATCTGAAATTACTGAAAAATGAGCTGGGGGCCTGACCAATCAGATTAGTGTATTGGGAAAGTGGTCACTGGGTGGATAGATTTGAGCAAATGACAGAGAGAAAAGTATAAAACGAAACATTGAGGATGTCACAGCCACACAGAAGCGGTACAATCTTCGGTCTTATTGTCTGAAAGAGACGGATAATTATTTTACAGGGAACCTCATCATCAGCATCGGGAAAATGCTGGAAACCATCAACACTCTCATCAAAGAGCATTCCGGTAGAAAAAGTGGGAAGGCTGAGTTAGTCTACAAGACAGAACATGAACATGGCCTTGTTATGAAGTTGCAATTTCACTGCAGGACATGTCGATATGAATTGCAGATGATAAAAATGTATGATGAAATACCCAAAACAACGCCGCGGGCATCTATCAATACTAACCTAGTCATGGCTTTGCTACACACACCCATGGGAATTTCGAGGGCTGAATGCTTGTTCAGTCAGTTGGACCTGCCATTTCCACCAACAAATCACTTGCAGAAACTAATTGTAGACGTCAGCTCCAAGGTTACAAAAATTAATAAAACAGATATGGCAGAGAAGTGGGACCTAGTTAAACAGCATAGCATCAACAATAATGCATTGGACCCAAAACAAATAGACGTATCAAAGGATGCAAGGTGGATCCAAACCACCAACTGTAGCTGCTACTCAGGAGAGAAACACAAGAAATGCCAATTTTAGTATAGGGAAGTTTCCACTTGTACCAAAAAAGAGAGACAGACAGCCCAAGCAGCTTTAGCCAGGGACATCAAACTAAGATGTAACGCTATAATAGAAGAAATGGCCAGGAGAGGAAAAGGGGATATAACTCAGATGCTAAGACACTTACCTTCAATCAGGAATGCCACTGTTTATTCTTATTCAGGAAACTACAGTAACTGTCCCACAGACTCTCTGGTCTGCTCCGGGGAAGGTGATGGCAGGTGGTACAAGTCCGACATACTAGGTCCTGCAAAAATAATAGTTTTAAGAATGGATCAAAACGACAAGTCCGTAATGGAGCTCATACTACAAATGAGGCTAAGCGAGGCTGCTGTGTAGTGTGAGTTCACGGACTTTGAAACATAAATGTGAAGCCTTTAACAGAGCCGCAACACCTACCCTCCGCAAAAATATTGGCTACTCAAGGACATTCACCAGGAGGCTATCAGCCCAGATACTACAGTCAAATAACAGAATCGACAGGGCAGTAAAGAAGAAAAAAAAAAAAAAAAAAAAAAAAAAAAAAAACTGAGCGGTTTCTGGCACATCATTGTGCATTTGGGCACCGATACGGTCACAACAGATATCAAGAAGGGCATTAATGAGTAAATCACTAAAAAAAGCCAAGACATGAAAAAGAGGCAAGCTATCCGAGCAAGACTTGGATATGAGCACTGCTTAATGCAGGAAAGGAGCTGTCCAGAACCTAAGTATTTGAAAGGGGTCTTAAACGATAACATTCATACATATGCCCAGAGACAAAAACAAGTTAACTTGTAACCTTGGACACAGTCAAGACAAGCAAGGAAAAAAACTGGAAATAAAAGAGAACGGGGGAGTAACTCTGTCTAGTGGCACAGCAGCGCTACTGATGAGGCTTGAAGCTGGCCGAAATAGAGTCACACAAAAAGACAGAGAGAGAGAGAGAGAGAGAAAGAGAGGAAAAAGAGGGAGAGAGGGGGGAGCTGTATATGATTAAGAACTGCTGCTGCAATGTTTTCTGAGAAAAAAAAAAAAAAAAAAAAACGTAAGAGAGAGATGAGGAAGGGAGAAAAGGAGATTGAGTGAAGGAAGGGAACAGGGCCCTGTATGTAATTTTGGCTCCTTCTGCCACAATTGTTTCAAAAGGGGAGGGGGTAGATGGATACAGGTCTGGGGACAGTTAAGATAGATGGACCAACAATAGAATAAGAAAAGACAGGCAAAGAGCCTTCTAGGTACTAAAATAGTACTTACAGCCTCATAAGTCCAACAAGCAGTCTGGCTCCTTCTGCCGCAATGCATTTTCATGGCTACTGCAGACGACCCTGTAAAAACAACATTTTCTACAATTATTAACAGAATTCTCCTCCAGGTTAATATGGTCTGTATTGACACAGAGCTTGTTATTATAGAGGCGGTTTGCATGAAACTTTGGTCAATATCTAACAATTTCTTACTGACCATAACTGCAATTCTCTGGGCTGTGCAGGTTCAAAACCCAGCCCCGGCAGGATCTCTTAGATCTTTGAATCTGAATTGCCCATATCCCGCCTTATTTGCAATTCCATTTCAAACCAAGCATTTGCCATGTGCATGCAATTCAGATGTATTTTCAATTTGTTCTTGGCATTTTCTAAAAAATGAATCCATTTTAAATTCTAAAAGAAAGAATGAATTTGAATTAGAAATTAAAATGGAATTTAAATCACTTGTCTGAATAGATGTCCAAATATTTGCCAGTTGAAAACTTGCAGATGAAGTATCTACAGACTTTATCCGGTGCAAAGGATTCTGGGACAAAATTGAACATTTAAATTCTACATACCTCTGCTCAACTTTTGATAGAATCCTGTTTCAAGGCTCTAAGCTACTTGTATACCAAATTTCAGCTGGTTATGTCAAAGAATATAGTCACCAGACTGATTCTCCTACTTTCATTCACTTCTCATATAGGTGTCACACCACTGGTTTTTCACTACATTGAAAATAACGTGAAATCGACAATATTTACAGTTCCACAGATCGCTTAATGGCAACATTCTGGCTTCTCCGTCTTTTGCTCTCCAAAGACCATAGTTCTACGAAATAAAAAATATGTCAACTAATTCCAACCAGTACAGGCACACTAAAACTTGCCCTCTGAGGAACACCAGTACACGGCCATGACCCAACCTTTTGTTCTTCCAGTGATACAAAATAGTCCTGTCAAAATACAATATAGATGCACCTTAGAAGTGGTCCCTCAATGCCCAAATTTGAAGCAAATGTAAAATTATATACCTCCAAGCCATTTCGGCTCCATGAAACAGTGCAACAGAAGTGCTACTGCAAAATTTCATATGGGACAACTTTTGAATACAACGACCCCGTAAGCATTCTCACAGTGGTGCGACACCTTATAAACAGTGAAAACCGTCGTTTGTAGGTCGGCGGCCATGTTATGATGCAGGACGATGAACTTCAACTGTTAAATAAGTATCTATTGGCTAACAAATATATTTTTGTCCAATCATAATACATTTTACAAACAGACGATTGAAAATGCTTCCATATATATTCCGAGTATACTCGGACATTACACTTGGCCGATTCCGTACCAGAATCTCTGTTACCAGACATTCGACAACTGTCATAAATGACCGGGGTTAGCCTCGAACAAATGAAATGTAGAGAGGCAATAAACTTTATTGATACGGCAATTTGAAATCTGTTGACTTGCAATATGCTGTATATACGAGATTTGGGGGGGTCACCTTCCCTTCCCCCCAATTTTTTTCCTCGGATTTCAACGATTTGGAAAAATGACCTAGTTGGCCCATGAAAATACTGAATTCCTTCACAATACAGAAAACTTTTAGCCCTGTAATATGGGGCAGTGTAGAACCAAGATCAGAATGCATGTTCTGTGCAGTCAGATCTTGATCTACACTGTCCACAAAAGGTCAGTGAGTCACGCGTAGTAGCTGAAGGTTTAAATGTAGCTTGAATAATGATTTCTGTCTGAGATAGGATAAAAAAGATTGTGGGAAAAGGAGAAAATACTGGTTGCCAGTAATATTCCCTTTTTCCTACAAGGCAAGTCCATGTAGCTCAGTCGGTAGCGTACAGGATTTGAGAACAGGAGGTCGCTGGTTCGATTCCCGGATTGGCCAATTTCTTTCCGAGGACTGACGATAGTCATTGCGACAGGATTCATTCCTCTCTCACTGCTGACCATTGCTTCGACGATGGTTATGAGGGAAAGCAGCCAGCGGCTTGGAAAGAATATTGTGTGGAGTACTGGTAAAGGAAACTCCAGGAAAGCATGGCTCGGTGCATTGGCCGCCGCAATATAACTGAAATAATGTTGAAAACGGCTTTAAACAACATGCAATCAACATACAATCCATCCATACACGCCAGAATTTACCGACATTGGGCGAGAATTTAAGAAAACAGGGTGACAAAAGAATCAATCATTTTTCCTACGATGTTTTCATCAGCTATCTCTCCAAGGATTGTGCGGTAAAGATTTAAATTGAACATCTGCAACAAAATTTGAGACATAATATCTTCATATAATCTTGATATCCAGTTGTAGACACCGTAATAGGACAGCACTATCTAGTCATAGGGGTACAATCTGCAAAGATTGCTCACTCACAGTAACCACAATTCAATACATGTACTCCTAATTCTGATTTCCTTTTATTTCCTTTGGTGGAGCTCTTCAAATTAAAAGCATGTTTAAACCTATAATCAGGACCCTGTGTAAACAAAACCTACAATCAGGACCCTGTGTAAACAAAACCTAGTAAATCTAGCACTACCGAAGGCAGTGATCTGTACTAATGTAGGCACATTTCTTTGCAATGCTGTACATGTATTCTGTATTTAACCCTTTACCACACAATAATGTATCTTATAAGTATATCAAGGCTTTCATGTCTCATTTCTTTTCTGGTTATAGGTGAGTTAACGATGTTACAGGCGTTGTTTAGGATGGGATAAAATCATCCTGTCTCTCTAGAATTGCTCATTTTCATAACAGATACATATAACAGTGCTCTAAGAGAGATAACTCTACTGGACTTGTGACAAATATTTGACAGGTTGCTGTATACCTTTCGAAAAATACCTATTCAATGCATGTGTAGCACAGTGTTTTCTCAAGCCCACGTCCTTGCGGTATTTAGCACACCAAAAATCGTAAATGGTGCTATTCAGCTCACCTCACTCCAAAAATGATAAAAATTAGTCATATCAAATATGGCTCAAAATATTTATCCTCACATTCCGGTGTCAAATTTACTTGCGTGATGACAGCACAGTGCATCATTAGTAAACATACCGTCCATCAGCCAATCAGGTTCCAATATTCCGATGGTCAAGGTCATGGGAATTCTGGTTGTATATAACATTAACTTTGCAGGTTTTTCTTTTGCACTTTTTCCATGATGGTGAAAATTAAATATAAGCGATAGAAATGCAGAATATATCGTCAAATTCATTTTTTATCATTGCATGATAAGTTGAAAATTATTTACCGCAAAATATTGATTTTCAAGAGAAAATAGATTAAAAAACTGACTGCCGATGACCTTTCGTTAATAAAAAATTCGTACACTGCTCTTTTAATATGCACCATAGCAATGTCATCTGCATGACTTCAGCACATGATGAAACAGGTCTCGGTTTGATTGATCGATTGAATGGTGTTTTACGCTGCTTTCAACATTATTTCGGTCATATCACGGTGACAGCTCACATATTCATGTATTTTCTGGTTTTCACCAGAACTAGAAAGATCTCGGAGTTCTTCGCGTCCAGTCAAAATGACAAGAGAAGAAACTGGACAGCCTAATACAGGCTGTCGACCAAGTCTTCTTCAAAATATAGGAGGAATATAAGAATATTTTTTCAACACATATAGGAGTGTTTTGCTAGTTTTGAGCGAAATATAGGAGTTTTCCAAACGAAAATCATTTCATTCAAAGGCATTTATACTAACAATTCTTACCTTCTTTGCCTTCACTTAATGTTTCTACATTAATCAATGATTAAAATCTACCTTTAAGTAACCATTCACTTCAACAGCATCACAATCCAGGCAGAGAGCTGCTTCATAGCACACCATCATCATCTGAATAGGCACCTGGAATGTATTTTTTATTTTAAATGAGGTTCACACAAATAATAAAAATGGATTAATACATAACAGAATGTTAACAAGAATACAATATGAAATAAATAAGACATGGTATCTTTAGTTAGAAAAGTCTTCATTGAAACTTAAGAGCTAGGAGCAGTATTCACCCATTTAGTCCAGAGCATCTGTCCCTTCTATTTAATAATCACCATATTACTTCTGTTTAATTATCATCAACTAGAATTGAAAAGAAGTAGGATGATTCAGAACATAATCATAAAGCAAGAATCCAATGAAAACTACTGTGTATGAACCTTATTATACATGTATATAATGAGTACAAAGAAACTCAGCAACATTTTTATGTGTTGTTTAAGATGACTTAAGACTACAATGATTCTTAACACAACAAAATCAGTTACTTGAAAAAAAAAATAAAAAGGTAACAATATGAATACAGAAACTGACTAGATATATGACGGAAACATAACATTCTGAAAATTGTAAAATATGTCTACAGACATCAGATCCTTTCACCATGGTTGGTCAGTGGCACACCTGCAAAGCTCAAATGTTGAAGCTGTGTGTATCTTACCTTTTTACCAGACTATATCGAGGGGTTACAGGTAAAAGGGGGTATCTGCATTTTTCAAAACTTTCGGGAAATTGAAAAAACAATTCTGAACTGTTCCAATAAATCAGGTTTTTCATCAATTAAAGTGATATTTGGGAATGTTGTAGAGCATAATTATTTCTTTTGATTGGAAGTCAACACAGTCTGAAAAAGTCAACAGTTTACCCATGAATGGGCACAAAATGTAGATAACCCCTTTTACCAGTCATGATTTGGGTAGCAAATTGTATGGTAGGGGAAGGTATCTAAACATATATTTGGACATAGCACCTTTTACCCCTATTGCAATGATAAAGTGAGTAACATAATTTAATGAAAAGGGCCAAATCTAACACATAGCTACTTTTGCCCCGTTTGTTTAGTAACAATTTGAAAAGCGATATGAAGGGAAAACTTGGACTTTCAACATTTGCTGGTGTTATTTGCAAAGTAAATTCTTTTTTGGAAGAAGAGGTGAATATATCTAGAAATTCAATATAGCACTGTGTTACCTAAGATAGGAATTATAGCACTTGAACTGCAACAATTACATAGAGGATGTACTTCTTTGGAATGCATAATGTGCAGAACCTTAAAGTTTTCTTTTAAGATCTTATCTTATTAAGATGGTATCGGCAGCATTTAGTCAGTTTGTAGACAGTGTAAACTAGACTGTACAGAGCAGACTGTCCTGATCCTTGATCTACACTAATAATTTGTTGTAGACCTTGTCTCATCCCCCACACTGCCATGACAAATTTGGATACATTGCACATGAATGTAACCCAGCACACATATAACAAAACCATACTCAGCAGTATTATGGCCATTGATTCACGCACAATCTTACTTTAACTCTTTACCAAACAACACATTTTAGACTGGTCTAGATCAAAGCATTTGCTTTGAGAGGTCGCCCAAATGACAAAATTAAATTTAGTCCTTGATAAGGTAAAAATCATTGTGGGAAAAGGAGAAACTGCCAGTTATCAGCATCTTCTCCTTTTCCCACAATGTTTTCAACAGCTGTCTTCCTAAAAGTCATTAAAGGCCAGCATTGTGTGGTAATGAGTTAACAGAATGTAATTTCTTCTAGATAATGAACATCAGAATAGGCCTTAAATGAGAATTTTTCATGTTTAGACATAAATATATCTATGTAAAACCAATTGTTGTTTTCCTCTACCAAAGTGTTTGAATAAGAATTGATATTTGAATCAGTTATCACCCAAAACAGCGGAAGAAGAAATAAACATTGTCATAGAACAGGATACATCAGATACAAACTCTCTGTCCTGTGGTATTTGTTTATTTTAACTAGTTACCTTTTCAGATATGCCCTTGTACCATTAAATTTTTAGATTCCTGAAAAAATTTGTAGCGGAAAAGGCATCATATACACAGACAACTCCTTTCGCCATACAATGTAAACTCATTTTGCAGACATTACCGAATGACTTTGGCCATACCTCTACAAGTAATAATATTACATCTGAGATATTTTTACACGTGATAGGTTGACAAATAATATTTGCTTTTATGCAAAAAAGTGAATTTCAGCAAAAAATGCAAATACACTCTTTTACCTGTAACCCTCGATATGTGCTTTTGAAAACAAAACATTACTTTTGATAATACAGTCTTCTAATGTGCTTCAATTCCAGTTTGGAAGAGCACATATCGAGGGGTGAATACGAAACTATTCCATCTGTGTTTCGAACAATTTTACAGGAGAGGGAAAAACGCTTCTCATTTCTGTGAAAAGAATAGTTAAATCATCTTGTTTAGATATGTTGTGTTGAGCTGAGTGCATGAATTCAGCACAACATAATTAAACAAGACGATCTAACAACGCTTTTCACCGAATTGAGTTTTTTTCCCCTCTCCTGTAATATTTTCCAAAATGCAGATGGAATAGTTTCACATTCACCCCTTGATATGGTCCCCTCAGTACATAAGAAAGTCTCTGAAAGATCCTGTTGGCAACTGAATTTATTAAATGAACATTTTGAATTTAGGTAAAACTGAAATGAACATTAACAAATAATTAATATCAGATATTGTACTTGTGTACCAGTCTGTCAGCTTTAATACTGCATTTGGAAGTTATGTTGATGTCATTCCAGAGACTTGCCCTGTATTTCATCACTGGGGAGTACCTGAAAGAAACTCTGAATACAGCAAGACTTTGATTTACCTAAAAGGCCAATATCCTATTGTACTGCTTTGCAAGGTGCCCATACAGGTGATGAAGAGATGGAATGAAGCATAGTCTGATGGCTGGTGATGCTGTGAAAGGACATGATAAGAATTCTCTAACCTGTAAAATAAAGAAGCCAAAAGCAGTATCAAACAAATATTTACAATCTCTACAAATTTCCTGAGAAATATAGGAATATTTTTCAAAAAAATAGAAAAAAAAATATAGGAAATATAGGAGGTCTTTCAAAATATAGGATTTTGAACAAAAATGTAGGAAAATATAGGAATCGGTTGACAGCCTGCTAGTACTAAAACTATGTTTCAGTTTGTCAATTCATCTTCAGTTATATTCTTATAAAACATGTACAAACACCAATTTGACTCTTTTCCACCTGTAAGAACAGGATACTTTTTCATCAGAAGGACTTTAAAAACATTGTGACATAAGGAGAAATTGCTCATTATCAGCGGTTTATGCTACAGTTACAATGAGTTCACCTGTGCAGAACTTTTCCCAACTTTGATTTTCTTTTGAAATCTCCTTGAATTTGTCTCCTGAAGATGATCTCTTGTTAATGAAAAGACAAAGGATTAATAACTATTAACTGTAAAGAGGCATGAAGTCTGTATTTTCTGTCGATATGCCGGTGAGTCCTGTAATCTGCCTGAAAAACATTTGATATCAAAAAATAATCAGAGCCCTCACATTTATTAAAAGACCCCCTTTCTACATATAAAGGGGCCCTTCAGTCCCCCTTTCCTGAAAAACGGGAGAAAAAAAAAAAAACTGTAGCAACCAACAAACTTTGCAAAGAGACCTTTTCATATAAACTGGAGAAAGAAAGACATTGAGCTTTTGGCAGCTTTACCCTTTATCACACAATCCCAACTTTTAACAACCCTGAGGAAGAGGGCCTTTGAAAACATTGTGTGAAAAGGAGAAAATGCTTATATCCAACATTTTCTCTTTTTCCCATGTCTTCTACCCTATCAGGAACAAATTTCGTCAATTAAAGAGACGTTGTCATCTTCAAATGCTTTCAATTTGGACCAGTCTAACATTTTGGTAAAGAGTAAAGGACTTTCTGCTTAAAGAGTCAATAATTATAACCTATCCTCTAACTGGAATTTCATTTTGGTAAAGAGTAAAGGACTTTCTGCTTAAAGAGTCAATAATTATAACCTACCCTCTAACTGGAATTTCAGCAGTCTTTGCTGCAAACATAACTGTTTGGAATCTCTGTAGACTTTCTTCAACTGATTCTTCCTGAAATGATACAATTTGTCAATTTATGCATGTACTCGTATAACTTTGAGGATGCTTTTGAAAACATTGAGAGAAAAGCAGAAAATGTTGTTAACCTTTTCCACTCCCTTCAAGGCCTGTGTAGGTCTATGTTTTAACACATTAAGAATTATCATTCTTGAGATACAGTTACGTGACATAAAGATCCTTATACTTGGCTTTTTAGGTAGGATTGTATCAAACTTGTCACGATAAAATGTTATTAAGCTTTCCAAAGGTTCGCTTAAAACCACTTTTTCAAGACTTGTTTAGAAAGATTTTATTTCGAATGCTAACTCGAGTCAGATCCTACATAACAGTATCTTTACCAAATAGCAAAATCTTAATTGGAAGCATTTGCCAACAACATTTTTAATGTTACCCAAAACATAAAACTTGTCTTTCAAAGGGTAGAAAACATTCTTACCAGCATTTTCTTCTTTTCCCACAATGTTTTCAAAAGGCTTCTTCTCCAGGGTTGTTAAAAGTCTGAATTGTTTGGTAAAGGATTAACAAACAATTTTAATTGGAAGCACAAACACCTAAAAAGGCCTATTTAAACATTTTTTTTTTTTTTTTCGTAAACCTTATTTTAATCTTCACTAGACATAAAAATTATCTGCTGCATGATTTTGATGTGATTTGTCAGTTATATTACCACAGCCAGTGTACCTATCCAAACTTTCCTAGAGTTCCTTTCACCAGTACTTTGCACAATATTCTTCCCAAGTGCAGACTGATTTCCCACATAACCATACAGAAAACAATAATCAGTAGTGAGAGAGGAATGAATCCTATCACAATGACTATCATCATTCCTCAGAATGAAATTGGCTGGGCTGCGGATTAGAACCTGCAAGCCTCTAGTCTCAAGTCCTATACCCTATTGACTATGCTACTGGGACTGGCAATAGCCACAATGGCAAGCCATGTTGTCTTTATATCTTGCAAAAAGTTAACAGCAACCTACAGCAGTCAATCACCTACTTGCTATAACTTTCTGAGGCAGCACTAAATATGGCCACTTCATTTGCACCAACTTCCAGCTGAAATGAAAAATTAATATATGAGCCATGCTCTGACAAAAAGGGGTTTAATGCATCTCCATGATGCATTTAAACAAGCAATTTATCACTTAATTATTGATCCACAAAATTTATGTGTATTTTGTCAAACAGCCCACTGAATCATGCGGTAAAAATGGTCCTGTGACATGCAGAAAATCAACCAATAGCAAAATGTTTCAATCTAGGTCAGTCATTGGGCTGGCCCTGGTCAATACTTTTTGCAGATGCATTAAAGCCCCTTTTCACAAATTCACAGAGCATGGACATTGTATGTAAGTGCAGAGAAAAGCTCTAAATGATTGTAACATTGTGGGAAAAGGATCTGTTGTTTGTTCTATGTTCTATGCGATTGTTCCTTGTCCCACAATGTTTTCTTACCATTCAACAGGATCCTTTCTTTTACCAAACAATCCCAAGTTTTCACAATCCACAGAAAGAGGCCTTGTCTCATTTTCCCACAATGTTTTGTGTCCTTTTACAGACAAATCTCACCATATGAGCCATATCTAATTTGTCGTCTGCAAATGCTTTCAATCTGGACAAGTCTAAAATTCTGTCGTTTGGTAAAGAGTTAATCCTTCACCACACAATTCCATTTTTTAGCAACCCCTGAAAAAGTGGTCTTTTGATGAAAACATTGTTGGAAAGAAGGAAATGCTGGTAACCAGTGTTTTCTACCCATTGCACAATGTTTTAAATTAGTCAGAGAACTTCAACTTATTTGAATCTATTTATTTAACTGTTTTCTACAAATACATTCAATTTGGATGGGTCTCAAACGTTTTGTTTGGAAAAGGATTAAAGTTGAGACAGTTGCTGGTAACCAGCATTTTCGATTTTTTGCACAATCTTTTTTATCCTGTCATAGAACTTGACAGCTTACCGTATTAGCACTTTTTTCTGTGGGTTCCAAATTCTGTGGTTTTTTTTTTTTTTTTTTTTCTTAAAACAGGGGGTCTTGAATTTCTGCTTATTTCTGTGCTTGTTAATTTGGTCATCAGATGGATTTAATTTATACGCTTTGTAATCGGTTTCATCAACTTCTGGTTTGGTTTGCTGTAAATAGTAACTGTGTATTAACCCTTTTCCAAATAACTAATTTCAGACTCTTCTTCAAATTGAGAGCATGTGCAGGCAACAAATCCGAAAGTGGTACAAATGAACTCAGGTTCTTTGACAGGGTAGAAAACATTGTGGGAAAAAGGAGCAAATGCTGGGTACCAACATTTTCTCCTTTTTCCCACAATGTTTTCAGTAGGCCTCTTCCTCAGAGTTGTGAAAACACGGGATTATGTGGTAAAGGGATTATGTGGTAATATTGTCACTGTGGTCATTAGCTTTACCTAAAAAAAGTAGCTTTCTAATACGAGGTAAGTCAAAGTTCAGCCAAAGATGGTTAGATCCAAGATCAGACTGCGCGTTCTGTTTAGTCTGGTGTATATCTACAGCGTTCGCAAACGCTTTAAAAACAGCCATCTTGCCATCGGTTGAGTAAAAAAGAACAACCGAAACATTGTATAGCAAGTCATCTGTCTTACAAGAATCCTGTCGCAAGTACACAAATATTTGCAGTAAAATTTGGATTGAGGGTAATATAATGTACAAATCATTCGAATTGAGAGGGTTGTCAGACCTCCAGATAAGAGAGAGTGTTAGTATTCTACATCAGCTGATAGTGCCTTTCGGCGTTTACTGATGGTTGTCTCTAGAAGACCTGGGTAAGGGGAACGAAGATACAAGAGAAGTGGATAGGTACCAAGATCCCTGAACTGGCCGATTCGAACTCGATCGCATGCCGGCTTTACGCTTTTCACACCTTTCAGTTTCATGTGATTTCAGTGCACCTTAGGGTTCCCATTCACGCACATATGTGCGTGATTTACGCACTGAATTGAGTAATCACGCACAAAAATATGAAGTGAAACGTGCATGCACGCACAGGTTTCAGGACTCCCGTTGTCGATCACTAGTGGCGCCAGTTGGGACAAGTTATCAAGTGTGAAAGTTACTGTTTATCACTGCTAATCAAACTTGGTATCAATCCGCTTTTGAAGTTATATGCTATTATCATTGACAAATCTATGTCAAATCATGCGGAAAAACTACTCCAAAACGTAAGAGGCATGATAAAAAGATCGCTGCAAGAAACGCGAAAACCCATGACACAACAAAATTGGTTTGACATTGTCCGATCAAAGGCATTTCAAACTGTCTATTCAGCTTTATCAATGACTTTGAACAGTAAATTTACATGAATATTTCTATAAAACAATAAGTGAAAGCCAATTAGTGCCTGAAATTGACAGTGAAATGGAATATTCTACCGACCGTCAGGCTGCAAGTTGTCCCTCTGAACCTGGTCCTGTTAGTAAGGAAATTATAACAAGCATCTTCATTTTTTAAATTACCCATATTGTTTTCAAGAGCAGCTGGCTGCAGAGTTAAGACTCATCAAGACAAATTTTCAATACAATAGACCTTTACTGTCCTCCATAGATGCTCTAAAATTGTCAATATTAAGTGCACTCTTAGAATTTCTGTTGCACTCCCAAACTTGTGTTGCAGGGGAGCGCATGCACTCTCAAAAAGAGATGATCTTTTGACAGTACCAACAATAGAGTTTGTGTCTGTCCTCAACTTTCGATACCCATCGGCATGTTGACAGCCACTTCAGGCTGAAAATGGTCATTTCAATGACCCAATGACGCAAAAACGTCGACTGCTTTCAGATCATTTGAATGACCTCCTTCCCCCCCTTAAACGATTTGGCAGACTGACAGACTCGGATTTGTTCCTAAAAAAATTATAAATCGCAATCTCTTGTACACTATTGAAAATGTCAAGTATAAAACCCTGGTTCCCGTTTTTTCGATCTTCGTATCAATGATTATTTGAAATTCAACGGGTAACAGTTTATCGTCGTCATACACGGGTAGGAAACTTTATATTCGGATCCAATGGCTCCGATGAGAAAATGTTGTGTTGGTCTTCCGGTTCCGAAATTGTCGGCACAAAAACAACTGAAAAACAGGTAAGCTTGCCATTCTTTGTGATTATGTATTCTTATGTCTTTGAAAATCCAAAAAAAAGGAGAATGTCATGGATTTCTCAAGTCTTTCGGAAAGCCGTGGAATGTGTACAGTATTGTCTGAATCAGTTGTGCCGTTGGTTTGACCGTAGCCGAAATGACATTACAAGAACCTAGATTCAGTCTGCTATTGCAATTAGATTAGCAAATAAGACAGAGATTTGCTGTCCTAAAAGCGTCAATTAGTATTTTGAACTGTTATAATCGCTGTTGGTGAAAATTTGAAAAGAAATTACGTAAAAATGACAAAAAACAAAGAAAGGCTCCGAGAAAGGCTCGTCAGAATTAACATGAATATATCCGAGTTTGGAGTATGGAAATACCGGAACGGACCTGAACGGACCAGGAAAATGAATTAGTAGACTTTTATAACAAAGGGAAAATCGGAAAGGGACCAAATTCTTATTGGAAACATCAAATATCGGAAATATGAATCATTAGAGCGAACAAGAATTGAAGTGAAAACGTCCGATGTTTGAGTGTGGAAAAACCGGAACGGACCTGAACGGACCAGGAAAAACGAATTTATGGACTTTTAAAACAAAGAGAAAATCGACAACGAACCAAATTCTTATTTGAAATATCAAATATCGGAAATATGAATCATTAGAATAAACAAAAACTGAATTGAAAACGTCCGATGTTTGAGTATGGAAAAACCTGAACGGACCTGAACAGACCCTAAAAGGCCTACTTCCGATCTTCAAAACCCAACAGATAACAATAATCGGACGTAGATCATATCAGAAACATCAAATATCAGACCTGGGAATCGTCAGAATGTACATGAAATAAATTGAATAAATCCGATGTTGGAGGATGGAAAAACCGGAACGGACCTGAATGGACCAGGAAAAACGAATTTGTAGACTTTTATAACAAGGGGAAAATCAGGAACGGACCAAATTCTTATTCGAAACATCAAATGTCAGAAATATAAACCAATAGAATGTACAAGAACTGAAGTGAAAACGTCCGATGTTTGAGTATGGAAAAACCGGAACGGACCCGAGCGGACCAGGAAAAACGAATTTGTGGACTTTTAAAGCAAAGGAAAAATCGGGGAACGGACCGAATTCTTATTTGAAACATGAAATACCGGAAATATGAATCATTAGAATGAACAAGAACTGAAGTTAAAACGTCCGATGTTTGAGTATGGAAAAACCGGAACGGACCTGAACAGACCCTGAAAGGCCTACTTGTGGACCTCAAAACTCAACAGAAAGCGGGAAATGGACGTAGACCATCAGACGTATTTGATATCAGAAACATCAAATATCGGACCTGGGAATCGTCAGAATGTACATGAAATAAATTGAATAAATCCGATGTTGGAGTATGGAAAAACCGGAACGGACCTGAATGGACCAGGAAAAACGAATTTGTAGACTTTTATAACAAGGGGAAAATCAGGAACGGACCAAATTCTTATTCGAAACATCAAATGTCAGAAATATAAACCAATAGAATGTACAAGAACTGAAGTGAAAACGTCCGATGTTTGAGTATGGAAAAACCGGAACGGACCCGAGCGGACCAGGAAAAACGAATTTGTGGACTTTTAAAGCAAAGGAAAAATCGGGGAACGGACCGAATTCTTATTTGAAACATGAAATACCGGAAATATGAATCATTAGAATGAACAAGAACTGAAGTTAAAACGTCCGATGTTTGAGTATGGAAAAACCGGAACGGACCTGAACAGACCCTGAAAGGCCTACTTGTGGACCTCAAAACTCAACAGAAAGCGGGAAATGGACGTAGACCATCAGACGTATTTGATATCAGAAACATCAAATATCGGACCTGGGAATCGTCAGAATGTACATGAAATAAATTGAATAAATCCGATGTTGGAGTATGGAAATACCGGAACGGACTTGAACGGACCAGGAAAAAACGAATTTGTAGACTTTTTTAACAAAGGGAAAATCGGGAACAGACCAAATCCTTATTTAAAACATCACATATCGCAATTTTAAATCATTAGAATTAAGAAGAACTGAATTGAATAGATCAGATATTGGGGCATGGAAATACCGGAACGGACCTGAACGGAGCCCAAAAAGCGAACCTGTGGACTTTAAAAACAAAGGGATCATGGGGAAGGGACCAAAATCTTATCAGAAACATCAGTATCGGACATATGACTCATAAAAATGAACCATAACTGAAGTGAAAAGATCAGATATCGAGGCATGGAAAAACCAGAACGGACCTGAACAGACCCTCAAAGGCCTACTTGGGACTTTAAAACCATCGAGAAAGCTGGGAACAGACCTAAACCGCACCAGGAACATTAAATATCGGACGTAGGGATTGTCAAAATGAACATGCCCTAAATTGAAAAGATCCGATACTGGAGTATGGAAATACCGGAACGGACCTGAGCGGCAAAGGCTAACCTATGGACTTTAAACAAAGGGAACATCGGGAAGGACGTAAACCATATCAGAAAAATCAAATATCGGAAATATGAATCACAAGGATGAACTAAATCTGAATTGAAAAGATCAGATATTGAGGCATGGAAAAACCGGAACGAACCTGATTGGACCCTAAAAGGTCTATTTGTGAACTTAAAAACGAAGGATAAAACCTAGAACGGACCTAAACCGTATCGGAAACATCAAATATCGGACGTAGGAATCGTCGGATTCAACATGAACTGAACTGAATAGATCCGATATTGAAGTATGGAACTACCAGAACGGACCTGAACGGATCTCAAGAAGCGAACCTATGGACTTTAAAAACAAAGGGAACATCGAGAAGGGACCAAAATCTTATCAGAAACATCACATATCTGAAATATAAAGCATTAGGATGAACCATTACTGAAGTAAAAAGATCAGATATCGAGGCATGGAAAAACCGGAACGGACCTGAACAGACCCTCAATGGCCTACTTGGGACTTTAAAACCAACGAGAAAACCGGGAATGGACCTAAACCGCATCAGGAAGATCAAATATGGGACGTAGGATCGTCAGAATGAGCATAAACTAAATTGAAAAGATCCGATATTGAAGTATGGAAATACCGGAACGGACCTGAACGGACCTCGAAAAGCCTTCCTTTGGTCTTTCAAAACAAGAGAAAAACCGGGAACGGACCTAAACTATATCAGAAACATCAAATACTTGACGTACGAAACATCAGATTGAACATGACCTGAATTGGAAATATTTTAAATTGAAGTATGGTAAAACCTGAATGGACCATAAAAAGCATTTATAGTGGTGATAGCGATAGGAGTGACTGGAATCATTAATGCTGCCATGCCAGTTTTGATGAGTGCAATCTTCGAGTCTAGAATATCGTTGAAAAGTTTATCATGTTTCCAGTTTATGGACATGTTTAGACAGTTTCGAAACCATAGCCTCTACTTGTATAAAAATAATGTTGAATTGTGTAGCTCAGGTTCTGCTACCTGAATCGTGTAAAGTTCTTAAAGTAAAGTAGCAATTTAGGAATATCTATGGTTTGATTCTGTAGTAATTTACACCAACATTTAACCCTTTACCAGACGATAAAGTTTAGCCTTGTCAAAACTGAAAGCATTTGCAGACGACAATTTCAATGTAGCTGAAATGGTGCATTTTTTCTTTGATAGGATAGAAAACGTTGTGGGAAAAAGAGAAAATGCTGGTTACCAGCAACCCTAACCCACAATGTTTTCAAAGGGCTTCTTTCCCACGGTCGTTAAAAGGCTGCATTGTGCGGTAAAGGGTTAAATTGATAAATGGTCATCAATGAGAAGTAGATACCGACCACTTTAGCACAGTGCTTCAATATTGTCCGTTGAGTTATTTCAAAAATGGTAATTTTCATAAAATGTGAATATATACAGTCGACCCCCTGTCGAAATCATATGATACAAAAAATATCATCGATATTACCAATTGAAGATAGTGTACAAATTAATTAAAACACCGCAATATGACCAATTTCGACAACTTCTGGAGACAATATCATTATATTCAGTTGAATACAAACACGTTTACTCCTCCGCTGTTTAGCTCGTGTTTACTAACCTTGTTATTATGATGTACATTTTCGTGGAAAGAGTCAGAAATTTCGTTAGACCTACAAGTCCAAGATTTGCAAGGAGAAACACTATAAAATTTTAAAGATAATATATATCAAAGAAAAAATAATTATATATTGACTTCAGCCTTTTTTCTACCACGAAATAAATTTAGCTGAACCATAAGAGCATCGGCCTAAATCCCTTGATATATGTGTATGACGATTCAATATCACAATCATGAGAATGGCTCCGTTTGGTGATTGGTCCGCCCTTTCGAGAAACAACAAATCAGCACTAGATGCACAATTTTGATTGTCAGTTTCAAGAGTTATTTGCATAAAGAAAGAGTGTTGCTTACTCTGTCTTTGGCCAATGGGTGAGAAGAATAAGATATTTTGTCCATTTACGTTCCGGATTCAAGAAAGAGTATTCTCCGTTGATGAAGAGTGGGTGGAGCTTACTCTGTCTACAGCCAATGAACAAGAACTGTGACGTCGTCCTTCAGATATAGTCCGAAGGGAAAGCACGTGCATTTGTGTTGAAAGCCTATATGCGTTTACATATTTGTACCATTGACTAGCTATTGTCGGCAATTCTATAAACATTATTAATATTATAAATTTGTCAGACTGAATAGTATAATAGATATCCCTTTATATTTCCTTCATTATCACTTTTCCAGTTTCGCGCCTGCGTGACTTGCTTCTGTCCGAATAATATATGAACACAGAATAGTTCTAATAGTTTCTCTTTCTTACAATTAGATGCTTAAGCGTCAAGCGGTATTTTCTCTTTATAATTTTCTCTAGGATATGGATTGTTTACAACCAACACATTTATGTAAGTTCTGCAAGCTGAATAACTTTTGGGTTGAGTAAAGTCTGTCAGCTGGATAGCACATGGCCATGTTTTGTATTCGTAGAAACTGAGCGCGTTAACATTTGAGCCATGATCTGGCAAAAGGTGGATTTAATGCATCTCCGTGATGCACTACGCATGTTATCACATAATTATGGACTCATGAAATCAATTTTGTCTAACAACCAGTTGAATCATACGGTAGAACGGTCCTTGGACATGCAGAAAATTTACCAAAATTATGTACATATCGACCTAGGTCAGCTGCGAGGATGACATGGGTCGATACTTTTCGCAGACGCATTAAGCCCTCTTTTCACAGAGAATGGCTCATTTGTATTTGACTCGGAATTTTAATTTTGGTGATAATGATCAATTAATAACCAAATAATTAAAGAAAATTTAAGATTATATTAAAGGCCCATTTGAGGCCAAAAGTAAACAACAGGTGTTCAAAACACATTTAAATTATACCATACTATTTAAAAGTATGGAAATTATTGTGAAGATGACAATCTGTTGGGCTATTTGTACGATCGGTCCCAGTGTTTGTCGCTGGCGGGAAAAAAAATTAAGATAAGTAAAATGTTGCCAAGTAGCTAAACCATTTGTTTACGTATTACCTGGTTTTAAAAATTCATTTTTCTGCCAGCGTCGTAAACTTTAATATTGACGTGAAACTTGATCAGAATCTTTGTCTTGATAACATCGCGGATGACTTCAAAAACGGGTCAGATTGGATAAGAAAAAAAAAAGGTCACCAGGTCAAATTATATGAAAAACCTAGCACGCATTTTCAGTCCAATATTCATGAAGGTTGGTCAGTATTTTTGTTTTGATAACATCTTGGGCGCGTTTGAAAATGGGTCACATAGTAGGTCACCAGATCAAATCTTCGAAAGACCTTGTGTACACTTTAGAGGGAAAAAATCAGTCCATTCTTCTTGAAAGTTGGTTGAAATGTTTGTCTTGGTGTTATTCAGACCAGTTCCAAATTTTGTTGCATAGGGTCCAATAGTAGGTTACTGGGATAAAGTCAATTCATGTTCATTCTAATGTTTCCAACGTCCGATATTTAATATTTCTGATAAGGTTTAGGACCGTTACCGGTTTTCCCATTGTTTTTCAAGTCCGTAAGCATGCTTTTTAGGGTCCGTACAAGTCCGTTCTGGTATTTCCATACCCCAATATCGGATCTATTCAATTCAGCTGTTCTACATTCTAATGTTTCCAACGTCCGATATTTAATATTTCTGATAAGGTCTAGGTCTATTTCTGGGTTTCCCATTGTTTTTCAAGTCGATAGGCAGGCTTTTTAGGGTCCGTTCAGGTCCATTCCGGTATTTCCATACCCCGATATCGAATCTTTGCAATTCAGTTCTTGTTCATTCTAATCTTTCCAATGTCCGATATTTAATATTTCTGATAAGGTTTAGGTCCGTTCCTGGTTCTCCCATTTATTTCAAGTCCATAGGCAGGCTTTTTAGGGTCTGTCCAAGTCCGTTCTCGTATTTCCATACCCTAATGTCGGATCTTTTCAATTCAGTTCTTGTTCATTTTAATGTTTTCAGCGTCGATATTGAATGTTCCTGATAAGGTTTGGGTCTGTTCTTGGTTTTCCCATTGTTTTTCAAGTCCGTAAGCATGCTTTTTAGGGTCCATTCAAGTCCGTTCCGGTATTTCCATACCCCAATATCGCAACTTTTCAATTCAGATGTTCTTCATTCTAATCTTTTCAACGTCTGATATTTAATATTTCTGATAGTGGTTGGGTCTGTTTCTGGTTTTCCCATTGTTTTCAAGTCTATAGGCGTGCTTTTTAGGGTACGTTCAGGTCCATCCCGGTATTTCCATACCCCGATATTGGATCTTTTCAATTCACTTCTTGTCCATTCTAATGTTGCCCCCAGCTGGGCGGAGGGATAGAAATTGTCCAGCTGCCGTCCTGCCGTAGTGGTAAGACCCCACCAAATGGACCCGCCTGTTTGCCGTGGGTGGAGACTCGTAAGCAGGAAAAGAGGGTCCTGGTAGTTGAGGGGAGCCCAGGGATCTCCAGCTCTCCAACACACTGCTTTGGCCTCGGCTTCTGTGTAAACGAGAGCCTAGATGGGCCCGGTCTAGTGCAATCGGCTGGTCGTTTTAGGATTGGGCGTATTTTATTTATAAATGTATTGTGTTGGGGGAGCTGTACGGGGGGAGTACATCTGTATCCTGGGTATAGATGCCTCTTTTCTGCATGCGTCCGGTAACACACCTTGAACCAAATATTTTTTTATTCTAAGGCAGACTTGGAATATTTGATACTTTCCATCTTTTACTTACATAACTAAATTTGGTCTCCATTCTGGGAGGAATAGTCTAATGCGTTTAACCCATTTTTAACGTTTGCTTTAAAACTGCCCTTTCTACCTTTCCTTGTAGTATGTACTTTTAAAGTCCTGGTCTTATATAGGCTTATGGGCTAATTGGGTGTTATGAATTTTTCGTTGAGACTTTGACTGCCATGGCAAATCCCTGATCTGGGGGACTACCCATGTTCTTTTCCTTGTCGCTCCGACTTATTCAGGGCATCTGAGTATACCATCTGTGTAACCCTGGTATGGGGAGCTGGATACCCGCTCCGCTGGCCATATCCCCTCGTTGGACTCCGCGGTGGGTGGGGTCATGGGTGATGAACACACTACCCATAATCATGGATTCCCAAACTAAAAAAAGAACACGCGCTCAACTGGACTCTGACTCGGAAAATGAAACTGGAAACACCAATCTCTACCCTCGATTTTTAATCATTGAATCGACCGATCCTAGCAGACCTCTGTCAAAACTATCTCCTTTCGTTATTGAGAAATGTATTTCGTCCATTGCAACATCGCCGAAATCCTGTCAAAAGTTGAAATCTGGTGCTCTTCTCGTCGAAATGACTAACAAAGTACACGTTGAATCACTTCTGAAGCTAAAACAATTCTTCTCCATTCCATCTCAATGTAAGCCACACGCCTCCTTAAACACATCACGGGGTATTATTAGATGCCCCGACCTTGCTGGAGTGTCCACTGAAGATATCATTGAGGGACTAGCAGATCAAAATGTCACTAATGCTCGTAGAATCACCGTTTTTAGAGATGGCGTCAAACGTGAAACCAACACGATTATACTTACATTTCAAACGGCAATTATTCCAAAATTTTTGAAGGTTGGCTATCTGAAAGTACCTGTAGACTTGTACATTCCTAACCCATTGCACTGTTACTCATGTTTTAAATTTGGACATCATGAAAGCAGGTGTAGTTCTGGTGCTGACAACAAATTATGTCGGCGCTGTGGTGAGCTTTTAAGTACTCATCCAAGTCCTTGTGCTAACGATTGCCAGAAGAAATGCAAATGCATAAGTTGTGGTGGTGAACACATGGCAACTTCAAGGTCATGTCCCGTCTGGCAGCGGGAGAAGAAGATTGTCACTGTTAAATACAGAGAAGGTCTTTCTTTTCAGGATGCCAAAAGGGTAATAAGTAGCAGAGTTGTACTACCAGGCGCATATGCCATGGCTACAAAGGGTAAACCGATAAAAGTACCAGAGTCAAAAGATGCCCAGACACAAACAGAATTCGCAGTTCAAACAGAAAGAAGCACGCCTTCCCCAAAATCAAATGCAGATAAGACTTCTGTAAAACCAGTTCAGCCTTCAGTAGCGAGCCAAAAAAGTCCGTTGAAAAATAATAGAACAAAAAACAAAAAGGATACAATAAAAGAGTCGGACCGAGTTCCCAAAGGATCCGACAACCCAATACATTTACACAATCGCTTCCAGTTAAGTGATGAACAGGAGGAGGTTGATGTGGATGATCCCGTTGCGGAATCAAGTAAGCAAGGTAAAATTATTAGAATACCTTTACAAAAATGAATACTTCCATGCTTCAATTTCTGTGTTCTGTCATACTCATCTGTACTTTACCAATAAGTAATGCAATAGTGCAATGGAATTGTCGTGGCTTAAATGCTAACATTGAGGAGTTGTCCCTGTTAGTCAATGAACACAAACCAGTAGCATTATGCTTACAGGAAACTTTTCGTAAAGAAACTGATGTTTTTACATTCAAACATCATTCAAGTTATCGCACAGCCTCATCCGTTTGTCACCGTGCCAGTGGCGGAGTTGCCATTCTTGTAAACAACCTCATACCTCACGAGTCTGTAGATATTCATACTTCATTACAAGCTACTGCAGTAAAATTATCTTTAAATAAAACTATTACAATTTGTTCTGTCTACTTACCGCCGAGTGTGCCACTTGATACTGACCAGCTCGGCGAGCTTGTCTCTCAGCTTCCACAACCTTTTTTGTTGGTTGGTGATTTCAATTCCCGCAATACTTTGTGGGGGTGTGCAGACACTGATCGGAAGGGTCGACAGTTGGAAGAGTTCATTTTTGAACATGATTTGTGCATTTTAAATGACAAATCGAATACTTACTTGCATCCCGCTACTGGCACTTATTCACCTTTAGATCTTACTATTTGCAGTCCTGACTTATTTCTTGATTTTACGTGGAAAGTTTGTAATGACCTTCATGGTAGCGATCATTTTCCAATCACTATCACTGAAACTGGACCGTCTGTGCAGGAACGTCCAAGGCGATGGAAACTTCACAAAGCCAACTGGAACTTGTTTCAGACCCGCTGTGAACAATCCATTCTGCCAAAAGCTTTTTTAGATTGCGATGATCCTACCGAACTTTTTACCTCTTTGATTTATCAGGCTGCTAAAGAGGCAATTCCTCAAACTTCGACAAATCCAAAGCACCCAAACAAACCTTGGTTTGATGAAAAATGTGAAATGGCTATCAAAGATCGGAAGTCGGCTCTCAGGGCTTTTAATTTGAGACCGACAAACGAAAACCATGTTAAGTTCAAAATTGCAAGAGCTAAGGCTCGCAGAACTATTAAACAAAGTAAAAGGTCCTCTTGGCGACGGTATGTATCTCGTTTAAATTCGAGATCCACCGTCAAAAAGACTTGGGATATGATAAGGAAAATTCAAGGTAAACAGACTGCACTGCGTGTTGGTCATCTGAACACTCCAGACGGTAATGTTACTTCAAAAGAAGACATTGCAAATACATTAGCCGACTCCTTCGCCAAAAAGTCTTCCTCATCAAATTATTCTCCTTTATTTAAAAAATTTAAACAACAGAAGGAAAAAGGCAAACTTAATTTTAAATCCACAAATGAAGAGGCTTACAATAAACTTTTTACTTTAAAAGAAATAAAAGCAGCTCTGAAAAAGTGCCATGACACCGCTGCGGGTTCAGATGATGTACATTATCAACTCTTAAAGCATTTACCTTATCACTCCTTATCTTGTTTACTTGCTGTTTGTAACAAGGTTTGGGAGACTGGAAATCTCCCGAGGTCTTGGAAAGAGGCAATCGTCATTCCCATTCCGAAGCCTGGCAAGGATTCTACTAATCCAGGCAATTACAGACCCATAGCCTTAACTAGCTGCATCTGCAAAATCATGGAAAGATTGGTTAATAACAGACTTGTTTGGTTCCTTGAAAAGAACAAACTGATAACACCTTTTCAATCTGGCTTCCGTAAACATAGGGGCACAATCGATCATCTTATTCGTTTTGAAACTTTTGTCCGGGAAGCTTTTATTAAAAAAGAACATGTTGTTTCCGTTTTCTTTGAGCTAGAAAGTGCGTATGACACTACGTGGAAGTATGGAATTATGAGCGACCTCTATCACTTTGGCATAAGAGGTCGCCTTGTTCACTTTATTTCTGCATTTTTAAATGATCGTCAGTTTAGGGTTCGTGTTGGTGATACTTACTCTACTCCTCACGAACAAGAGATGGGGGTCCCCCAAGGCTGCATCCTTTCCGTGACACTTTTCAGTGTCAAGATTAATAACATCATCAAGGCTGTTTGTCCTGGAGTGGAATGTTTTCTGTACGTTGATGATTTTTGTATTTCCTATAGATCGAAACATATGCATACAATAGAACGTAAATTGCAACAAGTTCTTAATAATCTTCAAAAATGGTCTGAAGAAAATGGCTTTACATTTTCTAAAAGCAAGACCAAATGTATGCATTTTTGTCAACGTAGAAAACATCACCTTGACCCCGAATTAACATTAGACGGCACTCGCCTTGAAGTTGTGCCATATTTCAAATTTCTTGGTTTGTTGTTTGATCAGAAACTGACTTTCATTCCACACATAAATTATTTAAAGGACAAATGTCAAAAAGCTCTTAATCTTTTACGTGTTGTCTCTAGCATGGACTGGGGAGCCGACAGAAAAGTCTTACTGAGACTATATGGATCGCTTGTCCGCTCGAAGCTTGATTACGGCTACATCGTGTATGGGTCAGCACGGCAAACTTACCTCCATAAATTGGATTCTATCCATAACCAAGGTTTACGCGTAGCACTTGGCGCCTTTAAAACATCCCCTATCAATAGCTTGTATGCAGAGGCAAATGAACCATCTTTAAACTTACGTAGGAAAAAACTTTCCTTGCAATACTACTTAAAATTAAAGTCGAATCCCGACAACCCCACACATAAAGAAGTATTCGAACCACTGTACAAGGATGAATTTCGAAAGAGAGAAAAAATTGTGCCACCTTTCAGTTTGCGCTGTGAAGAGGATATGAGTTACCTTGATTGCAATCTTGGAGATGTAGCGAAACATAAAATCTCTGAAGTTCCTTTATGGACTTCGAAAAGTCCAACTTATATATACAGCCTTGCTTCAGACAAGAAAGCTACAACAGATCCAATGATTTTTAAAAATAAATTCCTCGAAATAAAAGAACAATACTGCCTTCACGAAGAGATATATACAGATGGTTCTAAAGATGGAAGCAAAGTTACTGCAGCTGCCGTGCTCGATGGCGAAATATACCAATTTCGGCTTCCTAATAATTCTTCTATTTTTTCCGCGGAGCTAAAGGCGATCGACCTTGCTCTCAACCATATTCAAGAAGATGCTTACTGGCGCTATATTATCTTCACTGATTCATTATCTGCCATGCAAGCACTTGAGGGTGAGAAAACAGACAACCCATTAATAGTCGGTCTCCTTGAAAAACTGTCCGAAATATGTGAAAAAGCCGATATTGTTTTCTGTTGGCTCCCTAGCCATATTGGTATCAGTGGCGATGAAGAGGCAGATAAAGCTGCCAAGGAGGCATTGTCACTGGATGTTTTACCTTTTAAAGTTCCTTTTAATGATTTTAAACCATTGATAAATGTTTTTATCCGGAACGTATGGCAGCAATCCTGGAATGACCCAGCTAACAAAGATAACAAGTTGTTTACAGTCAAGCCAGCTCTTGGCGAGTGGCTTCCAGGGTTGCGGACAAGTCGCTGTGAAGAAATTATTTTGGCCCGTCTTCGCATTGGTCATACATACATGACACACTCATATCTCCTTAAGGGAGAAGAAGCACCCCAATGTATTCCCTGCAATACACCTCTTACTGTTAAACACATACTTGTAGACTGTATAGACCTTGCACTTACAAGAGACAGGTTTTTTCATGTTGACAGTATGAGCAATTCATTTGATACTGTAAAGTTGGAGTCTATTTTTGACTTTTTGAAAGAGGTAAATCTCTATAAAAAGATATGATTTTAGGTTCTATTGACCATCTGTATTTTTAGACTATATGTCATTAACGTCCTTTGTTCTTTTAGTGTTTACACAGCTAAGATTTTAAAAGTCTTGTAACTTTACAGTTTGATCAATTAAACGTATTGCATTAGTTGTTAGTGCGCCCAATATGACCTTTGATGTCGACGGGCCCTAAAACCTCACTCATTCATTCATTCATTCCATTCTAATGTTTTCAACGTCCGATATTGCATATATCTGATAAGGTTTAGGGCCGTTCCTACTTCTCCCCTTGTTTTTTCTAGTCCATACGCAGGCTTTTTAGGGTCCGTCCCAGTCCGTTCCGGTATTTCCATATCCCCATTATCGGATCTTTTCGATTCAGTTCTTGTCCATTCTAATGTTTCTAACGTCAGATACTTAGTAGTTCTGATAAGGTTTAGGTCCGTTCCCGGTCCTCCCATTGCTTTCACAGTTTTCACGCAGGTCTTTTTGGGTCCTTTTCCTGAAGGTCCGTTCTGGTATTTCCATACTTCAAAATTGGATCTTTTCAATTCAACTGTTCTTCATTCTAATGTTTCCAACGTCCAATATTTAATGTCTCTGATAAGGTTTAGGTCCGTTTCCGGTTTTTTCCCTCTGTTTTGAAAGTCAATACGGTCGCCTTTTTGTGTCCGTTCAGGTCTGTTCCGGTATTTCCATACTCCGATATTGGATCTTCTCAATTCAGTTCGTTTTCATTGTGATGTTTCCTACGTCCGATATTTATTCTTTCTGGCAAGGATTAGGTCTGTTCCCGGTTTCCCCCATTGTTTTTTTAGTCAAACGGAACGCTTTTAGCATCCATTCAGGTCCGTTCCGGTATTTCCATACCATAATACCTGATCTTTCTCATTCAGTCCATGTTCATTCTGATGATTCCTGCGTCCGATATTGGGTATTTCTAATGCGGTTAAGGTCCGTACCCGGTCCTCCCATTGTTTTTACAGTCAATTCGTACGTTTTATTTTGGTCCTTTTCCTGAAGGTCCGTCCGGTATTTCAATACCCCAATATCGAATCTTTTGAATTCAGTTCATATTTATTCTGACGATTCCTACGTCCGATATTTGATGTTTCCAAAAAGGTTTAGCTCCGTGTTATCTCTATGTTTCGAGAGTCCCTAGGTGGGTTTTTCAGGGTCCGTTCAGGTCCGTTCCGGTTTTTCCATACTCAAATATCGGATCTTTTATATTCTGTTCCTAATCCTGATTATGATTTCTAGGGCCGATATGCTATGTTTCTCATCAGGTTTACGTCCGTTCCCGGTTTCTTCATTGTTTTGAAAGGCCATATGCAGGCTTTTCAGTGTCCTCTCAGGTACGTTCCGGTATTTCAATATTCCAATATCGCATCATTTCAATTCACTTCATGTTTATTTTGATGATTCCTACGTCCGATATTTGATGTTTCTGACAAGGTTTAGTCCGTGCCAGAATTCCGTTTTGTTTTGAAAGTCCGTAGGTAGGGTTTCAGGGTCAGTTCAGGTCCGTTCCGGTTTTTCTATACTCGAATACGTGATCTTTTCATTTCAGTTTTGGTTCATTTTGATTATTTCTACGTCTGATACTTGATGTTTCTGATAAGGTTTAGGTCCGGTCCTGGTTTTCTTACTGTTTTGAAATTCCATAAGTTTACTTACCACCGTTCCTCCAGGTCTGTTCCGCCTTTTCCTTGTAGCCTAAGTCCGGGCAAGTCTCTCTTTTCGCTTATACGAGTACGTTCAGACTGATCTCTAGTTCAATATCAAACAAATACAGTATCGCTTCAAGAGTTTACATCATATTCTCAAGTCAAATCCGGTCCGTTTCAGTCCATTCCGGTCCGTTCCGGTCCATTCCGGTATTTCCATGCACCGATTTTATCCATATTAAATAAATATATTGAATGTGACAAAGAAACCTTTCTGTTAAGTATTAAACCCATATTTCATAGTAAATAATCTTCCTTTCGTGGACTCAATCCTCCTTTCTCGAAAGGAAGTTCCTTTCGCTGTTTAGCTATATACCCGTACTAAGTTCAAAGTTCAATACGCCCATAACTTTGGATGACGTCTTCCTGTTACACGAAGATCCGACCTTGTCCGGTCACAAGAGTATTATTTTTTCTTCTAACACTGTAACAAGATGTGGAAGTGATCACGTATTATGGACATAAATCAGTCATCAGATTTGTAACTTTGAAAGGTACTGTAGATATCTTTATTACACTCTGTTGACATGTTTGGTCCTGCATAGATATCAGAACCCGGAAGTAAATTGAATGAAATAAATTTTTTGTCAATAAATTGGATTATTTCAGGTATTAAAAGTCATTGTATTACTTTTGACCCATAGAATACAGCAGAATAATGCTTCGAAAGGTAAACTAGATGTATACCCACATGGGATGTCACTGTCGAAATGGTTGACTCGCCACATGAATGTGTGAGGTGTCACCTTGATATGGCCGAAATAATGTTAAAAAATGGCGGGCGTAAAACGCCATTCAATCAACTAACCAATTGTACCAAGGTTGATTGGAATAAAATGTCCGGCAGCAATTTTTATATCTGGCGGTCTCCCTAATCAGCGTCAGGAAATGTCGGGAAGTGCCAGGAAATGTCAGGAAGCGTCACGAGCCCAAATATTCCACTTTTCATGTTGTTTTTGAAGCAATAATGGAGTATATGACATATTCTATCAAAAAAGCTTTTATTAGTATGTATTTTGATCCAAATATGGGATAAATCCACCAACCGACTTAACGTCACGATAACTGTACGAGCGTCGACAGGTGTGAAGTCAGTAGAGAATTACCGTCACGAAATATGGCGGATAAATGTAGGAACGTCAGAGAATATAACAATTACAACAAATGAGTATTATAATGAACTTCGACATTATAAGTGACAAAAACAGAAACAAGAAATATCAATTAACTTACCTTTCCAAATAATGTAAATTCCATAATCCTAGCGTCACAAGATCCAACCACTGTATTACTGGCTAGTTAGCGGTACGAAAAATTCAGCGTCACGAGAACCAACCTATTACCACTGTATTACAGACTAGTAACATGTATTCAGCGTCACGAGATCTAATAACTATGTTATGGATAAGCGTCAAGATAATACTCAGCATCAGGAGGTTCAATAAGTCTTTTAGAAACATTGAGGGAATAGGATAAATAACTCGCTTTTCACAAACTGTCAGGTCTTCTTTCCCTAAAAAGTTTTCTCTACAATCAGAAAACTGCTATTAATAGAACAAGATTCAGTGCTGTTTTACAACAGATTACAAGGTCACAAGTATGGATGTACAGCCAAGAGAAAATGTATTATGTGTCACGAGATGCAACTAAACATTGTGGGAATATGATAAATAGCTCGTTTATCGAATAATGTTTTTGTTTAAGAGTGTTTTTTTCTTTTTTTTTTTTTTTTTTTTTTTTTTTTCTTGATCAAGTGATAAGATGAATATACTCCTTCTGCTATACACTATACATGTAATGCACACTTGTATGCATTACCAATACCAATTAATGCGAGCGTGCTTGTTCACACCTTTTTTATCAGAAACTGACGCTATTATCAAATAGCTATCAAAACGATTAATTATCTAGATTTATAATAATTAAAGTTCACCTGTGCTTATTGTTCGTGGCAACAAACAGAAAAGATAATTAGGTGTTGAGAACATGTCTAAATTGAAAGTATATACATGTACTGCGTGGAACATTTTGCAAGCATACAGTTGGTAATTCATTTCTCGGTTTGACATCAAGAAATATTCTGTTCTGTGCTCATGAATTCATCATTGCTTTTCAGTTGCAAGTCGTCATATAATTATGGATCCATGAAATCCATTTTGTCTGACCAGCTCAGGTAGCTCATGATCTAGTGTAGGCTCTAGCGTAGGATTCGTAAGTCTCAAGTTTGGGGCCATTTGAGGGTGTGGACTCAATTTCCTCGGCTGACCATCTAAAATTACTATTAGACAGTGAAACTCTCGGATGAGACATAAAAACCGAGGTCCCGTGTGATGGTGCTATACAGCGAGCACGTTAAAGAACCAGGCTTAACTTAAGATGAGTTTCCTCCTGTATCTTACATTATCCCGCGTACAAAAGTAACATCCTTCACGGGGCGTCGCCCATATGGGCAACCAAAGGCGACGATAAAATAACGCAAATTCAATCAATCAATCCAAATGTCTAACAAATGACTTAGTCCTGGGGAAGAATGGTCTTTGTACCTGCAGAAGATTGACCAAAAGCAAACACCCTCGACTCAGGTCAGCTTGCGCAGACTGTGCAGGCTGACCTCGCTCGAATTTCTTTGATGATGCACTAAACCCCGTTATCACAGACCATAGCTTCTATGTATTTTATAATGTTGTGGCCAGATGGTCTAGTAATATGGCTTAAGTGTTGAGTTGTGATTAAAATTCTTGTGGTAGAGCCACTTTTGATTTTTTTGCAGCAAATGCTTTCAATTTCGAAATGTCCATCAGCATATTTTTTTATTGTCATTACATGACTTAATGGTTATTACAGTTTTCTATGGTGTTAAACGTACCTGACTCGTGACCTGGTGGTTGCAGGTTCGATACCCAACTGAGAGAAAGTTCAGTTTCTTTCCGGCGATTTTTCGCCCCTAACGTCTGATGCACGTGAGAAAAGTAGTCAGTGGCTTGGAAAGAAAGACAGGAAACACATGTGTAGGTGTACTGACTGCCGTGATATGACATAAGCTGTTAAAACGGCGTTACACTCCAATACAAACATTTTTTTTTTTTTTTTTTTTTTGTTATATAACGGCCACCAGTGCTCCTATTTGTGCTTCCCTGACTGCCGTGATATGACCTAAGCTGTTAAAATGGCGTTACACTCCAATACAAACAACATTTTTTCAGTTATATAACGGCCACCAGTGCTCCTATTTATGCTTCCCTGGAGTTTCTTTCGCAGGGACTTCTCACAGTTTTCTCCACAAGCCACCGGATGTTTCCATAACATAACCGTCGACGAAATGATGATCAGCAGTGAGAAACGTTTAGACTAATATACAATTAAAAGAAGAATATACTAAAAACGAGCCATTTATCATATTCCCAATGTTTCTATAAAAGTCTTAGAACTACCAGAGTTGGTTGAATCTCATGACGCTGAACTAGCGTTGAATAAAGTGGTTTGATCTCGTGACGCTGAATACGCCTTCATTAGGATCATGGATTGTGCATTATTTGATAAGGTAAGTAAATTCATACTTTATGTTTTTGATCTCTCATTTTCAGTGTGAAAATTCATTATATTAATCATTTTTTTTGCACTTGTTTTATTCCCTCACGCTCCTTCATTTATCCGCCACATTTCGTGACGCTAATTCTCTATGTAGTAATTGACTTCACACCTCTTGACGCTCCTAGTTATCCGCCATATTTCGTGACGCTGAGTCGGCAGGTGGATTTATCCGTTATTTGAGTCAAATACGCTATAGTATACGATATTTTGATAAAACATTTTATGTATTCCATCAATATGACAAAAACAACATGAAAAATGGAATATTTGGGCCTGTGACACTTCCTGACATTTCCTGACGCTGATTAGGGAGACCCTATATCTGGAAGTTGATTGTGTAGCCAGAACTTTAGAAGAAATTATTGAAAGTCATTATAAAATCAGAAAAGACCAAGCTTAGAAACGAGCAAAGGAGACCTTTTCACAAAATTAAAGTAGATATACATATATGAAAGAAAGGAAATAGTACTAGTCAGCTCTTTCACACATGCACCTTGAAGAAATGGCGTGCAGTATGGAAGTTTTTAGACATTATTTAGAGTGCAATTGGGTATTTCCGAACTATCGGCAATTAACAAATGAGATTTTAAGAATTGTGTCATCTCTCCTGGGGACTATAATGAAATCTTATGACGTCAAAAACCTTACGCCATATGTCTGTCTTTGCCCATTTTTAGCCTGGGCTTGGCTTGCCAAGCCCAAGGCTATAATAATCGTAAACATGTACCAAAATTTCAACCCCATCAACATGATCCTAGCAGTTACGAGTAAAAGTGAAAAGTACCGCTTGCAATGTATCTCATTGCACTGAAAGAAACGTCCCTCAAAAATGATAAAAATATTTGGGTTTGAACATCATAGTCAGGTTTAAGTTCACATAGAACTGTGAGAGATGCGCGATGTTAATTTGACAAAGAATTTCAAGCCCTAATGATCTTATTTACAAGTGGAAATTAGTGCGCTGTGACACTGAGGAAACATTGGCAAATCCTTAGATGTAATTTCGGAATTGGCTGAGTAGTGACGAGTGATGTTGCCGAACAATACTCGGAATCTTTTGTCTTTCCTATTTTTTGACACAATGTGCATGGCAAAATGCAGACGATGTACTCTTTCCCCATAACAGCTGAACATTTCAAAAACTCGGTAAGATTTATTTTCGCAAAATTACTGTGCTTCTAGTATCTAAAGGTATAAATATATTTTTGATTGGCCCAATATGTACAATGCGTTATTTCTTCTTCTCAGAGTTGTCCCGATATCCTATGACGTATCGGACCATGACAATTCGACCCATTTTTGGCATTACAAACTCGGCACACAAAATCGAATGTCTAACGTTACACAGTGTATAAAACTTTATAATATGAGCCATGGACAACCAGTTAAGAAGACCTAAATGGCGAGCGTGTTATATCAAAGATCAGACTTCTCATTAAGTGCCATCTGATCTTGATTTTTGATCTCCTCCGCTATTTATCGATGATAAATTGCTTGACCTGAGATTAGCATTAGGTGGTAGGCGTTTTATATCGAAGATCATGTTTATTACTCGGTGCAATCTGATCTTGATCTAAGCTGTCAATACGGGATATTTAACTCTTTGGCTTCTCAGCGCAAGTCGATGCTCTTTTACGGATAGTGTAGATTAAGATCAGACTGCACAGAACGTGCAGTCTGATCTTGGATCTACATTGTCTTACACGTTGAGTTATTTTCTACCAACAACAATTTTGCAAATGCCATGTTACAGCATATATAAGTGGCTTGAAAACTTCATCCATTGTATTGAACAATTTAACCCTTTACCAAACAATCCCAACTTTTAATGACCCCGAGAAAGAAGCCTTTTGAAAACATTGTGGGAAAAGGGGAAAAAAATGCTGGTAACCAGTATTTCCTCCTTTTCTGATAATGTTTTCAACCCTTCACGAAAAAGATTTCAATTTTTCATTCACATTCATTTTGTCGTCTGCAACTGCTTTGAATTTGGACAGGTCTAAAATTTTGTCGTTTGGTAAAGAGTTAAGGGTTAAGTGATAATAGGCACTGAAAGTGTTAGGTTTTTAACACACTGCATACGGATCCATATTTTTACTGCCAGTTGTTACAGACAAATTTGATGTTAATAATTAAAGTTACTGTGTGAAGATGAACCGCTCCTTCCAAAATGATAGGAACATATTTCAAAGCTGATGAATTTTCAAAGGTGTCGGTGTGCAGGGCAATTCAAGACCGTCAATACTAGCACTCATCTGTGTAAATCCACAATTTTACTAAGAATAATGTAAGAAAAATATTTTATCGACCATTTTATATTTATTTATATATATATTTATATAAAATATTTTATCATGCATTTGGTTCGAAGCTAGTTTGTCCAAAATTTATAGCTTGGCCGTGGGCATGTTCATCCCTGGGCTTTTTCACCCAGGCTTGTTTGTCCTACATTATTGCACCCTGCTTTATTAAAATTAATTTCAAGTGGAACATGAATTAAAAAATCAAGTAACATCATATATCTACAATGAGGAAGATTTTTTTTTTCTTTTAATTAATGTCTGTGAATCACTGGTTTTCTTAGAATTTTCACCATCAGCAATGGGGGAACAATCTCAAATTTGTCGCCATCATTGGCTACTTCTAAATACCAGGATTATCAGTCGTCAAAATTCAGAATTAAGGTAATATAAAAGCTCACTGCTTAAGTGAGAGAGGATTGAATTGTGTCATAATGACTAACGTCAATCATCGAAAAGAAATTGGCTGTGCTAAGGATTCAAACCAGTGATCCCTCTGTTCTCACGTCTGGTACGCTAACGACTGTGCTAATGGGGCTCGACTGCAGTAATTGGTTTTAACTTTTTACCAAATGATAAAATTTTAGACTTAACCAAATTGAAAGCCTTTGCAAATGATGGAATGTGTCCCACATAGGGTGGAGAGCATTGTGGGAAAAGGGGAAAATGCTAGTATACATAAAATCAGCAGTATCTTGAATCACTTCGAAAATGCAGAAAATGAATTGAACAAGTTAGGAACAGGCCCCGTGTTCTTAAATTTTAAAGAATAAAAAAGAATAGAGGGCAAATTGCTTGTTTACAAAAAAGAGAGCCATTTTCTTTTTACCCCAAGAAGGGCCATGTTTTGCTCCAAAAATATTGACCATCAGCAAATCATTTTTAGGCACCATGTCTTGGATAAAGTTAAAGTTTAACTGTTTACCAGATGAGAAATTATTGGACTTGTCCAAATTCACAGCAGTTGCAGATAATGGGTTAAAGGTGGTATAACCCTTTACTACACAATCCTGACTTTTAACAACCCTGAGAAATACCACTTTTGAAAGCATTGTGGGAAAAGGAGAAAATGCTAGTAACCAGCATTTTCTCCTTTTCCCACAGTGTTTTCTAACCTTTCTAGAACAAAGTGAAAATTTTCAGTCATATTTATTCTGTCGTCTGCAAATTCTTTTAGTTTGGACTAGTCTAAGATTTTGTCGTTTGGTAAAGAGTTGGTTGCCAGCATTTTCTCCTTTTCCCACATTGTTTTCCCACATTGTTTTCTAAAGTCTTCTCCCTCAAGGTTGTTAAGATTCGGGATTGTGTGGTAAAGGGTTTATGCTTGTTCCTTTCTATTCATAGAATTGACAGCTTGCAGCTGACATTATGGAAGTGTCAGGCAGGAATCAGACAGGGAGTGGCTACACAACAACAGGTGTTCAGTGTGACCCTTGTTCATTACTGAACAAGGATGTACAGGCTGAACATTACTGTGTAGACTGTGTGGAGTTTTTCTGTGATAATTGTTGTTCAGTACATAAAATGTCAAAGTTATCAAGAAATCACAAGTTTTTATCTAGAGATGAAATGCCACCGCAGAAACTGACATCGACACAGGAAAATGTATGTTCTAAACACAGAGGGAAAATATTGGAGTACTATTGTAAGGTTCATAAGAACTTTGTCTGCCCAGTTTGTGTGACTCTGGAACACAAGAATTGTTCAATTGACTATATAGATGATATTGCACAAGACTTTGAGACAAGTCCAGAGTACAGATCTTTAACAGAGAAAATTTCCAGTCTTTTACAGCAGTTAAAAGATATAAAGAAAATTTCCACAAAATACAGTCAAGACCTACAACCAGTGTATACCCAGTTTGTATCGGATGTGAAATCATTTCGTGCAGAAATCAACAACTTTCTAGATTCCATGGAAACAACCATTTTGAAAGAAGCCCAGGATGTGAAGGAGTTTGATATGAAAACTGTCCAATCTGTGTCTACAGCGTGTGATACACTGACCACTGATGTCAGTGAAATTGTCTCTAACTTAGAAAATCATAAACAATACAAACAACAGCGGCAGTTGGTGATCTCTGCAAAGAAAGCTGAAACCCAAATCTGTGAATTTGAAAAGAAAATGGCTGACATATCCAGTCAAAACAAAATAAGAAATTATAAATTTCACAAAAATGAGAAAATGCTGCATTCACTTCAATCTATGTACAATCTTGGTACATTAGTGGATAGAGGGAAGGAGGGAGGAAAAACAGAGATGGAGAGAAAAGAGAAAGAAAACGTAAAGCTTGTCAACAAAGATCCCAAATCTGTCAGAGCCAGTTATATAGGACAAATCAATGTTAAACATCCACAAGATAACCGTGACTGTTGGATTTCAGGCAGTGTAATGATAGATCCTTACAGAATAGCTCTAACAGATCGGTACAACTACAGTGTAAAACTTGTAAATGTTGACAGTAAGAGTATTCTATCTTATCTAAAAGTTTCCACACAACCATGGGATGTTACTTGTACTGATAAAAGTCAGCTTGTCATTACATGTGTCAACAAATTAGTTTTTGTAAATGTTGGACAGACTTTGACTGTATACAAAGATCTTGAAGTTAAAGGATACTGTAGAGGAATAATTTTTAATGATAATCAATTATTTGTGTCATTTGTTGTACCAGAACCTGCGGTTAAATTAATCAGTCTACATGGAGAAATATTGAAAACATTTTCTACAGACCAAAATGGACAACCTCTGTTTAAACGTCCCTTGTATATTTGTCTTAGTAATTCCAAGTCTACACTGTATGTAAGTGACCCAGTTACAAACACTGTGACAAGTGTAGATGTGGAGAGTACAGTTAAAAATGTTTACAGAGACACTAACCTGAAGTGTCCACAAGGTCTGACTGTAGATAGATATGATAATATTCATATAGCTGGGGGTGCCTCACACTACATACACCAGATATCTACACAGTGTAGACCCATACAAATATTACTGGATCAAACACAAGGAATGATAGGTCCACAGTCAGTGACATATTGTGAGACAGAAAACAAACTTTATATCAGCCATGGTGTTGCATCTAAACAAAATATTTTGTCAGTTTATCAACTACAGTAGAAAACAACACAAACTGGTGACCTGCTGAAAGGGTAAGTCTGTTTAACCTTTTACCACACAATCTTGTCTTTTAATGACCCTGAACAGGAAGTAACCTGAAAACATTGTGGAAAAAGGAGAAAATGCTGGTAAATGCCAGCATTTTCCCCTTTACCCAACTTTTTCCGGTCCATTCAATGAAAACTACCTCCATTTGACCAATATTTAACCCTTTACTTAATGACAAAATGTTAGACTATTCTAAATTGAAAGATTTTGCAGACGACAAAATAAAGGTGACTGAAAAATTGAAATTTGTTATAAGAAGGGTAGAAAACATTGTTACAAAAGTAGGAAATGCTGGTTACCAGCATTTTCTCGTTTTCCCGCAAAGTTTTCAAAAGACTTCTTTCTAAATGTTTAAAAGTCGAGATGTTTGGTAAATAGCAGAGGTAGTAGTAGTAGTAGTAGTAGTTATGTTCAATTCTGCAAACAAAGAGAACTTGTATATTATTTTGTACATTCAATGTGTAGATCAAGATCAGGCTGCACAGAACATATACAGTGAAGTCTTAAACGTAAACAGTTGAATATATCTCATGGAAATATTTTGTCTGTTAATCAACTACAGTAGAAAACAACACATGGATAAGTTTATTTTTATCACTATTTGCTGTATAGGTAGCAGGAATGATGAGTTTTATTCTTTGTACTCAGTGCAGCATTATGCCTGTCTATAGACTGTGCAGATCAAGATCAGACCGCACAGAAAGTGGAAACTCATGTTATAGATTTGAATTAACAGATATTGATTGAAAAATAATTTTGTAAAATCAACCTTGAGTGTGGAATTCAGTATCTATATATACATGTAGATAGGTCTCTTCTATTTCAGTGCAAATGTCCGTTACTCTGTTTAGCATTCTGGTGGTTATCCGATTTTAACACATTGAAGATTTCACTGAGCAGGCCACTTTTGTGAACACTGCGGTTAAAAGAGAAATTTATTCTTTTTTAATCATTTTTTTTATTTCTCAGGTTGTCAATTGTAAGTTTTTACCAAAAAGTCCTGAGTTTTAATGACACTGTGAAAGAGAACTTTTGAAAACATTGTGGGAAAAGGAGAAAATGATGGTTACCAGCACATTTCAGCTCACCTGAGCACAAAGTGCTCATGATGGGTTTTTGTGATCATGCCATGTCTGGCATCCGTCGTCACCCTTTATCTTGTGTAAGCTCTAGCCACATTTTCAGTCCAATACTCTTGAAACTTGCTCAGAATGTTTGTCTTGATGATATCTAGGAAGGGTTCAAAAGTGGGTCATGTAGTCACAAACTAGGTCACTAGGTGAAATTTTAGAAAAAAAAAATGTGTGCACTTTAGAGGTAGGGACTGCCCTTGCTCCAAAAAATAGGGACGAGTGACTTCTCCTTCCGGCTGAAATAGGGAGAATTTTGCTAAGTTTGGGAGAAGTGCAAAACCATTGCAAGTGCAAGTGCACTTACAATAGTTTTACACTTGCCCCTCAGACTTGTTTAGCTTTTTAACAACAAAATTTGACACTTGTCCAAAATGAAAGCAATGAAAAAATATCGTTCAAACAAGGAAATTTATCTCAGAAAGGGTAGGGAATATTGTTGAAAAAGGAGAAAATTCTTGTAATCAAAATTTCTCCCTTTCCCACAATATTTATTAAAACTTTTCGTGGATAAAGCATATGCATGCGGCCATGAACGCGCCGATGAACCACAGACGACATGCTGAATGTAAGCATTCAGTGATTTTGGTAACTTTTCAAGCTTAAAATGTAACAGTCTGAAATATTTTTGGGATGCTATTTCAAAAATTACGGGGAAGTTAACCAGTCCCGGTTTTACACAATAAAAACCTCCCTTATTATTTTTCACATGCCAAATAAAAGTGTCTACTGACACGGCACATATTTTTCTGAGTTTACAGACATTACACAGTTGGTGTGTACAAGTGCCAAATTGCTACTTCAGTTGACATACTGTGACTTATTAATTACTAGTATCGGGTTAAAAACAAGTGTCGTTGGAAGACAACGCAGATGTATTGCCATGCTTCACGTAGGTCCAATTATAGTTACAATTATTGCCCGGGGTGTTGTCGACAGATATGATAAGATGCACCTATGCAAGAAAATCAGGGCGACTTTAACTTCGATTTTCTAGACAGAAAGGGCGAAGTGAAAAATACTACAGCGGAGTTATCGCCCTTGTTGCCCTTGGGGTAGTCCCTGTAGAGGCCACATTTTAGGTCCGATACTCATGAAAGTTGGTCAAAATGTTTGTTTTGATGATATCTTGGACAAGTTTGAAAAATGTCACCTCGGGTCAAAAACTAGATCACTCTGTCAAATCTTAAAAAAAACCGTGTGTGCACCCTAGAGGCCACGTTTTCATCCTGATACTAATGAAATTTGGTTGAAATGTTTCGCTGGAGGAAATCTTGAAGAACTTCAAAATTCACTTAGGTTCAAAAAGTTGGTCACTGTGCTAAATCTTAGAAAAACGCTGTGTGCACTCAAAAGGCCATATTTTCCATGTGATATTCATGAAACTAGGTCAGAATGTTTCTCCGGATGAAGTCTCGGACAAGTTTGAATTTGGGTCATGTTTGTTCAAAGCCAAATCTTTGAAAACACTTGTGTGCACTGTAGAGGCCACATTTTCATTCAGATCCTCATGAAACTTGGTCAGAATGTTTGTCTCTATAAGATCTCGGATAAGTTCAAAATACGGTCACGTCGGGTTTAAAGGTAGGTCACTGAGCCAAATCTTAGAATAACATTGTGTGCATTCTAGTGGCCACATTTTTAGCCTGATCAACATGAAACTTGCTCAGAAAGTTTGCCTGGATAATAACTCTGACAAGTTTGAAATTGGTTCACGTCAGGTCAAAAAGTAGGTCACTGGGCCAAATCTTAGAAAATCTTGTCTGCACTATAGAGGCCACAAATTATCCTGATACTCCTGAAACTTGGTCTGAATGTTTGTCTTGATGATATATCGGACAACTTTAAAATTTGGTCATGTCAGGATGCCAAATCGTAGACAAACCTAACCCTAAAAGCCACATTAAATGTTCTAGTCTGATAGTCATGAAACTTAGTCAGGATGTTTCTCTGGGTGGTATTTCGGACAAGTTTGATATTGAGTTACGTCTGATCAAAAACTAGGACACGGGAGCAAATCTTAAGAAAAAACAAGTGAACTGTAATGGCCGTATTTTCAGCCAGATTCAAAATTCTAAAGTAGGTCAAGTAGTTCAAAAGGTAGATCAGTTACACCCATGTATTTTACATCATAAAGGCCATGATCTTTTTAGCTTTATCAAACCTAGATGACATGACTCAGGTGAGTGTTTTACGTCTAATGGCCCTCTTGTACACAGAGATCAGAGCACCATAAAATCCGCTTCATAATTTTAATTGCCTGTGTAGCCTGTTTGGATCAAGATCAGACTGCTCAAAAAGTCTTTGATCTTTACTGTCTACTTTGCTGGGTCTTTCAAGACAAAGGCAATATTAAAATCTCTAGATCTAAGCTGTTAAGAAAAGACAAGAGGGAGGGGGGGTGTCCTATTGACCCATATCCACACAATCATGAGTTTAAATGAACCTGTAAAAGAAGGCTTTTGAAAACGTTATGGGAAAAGGAGAAAATGCTGGTAACCAGCATTTTCTCCTTTTCCGAAGACATTTTCAACCCAATGGAAGACAGAAATCGTCCTTTCAACAACACTTCATTTTTCGTTTGTAAATGCTTTCAATTTGGTCCATGCCAAAATTTTAGTGTAGAAATAAAGGATTGTGGCCAAAAAGGAATCTTGGAGTGGCTGTTCGTTTTTTTCCTGACAGAAAATTCTGATTGTATTAAAAACTTGATCTTCAAGAGTTTAACACGTTACCACACAATCCTAAGTTTTTATGACCCTGACAGAAAGACTTTAAAACATTGTGGGAAAAGGAGAAAATACATTTTATCCTTTACCCACAAAGTTTTGTGCCCTTTCACAGACAAATTCCAGCACTCCAGCCACATTTAATTTGTTGTCTGCAAATGCTTTCACTATGGTTTAGTCTAAAATTATGTGGTAAGGAGTCAGACGTGATGGTACTGGATTGAAATAGTCTGATTCATAGTGAGCTTATTTTGCCAATATTTGAAACTGCCATAAGTGGAATAGAGATACTGGAAGGTATTTGTGGCAGATTTTCTTGGAAAAAAAATAACATGGTTAACCGCTACTAGATCTCGAGAGCCATGTGAAAACTTGTCATGCAGGAAACATCTGACTACAAAAACAAATTGGTTTATTTTGTTCTCTGTTATTGTTGTTAACTGATTATTTACAGTTATGTGACATTGACCTGTACACCTATATTCCAAATTTACATATAATGTCTTTACGAGTGTTATTCATTCCAAGCCTCCAACTGCTTTCCCACATGCAAGACCCAATAGCTGATTTGGTAGGATACATCCTTACAGAAGTGAAAATGTGGTAGATTGTAGAATGATTCAGAATTTAGTTAACTCTATATACATGGATAAATTACCGATGTAAGGGATAAATACATGTACTGGAAATCTTTTATTAACCCTTTACCAAACAATCCCGTGTTTTCACGTCCCTGAGGAAGAGGCCTTTTGAAAACATTGTGGGAAAAGGAGAAAATGCTGGTAACCAGCATTTTCTCATTTTCCAACAATGTTTTCTACTCTGTCAAAAAAAAAAAAAAAAAAAAAAAAAAAGTTCATACATACCACTTTCCAATTTGTCGTCTGGAGATGCTTTCAATTTGGAAGGGGGCTAATATTTGTCGTTTGGGAAAGGGTTAAAACCGAAAATGTCACACAAGTGATTTTTTGGAAGGCCTCAAGGAAATGGAATGCATCTTTATCTGTATACCGGTAATTGATTCAACAATCGGGAGCAACAGTTGGCATGAAGATAAAAGAACTATTAAAGTGTGATAAAATAAAGAAGAAATGGGTTAAAAACTGACTGAACATGAGTGTAGAAGTATCTTTAAGTGCTTTTCACTACTATAGTTGCTTTTGCGGCCCATGTAGATCAAGATCAGACATGCATAAACATGCTGTTTGATATTTGATCTATACACTGTCCATTTTGCTAAGATATTATAGATAAACAACTGACCTTGACATTGCATCAATTTGGGTCTTATTTCTAGATTTAAAATGCCTGTTGGGTTTATTCAGGGCTCTTAGGGTGAAGTTGTTTATATATGTAATCCCAAATCCCAGCTTGGCCAAAGTCTTTCTGAGGATTGATGATAGTCTTTGGATTGATTAATAGTTTGGTATTAAACACTGTTTTCAACATTATTCCATTTATATCATGGGGACCAGTGCACCTATCCTGAAGCTTCCTGAAGTTTCTTTTACCATTTATATGCACAAATATTCTTCCCAAGCCACAGGCTGCTTTTCAAAAAAAAAAAATAAATAAATAAAATAAAATAAATAAATAAATAAATAAAAAAATAAAAAAGAGTCAAAAACCACGATTAGGGTTTAGAGAGGAGTGAATCTTGTCGCTGTGACTATCTGAGTCCTCGGAAAAAGAGCAGAGCTTGGGGCTCAAACCAGTGACCCCCTGTTCTCAATCTCCTGTATTCTACAGACTGCGCTACAAGCACAGATGATTGTCATTGGGACAGAAATCATTCGTTGATATTTTATAAGGGGAGACATCAAATAGCGTTAAAAGAATGTCATGTAAATGTGAAGTCTGATCTTGGTGTACCGTGTCAGCAAAATATACTGCCAAAGCAACATATGGACCTGGTGTGCCAAGGGCTCTACGCTTAAAAAGTATAGTTTTGAAGTAATTGATTACACATGTACCATTGTTACAATCTTGTGTTTTAACCCTTTACCACACATTCCCGACTTTTAACGACCCAGTAGAAAGAAGGCTTTTGAAAACATTGTGGGAAAAGGAGAAAATGCTAGTAACCAGCATTTTTTTCCTTTTCAAACAATGTTTTCTACTCTTACGGACAAAAATTCCATCATTTGATCCATATTTCATTTGTCGTCTGCAAATGCTTTCAATTTGGACCAGTCTAAAATTTTGTCATTTGGTAAAGGGTTAACAACCCTGGCCTGCCCGGTTAGCTCAGTGGTTAACGTATCTCACTTGTGACCTGGTGATTGTTCGATACCCGGTTGAAGCATTCTGGCAGTTTTTCACCGTCACCTCTGATGCATGTGGGAAAAGTAGTCAGTGACTTGGAAAGAAAATCGTGTCAGCACTGGTATACAAAAAACCAGGAAACATATGCATAGGTGCACTGACTGCCGTGATATGACATTAGCTATTGAAAGGGCGTTAACCTCCAATACAAACAAACAAGTATAACAACTCTGAAAAAAAAAGCCCTTTGAAACATTGTAGGAAAAGAAGAAAAGGCTGATAACCAGTCGTCTGCAAATATTTTCAATTTTGATAAGTCTATTTTTTTTGTTTGGTAACGTGTTAACCCTTTCCCACACAAAAAAATGTTGAACTTGTCCGTATTGAAAGAATTTGCAGATTTCTACTTCTCCAACAGTGTTGTCTAAAGCCTTCAGAACCCTGGATTTTAAAACTTGGTATTTTTAGCTCACCTGAACATGAAGTGCTCAAGGTGTGTTTTTGTTATCGTGCCGTGTCTGTCACGTGTGTCAGGGTCATCAACAGTCACCTTGTGTGCACTCTAGAGGCCACATTTTCAGTCAGATACTCATGAAACTTGGTCAGATTGTTTCTCTTGGTAAAATCTTGAACAAGTTCAGAATTGTGTAACATTGGATCAAAAAGTAGGTCAGTGGACAAAATCATAGAAAAACCTTTTCTGCATCCTAAAGGCCCCATTTTCAGCCAGATACCAATGAAACTTAGACAGAATGTTTGTCCTGATAATATATCAGACAAGTTTTAAATTAGGTAATGTCAGATCAAAAAGTAGGTTAATGGGGCAAATCTTGGGAAAAAAAACTTGTATGCAATCTAGAGGCCACATTTTAAACCTTATGAAACTAAGTCAGATTGTTTGTCGTGATGATATCTCGTACAAGTTCAAAATAGGGTCATGTTGGGTCAAAAAGTAGGCTACTTGGTCAAATCTTAGAAAAAAAAAACGTCTTGTGCACTCTAGAGGCCACATATTTAACCTGATACCCATGAAACAAGGTCAGATTATTTATTTTGATGATATCTTAGACAAATTGAAAATAGTAGGTCATTTGGCCAAACCTTAGGAAAACCTTGGGTGCACTGTTGAGGCCACTTTTTAAGCTGGATACTTATGAAAATGGTTCAGATTATTTGTGTTGATGATATCTTGGACAAGTTCAAAATTGGTTCATATCGAGTCAAAAATTAGGTCACAGGATAAAATCTTAGAAAACCTTGTCTGAACTGTAGAGGCCACATTTTCAGCTGATAACTTATGAAACTTGGTCAGAATGTTTGTCTTGATGATGCCTCGTACAGCTTTGAAACAGGGTCATGTCGGGTCATAAAGTAGGTCACTGGACCAAATCTTAGAAAAAACATTGTGTGCTCTCTAGAGGTCACATTTTTAGCCTGATGCTCATGAAACTTGGTCAGAATATTTGTCTTGATGATATATTAGACAAGTTTGAAATTGTGTAATGTCGGTTCAAAAAGTAGGTCACTGGGCCCAGTCTCACAAAAAAAAAAAAAAAAAAAAACTAGAAGCCACATTTTCAGTCCAACATTCATGAAACTTGGTCAGAATGTTAATCTCGATGATATCTTGTACAAGTTCGAAATTTTGCCATGTCAGGTCCAAAAGTTGGTCACTTACAATCATGTATTTTACCTACTGTAGATGATCCTACTCAGGTGAGCGCTTTCGGGCCAATGGCCCTCTTGTTTTTATTATTTTCATTAATTTATTATGAGTTTCATTATTATTATTATTATATATATATATTTTTTTTTTCAGATGATGGTAGACTGTTGAGACGATGTCATGTAGAACATTTAACTGTGAATATAGAGTGAAAAGAGGTTCTAGACTTGTTGAGCAGAAATTATACCCATAATTTCATGGAGAAACTCAGTGTGTCTTTTAGTCTAGGTCAAATTGAAAAGGCTGTGCGTATCGGTGATTTCCTTTGTTTTTTCATGAAAACCCTTCTTCACAAACACTTTATATTAGTGATTTGTTTCATGAAACATTTTCTGTTGCAAAAACCGCTTTTCACAAGTACTCTATATTTGATGTGTGTTGATAAACACTCTGTGGTAAAAACACTTTTGCACGACTTCCTTATTATAGTTTATCGTCGATCGAGTGTCACCTGGTTAAAGTTAAACCATTAGAACTTTAGGTAAAACAGGTACAAGTCATACTGACCATACGATGACGCAGTTGGTTAACCTTTTACCTCGGTCCTGGGTTTTAAAGACCCTGAAGAAGAATGCTATTGAAAACATTGTGGGAAAAGGAGAAAATGCTGGTAAGCCAGCATTTTCTCCTTTTCTAACAATGTTTTGTACCCTGTCTGAGACAAATTTTATCATATGAGACACGCTTGATTTATCGTCTGAGTTAAGCGGTTACAAGTGATGACATAAATATACCTGAGTTACCTCAGTTTGTATACAAGTGACATGGCACCGCCTTTTAAGTATAGCAAGGTGTGTTAACACAAACATGGCAGCGGTACAAGTCATGTGAAATTTAAAGAGACTTTGAGTTGAACTCTGTGGGTAATTTTGGAATGAAATGTTCTTAATTTTGTAACTCTGCTTTTGGAATTGATTATCTGTGGATTGATATGAGGAATTAGTAATTTGGAATTGGTTTTAATGATTTTGATCCGATAGAAGTTTGAACGCCGATATGCAGAATTTTACGGGTGGGTGATTAACGAACCTGCTAAACAAGTACTGAACTATAAATAGATAAGTTATCACATGTCTCGTGCACGTGCCCTTCTCGTGTAATCACCTGGAATTTAGCTTTGTTTACATTTATATCAAAATGGCGCCGAATCTTGACTCAAGCCAGGTTACTATACCTGATAATGAATTACTGGAAGGTTCAGTTTGTAACACTGATGTTGATGGCGATGGAGGTGATGTTGCTGATTTGGTAGTTAATATGTATCAAAGGTTGAGCAAAGGTCGCAGTAATGTTATTGAAAATAAGGCGTCCCCACTTTACAGAACCGGAGCTAAACGCACTATGAAGGCCCGCAATTCTAAATTTAATCAATCATTTAGTCACTCTTTAGTTATCGCCTTTAAAGATCCTTCTTTGATAGAAACATTTGCTCCACTGCTACAGGCTATACAATTAACCCAGCTATTCAGACCTCAATTCAAGCAGCTGTAAGTGTAGAAGTCAAAAACCTGCAATCCGGTATATTTAGTCAGTTATTAGAATCTAACTGAAACTGCATGATACCGTGGAGAAACAGGTGAATGTCATTTCTGAACATCACTCCAAATGAGAACAGCTCTTTCATGAATGTGACGAAAAATCTAAACTTGTTGATGACCTCCAGAGTAAAGTTGACAAGCTATCAGATGAACTTGATTCTTTGAAAGCTTCAATGAATGGCATGTAACAATATGGAAGCCGTAATTCACTGCAGTTTACAAACATCAAACTTGATCCAAAATTGCAAGAAGCAGAGTTAACTAAGCAGATGACTACATTCATTAATACCAGGATGCTGAAAAATGGTTCAACTATTGATGTGAGTGATATTGATCGATGTCACCCGATTGGCCGCAAAGTAACTAATGGACGTGGACAAGTTCGCATAAAAGTCCACAGCTACCATAAAAAGAAGGAGATTTTCTACTCTAAGTCCAATCTTCGTGATATCCCTGATCGTATCTATGTTAATGAAGATCTCACAAAGTACAACTACAAAATTGTCAAGGCATTGAAAGAGATGAAGTAGGCAGACCATGTGTATGGCTACTGGACCAGTAATGGCAACGTTTATGCTAAGAAATTAGAAAATAGCAAACCCGTAAGGATAGATCGTCTAATTTCTGCTATTTCCAACGAATCTGAGTAACCATCAAGCAAACATATCAATGATGAGCGTATCAGACTTATTAGCCAACACGTTGACCCTTAGGCTGCTAAGCACGACTTAAGGATAGTTTGCGGGCAGTGTAGATCAAGATCAGACTGCACAGAACGTGCAGCCTGAACTTGGATTTATACTCTCCGACAAGGAGATATCTTTCCCCCAAGGATATCTTTGAAATATCAAAATCTTGTTTTTACTATCGCCTTGAAAGTTTTATTTCACTTATTTGGCAGGATAAAGGTTAACATTCATTGAAAAGCTTGTGATCAGTCGTTGTCCGGCGTCCATCTGTCCGTCTGTCCACAATTCCTTTAAATATCTTCTCCTCCTAAACCGGTGCGGCAATCATGTTGAAACTTGGCAGGCATGTTCCTTGGATGAAGCTCTACCAAAGTTGTTAAAAGAATTGGATTAACCCATTAACTCTGGTTGTTACAGCAACAAAAAAAGGGGAAATTTACAACATTTTTAAAAATCTTCTTGTCTGAAACCAGAAAGCCCAAAACTATGATATTTGGTATGTAGTATCTTCTTTTAGTCCTCTACCAAGTTTGTTTAAATGATGCCCCTGGGGTCAAAATCAGCCCTGCCCCAGGGGTCACAATGTAGGACATAAGGGTTTTATAGAGTGAACTTTTGTTTTGACTCATATCTTGAAAACTATACATCAAACTTGTAACATCTATCAACCACTATTAGAAAATGCAGGACAACAAGTTTCACCCAGATTGACCATGCAACACCACAGTCATATACCTTTGTTTTTTTTTTTTTTTTTTGCTGTGTCATGGAAAAAGAGGGCTTGACGTATATTTTCATTGTGGACCAATTGCTTTAACTACAGGACAAAATGTCATGAAACTTCATCTTTATATTGTTTATTACAAGCCACAGACAATAATTATTTGTTTTTAGCTCACCTTAGCACAACGTGCTAAAGGTGAGCTATTGTGATCGCCCTATGTCCGGCGTCTGTCGTCCGTCAAGAATTTCTTTAAACATCTTCACCTAAACCACTGGGCTAATCTTGATGAAACTTGGCAGGGATGTTCCTTGGGTGAAGCTCTAACAAAATTGTTCAAAGAATTGAGTTCCACCCACAACTCTGGTTGCCATGGCAACAAGAAGGGAAAAAAAGAGCAAAATTTTGAAAATCTTCTTCTCTGAAGCTAGAAGGCGCAGAACTTTGATATTTGGTATGTAGCATTGCCTAGTAGACCTCTACCATGTTTGTTCAAAGGATGCCCCTGGGGCCAAAACTGGCCCCGCCCCGGGGGTCACAAGTTTAAGCATAGTAACAAAGAAGGAAAACTTTAAAAATCTTCTTCTCTGAAACTTGAAGGCGTAGAGCTTTGATATTTGGCATGTAGCATCTCCTAGTGGACCTCTACCAAGTTTGTTCATATGATGCCCCTGGGATCAAAACTGGTCCCACCCCGGGGGTCACAATTTCCAACATAGGATTAGGAACAAAGAAGGAAAACTTTAAGAATCTTCTTCTGTAAAACTAGAAGGCATAGATCTTTGATATTTGGTATGTAGCATCGCCTAGTAGACCTCTACTAAGTTTGTTCATATGATGCCCTTGGGGCAAAATTGGCCCCGCCCCGGGGGTCACAAGTTTAAACATAGGAACAAAGAAGGAAAACTTTTTTTTTTTCTCTTAAATGGGAAGGCATAGAGCTTTGATGTTTGGTATGTAGCATCTCCTAGTGGACTTCCACCAAGTTTGTTCCAAGGATGCTGCTTGGGTCAAAACTGGCCCAGCCCCGGGGGTCACAAGTTCGAACATAGGAACAAAGAAGGAAAACTTTAAAATTCTTCTTTTCTGAAATCGAAAGATGTGGCGCTTTGATATTTGGTATGTTGCATCTCAGAGTGGACCTCTACCAAGTTTGTTCATATGACGCCCCTGGGTCAAAACTGACCCCGCCCCGGGGGTCGCAAGTTCGAACATAGGAACAAAGAAGGAAAACTTTAATTTTTTTTTTTCTCTTAAACGGGAAGGTGTAGAGCTTTGCTATTTAGTATGTAGCATTTCCTAGTGGACCTCTACCGAGTTTGTTCATATGATGCCCCTGGGTCAAAACTGGCCCTGCCCCGGGGTTCACAAGTTCGAACATAGGAACAAAGAAGGAAAACTTTAAAATTCTTCTTTAAAACTGGAAGGTGTAGAGCTTTGATATTTGGTATGTAGTGATTCTCTTCTAAGTTTGTTTGCCCATCTAAGCGCAACAAGTTCATTGAGTTCAAAATTGAGTCATCTTGGGTCATAAACTAGGTCACTAGGTCAAATTAAAGAAATACCTTGTTGGCACTCTCGAGGCCACATTATTTGCTCAATTGCCTTGAAAATTAGTTAGACAGTTTGTCTTTATAAAGTCTCACATAAGATTAATTTGGGTCAACATGGGTCATGAATTAGTTCACTGGGTCAAATTAAAGAAATACCTTGTTTGCACTCTTGAGGCCACATTTATTGCTCAAATGACCTGAAATTTGGCCAGAATGTTTGTCTTGATGAAATACCAGATAAGTTTGGATTTGGGTCACCTGGAACCATAAACTAGGTCACTAGGTCAAAATAAAGAAATACGTTGTGGGCACTCTAGAGGCCACATTCTTTGCTTAATTGCCTTGAAAATTGGTCAGAATGTTTGTCTTTGTAAAATCTCACATGAGTCTGAATTTGGGTCAACTGGCGTCATAAACTAGGTCGCTTGGTCAAATTAAAGAAATAGCTAGTGGGCACTCTAGAGGCCACATTTATTATTCATATGATTTGAAAATTGGTTAAAATGTTTCTTTTGATATAGTCAAAGACCAGTTCAAATTTGGGTCACCTGGGGTCATAATCTAGGTCACTAGGTCAAATTAAAGAAATATCTTTAGGGCACTCGAGGCCACATTATTTGCTCAATTGACTTGAGAATTGGTCAGAATGTTTGTCTTCATGAAATATGAGTTTGAAATTGGGTCACCTGTGGTCAAAAACTAGGTCACATGGTCAAATTAAAGAAAAACCTTAAAGGCACTCTACTAAGGTGAGCGACCCATGGCCATCATGGCCCTCTTGTTTTTATTTTATTATTATTATTTATTTATTTATTTATTTTATTTTTTATTTATTTATTTTTTATTTTTTTTTTTTTTTCCTTTTTGATATCAAATACAGTCTTATTGGAAAAAGGGGCTTCATGTATATTGCTGTTAAGGATCAATAACGATTTTTTACCCATTGTACAGGTATTCTCTGATAGCGAATTTGAAAATTAACGTTGAACCCATAACGTGTCTTATTAGGGCCATCTTTGTCATCTGGAAATGCTTTCAATTTGGACTTGTCTAAAATTTTGTTGTTTGGTACAGAGTTAAGCCATACTGATCTATGCACAAGTAATTGTACTTTTTTGGAGAGTGTAGATCAAGATCAGACTGGACAGAAAGTGCTATAAAGATCTATGCACAAGTTAATGTATGTTTTTGGACAGTGTAGATCAAGATCAGACTGGACAAAGAGTGTTCTCTGAATTTAGATCTACACTGTCTCCTGATCTCAGTTGTATTCTGTCTAAAACAGTCTTACTCCTTTACCACACAATCTGCCATTTTAAGGACCCTGTGGAAGAAGCTTTTTGAAAACAATGTGGGAAAAGGAGAAATGTTGGTAACCAGCCTTTTCTCCTTTTCCCGCAATGTTTTCTACCATATTAAAGACAGAAATAATTAGTTGAGCTGCATTTAATTGGTCGTTTGTAAAAGCTCAGAATTTGGTTCAATCCAAAATTTTGTCGTCTGGTAAAGGGCTATAAATTTCTTTCCTTTTGTTAAAAGGTCAGCTCAATTTATTTTATATTTAGCTTTGATATCAAAGTCCACTATGCTTATTTTATGCTTAGCTTTGATAGCTCATTAACAAACATTTGAATTTGAATAAATTGTAGATAAGTTATTAAGTGCAGAATTTCATGTCTTTTTTTAGCTCACCTTAGATCAACGTGCTAAAGGTGAGCTATTGTGATAGCCCTATGTCCGTCGTCCGTCGTCCGTCGTCTGTCGTCCGTCGTCCGTCAACAATTTCTTTAAACATCTTCTTCTCCTAAACCACTGGGCCAATCTTGATGAAACTTGGCAGGGGTGTTCCTTGGGTAAAGCTCTACCAAAATTGTTCAAAGAATTGAATTCAACCCACAACTCTGGTTGCCATGGCAACAAAAAGGAAAAAAAAAAGCAAAATCTTTGAAAATCTTCTTCTCTGAAAGTAGAAGGCGCAGAGCTTTGATATTTGGTATGTAGCATTACCTAGTAGACCTCTACTAAGTTTGTTCATTTGATGCCCCTGGAATTAAAATTGGCCCCGCCCCGGGGGTCACAAGTTTGAGCATAGTCACAAAGAAGGAAAATTTAAAAATCTTCTTCTCTAAAACTTGAAGGCGTAGAGCTTTGATATTTGGCATGTAGCATCTCCTAGTAGACCTCTACCAAGTTTGTTCATATGATGCCCCTGGGGTCAAAACTAGCCCCGCCCCAGGTGTCACCATTTCCAACATAGGAACAAAGAAGGAAAATTTTAAAAATCTTCTTCTGTAAAACTAGAAGGCATAGAGCTTTGATATTTGGCATGAAGCATCTCGTAGTGGACCTCTACCAAGTTTGTTCATATGATGCCCTTGGGGTCAACACTGGCCCTGCCCCGGGGGTCACAAGTTCGAACATAGGAACAAAGCGGGGAAACTTTAAAAATCATCTTCTCTGAAAGTGGAAGGCGTAGAGCTTTGATATTTGGTATGTCGCATTGCCTAGTGGACCTCTACCAAGTTTGTTCATATGATGCCCCTGGGGTCAAAACTGGCCCCACCCCAGGGGTCACAAGTTTGAGCATAGTAACAAAGAAGGAAAACTTTAAAAATTTTCTTCTCTGAAACTTGAAGGCGTAGAGCTTTGATATTTGGCATGTAGCATCTTCTAGTGGACCTCTACCAAGTTTGTTCATATGATCCCCCTGGGGTCAAAACTGGCCCCACCCCGGGGGTCACAATTTCCATCATAGGAACAAAGAAGGAAAACTTTAAAAATCTTCTTCTGTAAAACTAGAAGGCATAGAGCTTTGATATTTGGCATGAAGCATCTCGTAGTGGACCTCTACCAAGTTTGTTCATATGATGCCCTTGGGAGAGAATATAAATAGGAGTTGTTGCGCAATTTTATGAGATGAATATATATATTGTTAGTAATAAACGGAGAACTTTTTTTTTTTCAGCGTCACCATTTTAGCGGTGGTATATTTACACCATATTAATAATCTCCCAGGTTGAACAACCGCACATTTTAAACCGTCTCGACCGTTTGCCAGTTAGCCGAATATCTCGCTTACCAATTTAACCCCCAACGATTGAGGGAAAGGTTAGCTGATTGTTTTGTTAGCCTATTGTCTTGTTAGCCCATTGTATCGTTTTACCAGTTAGCCGAATATCTCGCTTACCGATTGAAACCCCAACGATTGAGGGAAAGGCTAACCGTTGTGTTGCTAGCCGATTGATTGTTTACCGTTTGTATTGATTAGTTAGTAAGCCGAATATCTCGCTTACCTAACCCCAACGATTGAGGGAAAGGCTAACCGTTGTTTTTGTTTGTTGGTTAGCCAGCTAACCAATCGATGGGTGAGCCGGGCTAACCGGTCAGCCGGCTTAGCCGGCTGACTAGCTGAAGGGTTGGCGAGCTAGCCGGATTTTTGGGTTTGCCAGTTAGCCGGCGTCCTCAGTCAAAAGCGTAAAAGCAACAAAAGCGTAAAGCGTCACTCGTGCTAGCCGATACGTGAGGGTGGTGAAGCAAATGAAGCAAAACAAACAAAAAAAAAAAAAAAAAAGAAACAAGTTTAAACTGCGTTAGTATCCAAAAAATATTTTAACTTTTTTCTGTACATATTAAAAATGGAAAATTCAAACAATGCAAGAGATTTAAATTTAAGACAGTTAGGTATTAGTGCAGAAAAATCTGTAATATATCATTTAGCAACTGAGAATATCTACAACTATAATTTAATTACTGATATTTCACTCGTTAGCTATACTAAAAATCCAAAAGGGAAAACAACACTTAAACCATTAGAAGGTTTACCTCCTTTTGTTGATAATTTATATGTTTTCGGATATATTAAAGCTGATGAAGTTGAAAAATTGAGAAATGGAAAAATTGTTTTTAAAGGTGATACAGAAGAAGGAAGAGCAAGCGGAAAGGCTAAAATGGCATTAGATTTAATTAAATCTTTTGTTACTTCCTCTTTTGGTATAGAATGCACCGCAAAAATTGTTTTTACTGTTTCTTTTAAATCTAGTGGCACCATTGTTACAACAATTCGCGACATGGAAGAAAACAACGGATGGCGAGTATTAGGAGGATTTAAAAAATTACATGGCAAACATTGCGAACCTGTAGCAGTGTTTAAATGTAAAATTGACAATTCTAATGTACCTTTTAAATTAGTTTTTAAAAATTTAGTCAATTTAGAGAAATAGTTAAACAGTAGAGGTTATGGTTTACATTCTATTGACTATACGCAAGATTTCAGCGGAACTTTAGAAAAGAAAGCGCTATATCAACATTTTTTAAATTTAGGTTTTCGAGAACAAACGGAAAAACAACCAGAAAACGCAACTGAAGAAGAAATAGAAGATTTTTTAATAGACCTATGCTTGAAAGAACTGATGAAACAAGCAGAGGTAATATTGTAAAATATAGAAGATATGGAAACAATCAGATAGCCGTTAAGTTGTATAACAAAATAGTAAGTAATTACGAAGCTGGAGATGTTCAGAAAAAAACAGGTTCTCATTTGTGTGAATATGTGTTTTGTCACAGTGATGAACATTTAAAAAAACTTTTACTCATCCTGATGTTTTGGAAAGAGGACTAACACGTTTAGAAGTTTCGATTTTTGGTTTTGACCCTACTGTAAATTATCTAAATCTTTTAAATGAAGAATTCGGACTTGTCAAAAATGAAAAAAGGTTTCATATTCAACCAGGAGCGCAACAATGGTTAAATTTAGCTTCAAAAATTACGAGGAGTTGCGTTTTTGCAAATAGAAAAACTCGGGAAATATCCCACGTGTGGTATGGTTCAAGTAAAACTAAACGTTACGCTGGGGTTTCATTTACTGTAACAAAAGCAAAAGGAGAAAGTAAAACAGAAAGCGCGAGATGTTGGGAAAATGCTAAGAAATGGGCCATATCTGAATTTGGGTTTAACGGACTTCCGGTTTTTCTCGTTGAATTTAATATTTTGGAAAGAAAAGTACAAATGGAAAAATTACGTTGCTGGATGAAAGAAGGACCGACAATACTAACTTCAACTAAAAAATCAACTAAAGACTTTACCGGTAAATATCCAGATTTACCAACTGTTAGCGATATTCTCCCTGATACTAAAAATATCCGCTGGATTTGGGAGGCCAGAAAAAAAAGGAAAAAAAATCGGGAAAAAGAAAATTACCTATACAATACATGAAATACCAACTGAAAGGTCAATATCAACACTATCAACAAGAGAGCGAGAGATTCTTTTGAATGAAATTCAGGACCAATATGAAAGCGATGAATGGAAAAACAGGGTTTTAGAAATAGTTGAGAAAGACAGGGAAACAATGCTATCAAGAAAAGAAGCTATCAAAAAAGAAAAAGCTACATATACTACACTATATGAAAAAGTTAAGGAATCAACAAAAAGAAAAAAAGAAATTGATGATGATTTTAAAGTTTTTGTTAATCCTTTGGAAATGAACAAAAGTTTAGAAAAATTTAAATATATATATGTGTATGGATTTAAAAAATATCCTTCATTCATACGTATAGCATATTTTAACAAAAATGGAGAAAAGGGGGTATGTTTTGCTAATGGTTCTATTAAAAACACACTTTTAAAAATAGAAAATGAACTATTTGAAAGCCTTGAGAAAAGGCTAATTAAACACAAATCAGACTGTCCGTTTTTTTTTTTTTTTTTTTTTTTTTCATGCCTTGAGATACTTTAAAAGTTTCTTGTGAAAATCCTAAAAATCTAATGGTTAAAGTAGAATTGGAACCATTCATTAAAGAAAACAATGTAAAAGATGTAAATCTAAGATTACAACAAATCCAGGAAGAATATGAAAAATTACAACAACAGGAAGAAGCTAAAACCCCAACACTTAAAAAATAGATTTTCCTAAAGAATTTAAAAAAGCTAAGGATACAGAAGAAGGGGAATATATGACTTCTTCATTTTCAGAAAAGGAATTTAGAGGAAAAAAAACAAACAGTATTACATGTTTTTAAAAATGGAAAAGAACCATTCCCAATATATGGGTTTTTTCTTCAAGATGAACTAACCAAAATAGAAGATTTAACAAGAATACAAGCTCCTATATATGTAAGATTTGGTATATTACAACACCACAAAGCACAAAAAAAAAAAAAAAAAAAAAAAAAAAAAAAAAAAAAACAGATAGAACAGCAACTTTAGTATATACTATTGTTGAAGAATAGAAAAATATTAATCTATATATGTATATTAAAATATATATAGATTTTTATCATTTGCTTACCATCTGCTTGAAGTAAAAATATCTTATCTGACAACAAAACAGCGTAAGCTTTAGTATTAGCTTCTATATTGTCTCTAAATTTCATTTCAACCTGCACATTTACAACGGCTGACTGTAAAGCTGCCGATTGTTTTGAAATATCAAATACATACAAAGGGTAAAGATATTAAAAGTCAGATGGGTTAATTCCAAAATTTGCTGATAGTGAAGGAATACCATCGACCAACTCCCTAAAATTAGCAGCTGCATCGAATGCGTGACTACATTGATTTTTATCAAAATTGATAGTAAAATCCAACGCTGGATATCTTCTAATAGTGTTTAAAATTACGTGAATTTCTGAAATGTTTAAGTTTTCAAAAATTGAAGGGTTGGCATCATTCTCACTAGTATTCCCTTTTTGAAATGCAACAACTAAAAACCGGGGTTTTTCTGCTGCTGTTTTTGTTGTTAGAACCCAATTAAATGAATTGTTGTTTACAGGTAATCCAACACTAAAACACTGCCTATTGGTAAAACCCACTTTAAGCTGTATGTTTTTCTCCATCTGTAACATTAACGAATTTAATGCCTGAATAGATGGTTTAACTTGAGGAACAAACCAGTAAATATTGGATAATTTAATATTTCCTCCATGAACTCCATATGCTTTAAAAATTGCTTCACCGTCACATTTTCGTGTTAAAATTAATTCATGTTTTAACCCATATAAAACTTTGTTGTAGTCTTCACAAAATCCAAAAATATGAGACAAAGGTATATTAAAAGAAAAAACTACCTGTTGGGTTACTTGTTACTAAAATTAATTTTTGTCTTTCTTTAAATCCTGCGTTATCAATTGATGCATTTCCGGAAAAAGTGGGATTTCCTCCAGGGTCAACACCCTGTACTAAACTATCTTTAAACCAACACTGATTTAACCCTTTTGATTGGCTGAAGTCATCAGTATATTTTAAAAAGTCCTAGCATTGTCGTAATTTGTCCGGGAAATAGTACAGTTTCTATATCGCGGCCTGCTAATTCATATCTAATTTGTGAGAAAAGGTAAAGCAGTCCATTGTTTGCAATAGTAATTAATTCATCTCTATTATATGCAGTACCATCATGTTTTTCAAGCCTTCCTTCAAAGGTTAGGTAACTTCTTGATGGATGAGTAAATATATCACTTGATTCAATATTAAACCTAATCTCTCCAGGTGTGTTTAACATACAACACCACCCGCATTAGGTGGATATCTTCTATACTCATATTCTTCGATAGATTCGTCAACAAGTACTTCTTGTTCCCAATTTGATATTTCACTAGATGCCATTTTTTAATATGTTAAAAAATCTTTCATACTACTTTAATTCCTAATCCTCGATTTAATCCCCTCTTTAATCCCCTATTTAATCCATCTGTGTAAGTTTTGAGGAGTATTTTCAATAGATGGGGTATTTAATGGGATTACTGGTAATTGAGGAGAGGGAAGCGCTGGCGTTGTGCGTACTGATTTAGCAGAAAGTAGTTTTCCAATCTTTCCCTTAGCAATATCAACAGCTTTTTTACTTCCTTTTTCTAAAACCATTTTTCCCAAATCAGCAGCTGTTTTTTTAGCTTGTTCCTTTACTGAATTTTTTACTGTTTTACCTGCAGCACTTGAAAACAGTTTTCCAACCATACGAACAATTGGAGTAAATATATTAGCTCCACCATAGACGTAACGCCTTCTATATCCTTTATGATTTTGTTTTATAATCATTTTTTAAATTGAGAAAAAATATTTTAAACATCATATAGCAGCTGGTCCCTTTATTTTCTTGTCATTACCTTGTTACGTATTAATTCATTACAAATTTCCATCATTTCATTACGTAACCCAGTTTTTCCAGCCTGAGCACTACCACAAAGAAGAGCTAACCTATCAGCCAAAGCAACCGGGTCTGATGAAAGAAAAACAGTTCTCTTTTTAGAACCTTTGACACCTTTACCCGTTGTTTTTGGTATTGCTCCGGTTTCTTTGGTTGGTTCTTTTGTTGTTTTAGTTTGTGGAGGTTTAACATATACTTCCCATATATGTTTAAGTAATTTTTCCCATTTTGTTTTTAATCTACCTCTAATTTTTGGATTTGGTGTAATGTATGTTTTTCCTTCTTTGTCCTTTACACTTACTGGAAGAACATCCGAATTTTTTATAATTTCTGCATAGTCTTTTAAAGCTTGGTAGCTTTTTATGCTTTCATCATTAGGGTCTTCTGAAAAAATTAAATTCATTAGCTCAGGTGTTCTTTCATATGTTACATCATCATATATAATATTTTTCTTTTCAATATATAAGGGTTTGTTTCCTACCATTACAGAAACTCCTTTTTCATCTTGTTTAATTTCAAGTAGAGGTTCAAATTTTTCAGCATTTTTAGAAATTGCAAAAGTTGAAAGGTAACCTGTAAGTTCTTTATCCCCCTGTATTATAATTTTTGGTTCTTCTCCTCCAGTTGCTCCTTCAATTTCTTCCAAAGGTGGAGGTAACATTCCTGTATATGGTTCAACAGCAAGAGGAGCAGGTAAAGCCTGAGCAATTCTTCCGGGTAGTGCTTCTATGCTTTGGGGGATTTTTTTCAATTTTCTCCGTTAGTTTTTTTCTCAAGTTCTGAGGATGAAGCTGTCACAGGTTTAAACATCTTTGCCAGCTCTTCTTCCCTGTACATTACCCCCATTTTTTCAGCTCTGTCTCTTTCTCGTAATCTCCCTTTTAATGTTAGATATTCACTTACTATCTTTTCCCTCTGTTGAGGAGTTTTAATACTATGATACGTCATTTTTAAAAGTAAAAAAATATTTCATGTTGTAATATGTAACATATGACCTGATATATTACATATTAGTCAGTATTTCCCACCTCACAAGCACAAGAAAATTTAAATTTTGGGCATTTAAATCGTAAGAGATTCCCTATTGTTTTTTTCGATGAGGCGACGAAAGGACTCGCGCGCTTCTTGCCTCCCTTTCTCAATTAAACTTTCTTCCTCTTCCATTTTACTTTTCTTCTTTGATTTTACCCGTATTTCTTCTTTCATCACCTTGTATTTTTCCAGTTCGTTCATGATTAAGGTAAATTCAGTATGGTCTATCTTGTTGTCTGAAATAGCTTTTGATATATGAGTATATAGAGTATTTAGCTTAGAATCAGCCAACATTTTAATTTTAAGGTGTTTTTCTGACTTTGTCCGTGTTCTTCTAACAAGATATTTTCCAACCAATGCAGCAAGACCTATACCTAAAGCGCAAACTTCCAAGGCTATTGTTGCAGGAATCGCAGCAACGGTACTTAGCAAAGCTATCCCTCCAGCATCAGCACCTAAAGCAAGAGTTGTAAGCCCGGCTTCTACGTTGTCAATCGTTTTTGAAATTTTTAAATATTTCTTACTCAACTGTTCCCTAACTTTTACTTCATTCTCAAGAAAATCCTGAATCTCAGAAATCTTTTTTTGAAGAAGGACTGGTAGCAGTTCATAGAAAAAAGACCGTTGTAACATGTAACAAGTCGGTATATATTGGTTTCGTGGTTTTGGCAGTAGCAAAATTAAAAATGTATCAGTTGTACTATGACTACCTATACCCTAAATTTGGAGAACGTTTAAAAATGCTTTACACTGACACGGACAGCCTGTTTTTACAAATCAAAAGCGTCGATTTGTATGAAGAAATGAAAAATGAGGTTGCCGGGTGTTTTGATACAAGCAACTACCCAGAAAATCACCCGTTGTATAGCAAAGAAAACAAAAACAGATTAAACTTTTTCAAGGATGAAGCTAAAGGTAAGCTGATACGTGAGTTTGCTGCTACGTGTGCAAAATCTTACTGTTACACGATTGAAGGAGAAGAAAAGGAAAACGTAAAATGTAAGGGAGTAATTGAAAGTTGTATAAAAAATGATATCACGTTAAAGAATTACAAAGATTGTATTTTTAAGGGTATCGGGAAGGATGTAAAACTTAGTACAATACGAAGCCACAAACACACATTTTTTACCGAAACTACAGAAAAAAAAAGCATTGGTTCCTACTCAAGATGTGAGACATGTTTTAGGGGATGATGTAAATACGCTTTCAGTGGGTCATTACGTTTTAAGGGAGAATTGTTAAGAGAGTATAAATAGGAATTGTTGCACAATTTTATGAGATGAATATATATATTGTTAGTAATAATATATATATTTTAACCATATTTTGGGAAAGGGATGATATTTTAAATAGGATAGATTTTTTTAACTTGTTTTGCTTCATTTGCTTCACCACCCTCACGTATCGGCTAGCACGAGTGACGCTTTACGCTTTTGTTGCTTTTACGCTTTTGACTGAGGACGCCGGCTAACTGGCAAACCCAAAAATCCGGCTAGCTCGCCAACCCTTCAGCTAGTCAGCCGGCTAAGCCGGCTGACCGGTTAGCCCGGCTCACCCATCGATTGGTTAGCTGGCTAACCAACAAACAAAAACAACGGTTAGCCTTTCCCTCAATCGTTGGGGTTAGGTAAGCGAGATATTCGGCTTACTAACTAATCAATACAAACGGTAAACAATCAATCGGCTAGCAACACAACGGTTAGCCTTTACCTCAATCGTTGGGGTTTCAATCGGTAAGCGAGATATTCGGCTAACTGGTAAAACGATACAATGGGCTAACAAGACAATAGGCTAACAAAACAATCGGCTAACCTTTCCCTCAATCGTTGGGGGTTAAATTGGTAAGCGAGATATTCGGCTAACTGGCAAACGAGCGAGACGGTTTAAAATGTGTGGTTGTTCAACCTGGGAGATTATTAATATGGTGCAAATATACCACCGCTAAAATGGTGACGCTGAAAAAAAAAAAAGTTCTCCGTTTATTACTAACAATATATATATATTCATCTCATAAAATTGCGCAACAATTCCTATTTATACTCTCTCTTGGGGTTAAAACTGGCCCTGCCCCGGGGGTCACAAGTTCGAACATAGGAACAAAGAGGGAAAACTTTGAAATCATCTTCTCTGAAACTGGAAGGCGTAGAGCTTTGATATGTGGTATGTAGCATTGCCTAGTGGACCTCTACCAAGACTGTTCATATGATGCCCCTGGGGTCAAAACTGGCCCCGCCCCAGGGGTCAGAAGTTTGAGCATAGTAACAAAGAAGGAAAATTTTAAAAATCTTCTTCTCTGAAACTTGAAGGCGTAGAGCGTTGATATCTGGTATGTAGCATTGCCTAGTGGACCTCTACCAAGTTTGTGCATATGATGCCCCTGGGATCAAAACTGGCCCCGCCCCGGGGGTCACAATATCCAACATAGGAACAAAGAAGGAAAACTTTAAGAATCATCTTCTCTGAAACAGGAAGGCATAGAGCTTTGATATTTGGTATGTAGCATCTTCTAAAGGATCTCTACCAAATTTGTGCATATGATGCCCTTGGGGCAAAAGTTGGCCCTGCCCCAGGGGTCACAAGTTCGAACATAGGAACAGAGAAGGAAAACTTTAAGAATCATCTTCTCTGAAACTGGAAGGCTTAGAGCTTTGATATTTGGTATGTAGCATCGCCTAGTAGACCTCTACTAAGTTTATTCATATGATGCCCTTGCGGTCAAAATTGGCCCTGCCCCTGGGGTCACAAGTTCAAACATAGGAACAAAGAAGGAAAACTTTATTTTTTTTTCTCTTAAATGGAAAGGCATAGAGCTTTGATATTTGGTATGTAGCATCTCCTATTGGACTTCTACCAAGTTTGTTCCAAGGATGCTGCTTGGGTCGAAACTGGCCCTGCCCCGGGGGTCACAAGTTCGAACATAGGAACAAAGAAGGAAAACTGTAAAATTCTTCTTTTCTGAAATCGAAAGGTGTGGAGCTTTGATATTTGGTATGTTGCATCTCAGAGTGGACCTCTACCAAGTTTGTTCATATGATGCCCCTGGGTCAAAACTGGCCCCGCCCCGGGGACACAAGTTCGAAGATAGGAACAAAGAAGGAAAACTTTAAATTTCTTTTTCTCTTAAACGGGAAGGTGTAGAGCTTTGATATTTGGTATGTAGCATTTCCTAGTGGACCTCTACCAAGTTTGTTCATATGATGCCCCTGGGTCAAAACTGGTCCTGCCCCGGGGTTCACAAGTTCAAACATAGGGACAAAGAAGGAACACTTTAAAATTCTTCTTTAAAACTGGAAGGCGTAGAGCTTTGATATTCGGTATGTAGTGATTCTTTCCTAAGTTTGTTGGCCCATCTAAGCGCAACAAGTTCACTGAGTTCAAAATTGAGTCATCTTGGGTCATAAACTAGGTCACTAGGTCAAATTAAAGAAATACCTTGTTGGCACTCTCGGGGCCACATTATTTGCTCAATTGCCTTGAAAATTAGTTGGAAAGTTTGTCTTTATAAAGTCTCATATAAGATTGATTTGGGTCAACTTGGGTCATAAACTAGTTCACTTGGTCAAATTAAAGAAATACCTTGTTTGCACCCGAGGCCACATTTATTGCTCAAATGACCTGAAATTTGGCCAGAATGCTTGTCTTGATGAAATACCAGATGAGTTTGGATTTGGGTCACCTGGAACCATAAACTAGATCACTAGGTCAAAATAAAGAAATACCTTGTGGGCACTCTAGAGGCCACATTCTTTGCTTAATTGCCTTGAAAATTGGTCAGAATGTTTGTCTTTGTAAAATCTCACATGAGTCTGAAATTGGGTCAACTGGGGTCATAAACTAGGTCACTTGGTCAAATTAAAGAAATAGCTAGTGGGCACTCTAGAGGCCACATTTATTATTCATTTGATTTGAAAATTGGTTAAAATGTTTCTTTTGATATAGTCAATGACCAGTTAAAATTTGGGTCACCTGGGGTCATAATCTAGGTCACTAGGTCAAATTAAAGAAATATCTATAGGGCACACGAGGCCACATTTTTGCTCAATTGACATGAAAATTGGTCAGAATGTTTGTCTTCATGAAATATGAGTTTGAAATTGGGTCACCTGCGGTCAAAAACTAGGTCAAATGGTCAAATTAAAGAAAAACCTTTAAGGCACTCTACTAAGATGAGCGACCCAGGGCCATCATGGCCCTCTTGTCTGTTATATACTTTTATTTCTGTTTGATTTGTATATTTTTCTTTGAAATATGATTTTTGGATACTCAGATATTACTATTTTGCATATGCATGTGCATTTAGGAGAGATAGAGAGAGAGAGATAGAGAGGGCAAAGAAAAAATAGAGACTTTAACAAATGATTCCCATATTGAAACAAAACAAGTCAGAGGAAGAATACTTTTGAAAACATGGTGGAAAAAAGAGAAAAAATGGTAACTTTTGTTGCAGATGCATTAAATCCCTTTTCACAGAGTTCGTCCTCAGGGTCTGAAAAAGCCAGGATCATTTGGTAAAGGAGAAAAGCATTGTGGGGAAAGGAGGAAATGCTGGTTACCAGCATTTTCACCTTCTCCTGCAATGTTTTAAAAGGCTTTGTTCCTTAGGGTTGTTAAAACCAGAGATTGTTTGGTATAGGGTTAAGGTGCTATGTGCACATTTGTGCTTACTTTTATTGTAGAGATCTTTTCTAAAACCACAGATCCAATCTTGTTCATACTTCACAGAAATGATCCTGCCATGATTCTATTCAGAATTCCTTCAAAGAATTTAATTTTATCCATGGCTCATGGTTTCCTTGGCAACAGTTTAAAAATCTCCTCCTACAAAAACCACAGTTTGGGATTCTTTTCAAACAAATGATTCTCTAGTTTACCTCTTTCATATTGCTTTACATAATTTTGTTCTGTGGAGGATAGAACAGTTAGCAGGCAATACCTTGGAGTAGATCTAAATTTAGTATGAATTAAATGCATTTCTTTGTCTGATCAAATAAATAGCTCACATTGATAGACCAGGTGGAAGTAAGGAAAAGGCGTCGTTGGAAAATGAGAAAGTGCTCACAATGTTTTCTAGCCTTTAAAAGATAAATTCCATCATTTTAGCTACAGGGAATTTATTGTCTGCAAATGCTTTCACTTTGGACTCGTGTAAAATAGTGCCATTTGTTACAGAGTTAACCAAATATGAAATTGATTTGGTTAAACAACAAAATTTAAACTTATCTATATTGAAAGTACTTTTTTACATGAAATATACTAACGGAAAAAAGTTTCTGTGCATTGTATAATAAGCATATAACTTCACTGGAAAGGTGGATTTGTGACAATTCATGGAATTTGAGTTTGCATTAACAACTGGACAGTATGATTGTGATGCAGAATTACCTCTGACATAACATCCATGGGCGCTACAGCTGGTCATGTGACGTGACACTAAATCGTTAAGTGCAAACGAGTATGTCGTTTATCCGCTGTTTACTGCAATGCTTTCCACACACCAATTGTGCATAGATCGCACTAAGTTTGTCTGTGTAGCCTGTGGCAAAGCAGTTCTCATCCAATTAAGGGCTCATTTGAGTTCAAGTACTATTATTGATTTGTTAGGAAGACGACGGATATGTCATTTCATCTCACACACACACACTATGGGAGGCAAGATTTGGGGACACAGTTGGCCAAGGAGGTTTATGTTTTGTCTCCGGCAACTCAACACAACACAAACAACATGTGGGTGAGTTTCGTTTTGCTGGTCGTGATGTTTTTGCCCTATGCTTGAAGAAACGGCAACACTAACAGGCAAATGATTTCATCGCAAAACCGTAATTCTGTTAAATTGCCATGGACAATGTTCTGCGAGAAACAGTTATTCCTTCCTAAATAATCAAACTCCCAACCCCAAAAGAAAATGTATGGGACGACACCTGCATCTGAATACCAATAACAGGAACATGGAGATACACGATGTCGGTCATCACTGCTATCCAAAAGGAAATGAAAGTTATTGGGAAAAAGAATATCTGCCCAGTCGTGTCTCCTGAATGGAAAATGTCAGCAACATGCTAAACAAGCTGCACGGTGGTTCTGATGTAACACAGGGCGTATAGCAGGGCTTCTTGAGTGTATTCCTTGTTCTTACAGTCAATTTTATAACAGTTCATCCACTGCTTGGTCTTGACAAGAAAAGCTGCACACAGTGAAACCAGCAGTCTGAAAGCAGTTCCTCTAGTGCTGCAGGCAAATATGAATGTCTTGACGTCCAGATGTCACATGGGGTCGCCCTGATCGCTAGTAGTCTGAAACACCTCAAGTGTTTTGGTTGTGTCTCTATAGAGATTTTATAGTGTTTTTATGCACAAAAAGGCTTCTAGCAACCTAGGCCTGTGCTCTCCCTGTAAAGTATGCCAAAGGCACATAAATGTTCATTTTCAAATAGATCTCATACACATCAAAAATCCCGATATTTCTGTTTTTCTGACTTTCACCGAGGTACTCAAAGACTAAAAGTGATCAGAATGATAAAAATACTGGCAGAAGTAGCAACCGGAAATGAGACATGCATTGCCTGAGCTTATGTCTGGGATGCTAGCATTTGGTCCAACTGGGGATACATAACATTTTGGCATGTCTTTATATAGGGTCATGTTTGTTACATGGTTTGGGTGTAGCTCATGTGCATAATGTTTCTATTTGGCACAGGAACTTTTTTCCCGCAACATATATATATGATATAGGAAATTTAGTATATATACCATCTGAGTTTAAGCTGTCGCCTGCTCTTTTTTTTAACGATGTACATGTATCCTTGGTGATATATAGACCGAGATCCACCTATATGTCAGTGTAGTTTGATATTTGTGTATATTTCAGCACATGGTTTTGGAGAGTTAGTATTTTCATTTCAATATCCAATTTCCCCTCTTTTCCCACAATGTTGTTTAACTATAATGTATCTCATATGCATTTCATAGCATTTTTTCAAAAAGCCCGCTAAATACTGTTTAAAGTTGTTGTGTAACAGACATCTAACGTAAGACTTGTTACGTATGTTTAAATTCTGTAAATATCTTAGTGAAGGCGTAAGCCTAAATATCAGTAAAGAATTTTTCAATGAAACTTATTCGTATTGTAACAGATTTATTTTCCTCTATTGAAAGTATTTGTTGACGTAGAATTAAAATTTGGATCAAATTGTGGGATTTGTCCAAAGGGTTAGAAAATATTGTGGAACAAGAAGAAAATGCTGGTTTACTGCATTTTCTCTATATTCCACAATGTTTTCAAAAGATTTCTGTATCAGGGTCGTTAAAAGTTAGGAGTGTGTGGTAAAGGGTTAATAACCTCTTTATCAAACGGTAAAATTTTAGACCCGTCCACATTGACAGCTTTTGTAGATGGCAATTAATTGTGGTGCAAATAATGCAATCTTCTGTTGAAAGGGTGGAAAACATTGTGGGAAAAGGAGAAAATATTTTATTACACAATCACTAGTTCTAACGATCCTGTAGGAGAAAGCACACGGAAAAAATTGTTGGAAAAAGGAGAAAATGCTGGTCACAAGCATTTTTTTCTTTTTCCATAACATTTTTTATCCTATCAGAGTTCTTAACCCTATACAACATAGTCCAACTTTTAACGAACCAGGGGTAAAAGGCTTATGAAAACATTGTGGGTTAAGGAGAAAATGTTGGTGACCAGCATTTTCTCCTTTTCCCACAATGTTTTCTACCCTGTCCAAAACAAAATTCACTTTGTGATTTCCTTTTATTTTATCGTCTGCACATGCTTTCAATTTTGTCAAAACAAAAATTTTGTCGTTTGGTAAAGATTTAATATGTACTAATTTTGAAATTATCGTCTGCAGATGTTTTGAATTTGGACAAGTATATAATTTGTGTAAAGGGTAAAGAATCCAGATCTGTGATCAGGAAATCCTTTTTTGATTCCACTGGCAACATTGGTGGTCATGTGCCAGTGCCCTTGGGCAAGGTATTGCAGAACACTGCATTGCACAGGTGAAAGCCTCGGAGAAGGGAATAAGAAAGCTATTGTCTGAATATGACAGAAAGACTTTTGAAAGCAGTCCAACCCTTTACTAAACAACAAAATACTGGACTTGCCAAAATTGAAAGCTATTGCAGATGACAAGATAATGTTGACCTAAAAATAGAAATCCACCTTTTGAAGGATACACAACAGCAGGAAAAGTAGAAAATTCTGATAACCAGCATTTTCTCCTTTTCCAACAATGGTTTTAAAAGTATTTTTCGTTAGGGCTGTTAAAACCCCGGGATTGTGTAGTACAGGACTAATACTTGACCAAACAACAAATATTAGACTCTTCAAAGTTGAAAGCATCAGCAGATGATGAACTCTTTACCAAACAAAATAATTTTAGACTTGTTCAAATTGAAAGCTTTCACAGACGTCAATTTAAAGGTGGTTCAAATAATGGAATTGGTCTCCAGTAGGATGGAAAACATGATGGGGGAAAAATACTGTGTACCAGCATTTTATCCTTTTCCCACAATGGTTTCAAAAGGTTTCTTCCTTAGGGTCTGTAAAAGTTGGGATTGTGCGGTAAAGGGTTAATTTGAAATTGGTAAAAATTAGCTTAAGTTTTCTCTAGGATAGAAAACATTGTGATAGAAGGAGAAAATGCTGGTAACTAGCATTTTCGCTTTTTCCCACAATACAAAGTCAGGTAAAGTTAAATTTGTTTAACCGCTTTACCACACAATCCCAACTTTGAAAAATAAGGCTTTTGAAAATATTGTGGGAAAACAGCTCAAATTATCCATTTAGGGTCCTGCATGGCTCAGTGTCGGACTTGCAACCTGGAGGCCTCAGGTTCGAGACTCACTGGAATCACTGGGTTTTCCATGGGAGTGTCCTTAGGCAAGACACTTCAGAGCCCTAGCTTAGTACTGGTGAAACCCAAGATACATATGAATAAGCAAGCTGTCATCATGATACAACTGTAATAATGTTAAAAGCAGCATTAAAATCAAATGTTATTCACTTAAATTATCTCCCTTTTTCATATAATAGAATCAGTAGAGTTAGCTCCCTTTGTTCACTTGAAAATCAATTTGTTTGTATACAAGTTGGCTTCTTTAAAAAAGAAGCCAGGAAGGTCGGCATCAAATAATTTATTGGCTTTTGATTTCAGTATATTTTGGTTGATGTAAACAAACAAGTTAGGCATTAATTGAATGAGAAAAAACTTTTTTTTTTTCAATCTTGCTGGCGTAAAGGCACAAAACAGTACATGTTCCACATTGTTATAATATTCTAGGAATTTGAGGCCATATGCTATTAACATGCTCAGAAATGCATATTTTTGTTCAAAATTCAAGGACACAAAACCGAAGATGATGATCCAGTTTGGCTCATTTTCAAAAGGAACAACCCTCTAATGAATGTTTGTAATGTGTGCTCAGTTAAGCCAATTTTTTTTCGGAAAGGAGAAATTTTTCAATTAAAATTTGATACAATATGCTAATTCCACTGAAGAGGCAAGAATCTTACCTAAAAATAAACGTGGCCTATACATAATACTTAGTACCAGACATGTAAAAAATAAATGTAACATTTTTTAATCTTTTAACAAACAGCAATTTTTGGACTGTCCCAAACAGAAAAAGCATGCAGTCGACAATTGAAACTTTGATAATTAATGTGGAAGATGGTGCTTTGATGTGATGGAAACCATTGTGACAAAAGGAGAAACTGCAGTGAGTAACTGTTACAGCTTCTCCTCTTTCCACACTATTTTGAAAAGTTGTCTGCTGCAGGCATGTAAAATGAATAGGTTGTTTGTCTAAAAGTTAAAAATTTAAGAGAGTAGATAAATGAGCCATGCTCTGAGAAAAGGGCGCTTAATGCATCTGCAAAAAGTATCGACCCATGTCAGCCTGCGCAATCCGCCCAAAACCAAACGACCACGGACTCTTTTGAGGTGTGCGGCACGTAGGGCGAAGAGGCACAACTTATTTTCCCGCTCATAAATTGATTTTCACGGGATTCTCCAATCCCGCATCGTAGAAAAAGCTCTGTGTGTTATTTCATCAAATCTGTATCATTATAAATCCATAGAATTTTTGTATAAAACTGAGAAAAATGCTAGAGTCTAGTCAGTTTTGAAAAATAGAACTTGAAAACTTACTGATCAACCTATTTATATCTATTTGTTGGGTACAAGTTCTCCAGAGAACTCATGCTCTTGAGATTAGGGTACGAGTTCTCCAGGGTACGAATTCTCCAGATAGTATCAAGTCACGTGAACTTTTCCCGCGTTGTTCTTTCTCTTTTTTTTAACGAAATTTTTTTCTCTCTGCTTAGATTTATTTGTTTAATGAAAAATTGCAATTATTGGAGAGATCATTTACTATCAATATAGTGTAATAAATCTTTTTGGAAATCTGTCATGTAAAAGAAAACATTTATTTCCTATTCCAGGTTTTTGATTTCGGTTTGTTTATAAAACCATGATGAAATAGACTGTGTATCAGAACAATTTTGCAAAAACAAATGGATTTAGACAGCGATTTCTGTGGCAGTCTGCCTTTTAAACTCACCACTGTTGGAGAGGTGTGATGACCTCTCCAATGAGTTTAAAGGCAATTTAACAGCTTAGGTCATATCGTGGTGGTCAGTGCACCTATTCCTGTGTTTCTGGCCTTCTCACACCAGTGCTGACACAATTTCCGTTTCAGGGCACTGACTACTTTTCTCACATGCAACAGATGGGAGAGGTGAAAAATTGCCAGGAAAATTTGCCTCTACTGTGTATCAAACCTGCAACCATCAAGTAACAAGTCGGGTATGCTAACCATCGAGCTACCCAGCCAAGCAAATCATTTTGTAGAGCTATAATGTTACGCTGATTTCTGCTATGATTTCCATCAAACATGTTGCAGACTTTTCCAAGATTACAAATGAAAAATGACCCAGAGGATGGGATTTTGTCTTTGTAAGGATACAAAACAATGTGCAAAGGGAGATAATGCTGATTGGTAGCATTTGTTCTCCTTATCCCACAATGTTTTCAAAACTATTCTTTCTCAGTCCAGGCAAACCTTTAACAATGTGGAATTTAATTCTTTACTAAATAATCCCGTGTTTTAACCACCCATTGGGAATTAGGCCTTTGAAAACATTATAATAAAAGAGAAAATGCTGCTTTTAAGCTTTTTATTTTCCTCTTCCAACAATGTTTTCCCTACTTTCATTAGCAAATTTCATATTTTCAGCTGTATTTGTTTTCTGTAAGTCCTTTCAATTTGGAAGCCTTCTGACAACACCGAGGAAAAAGAAGAAAAAGCTCATAGCCAGCATTTTTTCTTTTCCCTCAATGTTTCCTGTCTTATCAGATTTAAATTTGTAATCTGCAGATGGTTTAAATTTGAGAAAGTTTAAAATTTGTTGTGTGGGAAAGGGATAAAAGTTTTGTGTGTGTCTGTGGTAAAAGACTTCCTTCTTTACAGGACAAAATTTTTTGTTCCTTTTCCCATCATGTTTTCAAAACTTATCTTTTCTCTGGGTCGTTAAAACAAGGATTTTTTGTGTGTTTTTGGCGTTTTCCAAACAGTCCAATTATGAAAGACCCAAATAGAGAAGCCTTTTGAAAACATTGTGGGAAAAGGAGAAAATGCAGGTAACCAGCATTTACTCTTTTGCCCAGTATGTTTTCTGTGATGATAAACATTAAGTCCAAATTGAAAGCATCTGGAAACAACAAATATGGCTCATAAAATGCTGGTTGTGGGGAAATACATTTGGGGGTATTTTGTCTGATCTGACGCTTCAACTTACCTGATACTAATTAGACAAAGTTTAAATTCCATACTCAAATATTCGGTGCATGACATTTTGTTGCATCGAAACCATGTGTTTTGAAATACAAATTGCTGAATTCCTAGATTTATTTCATGAAAAGCTCTGTCTGGTAGGAAGATTTGAGCCACAAATCATCTGGGTTAGGGTGAGGGTCAGGACTAGGGATCGTTCTCAACGAGCATGGTTTTCAAAGAAATGTCGCGGATCCTCAAATATTAGGTCTTTTCATTTAAGTCGTTCATTGGGTGCGGGACAACTCTCCCCAAAGACAACTCGCCCAAGACAACTTACCCCACAAAAAAAAAAAAAAAAAATGCTATAAGAAAACTCACCCACCTTCAGATGACAACGCACCTCACATTCTAAGACAACTCCCCCCTCTTTTATCTCTGTCAACTGTAGGTAAATGAGATAGGGGTGTACAGTTGTAATAGATCTACATGAATACATAGAATGTATTTTCATTTTCACAAATTACCATCAATAAAATGCACAAATGTTTTGAAAAATCCAGTCATACTCAGGGCATCAAGCCAGACCCCGTGCAATTGAGGTGAATGGTCCTTTCCAAGTTTCTGCCTTCTTTCCACACTACTATTTACTTTGTCAAGCCCCAAGAGCTCAGTCGATAACGTACAAGACTTGAGAATAGGGAGTCGATCCATGGTTTGGCTGGTTCGAACCCCTGCTCAGCCGATTTTTTTTTTTTTTTTTTTTTTTTTTTTTTGAGGATTGATGATAGTCATTGCAACAGGATTTGTTCCTGTCTCACTGCTGACCGATGTTTTGATGATGTTTATGTGGGAAAGCAGCCATTGGCTTGGTAAGAATATTGTGCAGAGTACTGGTAGAGAAAACTCCAGAAAAGCATGAATCGGTGTACTCGCTGCTGTGATATAGCTGAAATAATGTTTAAAATGGTGTTCAGTACCATACAATCAACCAGTCAATCAATCAGCTATCTACTGTAGGTAAATAAGATACAGGTATGTTTTCTGAGTAGTCCAAGAACCTTGAAAGCAGTCTCTTTATGACAGTTTATTAACAAACACTTTGATGCACCCATACTTTAATGATGATTATTGGCATTAAATCAGGTGTCAATTTCTAAATCATAATGAGAGTGTCTGAAACTTTGACACGCTTCGGCAGACGCATTACTGACCATAATCTGAGGCAGATTTCTCGCTTGTGCTCCGTCATATTTTTAAACACAGCGACCGCCAGAACTTAAACTTTGTAATAAGGAAAACTTTCTTTTGGGCGATTTTTAGCCTCTAACCGGGGGTCGTAATTTATGATCCCTGCTCTCACCTCTGATGCATGTGAGAAAAGTAGTCAGTGACTTGGAAAGCAAGGAAACATGGGTTGGTGCACTGACCGCCGTGATATGACCTAAGCTGTTAAAACGGCATTAAACCCCAATACCGACGATCAATTTCATGAAGTTAAAAACCATGAGGGAGGTGACTCTGGATGAAGGAAAATAACAAAGTATGAGTTTTCTCCCTTTGACCATTAAGTTGCTCGCAATTCTCAGCCGGCTTATAATTTGTGCCAGACAACTTTTCATCAATGAAAATCAGTTTAGAGCAGAGCGAGAGCAACATGTCTATAGAATAACGAAACCTTGACAGGATGAACAATTTATTAGATAAAGTAGATAAATAAATGGGGTTGTTTCACTAAAATATGATGGCCATTTTGCTGATAACATTTTTTTCCCAATGTGGAGCTTTATTTGTGTTTCACAAAAATTTGACAGTAAGGACCTAAATTTAACTATGTAAAATATACTGGCTGATCTTCATCTCCACAGCCCATAAAAAAGTCTATGTCATACAAAGAATTGGGCTTTAACTCTTTACCAAATGGCAAAATTTTAGACTAATCCAAACTGTAAGTGTTTTGCAGGCGGCACAAATAATTGAACATGTCATAGAAAAGATAGAAAACATTGTGGGAAATGGAGAAAATGCTGGTTACTAGCATTTTCTTCTTTCCACACACTATTATACTAAGGCCTATCTTCTCTGGGCTGGTGGTAAAGGGTTAAAGGGGCCATTCATATGTTTATGGTTTCTCCAAACTCCAAAAAACATTTGTTTCGGCATTAAGTAAGTAGATAGCTGGCCAGCCATCAGTACAGAAGGATGATGTATGCAATAAACAATTTTTTTGTGTTTTCTCCTTAATGGGCTTGGTAATCCCAAGTTTTAACGAACCTGAGGAAGAAGCCTTTTGAAAACATTGTGGAAAAAAGGAGAAAATGCTGGTAACCAACATTTCTCCTTTTCCACTATGTTTTCTACTCTATCAGCCATGAAATCCATCATTTTGCCACATTTAACTTGTCGTCTGCAAATGTTTTCAATTTGTCTACAATTTTGTCGTGAGGTTAAGATAATCTCAGATGTTTGTCCATTATGTTGTGTCCCATTGAAATAAGTATGATGACGTCATAATTGATCACATGAAAGTAAACGGAATTACAAATTGTAAATGAACCAACCGGTCATTTGAATGCCACATGTTCACCAGTTTACTGTAGGTAACTTACAGAGTAGATGGACGTTTTGGCCATGGACATTTTGGCCTGAACATTTTGGCCAGATGAAAGTACAATATAAGACGTTTTGGCCAAATGTTGTTTTGAAACGAACAGAAAATTGACTTACGGCAAAAAGTTTTGATCAAGGTCAGCCTGGGCGGGCGGACTGCCCAGGCTGACCTGGGTCAATACTTTTACAGATGCATAAGCCCCCTTTTCACAGAGTACAGCTGAAATAGTTGCAACAGATACAAACTTTTTTGAAAAGATTATGGCAAAAGGAGCAATTTCTCAGAAAAATTCTCCTTTTCCCTCCATATTTAACCAAATAGCCCAAATAAAGAAATAGACATAATCAAACTGACTACAGAGGTGTGATTGGGGAAATATGCCCGCCAGGGTAGCTAAGTGGTTAGCGTATCTGACTCGTGACCTGGAGGTTGTGAGCTCGAAACTGACTACAGGGGTGTGATTGATGAAATATGGCTGCCAGGGTAGCTCAGTGGTAAGCGTATCTGACTCCTGACATGGTGTTTGCGAGTTCAATACTCAGTAGACGCGATCTTTCTTTCCGGGGATTTTTCGCCTCTCACCTCTTATTCATGTGGGAAAAGTCGTCAGTGACTTGGAAAGAAAGTTGTATAAGTACTGGTGTAAGAAAGCCAGAAAACACATGCTAAGATAAGCTGTTAAAACAGCATTAAGCTCCGATACAAACAAACAAACAAATAGAATAAATATGAGAGGGGAGGACAACGCCCTCTATCCCCTCACATGATTCAGTAATTACATACTAAATGAATGAATAAAAAAATATCAAACTCCAAGCATGATTTTGGAAAAAATATTTTAATCCCAACTAGTTCCAAACCTTTATCAAGGGATATATCGTTTTCTAAGGTTGATGACATCAATGTCACATGACATCAATGGCAACAACGAAAAATTAAATGGCAGTTACTTTGCCAAAAAAATAATGTATCAACAGTTTAAGTATATTTAATGCAAACAGGATCCAAGAAGATGCTAAATTACAGAAAGATGCAATTCTAAAGTTTAATATTAAAATGCCTGTAATAACTATCATGTTAAATGAAACTTAAAGCTGTATGACACCACTACATTTAGCATGTAACCACTTGAAACTATTTTTAGCACTTAACCACTCGAAAAGTTTTCAAAAATTCAAAGAAATTTGTAGGTAACAAAGTTGCTTAAATGGTTGACTCTTAACCCTGAAAGAGTAGAAAACATTGTGGGAAAAGGAGAAAATGCTAGTTACCAGCATTCTCTCATTCTCCCACAAAGCTCACAAAAACTCTCTCAGTAAGGCTGTAAAAATCCAGGAATGTGTGGCAAAGAGTTCAGAAAACAAGTGAAAACTTTTAAGTCAAAAAAAGGGCATAACTGGGCCAAAAATGTCTTGATGGTTACCTACCCTTTTGACAGTAAACCCTTTACCAAATGACAAAACTGGCCCGAAACTGTTCGCTATTGGTTGATTTTCTGTATGTTCAAGGACCATCTACCTCATGATTCAGTTGGTTGTTAGACAAAATGGATTTTATAGATCCGTTGTTATGTGATGACTTGGTTGCATCGCACAGATGCATTAAACCCCCTTTTACCAGAGTATGGCTCATACATATGTGTTATAGAGCAAACATACGTATGTGTTATAAAGCAAACATACATATGTGTCATAAAGCAAACATACGTATGTGTTAAAAGAGTGAAGAGAAAAGGAATACTGGTACACAATGAATTCCTAAGGGAATGAATAGAAAAGAAGTAATACGAGGGTCAGTCAAAAATAAGTGAGCACTGCCTCATAACTTTTTTATTTTTTTACGTAGGCTAACAAAACTTGGCACGATTGTTCATTAATGTCTCGTGCAAAATTTGCGCGGGAAAAAATAACTTTACATGACGTCACGTAAATATGACGTCATTTACAAAACTGTCATGGCGGACGGTGCGTTCACGCTGATGCGCGACGAACAAGTAACATATATTAAGATTGAGGCTAGGCGGGGTAAAAGCGCGATAGAAATTCAGGAAGCGCTCGAGGAAGTAGGTTCAGAGTCTGTACTTCCATATAGTTCTATCACCCGATGGGTAAGACAATTCAACGATGGGCGAAATACAGTTAGCAACAAGCACCTGTGCGGAAGGCCTTTGTCAGCAACGACCGATGAAAATGTGGAAAATATTGCAAAACTGCTGAACGACGACTGAAAATATTCATGTGATGAAATTGCTCATGAGTTGGACATAAGTCACGCGTCAGTTCATCGAATTTTAACGGAACGTCTGCAAATGAGAAAGATCGCGGCCCGATGGGTGCCCCACATGCTGTCGGAAAGTGAAAAACACCAACGTGTAAACATTGCCCGTAAACTTCTAAAAAGATATGGTGAAGATGGCGATGAAATGTTACAACGAATCGTTGCAATCGATGAGACATGGATTCGGTCTTTTGAACCCGAATTAAGGCGCCAAAGCAGTGAATGGCATACAAAAAACTCCCCAAGACCCGTAAAATTCCATCGAAGTCAGAACTGTGCCAAAATGTTGATGATCTTTGCGTATGATTTTCGTGGAGTATTGACGGCACATAGGGTGCCAACTGGTGAGACTGTGAATAAAGAGTACTCTAAGATGGCGGAAAGCGCCAAGAGATGATTGACCGCACGTCGCTAATTTTACACGATAATGCGTCACCCCATAAAGCCAACGTTGTCAAGGAGCTGCTGGAGCCATATCAGTGGGAAGTTCTTGATCATCCTCCCTACTCCCCTCACTTGAGCTCCCCTGACTTTGATTTATTCCCAAAACTTAAGGAGCCCTTACGGGGAATACGCTACGAGAGTTTGGATGAACTTGAGCGTGCCGTGAACAGGGAGGTACGACGAATCAACTTTGGTGGCCTAGCAACTGGCATCCAAGCGTTGCCAAAGAGATGGAATTCTGTCATCCAGTCCAGGGGAGATTACTTTGAGGGATTATAAGCACGTAATTTGTTTACCACGTAGTTTTAAAAAGTTATAAGGCAGTGCTCACTTATTTTTGACTGACCCTCGTAGTTAGCTTTAAATATTTTTTAATTTATCAAAGAAAGACAATAGGGCCATGATGGCCCTGTATCGCTCCACTGGCTTATAAATACAAACCATAAATAGTAAACATTTCAATTCTGAGCCAAATGATTTCAAAATAAAGACTTAAGTTTTCTCTGTAAAAGCCCATGTAAAAGTTGAGACCCACTGGGCAAAGCCATTTTTGATCCCAGAGCTATAATTAGTTGAACCTTGGTAGAGGTCCACAAGATAAAGCCACATGCCAAAATAATACAAGTCTATGCTGTAAATAAAGTGATTTTCAGGTTTAGTCCATATGAAGCCTCTGTAAAACATAAGACCCCTGATGCAAGGCTAATTTCAAAAAAAAAAAAAAAAAAAAAATCAAAACAGGAAGATTTCTTAAGTTGTCATTATGTAAGCCCATGTAAAACTTGTGACCCCTGCGGCGGTGCCAATTTTGACCCCAGGGCTAAAATTTGGCCCACTTGGTAGAGGCCCACTAGATATAGCTACATGCAAAATTTGGTAGCTCTAGGCCTTATGGCTAGGTACAGGAAGATTTTTAAAAATTTTTCTATATATAAGCCTATGTAAAACTTGTGACCTCTGGGGTAGAGCCAATTTTGACCCCAGGGCTATAATTTGATGAAACTTGATAGAGGTCTACCACATAAAGCTACATGCCAAATTTGGTAGCCCTATGCCTTATGGTTTCAGACAAGAAGATTTTTAAAGATTTCCAATATTTTTCAGTTTTGTTGCCATAGCAACCAGAGTTTTTGAAGGAATCAAATTCTTTCAAGAAATTCTGAAGAGGACCATGGCAGGATCATTTCTGTGAAGTTTCATGAAAATTGGAAGGGTAGTTTCAGAGAAGATGTTTGAAATAAAAGTTAACACACGGACGGATGGACGCACAGACTGATGCACGGACGCACGACGGACACCGGACCATGACATAAGCCCGCTGGCCTTCGGCCTGTGGAGCTTAAAAAACTGAGGGCTGTACTCATCAATAATTCTTAATACATTCAGCGTTCTGTTTTTAAACTCCAAACCTAGCAATCTGATTGGCTGAAACATTCTGCAACAGCCAAACAGATGGTTAGACCTAGAATTAAGATTTATAATTGATTTAAAAGCTTTTTTACAGTTTTTTACTTTCATACCAAATTTAAAAATGATTAATCCCTGTTTTAAGTAAGGTGATAGCTGGCAAACCATCACTCAAGAAGGAAGATAAATGTTAGAATATTTTTCAGTGATATTTCTTGAACTCTTTACCAAAAGATAAAATTTTAGACTTATCCAAATTGGAAGCATTTGCAGACAACAAATTAAATGCCACTGCTATGACCGAATTGGGTTTTTGAAAATACAGAAAACATTGTGGCACAAGAAGAAAATGCTGGTTGCCAAAATATCATATCAAGTATGAAAATGTTTGCAAGCCAAATTGATAACCCTTTACTAAATGATAAAATTGTGGACTAAACCAAATTGAAAGCATTTGCAAATGGCAAATTAAGTATAACTCAAAGAAGTATTTCTGTCTTTGATAGTGTAGAAAACAGTGTGGGAACAGGAGAAAATGCTGGTTACCAGCATATTCTTCTTTTTCCACAATGTTTTCAAAAGCCATCTTTTTTTATAATTATTAAAAGTCAGGTTTGTGTGGTAAAGAGTTAACTATCACAATGATGACAAAATGCAACCACAAAGACAATGTTGTTGCTTGTGCTACTTTCAACAAGTTTGTTGTCCCAAAACTTTTGATATAAACTGTCCATCTTCACCCAATTTCTCCATGTTGACACCCTGAAAATACATCAAAATAAAAATTTTGCCATCCCTCTAGCACCAACATACACAGAATTCTTTAGTAAATTAAAAAAATAAAAATGAGTTGTCATTATTTAAAACAAGAGGGCCATGATGGTCCTGTATCGCTCTACTGGCTTATAAATATAAACCATAAATACTAAACATTTCAATTCTGAGCCAAATGGTTTCAAAACGAAGACTTACAAAGTTTTCTCTGTAAAAGCCGATGTGAAAGTTGAGACCCGCAGGGCAAAGCCATTTTTGATCCCAGAGCGATAATTAATTGAACCCTGGTAGAGGTCCACAAGATAAAGCCACATGCCAAAATAATACAAGTCTATGCTGTATGGTTATAAATAAGGTGATTTTCAAGGTTCGTCCATATGAAGCCTCTGTAAAACATAAGACCCCTGATGCAAGGCTAATTTCAAAAAAAAAAAAAAAAAAAAAAATCAAAAGTAATCCAGATTTGGTAGCTCTTGGGTTTGCGGTTAGGAGCAAAAGGATTTTTTGAATTTTCACCCTATAAGCACGTGTTTATGACCAAATTTGGGAGTTCTTGGCCTTATGGCTAGTAACAAGACGGTTTCTGAAGTTTTCACTCCATAAACCCATGTAAAATTTGTGACCCCTGGTGCAGGGCCGAACTTGATCCTAGGGTTGTAACTTGGGCCCTCTTTGTAGTTGTCTGCTAGATAGTGCTATAATTATGCAAATTTGGTAGCCCTAAGCCTTATGGCTATGTACACCAAGATTTAAAAGTTTTCCCTATATAAGCCCATGTAAATCTTGTGAACCTCCCCCTCCACCCCCCAGCATGAGGCCAAACTGACCCCATGACTGTAATTTGGGCACTTTTGGTAGACCCCCACTAGATCAAGCTAAATGCAAAATTTGGTAGCTCTAGGCCTTATGGCTAGGTACTGGAAGATTTCTTAAGTTGTCACTATGTACGCCCATGTAAAACTTGTGACCCCTGCAGCGGGGCCAATTTTGACCCCAGGACTAAAATTTTGGCCCGCTTGGTAGAGGCCCACTAGATATAGCTACATGCAAAATTTGGTAGCACTAGGCCTTATGGCTAGGTACAGGAAGATTTTTAAAGTTTTCTCTATATAAGCCTATGTAAAACTTGTGACCCCTGGAGCAGAGCCAATTTTGACCCCAGGGCTACAATTTGAAGAAACATGATAGAGGTCTACTACATAAAGCTACATGCCAAATTTGGTAGCCCTATGCCTTATGGTTTCAGACAAGAAGATTTTTAAAGATTTCCAATATTTTTCAGTTTTGTTGCCATGGCAACCAGAGTTTTTGAAGGAATCAAATTCTTTCAAGAAATTCTGAAGAGGACCATGGCAGGATCATTTCTGTGAAGTTTCACGAAAATTGGATGGGTAGTTTCAGAGAAGATGATGTTTGAAATAAAAGTTAACGCACGGACGGACGGACGGACCTACTGCGGTATACTTGCGTGACTGGGATGCTAGTGTGACTAGGAAATTTCCTTGCGTGACCAATCAAAAAGTTTACGCACAGCACTGTACTTGCGTTACACAGTCACAGAAGTGTGTCCATGCAGCAGTCACGCAAACACTTACATATAGTGTCCAAATGACTATTTATACTTTCTACATGCCACTGTATGCTCCTTTACCCATAAGATTTTTCAAGATTTTAAGCTGAATGGACGTAAAAATTGTACTTGTACAGTAATACTGGGCTGCAGTTGTAAACCTGCTGACCTATCAGAATTTCTGGAATTTTGAGAACAACAACAACAAAAAAAGTTTTGAATGTTTCTGTAAAAAAAAATTCCAGTTTTTTATTTTCCCCGTTGCTAGATCTAGACAGAGATTTAGCACCCTCCTGTTTTATACACTGATCTTTGTAAATTAATAGTTAAAAGTGATTATCACAACTGAAAAGACAGTCTGAAGTGCCTCAGATTGGACAATGTCAAACAGACCTTTTTTTTTGTGTCATGGGTTTTCGCGTTTTTCGTAGCGATCTAGTTATTGTGCCAGTTCATTTACAGACGGGAATATTTGCAATACTTTACTTAAATTTGTCACTATGAATGGTAGGTAGCTTCAAAACCTGTCAATTTACACTAGATAAGCAGATTAACAGCATTGTCACTTATTCAACTGATGACACACCACCTCAATTACCTGTGATAAACAGTGGCGCGTCTTGATGAGGATATACTTCTGCTGCGATTTTTTTTCAAAAAAGTATGCTTGTCCTGCAATTATAGCCTTGTGTGACAGTCACACAAGAAAAGTGTGTCTAAATCAACTACTTTTTGCTTGTGTGACAGTATGAGAGCGTCTGGATAAATGCAGCACTAGGCTGCTTGGACACAGTACCTTTATGGGGTCCATACTGAACATTGGATGAGACCGTAAAAAAAGTATGCTTGTCCTGCAATTATAGCCTTGTGTGACAGTCACACAAGCAAAGTGTGTCTAAATCAACTACTTTTTGCTTGTGTGACAGTATGAGAGCATCTGGGTAAATGCAGCACTAGGCTGCTTGGACACAGTACCTTTATGGGGTCCATACTGAACATTGGACGAGACCGTAAATTTTCCACCTCGTACAAAAAATATTCCAATAACTAAAATAGCATTCATTAATGCAGTAGCCTAAACAAGTGTGAATGCCAACTGCATGGGCTTGATATTGATAATTAAAAGTGTACTGGATGAACAGGATGACTGAGTTATCAATTTCTAAATTGGTAATCAATACCATCCCTACTAAGAAATTTTTCTTGTGAGCAATCTGCTACTGTAGCACATGCTGCATTATTGATAGTTATTAACTATACAAATCTGAAGTACATAATTTGAGTAGAGGAAGTTCTAATACAATTGTCAAAGAAAAGGTTTTGGTATTACTTGGATACAATCTCTTTGTGACTGTCATCTAAGAAAACTGCATCAGAGGTAACATTTCTTTAAGATTTTGCATCACAAGATCATCCTTTTAAGGGACAGTAATACAAGTCTTTTTTTGCAGCAAGAGATTTTTTCATTACCAGGGCAGTCATACAAGTTCATAAAGACTTTTTTTTCTGCAGTATAAGAAAACTGCAGCAGAAGTACGCCTTTTTTTCACATTTTCACATAAAAGGTTATTCTTTTATAGACAGAGTACATTTCAATTACAATTTGGACACATTCTTTTTGCAGCACATGAATACTGCAGCAGAACTACAATTTTCTTCAAGGGTTTGCCACACGTTATCATATTCTTCCAGACAGAAAGAGAAGTCTTTCTTAATGTCATATAATTGTAATTGCACACATTTTTTTTTAGCAAGACAAGGCCTTAACCTTAAATATTTCCTTTTACATCATACAGTTTGAACAAATTTTATTTTCTCTATCACGGCAGAGTCGTATTCCTTTCACTCCTTCCTTACTGATAACGTCACAAGAAGCTTTAGTGGAAAGTGTAGATCAAGATCAGACTGCACAGAATGTGCAGTCTGATCTCTAATCTACGCTGTCCACATATTTCATTCTAGATTTTAACTACACTTTTCTTTCATCTTGCAACGGAAGTGCATAATCAGCCAATGAAAAATCATGATTTATTTATTCTGTAACCAAAGAGTTAAGGACAGTCACAGGAGTCAATGCCACAGATTATTATTCAGTAAACCATGTTCACCTCTCCTACCAAACCTTGTGTTTATGAGCTTATTTACAACGCACTGACCATGAATAAGACTGCTAGCATGTTGACAACTCAAATTTTGCTTAAAAGCAAAGCTAGATATCATTCACTCTTTAACTACACAACATTTTAAACTGATCCAAAAAAAAAAAAACATAATTGTATTAGAGTTTAACGCCACTTTAACAGCTAAGGTCATAATCATGGCAGTCAGTGACACATGTGTTTCTTCGCTTTCTCACACCAGTACTAACACAACCTTCTTTCCAAAGCCACCGACTACTTTTCTCACATGCTTCAGAGGCGAGAGGTGAAAATATGCCAGAAAGAAAGTTTGCCTCAACCGGGTATCAAACTCACAACCACCAGGTCACCAGTTTGCCTCAACCGGGTATCAAACTCACCACTGAGCCATTCGGGTGGGGCGATCCAAAATTAATGTATTTACAGACAACAAAAGTAATGTGACTCAAAAATGGATATTTTTTCTGGGAAGGGTGGAAAACTTCGAGTGAAAATGGGAAAATGCTGGTAACTATCATTTTCTCCTTAGTTCCACGTTTTTTTTTTTTTTTTTTTTATATATATATGTGTGTGTGTGTGTGTGTGTGTGTGTGTGTGTGCGCGCGCGCGCGCAGCTCAAGAAAAATCTTTTTGTCTGCATACACAAACATAATTGTCATAATGAGATAGAAAATAAAGAGAATGGTGGTTAATCTTTATTACTTCTTTTTATTCAACTAGGCAATTGATACACAGTAAACCAATTTACACAAACCTCTGTTTGGGGTTCAGAATATACAGGTAGGAACATCATGAAATTGATACTCATTTCATTCAGGCTCATTTTGCTCTCTTGTCATTCCATCATTCATTTCATTCGATTCTATCCAAATTTTTCAAACAAGAAGGCCATGATGGCCCTAAAGTCGCACAACTGAGTATTTGATCAAACATGACCCATTTTCAATCTCTTTTGAGATATACGAGGGGAGGTCAATACATTCGTAGAACTCAGTATTTTTCTTTACAATTCAAATTTATTTTTTTATTTTTGTGCAGTATGAACCTTTGCCAGTTGAATGATAAAAGCCATTCAGTCAACATTTTACATTTTTTGCTCTTACTTTTTGTTGGAAAACCTATACCCATAGACAAAAATGAAAAGTCAGAATATTGAGTTCAGAGCACAAGGCCAGAGTTGCACAAGCGGCTATTCCTGAGTGCAAGTTCGAGCAGTTAAATCACCCACCATACAGTCCAGACCTGGCCCCAAGTGATTATTGTCTGTTCCGAAATTTGACATCCCACTTGCTTGGAGCGAGATTTCCGGATGATAATGAGCTCAAGGCTGCAACAGAGTGGCTTCCGACTTTCCATTTTTGCCTATGGGTATAGGTTTTCCAACAAAAAGTAAAAGCAAAAGAATGTAAGAGCTGACCAGCGGTCTCAGAGGAGAAGAATTTTGAAGAATTTCTTTAAGTCCATATAAGTGCAAAAACCTCCCCCCCCCCCCACGGCCATGCTTTTCGACAGATCAAAATTTCACGAACAATTTTTTAAAGGGTCACCCAAGGAACATGTCTGTGAAATTATTTCAAAATCTGACCAGTGGTTTCAGAGGAGAAGAATTTTGAAGGATTTCTTTAAGTCCATATAGTGCAAAGAGCCTTTCCCCCCCCCACCATGGCCATGTTTTTCGACGGATCAAAATTTGACAAACACTTTTTGAAAAGTGTCACCCAAGGAACATTTCTGTTAAATTATTTCAAAATCTGACCAGCCGTTTCAGAGAAGAAGATTTTTAAAGAATTTATTTAAGTCCACACAGTGCAAAAAGCGCCGCCCCCCTTGGCGGCCATGTTTCTCGACGGATCACAATTTCACGAACAGTTTTTGAAAAGGGTCTCCCAAGGAATAATCCTGTGAAATTATTCCAAATTCTGACCAGCGATTTCAGAGGAGAAGATTTTTAAAGAATATATTTAAGTCCACACAGTGCAAAAAGCGCTCCCCCCTTGGCGGCCATGTTTCTCGACGGATCACAATTTCACAAACAGTTTTTGAAAAGGGTCACCCAAGGAACAATCCTGTGAAATTATTCCAAATTCTGACCAGCGGTTTTAGAGGAGAAGATTTTTAAAGAATTTCTTTAATGAAAGTCCACAAAGTGCAAAAAGCCTTCCCCCACGGCAGCCATGTTTTTTGACGGGTCAAAATTTCACGAAAAATTTTTGAAAAGGGTCACCCAAGGAACAATCCTGTGAAATAATTCCAAATTCTGACCAGGAGTTTCAGAGGCGATTTTTAAAGAATTTCTTTTAAGTCCACACAGTGCAAAGAGCCCCCCCCCCCCCCCCCCCCCACGGCGGCCATGTTTTTGGACGGATCAAAATTTCGTGAACAATTTATCAAAAGGGTCAAGGAACAATCCTGTGAAATTATTTCAAAATCTGACCACCGGTTTCAGAGGAGGATATTTTCAAAGAATTCCTAAAAAAATTCCATGGCAACCAGAGTTTTTGATGGAATCAAAATCTGTGAACAGTTTTTAAAGAGGACCTCCCAAGGAACATTCCAGCCAAGTTTGGTTTAAAGTGGCCCAGCGGTTTAGGAGGAGTTGATGTTTAAAGAAATTGTTGACGACGCACGACAGACGACGGACGATCCTAAAAACTCCCCTTGAGCATGTTGTGCTCAGGTGAGCTAAAAAGACTGAAGAAGAAAAGCGCGCAGTACAACAGCATTATGACGTTGAGAAAAGATATCAGACTTTCCAGGTAAGGATGACAGATGTCGATCTAGATCATACAACAGTAGATACCTTGAAATAAGTGATAAGAAAATTTTTATAAGATACACACTGCGGTCGTAGAAAATTCATTATCCAACGTTCGATTATTTGAAATGTTATGTTTTTAAAATGTACACCACCCACTTGTTATACTATGTAAGTTCCAGAGCTGAAATTCCAGGTTGATTGGTTTGAGATCATACAGTATCCAACAATGAAAGTCTGTGTCTCAGTAATTTAAGCTCTACAAGCTTGCTTCAATACTTAGTTGTGTAATATGACACAGCAATAATAGCCTTTACAGATAGGCCTATGTAAATCTAGATCTGTATCATTGAAATAACTGGAGAAATTTTTTATGCTCCCTGGATAAAGTGATTGGTTCGTAACTTACATAGTATTAGTATTCCATTTACAGTTTATCAGTTACCAAGATTGTTAAAATTTATTCGACTGAGCAGTTACTCCTTTTGTTGTTTCAGTCAGTTTATATATGGCCCACCAGTTCAGTGTAGTACATGTAAAAGTATGGTCTATTGATTGATCCTTTGACAATTCTAAAGTTTAAAGATGAATCAATACTTTTTTTCAAAATCAAATTCTTTCTAATTGATAATTTTTGGCATTGTGACCACTTAGAATGATGTTTCAAGACAAGTAATCTAACTGAGGTTAAGACTTCCTCAGTGCAATTCAGATCTAAATAAGGATTATATAGCGTTTATTTGTTGATCATAGAGGTAAGGAGGTAAAGGGTTGTGATTGCAGTCTGTGTTTTACAACAGTACACACCTGTATTTTAGGAAAATGACAGCCAGATGTCAAACTTTTACAGCTTGAACTGGCCCAGGCCAGCGATCGATAGATTAGTGTAGAGTAAAACAGACTATAGTTAACTCTTTACCAAACGACATAATTACCTGATGTCGAAATGACCGGGTGTCGAAACGACTGTCATTCCCTGTGTTAAACAGTGGCGCGTGCGTCCATCCTACTTCACATATATTTCTGATATTTAAGTTTAGATCGTATAAGAATCATTTATAGATATTAACTGTCGTCAGTAGATTCGCCAGTGCTTCGATTTTGGTGACATTCGTTCACTGGCGATCGACAGCGTGGTTCTCTAATCGGCTGGTTTCGATTGACCTGTGCTTTTTATGTCAAACAAGCCTGTTTGACCTTATCTTTTAATTAACAAAACAGCTGACAAAAAAAAAAAAAAAAAAAAAAAAAAAAACAAGAGGGCCATGATGGCCCTGTATCGCTCCACTGGCTTATAAATATAAACCACGAAGAAAAGTCTTCACTATATAAGCCCTTATAAAACTTTGACCTCATGGCTACAGTCTGACTAAATGGGGAATATTGTATTAGAAGAATAACATGCCAAATGTGGGAGTTCTTGGCCTTATGGCTGGTAACAAGATGGTTTCTGAACTTTTCACTCCATAAACCCATGTAAAACTTGTGATCCCTGGTGCAGGGCCAAACTTGATCCTAGAGCTGTAACTTGGGCCCTCTTTGTAACTGTCCACTAAATAATGCTATAATTATATGCAAAATTTGGTAGCCTAAGCCTTATGGCTATGTACACCAAGATTTAAAAGTTTTCCCTATGTAAGCCTATGTAAATCTTGTGAACCCCCCCCCTCCAAGTATGAGGCCAAATTGACCCCAGGACTATACTTTGGGCACTTTTGGTAGACTCCAACTAGATCAAGCTAAATGCCAAATTTGGTAGCTCTAGGCCTTATGGTTTCAGACAAGAAGATTTTTAAAGTTTTCTCTATATAAGCCTATGTATAAAACTTGTGACCCCTGGGGAAGAGCCAATTTTGACCCCAGGGCTATAATTTCAAGAGACATGATAGAGGTCTACTACATAAAGCTACATGCCAAATTTGGTAGCCCTATGCCTTATGGTTTCAGACAAGAAGATTTTTAAAGTTTTCTCTATATAAGCCTATGTAAAACTTGTGACCCCTGGGGAAGAGCCAATTTTGACCCCAGGGCTATAATTTCAAGAAACATGATAGAGGTTTACTACATAAAGCTACATGCCAAATTTGGTAGCCCTATGCCTTATGGTTTCAGACAAGAAGATATTTAAAGTTTTCTCTATATAAGCCTATGTAAAACTTGTGACCCCTGGGGAAGAGCCAATTTTGACCCCAGGGCTATAATTTCAAGAAACATGATAGAGGTCTACTACATAAAGCTACATGCCAAATTTGGTAGCCCTATGCCTTATGGTTTCAGACAAGAAGATTTTTAAAGTTTTCTCTATATAAGCCTATGTAAAACTTGTGACCCCTGGGGCAGAGCCAATTTTGACCCCAGGGCTATAATTTGAAGAAACTTGATAGAGGTCTACTACATAAAGCTACATGCCAAATTTGGTAGCCCTATGCCTTATGGTTTCAGACAAGAAGATTTTTAAAGATTTCCAATATTTTTCAGTTTTGTTGCCATGGCAACCAGAGTTTTTGAAGGAATCAAATTCTTTCAAGAAATTCTGAAGAGGACCATGTCAGGATCATTTCTGTGAAGTTTCGTGAAAATCGGATGGGTAGTTTCAGAGAAGAAGATGTTTGAAATAAAAGTTAACGCACGGACGGATGGACGGACGGACGACCGGACGGACGGACGCACGGACGCACGACGGACACCGGGCCATGACATAAGCCCGCTGGCCTTCGGCCAGTGGAGCTAAAAATAAACAAATAAACAGGTGCATGAATACTAAAATCCTGCAATATTTATAGCGTGCCTGCTTCTCTGTCTTCCGCCTCTCGATAAACACGGGGTTTTCGATAGACTGGTTCAGTCGCTATCAATGACGAGTAGGCGCTTGCGATTATCAAATTTACGCGAATGCAAGCGTTTTTTTAACCGAGATTGAATCGTGTGTAAACCAGTCGTTTTTGGAAAATTTACAGTCTCGTCCAATGTACAGTATGGACCCCATACTGTCCAAATAAGGGTACCGTGTCCAAGCTGCCTAGTGCTGCATTTATCCAGACGCTCTAATACTGTCACACAAGCAAAAAGTACTTGATTTAGACACACTTTTCTTGTGTGACTGTCACACAAGGCTATAATTGCAGGACAAGCATACTTTTTTGACAAAAACCACAGCAGAAGTATATCCTCGTCAAGACGGACGCACGCACTCACGGACGCATGCACGACAGACACCGGGCCATGACATAAGCCCGCTGGCCTTCAACCAGTGGAGCTAAAACTTGCAGACAATTTAAATCGGGTTTGAATTATGAGATTTGGCTTTGAAAGAGTAGAAAACAGTGTGGGAAAAAGGAGAAAATGCTAGTTGACAGCATTTTCTCCTTTTCCCACAATGTTTTCAAAAGCATTCTTCCTCAGGGTCATTAAAAATCTGCACTGTGTAGTAAAGGATTAAATACAGTGAAATGCCATCCCTAACAGCTTTTTTAGTGACAGCAACAGCTCACTTATTCTCTTTTTTCCTGGGTTATTCCTGTACTGGACTGGATCTCTGCAGTGCCTTGCCTATGGACACATCATAACCCGCACCATCAGTGGCAATCAAACAAGGATAACAAGAGGGCCATGATGGCCCTGTATCGCTCCACTGGCTTATAAATATAAACCATGAAGAGAAATCTTTACTATATAAGCCCTTATAAAACTTTGACCCCAGGCCTACAGTCGGACTAAATGGGGAATATGTGTATTAGAAGAATAATATGCCAAATTTGGGAGTTCTTGGCCTTATGGCTAGTACCAAGACGGTTTCTGAACTTTTCACTCCATAAACTAATGTAAAACTTGTGACCCCTGGTGCAGGGCCAAACTTGATCCTAGGGTTGTAACTTGGGCCCTCTTTGTAGTTGTCCACTAGATAATGCTATAATTATGCAAATTTGGTAGCCTAAGCCTTATGGCTACGTACACCAAGATTTAAAAGTTTTCCCTATGTAAGCCTATGTAAATCTTGTGAAACACCCCCTCCCCCCCAGCATGAGGCCAAATTGACCCCAGGACTATAATTTAGGCACTTTTGGTAGACCCCAACTAGATCAAGCTAAATGCAAAATTTGGTAGCTCTAGGCCTTATGGCTAGGTACAGGAAGATTTTTAAAGTTTTCTCTATATAAGCCTATGTAAAACTTGTGACCCCTGGGGCAGAGCCAGTTTTGACCCCAGGGCTATAATTTCAAGAAACATGATAGAGGTCTACTACATAAAGCTACATGCCAAATTTGGTAGCCCTATGCCTTATGGTTTCAGACAAGAAGATTTTTAAAGTTTTCTCTATATAAGCCTATGTAAAAATTGTGACCCCTGGGGCAGAGCCAATTTTGACCCCAGGGCTACAATTTGAAGAAACATGATAGAGGTCTACTACATAAAGCTACATGCCAAATTTGGTAGCCCTATGCCTTATGGTTTCAGACAAGAAGATTTTTAAAGATTTCCAATATTTTTCAGTTTTGTTGCCATGGCAACCAGAGTTTTTGAAGGAATCAAATTCTTTCAAGAAATTCTGAAGAGGACCATGGCAGGATCATTTCTGTGAAGTTTCACGAAAATTGGATGGGTAGTTTCAGAGAAGAAGATGTTTGAAATAAAAGTTAACGCACGGACCGACGGACGGGCGGACGCACGACGGACACCGGGCCATGACATAAGCCCGCTGGCCTTCGGCCAGTGGTGCTAAAAAATCAAAAATCTTTAAAACTGAGCAGAGGAATCAATGAATTAGTGTAAATAAGTGTGTGTTCACAAAAGAGCATTTTTTTTATTCTAATTTAACCTTTACCAGACGACAAAATTTTGGACTGGTCGAGGCATTGGCAGATGACAACTTGAACTCTTTACCACACAACAAAAGTACTTACAGACAACACAGTAACCCTTATCCTGCTGAATAAGTTAAATGATGCCTTTAAGTTGATTGTAAAAACACAAAATGTTGCTATTTCAAAATTTATTTTTGGGGAGAAATATCTCCTTTTGGACAGTGTAGATCCAATATCAGATGCACACTCTGTGCAGTCTGATCTTGGATCTACTGTCCACAAAAGAGCATTGAATCAGTTAGCAGCCTAAGGGTTTAATATGGCTGTAATGAATAATTGGATTTGTCTATGAAAGCATTTTTCTACTGGGCTTCTACCAAGATAGCCCAAAGTATAGCTATGCGGTCAAAATTCGCCCCACCCCAGCAGTCACAAGTTGTACATGGTGGTATGTAGAGAAAACTTAATTTCTTTCTCTCTAACCAGAAGACCTAGGGCTACCAAATTTTGCATGTATATTTATCTAATAGACATCAACTAAGAATACTCAAATTATAGCACTGGGGTCAAAATTTGCCCAACCACAGAAGTCACAACATTTACATATGCTTATATAGTGAAATCTATAAAGACCTTCTTGGTTCTGATTTTGAGATACAGTTGTATTATTTTCTGACTGTTATTATGTAACAGACCTCTTCCAAAATTGTTAAAGCCCATACATGTATGTCAAAATTGGTCCCAACCCATGGGTCATAAATCTAACATGTGCTTATATGGTAAAACCTCTAAAACTTTTATTGCTCCTTATCGTTTTTTCTCTTTTTCCATAATATTTTCGACCTGTTCAAAAAATAAATCTTATGATTTTAGCTGTCAGAAAAATGCAGACTTGTCTAAATTAAAAGCATTTGCAGACAATATTTCACCTGTGAATGAACTGATGAAATTTCTCTTTGATAGGGTAGAAAACATTGTGGAGAAAGGAGAAAATGCTGGTCACCAGTATTTTCTCATGTTCCAACAATGTTTTTTCGAAGGCTTATTCCTCAGTTGTACGAACATGAAAGTTCGTAACAAATGCATAGCTCAAATATAATCCGCTCCGGCTGGGACTCGAACCTGTGCGGCAAATATGCTCGTTTATCGAGGTTTAAAAGACCAATACACTAAACCCTGAGCTAAAGAGAATTCTCCCTAACGCAGTTGTCAGGTATTGATTTTATACGGGAAGAAGCTATGCTGTAAGGAAGGAGTGATCTCCCATAACACTCAGGGTCATTTAAATTTAGGATTGTGTGGTAGAGGGTTTCTACACGACATACTCACAGTTTCTGTATTTAGACCATGTAACATGTACACCACATCCTCTGTTGGGACATTACTGTTGGCCCCTTTGGCATAGGGCAGCCACCAAGCCCTGCTATAGGTGTAACACCACTGGTTTTCTGCCACATTGAAAATAGTTGAAACTGACCATCTTTGAAGCTTCACAAATCGCTTAATGGCAAAAAACTTTGACTTTACTGTCTCTTGCTCTCAAAAGTACAGTCACAGTCCTTCAAAACAATACATAAAAAACAACATGTCAACCGATTGCGTTTTTCGCTACATCCCAATCAATACAGGCACCCTAGAAATTGTCCTCTCAAAAACACGTGTTCACGGCCATGACCCCAATTTTTTTTTCCTCCACTGACACAAAATAGTACAATAAATACATGATAAAATCACGTCTAAATGGTCCCCCACTGCCCAAATTTGAAGTAAATCTAAATTATATAACACCAAGCCCTCTCAGCTCTAAGAAACACTGCTACATAAGTGCTACTTCAAAATTTCATATTGGACTACTTTTGACTACTACGACCTGGAAGCAATCTCGCAGTGGTGCGACACCTATATAAAAAGGAATTTAACTTTCAAGTCAGTTTTTTTCTGCCTTTTGGCTGAATCTGGTTATTGCAACAAGGAAACAAGAGGACCATGATGGTCCTAAATTGCTCACCTGAAATGCAACTCAGCTGTCATTGTTATGGCAACTTGCCTCTTGTTTTTTGCTGGAATGTTTTAGTTTTGAAAATGATTCATCCATATGACAATACCAACAATCAGAGCAGGTAAGAAAATGATAGTCGAAATTGTAGGCCCTAGAGTGTAAACAATGGAATTGTCATCAAGATCCCCTATTTTGATGCTTTTAGCTTGTCCCCATTTTGATCAGATTTGTCCTTAGGTCATTATGAACATCCAGGGAAATTTTGAGTATGACTGAGCCAGAATTGTGGTTGCTGAGTGTGTTCATGTTCATGTTCACAACCTTACAAACATTCTGGGCTATGGATCAAGATTATGCTCGAATTATGATACTTATATAATAAACAGTGGAATTTTGGCGACGCATATTCAAGGATACATAAAAGCTAACCATGAGTATGTTATGCTCTAAAATTGGTCACTTTAGAAGATGCTACATGCCAAATATGAAAGCTCTAGCCCTTATGGTTTGGGACAAGAAGATTTTTAAAGATTTGCTTCTTTATCTCTATGTGAAATCCGAGACCCCACAACATAGGGCCAATTTTTAACACCAGGGCCATAATCTGAAGTATTTTGGTAGAGGGCCACTAGATGATGCTACATGCCATATATGAAAGCTCTAGCCCTTACAGTTTGGGACAAGAAGATTTTTAAAGTTTTTTCATTCTGTTGCCATGGCAACCAGAGTTCTTCACTGATTTCAATTCTTTGAAGTATTTTGAAAGTGCATGACCTAAGGATCATTTCTGTGAAGTTTGATTGAAATCTGATTGTTAGTTTAGGAGAAGATTTTTTTGTAATTGTGAACGGATGGACAGACGGACGACGGACACTGACCTTTCACAATAGCTCACCTCAAGCACTTCGTGCTCAGGTGAGCTAAAAATGAGCCAGAGAGAAATCAGGCCCATTTTCAAAGAGAAAATTTTTCTTAACATGGTTGTTTTTGCAGCCAACACCTTAAACAAGAAGGCCATGATGGCCCTGGATTGCTCACCTGAGTCAATAGGCAAAATTTCACCCCAGGGTCATAATGACCCAATTTAAAACTCATCTGACATATTACTATGACAAACATTCTGACCAATGGTCAGGTCAATTGAGCTGAAAATGTGGCCTCTGGAGTGTCCAAAATGTATTTCTTCAATTTGACCTAGTGACCTAGTTTATGACCCTATGTGACCATATTTCAAACTCATCCAAAATATCAAGACAAACTTGTTAACAAAGGTTCAGGCAAATCGGGCAAGAATTGCTGCCTCTAGAGTGCCCACAAGGTATTTCAGTAATCTGACTTAGTGACCTAGATTATGACCCTATGTGACCCAATTTCAAACCCATTCAAGATATCATCAAGTGAAACATGCTGACAAATTTTCAGGTCAGTTGAGCAAAAATTGTGGCCTCTAGAACGCCCACAATACATTTCTTGAATTTGACCCAGTGACCTAGTTTATGACCCTATGAGACCCAATTCCTGGTTAGTCCAAGATATCATCAAGTAAAACATGTAAACCAATTTTCAGGTCAATTTAGCTAAAAGTTTAGTTTAAACATATTTATTTTACATCAATTGACAAGCAAGTTCTTACAACTTTTACTAATCTCTCTCGATTCTGCTTCCTGGAAACTACACCAGTACTTACGCCAAATGTGTGGGCCAATGAAAGTCCCAAAGTTGACATCCGCTCCCGGGTATCGAACTCAGGACCTTTTGATTACGAGGCCGACGCTCTACCTCACAACCACTGACACCACACATGTGGCCTCTACAGTGCCCACAATGTATTTCTTTAATGTGACGCAGTGACCTTGTTTTTGACCCTATGTTACCAAATTCTAAAATCGTCCGAGATATCACAAAGACAAACACGCTGACCAATTTTCAGGTCATCTGAGCAAGAATTGTGGCCGCTTGAGCGCCCACAAGATATTTCTTTAAATTTGACCTAGTGACCTAGTTTATGACCCTATGTGACTCAATTTTGAACTCATCCAAGATTTTATCATGACAAACATGCTGATCAATTTTCAAGTCAATTGAGTAATAATTGTAGCCTCTAGAGCGCCCACAAGGAAATTTTGTAAGTTGATCTAGTGACACCTAATTCATGACCCTAGGTGGCCCAAATTCAAACTCATCCAAAATTTCATCAAGACAAACATTCTGACCAATTTTCAGGTCACCTGAGTAAGAAATGTGGCCTCTAGAGTTTCCACAAGGTATTTCTTTAATTTGACCTAGTGACCTAATTTATGACCCAAGGAATCCCAAATTTGAACTCATCTGAGATTTTAGCAAGACAAAGATTCTGATCGATTTTCAAGTCAATTGAGCACAGAATGTGGCCTCTAGAGTGCCTGAAAGGTATTTCTTTAATTTTACCTAGTGACCTAATTTATGACCTAGGTGACCCAAATTCAAACTCATCCAAGATTTCATCAAGACAAAGATTCTGACCAATTTCCAGGTCAACTGAGTAGGAAATGTGGCCTCTAGAGTGTCCACAAGGTATTTCTTTAATTTGACCTAGTGACCTAGTTTATGACCCCAGGTAACCAAATTTCAATTTCATCTGAATTTTATTAGGACAAACATACTGACCCATTTTCAAGTCAATTGAGCAGAAAATGTGGCCTCTAGAGTGCCCACAAGGTATTTCTTTAAATAGACCTAGTGACCTAGTTTATGACCCTAGGTGACCCAAATTTGAACTCATCCAGGATTTTATCAAGAAAAACATTCTGACCCATTTTCAGGTCAATTGAGTAAGAAATGTGGCCTCTAGAGTGTCCACAAGATATTTCTTTAATTTGACCTAGTGACCTAGTTTATGACCCCAGGTGACCCAATTTCAAACTCATCCAAGATTTAATTAAGACAAACATTCTGACCAACTTTCAAGTCAATTGAACAAAAAATGTGGTCTCTAGAGTGCCTAAAAGGTATTTCTTTAATTTTACCTAGTGACCTAGTTTATGACCCAGGTGACCAAAATTCAAACTCATCCGAGATTTCATCAAGACAAATATTCTGACCAATTTGCAGGTCAATTGAACAAAGAAATGTGGCCTCTAGACCAAGAAATGTGGCCTCTACCTTTTGTCAAGGTATTTCTTTAATTTGACCTAGTGACCTAGTTTATGACCCAAGGTGACCCAAATTCAAACTCATTCAAGATTTCACCAAGACAAACATTCTGATCAATTTTCAGGTAAATTGACGAATTACAATAGCTCACCGAGCACTTCGTGCTCAGATGAGCTAACAAATAGGCCTAACCATTGTCTGTGGCTTGTGATAAACAACATAAAGATGAAGTTTCATAACATTTTCTCCTGTAGTTAAAGAGATATTAATCCATAATGAAAATATATGTGAAGCCCCATTTTTCCATGACACGGCTTTAATCAAAAAAGCTAAAATAATGATATTGGCGGACTATCATAAGGAACACACATATGAAGTTCCACAAATTTTTGTCCAGGATTTTGAGTTGAAGATACATGTATACTGATCCTTAACAGAAATACACATGAAGCCCCTTTTTCCTGAGACAGTATTTGATATCAAAAAGACCAATAAATATCAGCGGACCAACAAGGACAAGAAAAGATAGGCAAAGAGCCATATAGGTATCAAAATAGTACTTACAGCTCCATAAGTCCAACAAGCAGTCTGGCTCCTTTTACCGCAATGCATTTTCATGGCCACTGCATATACCCCTGTCAAAACATTTTCTATTATTATTAACAAAACTTCCCTCCAGGTTAAAATATGGTCTGTATTGACAGAGAGCTTGTTATTACAGTGGTGGCTTGCATAAAACTTTGGGTCAATATCTAAAGATTTCTTACTGACCATAACTGCAGTGTTGCATCCAGGATGACCTCAGAAAGGGGGAGATCCCCCATCATATAATAAAAATGGGGGGAGTGAACAATTTGAGTGCACCGCAGACAAAAACTCATCTAAATTACCTTTAGTTATTCAAATTTGATACACAATTTTACTCCTACACGCGCTGAAGTTACTACCGGGGTATTCCTCAATAGCACATATCCCAATTACGTCATCCGAGGAATTGAACAATGCCACCTATCCCTCTAGCCGATTACGTCATACGGGTATTTCCCCAGAAAGATATCGATAAACTGATGTAAGTGAAATTGTAGAATGTAATGCTTACGACCTTATTTCGCTACCGGCATAACTGATATGCTGGTTATTATTTTTGGCCGGAATCGAGTACATGGAGCGTCTTCCTTGTAAAATGCAATTTTGTTGCGCACAGACTATTGCAGAGCGGGGGATTATATCCGTGTCTGCAGGAGTTGCCACCCGAAAAAATCTAAAATTGCGGGACTTAAAGTAAAAACAGCGTGATTTGCGCAATCGCGCGCCCTGGATGCAACACTGTAACTGCCATTCTGTGGGCTGTGCAGGTTGGAAACCCAGCCCTGGCAGGATCTCTTGTATCCTTGAATCTGAATCTGACTCGGCATGACCCAACTTGTCCGACATTTTATCCAGACAAACATTCTGACCAAATTTCATGCATATCAGACTAAAAATGTAGCCTCTAGAGTGCACACAGACTTTTTGTAACATTTGGCCCAGTGACCTACTTTTTGACCCAACTGGATCCAATTTCAAACTTGCCCAAAATTTTATCTAGACAAACATTCTGACCAAGTTTCATGAGAATAAGACTCAAAATGTAGCCTCTAGAGTGCACACAAGCTTTTTCTAAAGTCTGTAGCCCTGTGATCTACTTTTTGACCCCAAGTGACCCAATTTCCGACGTGTCCAAGATTTTATCCAGACAAAACAAGACATAGCTGGGAGCAAAACTAGTGACAAGAAGAAATTCATCAATAATTAAGCCAGTACATCAGAGATTATTTCATTGTTGTAATTAAACAGTTCTAACTAAACACAAAATACAGATAAGCTGGCTTAAGCTTGCAAAATGTCTCGCATGCACACATGTGAGGCATTCAGAGGGAAAAGGTCATTAGCTCAGTAATGAAAGAAACATTTACTTTTGGTTGGAAGGATAAAACGAAAATCACGCTGATAAAGGTAGTTTTCCTTTAGCCCAATAAATTTCTTTAATGGCCTCTACTTTTTCTGATGAAGGGGCCAGTTGTCCCCATAGATTTGATTTCTAGAATGAACCCAGTGTATTGTCTACAAATATTTCCAATTTGAATCAGCCTCACATTTTCTTGTCTGACAAAGAGTCGTAAAAACCTGATATACCGACCAGCCAGCATCACTCAAGGCCATGTTTACAGAGGACAGAAGTAATTTTGTCCAGCTCTCAGACACGATTGTTTTAGCATTGTTAGCTGGTTGAAGGATGACAAAGTTCTGTAAACCATACCTATAATAAATTACAAAAATAAATGTATGAAATACGAAACTTACTCAATGCTCTATTCACAATCTGACAAATTGTTAGTAGGTTGAAGTTTTAGGGTATAAGACCAAGCTCAGAGTAGACAAAAGTGAGTTATGTGAGGTCAAGAATAACAGCACAACATGCTCTCTGTGACTGGTTGACTTTCAGTGAAAATTTCAAGTCAAAAAAAGGAGCATAACTATGTTGAAAATACTTTGATGGTTACCTGTCCTTGTTGTATAGGTTCCGCTTTTGATAATTAACAACTTGTCCAGGTTTGAAATGACACTTACCATCTACAGATACAAATTGCCTTTCATGGGAAACCATCGTCAGCATTCATAAGGTCACTAAACGCAAATAAATTTAACTGTATTCATCCGTTTTCAAAAATATTCCATTCTTTCCCCTTTAATGACAACCATCAAGGGAAACTAGTAATAATGTGGTGTACTCAGTATTTGTCTTGTGGGTGACTCATATTGATCGATTCCGCCATCTGGGCTTTTGCATTGAAGTGAGTCAAGTCTACAGGACTCCAAACAGGGAACCTGCTTTTCCCTGGAGCTTGTCAGTATACAGCATTGTACATGTATTTCTGGAGCATATCACCCAATCAGATCGCCACAAATTTCTTTGCAGTATAATAATATTTATACACAAAGCTCACTCTCTAATTAGCCATTGTAACCATTTACCATAAAATTTAGGCAGCTAATTCTCCTACTTGTCAATGTCATTTCTTATTAACTCTTTCCCATACTATATTTTTTGGACTGGTCAAAATTGAAAGAGTTTGCAGACGACAATTTTAAATTTGATGAAAATGGCAGAAAGGTCTCAAAACGGGTAGAAAACGCTGTGGGAAAAGGAGAAATTGCTCGTTACGAGCAATTTCTCCTTTTCCCACAGTGTTTTCAAAAGACTTGTACTGCAGACACGTGAAAACCAGGGCTTGTTTGGGAAAGGGTTAATGTCACTTTTTTTCTTTTTTGATTGATTATCAAATGACAAAATTTTAGGCTTTTACACATTGAAAGCATTTGAAGACAACAAATTTAACATGGCTTAGACAATAGGATTTGGCAGTAAAAGGATAGAGAACACCGTCAGACAAGGAGAAAATGCTGCTTACCTAAAGCTGTTTTCAAACCAATCCCTTTACCAAACAATCCTGACTTTTAAACGACCTCGAGGAAGACGCCTTTTGAAAACACTGTGGAAAAAGGATAAAATGCTGGTAACCAGCATTATTACTTTTCCCACAATGTTTTCTACCCTATTAATGATAAATTCCATCACTTAAGCCACAAATAATTTCCTCTGCAAATGCTCTCAATTTGGACAAGACCATATTTTGCTTGTGTGGTAAAAGAGTTAAATCTTTACCACACAATCCCATGTTTTAACGATCCTGAAGCAGAAGGGTTTTGAAAACATGGTGGTAAAAGGAGAAAATGTTGACTACCAACATTTACTCCTTTTCCCACCATGTTTACTACCCTACCAAAGAACTTTGGTACATTTGTATCACTTTCAATATGTCTTCTGCAGATGCTTTCAACTTTGAGGACTCTAGAAGTCCAGGGACCAGTCTACCTCATAATTTAGATTAAGTTACACTCATCACAACTTAACCCTTTACCAGACGACAAAATTCTAGCCTTGTCAAAATTGAAAGCATTTGCAGACGTCAATTTCAATGTGGCTCAAATGGTGCAACTTTTCTTTGATAGGGTAGAAAACATTGTGGGAAAAGGAGAAAATGCTGGTTACCAGCATTTTCTCCTTTTCCCACAATGTTTTCAAAAGGCTTCTTTCCCAGGGGCGTCAAAAGGCCGCATTGTGTGGTAAAGGGTTAACCAATTAGATACCTACATCTTACCTTGTCTATATAAAGGAAGTTTCCATTTTAAACTACCAATCACATGATCCTTAACATGGCGGCACCATTGTAAATCGTTTGGTAAAGAATTAAGCTTGTACAAACACACTGCTGTTTAGCAAAAGGGCTAAATATACTGTAGTCAAGAATCAGCCCAACAATCAATCACAAGTTTTCATCAAACTTTGTTTTGTTCCAATTTGACCCTCTATACCTTCTTCATGCTCTCCATCCTCCTCATCAATGCCTTCTTTCTCAGCAGAATTTTCAAACCGTTTGTCCCTGCTGTGCAGTCAGATATGGATCAACAGAAAACTTATATTGGCAAGGTTCAAGCTTTCTGTCTTCTCTTCCCAGTGGCCACTTGTATAAGCCCCTTGAAATTATAAATCATTAACCCATAAGGTGCCTATCATGGCTATATTGTCATCTTTGCAGACAATGTAGATCAAAGTCAAAATGCACAAAATATGCAGTCTGATCTCTGATCAACACTTTCCCCTTTACCAAAACCCTCCGGACACACGAAACTGCAAAATACCAAATATAACAGAAAATGTCAATGGGTTTGTTCAGCAATTAAAGTGTTAATAAAATTGAAAACTTAACCCTTAGGCTGCTAAGCACTACTCACTGACATTTTGCAGATGGCCTAGATCAAGATCAGACTGCACAGAAAGTGCAGTATGATCTTGGATCTACACTGTCCCACAAGGAGACATCTTTCCTCCAAAAATACCTTTGAAAAATGAAAATTTGGGTTTTTCCTATCGGCTTGAAATTTTCTTTTCTTTTATTTAGCAGGATAAGGGTTAACTATTTCACACAGAATGTAGCATAGCAACATGACTCAAAATATGCACAAGTCTAGCAGTAATTCTAGAACTAGAAAATGCTGGTTACCAGCATTTTCTTCTTTTTCAATGATGTTTTCAAAGGCTTTCTTTCTCAGGGTGGCTAAAACTTTGATTTATTTGGTAAAGGGTTAAGTGTTAAATTTAGGCAAGTCTAAAATGTTGTTCTTTGGTACACACCTAATTTCAAGCTTGTCCGAGATATCAGGAAAAAAATTTCCAACCAACTTTCAGAAGTTTCAGGCTGAAACTGTGGCCTCTACAGTGCACACCAAGTTTTTCTAAGATTTAGCCTGATGACCTACTTTTTGACCCAATATGACCCAATTTAAAACTTGTCTGAGATATCATCAGGACAAACATTCCAACCAAATTTCATGAATTCAAGGCTGAAAATATGGCCTCTATAGTACACACAAGGTTTTTCTAAGATTTGGCCCAGTAACCTACTTTTTGACCCGACATGATCCAATTTCAAACTTGTCCAAGACATTATCAAGACAAATATTCTGACCAAGTTTCAAGAGTCTAAGGCTGAAACTGTGGCCTCTAGAGTGCACACTAGGTTTTATCCTAAGATTTAGCTCGATGACCTACCTTTTGACCAAACATGTCCTAATTTCAAAATTGTCCAAGATATCATCAAGACAAACATTCAAACTGACTTTTCATGAGTTTAAGGCTGAAAATATGGCTTCTATAGAAATGGTTTTCTAAGATTTAGCCCAGTGACCTACTTTTTGACCCGACATCACCCGATTTCAAATGTGTCCAAGATATTCTGACAAACATTCTGACTAAGTTATGAGAGTATAAGGCTGAAACTGCAGCCTCTACCGTGCACACAAGGTTTTTCTAAGATTTAGCCCAGTGACCTACTTTTTGGCCTGACATGACCCTATTTCAAACTTGTCCAAGACTTTATCAAGACAAACATTCTGACTAGGTTTCATAAATATCTGACTGAAATGTGGCCTTTAGAGTGCACACAGGGTAAATATTGATGACCCTCTTTGTGCTCAAGTGAGCTAAATAAAAAATGTGGTAAAAGGAGAAAAATCGATAAAAAAATGTTTTCCAATTACATTAATGTACCTTAACCCTTTACCAATCAACAAAGTTTTAGACATGTCCAAATTGAAAGCATTTGCAGACGACAAAATAAATGTGACTCAAAAACTAAAATTTGTTTTGAGAAGGTTAGAAAACAAAGTTCCCACAATGTTTTCAAAAGGCTTTTTCTTCAGGGTCGATAAAACCCGTGATTGTGTGGTAAAGAGTTAAATTTAAAACGGTGGATATCTTCATGATTTTTATCAATACGCATAAATGACACGAACATTTCCAGTTTTACAGTAATAGAAACTAATCATGAATATGATAAAATGTAGACTTACTTTTGGGGCAGGTGGTTTTGGCCTACAGCTGACTAGCTTCCATTCATGTAGGATCTCCTCCACGCTGGACACAAACCTTCAACAAGTAAATAACCATTAAGAGTATCTTGAGTATGCTTTAGTTACGCCTGTTCTTAAAAGACAAAAATGCTCTAGCTGCAGAAAAGCTGTCATATCTTTATATAACATTAATCTTTCTGTGGCATGACCAGGACTGCTAGTGTTTTGATGATGCTCAACAGTTAAATTACAGAAGTTTGTGCAGCCACTCTCTGTAGCAAAAGGGTTACTGTGTTTTGTTTTAATCACAGGAATCGGCTGTTTAATTGATGAAAATAGCTTATTGTCAGCCGGATTGGGAAATCTCTGTTGTTTTCCTGAACAGAAAATATCCATTTTGGCCGACAACTAACTATTTTTACCGATTTCTGTGTTTTGATTATCAAGTCACACTCTTGTCGATGTTTTCAACAAATAACAAAGGGTATCTCTTTAGTCAATCTACAGTAAATCCTCGGGACCTTGAAATGTTTTTCTGGGTGCTCTTACTAGGCATTTTATCATCTGATTATTGTTCAAGGGCTCTTCTTTCTTGCTGAGAGCAAGAATGATGTCAATTTTGACAAAACCATCTTGTTTTGATTAGCAATCAACTGGTTTGGACACAATAAAAGACCAATGGTTTTCTATTAAAATTGATACATTGTAGTGTTTTATCCCATTGTCTCTTCATAATCTAGCTTTTATACCTACTCATGATGTAAGTGTGTCAGTGGTAAAGTTGATCATGAGTACTGGTAATCCTTATCGTATTTGTACGTCCACTCCACAGTGACACATTGTTGAAAAAATTACCAGTCATTTTCCTTAAAATGCATCAAAACACACTAAATTATGCACCAAGGAAAACCCTGCCTGCTGTAGGTCTTTACTCATGTATTTGCGAGTAAACATTTTTACCAGTATGCCATTGACCTTAGTTCACACCTTTTATCATTGGCATATACTAGTGATGGGACATCGGTTAGAAATCATAATCGATCATCGGTTGGAATCGGTTGCTGCTACCGATGCGATTCTTCCGATTATAATTGGTTCCTCATAAATTTGCATGTTTCATTGTAAAACCTTGTATCATTTATGTATTATGCTGTTGTTTGTGTTGCAGATAGACTTTTTGTAGTTTTACCTTTGCACCTGCTTTCTATACACCTTTTGGTTTTTAACCACCTCTGCTTTGTGCTATTTGGCTTTGTAACACAGAAGTATTTCGGCTGATTGTTGTTGTTATCGTGGGAGTGATAAAACCCAGTTAACACAGCGTTTTTTCTCATAGTTTTGGGAACGGGTCCGAAACCAGGCAAATTGGGAAAAATGCGTCGTTTTCTATAAAATTGGGAATTATTTTCTTGATGATTTTAGACACAGTCCTTGCATATCATTTACTACCATAATACAAGGGGTTAGCACAAAACTATTGTAAGTGCCTATATAAATATATGCACTTACAATAGTTTTGCACTAGACCCTCAAATAGAGGTTATTTTCCCTCTTAAGTCATTGAAACTAAAACTGAACTCAAAAATACTACCACGACGTTTTACTTTTATTGTTCAGTATGACATGAAATACATGTACTGTAAATAAATTGGTCTTTTCAAAGGGCAATGTCCCTGCTTCTCATGTTACTGAAAAATACCAATTTAGAGTCAAGCGTCATTTCTTTTTTAGTAAGAGGGAATATGGTAGAGGGACTGGGTTCTGGTAGATGGTCTATTTTAGAGGCAAACAGAGTTTCATTACTGACAGTGGGATCAGGGTGGCAGGTAGATTCACACTGAATGGCAGACATAGCTTGCGCACCCTCAAAACTCGAGCCTGCTGTGAACGGGATAACTTGGTTACATCTTGTACTTGAAGTGTTTTGATCTCGATCTACGATTGCAGACGAGCGCTTACTTTCACTTTCCTCAGGCTCGTCATCCTCATCTTGGCTAGAATTATGACTTGGCCTCTTACAGATAAAGTCTGTTAACCTTTTACAACCCGTTGGTTTTAACTTTTTTTCGGTAATATTTGCTGTTGTGGCTCATTTTCACGTTAATTTACCGTTCTCGTCTCTCCGCGAAATCACATGTCAGACCGAGCGTGAAAAATCGCAAGTTTTTGGCGCCACAGAAACGAAGCGCCGTTCACTACCGAGTTCTCCGAACTAAATACACTGGACCCCGGCTTATATTAATAATAGAGAGCACACTCCGGGACCAGTTGATCTAAAAAAAAAAAACAAGGAAGTACATGTGTTTGGGATAGTCATCTTTTTTTGACCAATGACATCGCTGATAATTGGAATATATATATATAGCTATGGGAAATCCAAAAAATAGCCGACGACTTGGGGTCTTTTGTTTTGGGAATTTCTTAAACTGGATTTTGGGAAAAAAAGCTCATTTTTTGGCATAGGGAACGGGTCCGTTTTACGGACCCGTTCATAGAAGGAAAAAAAAAACGCTGTTAACAGACACCGGTATATAAAATCGGGTACCCGACCGACGGTGCGGACTTCCTGCCGATCATCGATTATGACAAAGTTCAATCGATAATCGACATCGGGAGCTTCCAACACGCCGCTAATCGATACTTGCCGATTATCGGTACACCACTAGCATATACAACACAATTTCTGTACCTGAAGAAATTTCTGCTAATGACATTTTAATCATTAAACTGTTAAATGAATGACACAAAAATTTCCATTCAATGCTAAAAAAATACAACTATTGCAATTTCAAAGTTTATTTCACCCAAAAGAAAATCCTGTATTGGACAATGTAGACCAAAGATCTGACTGCATATTTTGTGCACGTTCTTAGTCTAGACTGTCTGCAAAAGTGCACCAAGTCTGGCTTACCAGCCTAAGGGTTAACCCTTTACCCTACAATGCGACCTTTACGCGACCCTGCGGAAAAAGCCTTTTGAAAACATTGTGGGAAAAGGGAGTAAAAGATGCTGGTAAACAGCATTTTCTCCTTTTCCCACAATGTTTTCTACCCTCTCAAAGGCAGAGCTAATCACTTGAGCTAGATTTTATTTGTCATCTGTAAGTGCATTCAATTTGGTCCAGTCCAAAATTTTGTCATTTGGTAAAGGATCAGAAGCTTTTTTATGAATTTATCAATCGATGTAATATTATAAGGACAAATAAGCAATACCTAAGGTACGTTTCGACCATTTTTTTTTCAAAAGTGGGACGTTTTAACCAAATTTGGGGGACGTTTTGACTAAAAGTGGCACGCACTGACTGTGGGGCGTTTTGACTGTGCACTGTCCGAAGAAGACCGTCCGGAATGTATTCGGGTTATCACATATTTATCATTGAAGGTATGTGCATTGATTTACGTTTATTACATAAAATAAATGAATCATTTAGACATTTTGTAACCGCAATTAAGAATAGGAAATATAAGTTTGGTATAACAACGGATAATTAACAAAAATAAAAAGGAAAAACTTTTACGTCGTCCGCAGGCATGATCGAATGGTCAAGGGAGTTAACTATGAGGTTAACGAGAGTTTCGCCTTCGAATAAGTTTGCGGTCGGAGGTTTCGTCTTTGTGTAGTTTCGCAACCAGCACAAGCATTGAAAGGTTTAAAGATCTGTTTTTATGCCGTAAATGTGACTCAGTTAAACAAATCATTGTTGAAAATGTCAGATTACCTGGCCACTCTGTATTTTCAAGTTCTGTCATACTTGAACATCTGTGACACAAAGCCGAAGAAGATTTTAATGTCCCTGTCAGTTTTAGACTATACAGTTTAGATCTATAACAACTTTTGTTTGCATGGCATATTCTTAGAAACAATCCTTATGTTTGCTCGTTAAAATTAATTGCATGAATTGTAAATTGAACCTGCAATTCATGTATTGCAAGTCTTGTATGGTTACTGAGATAATAAAATGCTCAGTGTTCACATGGTAGAAAGTTATAAATGCACATTATACCATGACATCTTGATAGGGTTTAGGCAAATTTATACTATTTCTACTGAAATAAAAAATATGGGACTGTGTAGGTCTTGGATCAGATAGGAATTTTTTTTAATCAACTGCCTGAGCCTATACATATACAAATAAAAAGCAACTAAATTTATGCACCGGAACAAACACATATAACGCCATACTCATCACAGTAAGAAAATGTGAACACTTAACTCTGAAGCAGACGACAAAAAATTAAGACTTGACCCTATGAAAATCTTCTGCAGACAACACAGTAAATAAATCTCCATAAGGAGATCTGTCCTTGGAAGGGTAGAAAACATCGTTGGAATTAGGAGAAAAAGCAGACCTGTAACCTGTATTTTCAACTTACGATGTTTTAAAGGCATTCTTCTATGGGACCAATAAAACTCGAGACTGTTTGATAAAGGGTTAAATGGATTAAACAGAGATAGTAAAGAAACTTTGAAATAAAAATCATTCACATGCGACCCCCCCCCTTTTTTTTTTTTTTTTTTTTTAATCTTACATAGGAAATAACTCTGCCTTTACTGTACACTCTTATAACCGAGTTGTCTCCCTTAGACTAAAAAATCGTGACAGTAACGCCCTATTATGGAATCGCCCGTAGAGTCAATGTGACCCTATACAGACATTGTCATGTCGTATAAACAAGATCTTGGGCTTCTTTCATATCTTTGAATAGCCAACTGATTGTAAATGTACACGTCTGAAATAAAATGAGCCATGCTCTTGCAAAAGCGGGCTTAATGCATCTCCGTGATGCATGATACCAAGCAGAACATCACATGATCATGGATTCATAAAGTACATTTTGGCTATAAACCGACTGAATTATGACATAGACAGGCCCTTTGACATGCAGAAAATTGACCAAACAGAAAAAGTTTCGGCCCAGTCGATACTTTTTGCAAATCCATCAAGCACCCTTTTCACAGAGCATGGCTCTAAGACATATGTGTCCATTGGAATGTGCTTGTTATCTTAAAAATTAAGCTTCGTGATCTTATCTCTATCAAACTTGGACCTGTGCAAGCTGTAAGGGCATTCCTTTGATAATTTCAATCTCACCTTTGACCTTTTCACGTGCATCGTATTCCTCTGGATTTCACGTGTGGCATACTTCAACCAATCAAAACGGACAAAACAAAAGCGGGAAGGCAAGCTATGGGAATCAGCGGAAGGAAGCCATGTTGACTCGGACCAAAAAAATAGGTATATTTTAACTAAACATTAAGTACCGCGGGAATACGAGGCGACAGTATAAGTCTCTGTTGTAGTAATTTGAATTCCTTGCGAGGTTACATACTCCTGAATGATCTACAGTAACATGGTTATTGGTACTTATCAATGATTATTTTGCTGTCTTCCTCGAAAAGTCAAACTGCTTCGTGTTGACGATTACGTGATTGGCTTTTTTCGTTCCCGAGCTTGTTCGTCCGAGTTTGATCGTCCCAGCCGGTTTTTTGCACATGGTATCAATGAAATTACAGTGATTGTGCCAGCCTACCAGTTGTTCATCAAACTTCAAATATAATGAACATGTCAAGGGGGCGTGTGTGAATATTTTGGTTCCCATATTAGATAACTTCAAAAATATTTTGCCTCATAAATTAACCCTATACTTGACATTAATTTTTTTTTTTTTTTTTTTTTTTTTTCACATATTCAAATTGAATTATTTGCAGACAACACATAGAATGTGTCTCAAATGTTGGATTTATCTTTGGAAGGGAAGAAAATATTGTTGGTATAATAAATCAAAGCTGTAAAAGCACTGGTGTGGCATTTGTCAATGGACCCATTGTGTGGATTTAATAATTTCAAGAATAAAAAAAAAAAAAAAAAAATAATGTGGGATGAACAGGCCCGGACGAACAAATCAAGGGACGAACAAGCCCAGGGACTAACTGGTTTTGGGACAAACACGGTCAGGAGACAAAGGTTGTGTGTACCATTGCGCCAACAGAAGGTCATGGAGGATATCGACATTTTCAATTAAAAAGAAGTATTCCCATGATTGATGGCCTAATCAGGGCTCGAAATTAACACTAGCAAACTCGCAAAATGCGAGTGGAAAATTGATTTTGCGAGTAGATTTTACGACCACTAGCATTTTTTTGCGAGTACAAATGAAAATTTGTTTGCCGACCGTAATGACCCAGTTGTGACTGGTTTGCGTTTTATACCATGCCGACTGGTTTACGGTTCCATTCAGCTATGGCATTTTTTTGCAAATGGTAAACCAGTCTATTTTTAGCAGGTGACAACGATGTCTAAGCGGACGATTTCCAGTTTTTTTTTTCAGCCAGTTAGCCAGGCTTCTTCAAGTAGAGCCGAATCTGGCAACCACAGCTGTTTTTCTTATTGCCTTTTACACGAAATATTAAAAGAGCTTACAAAGACTTTATTATTTTTAAATGTATTTTCTTTGAGCAAAAATCATGTTTTTAATCATCAACTGATTGGAGAGAGAGAGAGAGAAGTATAAATAAAAAAGCATTTTTGTTTGTGTTGAGTTTACCCTTCACCACATAATTCTGAGTTTAAACAGCTCTGATGGAGAAAGCTTTTCAAAACATTGTGGAAAAGGAGAAAATGCTGGTTACCAGCATTTTCTCGTTTTCTGGCGACCACAGCTGTTTTTCTTATTGCCTTTTACACGAAATATTAAAAGAGCTTGCAAAGAATTTATTATTTTTAAATGTATTTTCTTTGAGCAAAATCATGTTTTTAAATCATCATATTCGTGTGATTTTTTAAAAACTTTTTCCCAGCATAAGGTAACATGCTATCATTGTACGTGGAGCTCTTTCCTGAACTTTTTCAGTAAATCAATTATAACTTTTATATTTTTCCACATACTGGAACAAGTTTTCAACTCTTATGTATTTTTGTGTTTTGTTATCTCCCTACCACATAGGTTTTTTTTTTTTTTGGACACAGAAACTGAGAAATGATACAAAGAAAATGAGTGATGCTCTGTGAAAAAGGGGCTTTATGCATCTGTAAAGCCCAGTTGAGCTTGCACAGTCAGCACAGGCTGACCTGGGCAGAAACTTTCTGCTGTTGGTCAGTTTCCTGCATGTCAAAGAGTCGATGTACATCATGATTCAGTCTGTTGTTAGATAAAATAGAATTTGGGAATCTATGGTTTTGTGATGACTTCCATGCTAAATGATAGATTGATTGAATTGGAGTTAAACGCTGTTTTAACAGCTAAGGTCATATCATGGCGGTCAGTGCACCTATGCATTTGTTTCCTGGCTTTCTTACACTAGTACTGACGCAACTTTCTTTCCAAGTCACTGAATACTTTTCTCACATGTATCAAGAGATGAGAGGCGAAAAATCGCCAGAAAGTAAGTTTGCCTCAACCTGGTATAGAACTCACAACCACCAGGTCACAAGTCAGATAGGCTAACCACTGAGCTACCGGGGCCGGCTCTTGGTACCAAGAATCATGAAGATGCATTAACCTGTGTCCTGCTGAACAAGTTAAACTTTCAAACCTATAGTAAAAACCTAAAATTTTGCTATTTTAAAAGTAAATTTTTTTTAATGGAAGAGCATCTCCATATCGGACAGAGTAGATCCAGTTTTTGCGTTGTTCATCCGTTCATCCGCACAACCTGACAGATATCTCCAAAAGGTCCTTGACGAAAACTGAAACTTCATACTTGTGTTCCTTATGATGGTCTGCCAATAGACTTTCTTTTTTTTTTTAACTCCCTTTCAGGGAAAAAGATGGCTTGATGTATATTTCCATTATAGACCAATATCTCTTTAACTAATGGACAGAATTTTATGAAAATTCATATTTACATTGTTTATCATATGACACAATCATTATTTGTTTTTATCTAATGAAATGCCATGTCATGGAAAAAAGGGGGCTTAATGTATAATTTCATTATGGACTAATAACAATCTGTTGTCCGTCCGTCCAGACAGATATCTTTTAAAATCCTTGACGAAAATGGATGAAACTTCTGGCATTGTGTTCCTTATTATAGTCTGCAGATAGACTTTTTTTTATATTTAACCCCGTGTCTTGGAAAAGGGGGGCGTGATGTATATTTCCATTATAGACCATAATTCTTTAACTAATGGACAAAACTTTATGAAACGTTATATTTATATTGTTTATCATATGACACCGACAATCTTTATTTGTTTTTTCTCTAATGAAATGCCATGTCATGCAAAAGGAGGGCTTAATATATAATTTCAATATGGACCAATAACAAATAGGCCAAAGTACATGCAAAACAATACTTCTTATATGTTTCTATCAAAAAAAGTTTTTGTTTTTTTTTCAGCAGGGGATATCATTTCAATGAAATAACTTATTTTATCACCTACAAATGCTTCCAATTGAGTATAGTCTAAAATTTTGTTGTTAGGTAAGCGGTTAACTCCGTACAAAGGCTGAAATTCTTGGTCTGTCCAAATTGAAAGCATTTGCACACCAGATATAAGAGTTAGCCTAAATGATGGTTTTGATTTTTGAAAGGGTAGAAACATTATGAGAAACAGGGACAATTCTGGTAACCAGCATTTTCTCTTTTTCTCACAATGTTTTTTAGAGCCATCTCCTTCCATGTGTTTAAAAGATGGCATTGTGTGGCAAAGGGTTAACTCTTTACTATACTTTCCTGACTGTATGACCCTGGGCAAAAGGCTGTTGATAACATTACAGAAAAGGGAGGAAAATGATGGTAACTGGAATGTTTTCTTCCCTTCCCAAAACATATTTCAATTTTTGAGTTAAATTTATTTTGTTGCCTACAAATGCATCCAATTTGGACATGTCCAAAGTTTTGTTAAAACTTTTTACCAAAATGATGAAATTTACAAGTTGTCTAAATCTAGACCTTTTGTAGTCAACAAATCAAAGATGGCTCAAATGATGGAACTTTGAGCAGAAAACATTGTTGGAAAAGGAGAAAATGCTGGTTACCAGCACTTCCTTCGTTTCCAAGTATAGTCAGCAAAATAAGAAAGTACCCATCTTATATTTCTATCTATATACTGGGAACTAGTATATATTGTGATTATTTTTTTAAATCTGTATTAAAGAACAATTCCTTTGTGACATTCTGTGAAAATTTGTAGTCAATGCTGTATTTTTTCCACTGAAAAATATTGAGCGAAATGACATAGGGGTTGATTTCAAAAATGACACTTTCTTCGATAACACTGGATTCACCAATAAGAAAGGTTTAATTCCATTATGAATGGGGTTAAGCACCAAAAATGGGTTTTAAATTTTGAATTCAGAGTCAGTATCTCATGTGTCCACCATTTTGTCCAATGCACGTCATGATTCGGCGGTGCATATTATTTAAGTAACGCTGTATAAAAGGCGCAAGTAAATTGTTCCATTCAACTTGTAACACTGCTGCTAAGTCATTTACCATGTTGATTGCGTGATTTGTTCAAACACGACATCCTAGCTCGTCCCACACGTGTTCTATTGGATTTAAATCGTGACTATTTGCAGGCCAGGCTAAGACGTTGACGTTATGTACCGCCAAAAACCGCCGAGTTGGTGCATCCGTATAGGGGCAGGCGTTATCGTGCATTAGAGTGACACTCGGACCATGGCGCTGAAGGAAAGGGATAACCTGTACTGTTAGAATGTCATTAATGTAATTCTGAGCATTGATATTCCCATACAAGCTGTCTGCACTTTGACAAAGTTTTTAAAATGCCTTTGGGTGTTTTTCTTTTTTTTGTTAAATTTTGTTAGGTGTTAGGGAAAGGTATGAATGAAATATGCCTGCATTTTTGACCAGGACTTGCATGCAGGTTTTTGAATTGCCTTTAAATTGCATTTGTTGTCTTTTTCCTTTTTTAGCTCACCTGAGCACGAAGTGCTCATGGTGAGCTATTGTGATCGTGCTGTGTCCGTCGTCCGTCGTCCGTCGTCAACTTTTTACCTTGTGTACGCTCTAGAGGCCACATTTTCAGTCCAATCCTCATGAAACTTGGTCACAATGTTTGTCTTGATAAAATCTCGGACGAGTATGAAATTGGGTCATGTGAGGTCAAAAACTAGGTCACTAGGTCAAATCTTAGAAAAACCTTGTGTACACTCTAGAGGCCACATTTTCAGTCAGATACTTGTGGAATTTGGTCAGAATGTTTGTCTTGACAAAATCTCGGACGAGTTCGAAATTGGGTCATGTGGGGTTAAAAACTAGGTAACTAGGTCAAATCTTAGAAAAACCTTGTGTACGCTCTAGAGGCCACATTTTCAGGTCGATCCTCATGAAATTTGGTCAGAATGTTTGTCTTGATAAAATCTCGGAGGAGTTCAAAATTGGTCATGTGGGGTCAAAAACTAGGTCACAAGGTCAAATCTTAGAAAACCTTGTGTACGCTTTAGAGGCCACATTTTCAGTCTGATCCTCATGAAATTTGGTCAGAATGTTTGTCTTGATAAAATCTCGGAGGAGTTTGAAATTGGGTCATGTAGGGTCACAAACTAGGTCACTAGGTCAAATCTTAGAAAAACCTTGTGTACGCTCTAGAGACCACATTTTCGGTCAGATACTTCTGAAATTTGGTCGGAATGTTTGTCTTGATAAAATCTTGGACGAGTTCGAAATTGGGTTATGTGGGGTCAAAAACTAGGTCACTAGGTCAAATCTTAGAAAAATCTTGTGTACGCTCTAGAGGCCACATTTTCAGTCCGATCCTCATGAAACTTGGTCAGAATGTTTGTCTTGATAAAATCTCGGACGAGTTCGAAATTGGGTCATGTGGGGTCAAAAACTAGGTCACTAGGTCAAATCTTAGTAAAACCTTGTGTACGCTCTAGAGGCCACATTTTCAGTCAGATACTTGTGAAACTTGTTCAGAATGTTTGTCTTGATAAAATCTCAGATGAGTTTGAAATTGGGTCATGTGGGGGTCAAAAACTAGGTCACTAGGTCAAATCATAGAAAAACCTTGTGTACGGTCTAGCGGCCACAGTTTCAGTCCGATCCTCATGAAACTTGGTCAGAATGTTTGTCTTGATAAAATCTCAGATGAGTTCGAAATATGGTCATGTGGGGTCAAAAACTAGGTCACTAGGTGAAATCTTAGTAAAACCTTGTGTACGCTCTGGAGGCCACATTTTCAGTCAGATACTTGTGAAACTTGTCAGAATGTTTGTCTTGATAAAATCTAAAAAGAGTACCAAATTGGGTCATGTGGGGTCAAAAACTATGTCACTAGGTCAAATCTTAGAAAAACCTTGTGTACACTATAGAGGACACATTTTCAGTCCAATACTCTTGAAAAATGGTCAGAATGTTTGTCTTGACTATATCTTGAAATAGTATGAAAATGTGCCATGTTGGGTCAAAAACTAGGTCACCAGGTCAAATCTAAGAAAAACGTTATGTATGCTCTAGAGGCCATATTTTCTGTCCAGTACCCTTGAAAGTTGGTCAGAATGTTTGCCTTGATAATATCTCTGACTAGTTTGAAAATAGGTCATGTCGAGTGAAAAACTAGGTCACTAGGTCAAATCTTAGAAAAGCCTTGTGTAAGCTCCAGAAGCCACATTTTCTGTCTGATACTCTTGAAAGTTGGTCAGAATGTTTGTCTCGATGATATCTCAGTAGAATTTGAAAATGGGTCATGTTGGGTCAAAAACTAGGTCACCTGGTCAAATCTTAGAAAAACCATGCGTACACTGTTGTGGCCACATTTTTTGTTCAATACCCTTTTAAAGTTGCTCAGAATGTTTGCCTTGGTAATATCTCGGATGAGTTTGAAAATGGGTCATGTTGGGTCAAAATCTAGGTCACTAGGCCAGATCTTAGAAAAACCTAGTGTATGCTGTAGAGGTCACATTTTCAGTCCAATACTCTTGAAATTTGGTAAGAATGTTTGTCCTGATGATATCTTGGACAGGTTTGAAAATGTGTCATGTTAGCTGAAAAACTAGGTCACTAGGTCAAATCTTAGAAAAACCTAGTGTACGAATGACTCTCAGAAAGAAGCCTTTTGAAAACACTGTTTGAAAATGAGAAAATGCTAGTATCCAGCATTTTTTCCCTTTTTCACAATGTTTTCTACCCCTTTGGGAGACCAATTCCACAGCTTGATCCACATATTATTTGTTTTATGCAGAAGGTTCAGACTGATGAGTTTAAAATTTTATTGTTTGGTAATACATATATCTCACAAGACGTTGGAAATTGGTTGTGCTTGGTCAAAAGGCTCAGGTGAGCGACTCCGGGGCCATCATGGCCCTCTTGTTTCTTTCAACTTTTGACCAAGTTTTTTAAAATGCCTTGGGTTTTTTTCCTGCAATTTTGTTAGGTGTTAGGGTAGGGAAAGGTATGGATGAAATCTGCCTGCATTTTTGACCAGGACTTGCATGCAGATTTCTGGATTGCCTTTGTTGTTTTTTTCCCCCTTTTTTGTTCAATTTTGTTAGACATTAGGGTAAGGTATGGATGAAATCTGCCTGCATTTTTGACCAGGACTTGCATGCAGACTTTTGAATTGCCTTTTTTATTTTTTTCCCTTTTTGTTCAATTTTGTTAGGCATAAGGGAATGGTATGGATAAATTCTGCCTGCATTTTTGACCAGGACTTGCATTCAGATGTTTGAGATGCCCCCCCCCCCTTTTTTTTTCAATTTTGTTAGGCATTAAGGAAAGGTATGGATGGAATCTTTTCCAAATTTTGACCAGGCCTGCCTGAAGATTTTTGAAACACCTTTTTTGACAGATTTGACAAGACAAACTGTTTGACACCTTTGCAGCTTTACTCAATTGTGGACAGTACAATTTCTTTCTTTATAACAGCAAGGAAAAAGTTCTGTGTCGTGTTCAGGAGCTCTTCACGTTTCTGTAGATACTTCCTGGACTGAAGAACCCTAGGTCTTCATGTATGCAATTGACAACATACATTTATTTTCATGATACACCCAGTGTGTCACACTAAACATGCTGATGGCTTCACAGTTCAATCATGGTGACTACCACACTCTCAGGCCGAGAGACTACAGTACAGATAGCTACTTTATACCCATGAACCTGGCTCTGAAATGTAGAGAGTAGGTGTAGATAGTGACTCCAAAAAGTGCAGTGTATGTGGAGGTAGTGATGTGAAAATAGGTAGGAAAGTTAGTAGGTTGGTAGGTATTTAGGTGGGTAGGTACCTGGGTTGGTAGGTAGGTTAGGTAGCTATGAAGTCTGGTAGTAGAGTAGGTTGGTTGATTGGCAGGTTTGGAGTTTGTTAGGTTAGGTGAGTGGGAAAGTTTGAGTCAGGAGTTTTGAAGAATGGAGTAACTTTAAAGGTAAAAAAAAGCAGTTAAATAGGATTCATATGAAGGTCATTAGTGTACTATTTATAAGAAGGGAGCTAAGGGTCGTGTTTTACGGTTAGTCTAAGGAGGGAGGGAATGGGAAGGAAGGGAGAGGGAGATGGTGAGAAGAGGAGGAAGAGATGGAAGGGAACGTAGGAGAAGAGGAGAATAGAAAGGAAGAAAGATGAGAGAAGAGGAAGAAAGAAAGGAAGGAAGCAGAAGAGGGATGGAAGGATGGAGTAGAGGAAGAGTGTGGTGAAAGGAAGGGGAGAGAGGGAAAGTAGGAAGGTTAGAGTTGTTAGACAAGGTATAGTAAGGAGGGACATGGAAGGGAGGATAAGGTTGGAGAAGTGGAGGAAGGAGAGGAGGAAGGAAGGAGGGGAGGGAGAAGTGGAGGAAGGAGAGGAGGAAGGAGGAGGGGAGGGGGTGGGAGAGGGAGGGGTTGGGAGAGGTAGGGACGGGGAAGTGGGGCATAAAATAAAAGTAGGCATTATGGAGGGGATAGGGGAGAGGGAAGGTAGGAAGGAAGGGATCAATGGAGTTTTTTTAGGGCTGAAATTAGAGAGAAAGAAATTTTAGATTTATTTTTGGTCATGTGGTTCCAGACAAGTTGAGTTCAAATTGCTCCCCCTTTTTACACAATGTTAAAGCTTCATATGCAAAATGCATTGTATTCCGTTTACAAATGTAAAAGATACAGACTTGTAACAGATCTCAACTGTTGTAAGAAAGATGTAGATAGCAATAAAAAAAAAAAAAAAAAAAAACAGTAAAGACATGTCAAGGAGGTAGATGCATGGTTACCCAACTATATGACACAATGACATCTGAGAGGAGAATTATTGGTTGTGATGAATGCATATATAATGTGCATAGTATTATTTGGAAGAGCAGGAAAGCACAGACAGATGAACAGTATTTTTGTCTTGATACTAACCAGGACATGTTTGGTGATGTATGGACTTCTGTCAAAAGGAAAGTCACTAGTTCATACCTTAGCAAAACAGTAGGTGCACTCTAGAAATTCAGGAAAACTTTGTTAGGTGTACTGGCAGCTGTGATATATCTGACATGTTGCTTGTGACAAAAGAAAATGATAGAAGCCATAAATATTAAACAGCCCAAAAACTGCTGTTGCTATAAGACAGTTTGGTAGAGGTAAGATTTATTTTGCACTATTAAATTTTGTTAAAAATTATATAGAAAGAAGTGAAATTAATTGGAGTATTGTGGCAGAACTTTGAAACAAATCTGTTACTGTTTTTTATCTTAAACTATAAAAAGAAGATAGGTCTTTAATCAAATACAGTAAAAACTCTCCTCACCACCACCCCGACAATACAAGCAGTTCGCTATTTCGAAAGATATTTGTCAGAACGGAATGTTATCCTCTTTAATGATCAGTGGTCATGAACTGTAAATAATAGTACCCCGGTATTCTGAAATTAAAACCACCATTCTCAGTACCAATAATGTATTACCTATAGATTTTTAACCTGTGAAATGACCAATTTCCACAACTTCCTTTACATCAGTTAATTTCCACACGTCTGTAATCACAAACTGTGGGCAGTGCTGTCTTCTTTGTTTAATGTACATCCAGTCTCAAGTCTCATTCGTAAAATTATATTTTGTCCCTTTGCATAGACGTTTTGGAGCCGAGCCCTGATAGAACAGCCAGAAGCCTATAGGACTTGAGACCAGTGGGTCATGGGTTTTAATTCCCCAGCAAAGCAGTTTTTTTTCCCCAAAGATTGATGAGAGTCATTGCAACAGGATTCATACCTCTCTCACCCCTGACTTTATTTTGAGAATGGTTATGTGGGAAAGCAGCCAATGGATTGGGAAGAATATTGTATGAAGTACTGACAAGGAAAGCACGGATAGATGCACAGTATTTTTGTCTTGATACTATCTAGGACATGTTTGATGATGTATTGCCTTCAGTCAAAAGGAAAGACACTCGGTCATACCTTAGAAAAACAGTGGGTTCAGCATTGTTAGATGTACTGACTGCTGTGATATATCTGACATTTTGCTCTACAAAGAAAGAAAATGATAGAATTAGAAGTTTTCATCAAAATATTGAATAGCCCCAAAACTGCAGTTGCCATAAGATAATTTGGTAGAGGAAGTAAGAGTTACTTTGCAGTATTTGTTTAAAATTATATAGAAAGAAATGATGTTACATGTAAATGTAGTTTTATGACAAAACTGTGAAACATATCTAGTACAGTTTTTATCTCAAATTATAAAGAAAGAATAAAAGAAAATATGTCTTTAATTAATTACAGTAAAAGCTCTCCTCACGACCATCCAAACAATAGAAGCAATTCACTATTATGAACAATTTTTGTCAAAACAGAATTTTTCCTTCTTAATGTTCACTATTCACGAACCGAAAATGTGAGCACCCAGGTATTCCGAAATTACGACTACCATTCTCAGTACCAATGATAAATTACCTATTGATTTTGAACCTGTGAAATGACAATTTCCACAACTTCTTTACAACCAGATAATTTTCACACGTCTGTAATTGCAAACTGTCGGCAGTGCTACACGTATGAATATTTTTGGGTCTGATGGGATCAGATCAACAAACAATTGTCATTTTTTAAAAAGTTACTTTAAAAAATAACTCTGATAAACTCTGATAAAGAATGAGAAAGATCATGAAATGTGGGTATGTGGTGAACAGAGAATAGTAAAGAAGTATCAAGAATATTATGATTAAAAAAATGCAAGAAATGGGATTAAATAGAAAAGAAATTGAAGTGTTTTAAAAAAATGACAAAAGAAAAAAAAAAAAAAAAAAAAAAAAGAAAAAAAAAAGAAAAAAAAAACTTTGTGGTACTTCAGTATGCTTCAGAGTGTTTCGGAATGACTTCATGGTAGTTCCTCGTTGGGTGTAAGTCGGCCTACCTCGGGACGCAAATTCAGCATCTCAGTGATATTATTGGCAATACTGCGGTGTGAATCGGATGTAACTAGGTGTACTTCGGTGTACTTCAGGGTGACTCGGGGTACTTCGGAGGGGAAAGTATGTGGAATTTGGGCCAGTTTCTTACCCGAAGAACACCGAATTGACTAATATGAAGTACACCGAAACTATATACCATGGTATGAATTATTATGAAGTACACCAAATCATGACAATTTCTTACCAATCCAGCTCGAACTTTGAATTCAGGAAAAAAAATTGCTCATGTTGAAATTTTTCTCTCGAAGTGTTGTTGAGCCTGAATTGACGCCACTTTGATTCACGAATCATTGCGAATCTCCCGAAGCTACCCGAATTCACAGCAAATTTGAAAATTTCAAATTCTTGATCAATTTGGGGTCTGTGAGACCAGGGGGTTATAGAGAGTCATAGTGAAATGTTAGGATAATAATATAATTGAAAAGGCATTAGACTCTCTTTGCGTATTGTTCCTATCCTGAGCGAAAGGATTCAAGGCCACACTGTCCCTTGAATTGTTTGGCCTTTCATCATCCACCATCTTTTTAGCTTGTCACATGATAGGAAATAGTACTGTCAGCTATGCTACCACCAGTCTTGCAGCACAAGAGATTTCCTCTTACTGTGGCGGGTTTCAATTGCATTACCTTTCATTTGAGCATTGTTCCCCCAAAATTTCTACCATTTTCATAGCCTGGTCAGACAAGGAGAGGTTTCAGTGTGGCTTCATAATTTATCTTGTGTTTATACATAAGTTGTCTTTGTGTCACTACACGAGTCACTGACCGCCCTGATTTGACCTCTGCTGTTAAAATGGCATTAAACTCCAATACAAACCAAACCAAATTGTCCATATTGGCATGCATCTAATTTCAAGTACCACATCCAACAGCATTATTTGTTACTGTTGTAAATGCATGTACATGTATGTATGTAGAAAAAGAGTAAATCCAAAAACAAAATCAAAGAAAAACAATTAAAAAACAAAGAGTGAAACAATGTCAATCAGTGGTTAAAAGAAAAAGGTGGAAAGGGCTGGCTGTAGGGGTGGAGGAGGCCAATCGATTTCCCTATATTATGACATGAATTTAATTTCATGCATAAATCCAACAGTTTAAATATCTTTTGAAAATACATGTACAGGTATGTCTATAGAAAAATAAAAATAAAAAGTAAATTCAAAGAAAAGAAAAAAAAAAAAAAAAAAAAAAAAAAAAAAAATGTATACAGAGTAATACGATTACAGTTGGTAAAGTAAACGGTGGAAAGGGTTGGCTGTAGGGGAGGAGGAGGCCAACAGATATCAGAGATTTACCTGCGAAATTTGATTTTAGTTGGGAAAAAGTCAGGGAATTTTGCTTTGATCAAATTGTTGACACCCTGTCAGGTTGTCCATGGTGAGGGAAAAAATATTTCTTCGTGGTCAGAGAGTTTAGAAAATCTGTCGGGGGAATTTTTTATTTAAGCAAAAGTTAGGGAAGAGTCAGCGAATTTTGAAATAACAGCAACTGTCTTCAGTGATAACAGAGATATGATAAAGTTTTTGCATGACAATACAGATGCAGCCGCCAGGGCTATGACAACATGTTCAAATTGGAGTGGTAGAGATTAAGTGGTTTTTGTCAAAATTGTCATATGTAACAGAATTAAGATTTCTAACGGAAAGAAGTATTTTCTGTGAGGCAGTATTTGGCAACTGTGGGTTTTTATTTTGTTTACTTTGACTCTAGGTCAATCTTGATGCCTATAGATTAGCACTTTGACTCTAGGTCAATCTTGCTGCCTATAGATTAGCAAAGCTATAATAAAAATGTAATACATTAACAATTGGTGTTAAAAAAGGGTGGTAAGGGTTGGCTGCAGGGGTGGAGGAGGCCAACGGATTTCCCTGAGTTATGACATGCATCTACAAGCGCTCATCCAACAATATAAATTATTTTTTTAGATACATGTACACGTCCATATGTAAAAAAAAAAAAGAAGAAAAATAGAAAATAAATTCAAAGAAAAACCATAGGCCACTGAAACTCCATAGGCAACTGCCTCTATATTCTATATAATGAGACAAGGTGTGCAACGAAATCGAAGAAAATTTTTACCCCTGTACCCTCTCAGAGATAATATTTTACCGAAAATTGAAAAATAAAACTAGTAACCGCTGCAGATGGGTTCGCAAATGATTTTTCTTTTGTACCCTGACCTTCAGAAGTTCCAAACGGCTCTTGCGATCAAGCTGTAGCTCTGATCTGAAAAATTTTAAAAAGCTTCCACATTTTCTGGATCGCCATGCGCTGATGTCACACAATTTATAATCCTGCGGCGAATTATAAATAAAATATTTTTTTCAAACAAAGATCTAAAATTGTTTTGTTGATATATTGATGAATTTATCAAATTAATATTTCGTCTGTTATAATTTATCTTTTCATCTAATCTAGTATCACGATTTTCATCTTCCATTTCATATATTTTCAAATGCGTTTTTACCGTTTAAACTGTGTTCAAAAACTGTGGCGCGTCTTTTGATAGTAAATTCACACGAGTTATAATTCGCTGCGTCATAATGAATTGTGTGACGTCAGCGCATGGCGATCCGGAAAATGTAGAATCTTTTTAATTTTTCATAAGATCAGAGATATTGCTTGATCGCAAGAGCCGTTTGGAACTTTCTAAGGTCAGCGTACTCAAGAAACATCATTTGTGAACCCATCTGTAACGGTAACCAGGTTTCTTTTTCCATTTTTGGTTAAATATTATCTCTGAAAGGGGACAGGGGTAAAAATTTTCTTCGATTTCGTTGCACACCTTGTCTTATTATATACAACATAGAGGCAGTCGCCAATGTGCTATTTATAGTAACGATGTAAATGAAAATTTGAGTATTCCCTGATATACAGGCGATGCACCAATTCGCAAGTATTCCATGATCAACCAGGAAAAATGTTAGTGTTCTGTAACAGACCAATGGAGCTTCAAAGGCCTGTGGAAAAACAAACCAAAAATATGGTTTATTAAGAGTAACACATTTACAGTTGATATAGTAAAAGGTGGAAAGGGTTGGCTGTAGGGGAGGAGGAGGCCAACAGATTTCAGAACTTAATGTGCAAAATATAAAAAAAAAGGTTACTTAGTCGGGGGGGGGGGAGGCGGGAAAGTCGGGGAAATTTGTTCTACTCAAATGGTGGACACACTGCCATGTGATGTCAAAGGAAACACATCATTGACTTTGAACATGAAAGTCCCTCATTGCCAATCCACACTTTTGTACCAACAGCAACCATCACATCAGTGATGCAGCGGCAAAGATTTGACGGTCACATCCACAACATGACCCAAGCTCCCTCTGACAAAGCATCGCTTTACCGTTCATCAAGCCAGGGACATGAGCCAGTATCATGAGGCACGGGCCACCATGACAACCCCCACTAAACACCCCATCACTTGACATCATAACTCTCTGGAAATAAGCAAATTCATCAGAGCTTCACCCAAGGAACATCCCTGCCAAGTTTCATCAAGACTGGCCCAGCGGTTTAGGAGAAGAAGATGTTTAAAGAAATTGTTGACGGACGACGGACGACAGACGCCGGACATAGGGCGATCACAATAGCTCACCTTTAGCATGTTGTGCTAAGGTGAGCTAAAAAAAAAAAAAAAAGAAAAAATCCAGGGAAAACCCTATGTAACTCTCTACTACCTGACGACAACATTTAATAATTGTTCAAACTGAAAGCATTATGCGGGTTACAATTGAAAAGCGACCAAATTTTCTCCTTGTCCCATGACCAAGTAAGTGAAGAACGTACATTTTCTCCCTCATCTCTGTGATGCATTATACTAATCAAGCCATCATATAATTATGGATCCATATTACCCACTTTTTTAACAACCAACTATATCATAAGGTAGATTGTTCCTCGGATATTACAGAAAACTGACAATAGTGAAAAGTTTCTGCCCAGGTCAGTCTCTGCAGACTGCGCAGCCTGACCTGGGTCGATACTTTTTGCAGATACATTAAACCCCCTTTTCACAGAGCATGACTCAAATGTATTTTCAGACTACAATTGGAAAGTGACTCAAATGACAAGATTTGACATGGAAGGAGTTGAAAACATTGTGGGAACAGGAGAAATTGTTAATTAAGGGTTAACCTTATCTTTGTTCTATAATAATGTTTTTAATTTCATAAGCCTCAATTTAACCATTTAACAATCTTCATGTTTTGAAGACCCTGTAGAAAGAACCTTTTAATGACATTGTGAAAAAGGAGAAAATTCTGGTTACCAGCTCCATTTTCCACAATGTTTTCAAAAGCCCTCTTTGTCAGTGTCGTTAAAACTCAAGATTGCATTAGAGTTAACCTTTCCGTGCACACAACAAAAGTTCAGACTACTTCAAAATGAAAGCATTTACAAGTGACAAAATCAGTGAACAAAAAAGATATTTCTTTCTCCAAAAAGGTATGTTTTCAAACACTTTGTTCTTCAGGGTCGTTAAAACTTAGGATTATGTGCTAAAGGGTTAACCCTTTTCCAAAGAATTCCTTGTTTCAATGACCCTGAAGAATGAGGCTTTTATGCTGCGAACCAGCATTTTCTCCTTTTCTCACACTGTTTTCGACCCTTTCAAAGACAAAAATGCTATCATTTAAGCTACATTTAATTTGTTCTCTCCAAATTCTTTCAATACTGACAAGTTCAACATTTTGTTGTATGTGGGAAAGGGTTAACACGTTACCAAAGAAAAAACTAGACTTATCGAAATTGAAACTATTTGCAGACGACTGGTTACCAGCATTTTCTTCTTTTCCTACAATGTTTCGAAGGGCTTTTTCCTCAGAGTTGTTAAACTTGTTTGTTTGTACTGGAGGTTAACGCGTTTTTAATATCTAATGTCATATCACGGCAGTCAGTGCACCAATACATGTGTTTCCTGGTTTTCTTACACCAGTACTGACACGACTTTCTTTCCAAGTCACTGACTACTTTTTTCACATGCATCAGAGGTGAAGGTGAAAAATTGCCAGAATGTATCAACCGGGTATCGAACAACCACCAGGTCACAAGTGAGATACGCTAACCACTGTGCTACCCGGGCAGGCTAGGGTTGTTAACTCTTTACCAAGTGACACAATTTTAGACTGGTCCAAATTGAAAGCGTTTGCAGACGACAAATTAAATATGGCTCAAAGGATGGATTTTTTGTCCGAAAGAGTAGAAAACATTGTGGGAAAAGGAGAAAATGCTGGTTACCAGCATTTCCTCCTTTTCCCACAATGTTTTCAAAAGCCTTCTTTCTACAGGGTCGTTAAAAGTCAGGATTGTGTGGGAAAGGGTTAAAACACAAGATTGTAACAATGGTAAATGTGTAATCAATTACTTCAAAACTATACTTTTAAAGCGTAGAGCCCTTGGCACACCAGGTCCATATGTTGCTTTGGCAGTATATTTTGCTGACACTGTAGACCAAGATCAGACCTCACATTTACATGACATTCTATTAACACTATTTGATATCTCCCCTTATAAAATATCAATGAATGATTTCTGTCCCAAAGACAATCATCAGTACTGGTAGCGCAGTCTGTAGAATACAGGAGTTGAGAACAGGGGGTCACTGGTTTGAGCCCCAAGCTCTGCTTTTTTTCCCGAGGACTGATGACTGATGATAGTCACTGCGACAAGATTCAATCCACTCTAACCCTAATCATTGTTTTGGCGATTTTTTTTTTTTTTTTTTTTTTTTTTTTTGGAAAAGCAGCCTGTGGCTTGGGAAGAATATTGTGCATATAAATGGTAAAAGAAACTTCAGGAAGCTTCTGGATAGGTGCACGGGTCCCCACGATATAAATGGAATAATGTTGAAAACAGTGTTTAATACCAAACTATTAATCAATTCAACGACTTTCATCAATCCCCAGAAAGACTTTGGCCAAGCTGGGATTTGGGATTACATGTAAAAACAACTTAAACCTAAGAGCCCTGAATAAACCCAACAGACATTTTAAATCTAGAAATAAGACCCAAATTGATGCAATGTCAAGGTCAGTTGTTTATCTATAATGTCTCAGCAAAATGGACAGTGTATAGATCAAATATCAGACTGCAGGTTTATGCAGTCTGATCTTGATCTACATGGGCTGCAAAAGCAACTACAGTAGTGAAAGGCACTTAAAGATACTTCTACACTCATTTTCAGTCAGTTTTTAACCCATTTCATCTTTATTTTATCAAACTATAATCATTCTTATATCTTCATGCCAAATGTTGCTCCTGACTGTTGAATCAAGTACCGGTATGACAGATAAAAATGCATTCCATTTCCTTGGGGCCATCAAAGAAATCACTATTGCCACATTTTCGGCTTTCACCCTTTTCCAAACGACAAATTTTAGCCCCCTTCCAAATTGAAGCTGCATCTGCAGACGACAAATTGGAAAGTGGTATTCATGAACTTAAGGTTTTTTGACAGGGTAGAAAACATTGTGGGAAAAGGAGAAAATGCTGGTTACCAGCATTTTCTCCTTTTCCCACAATGTTTTCAAAAGGCCTCTTCCTCAGGGACGTGAAAACACGGTATTGTTTGATAAAGGGTTAGATTTCCAGTACATGTATTTATCCCTTACACATTATATATCAGTAATTTAGCCATGTTTATACAGTTACTTAAATTTTGAATCATTCTACAGTCTACCAAATTTTCACTGCTGTAAGGATGTATCTTTAAGCCGGGCTGTACCTTACCAGTATCTCTATTCCACTTAGGGCAGTTTCAAATATTGGCAAAATAAGCTCACTAGGAATCAGACTGTTTCAATCCAGTACAATCACGACTGACCCCTTACCACATAATTTTAGACTGATCCATAGGGAAAGCATTTGCAGACAACAAATCAAATGTGGCTGGAGTGGTGGAATTTGTCTGTGAAAGGGCACAAAACTTTGTGGGTAAAGGATAAAATGTATTTTCTCCTTTTCCCACAATGTTTCAAAGTCTTTCTGTCAGGGTCATTAAAACATAGGATTGTGTAGTAAAGTTTTAAATTCTTGAAGACCAAGTTTTTAACACAATCAAAATTTTCTGTCAGGAAAAAACGAAAAGCCACTCCAAGATTCCTTTTGGTCACAATCCTTTATTTCTACACTAAAATTTTGGCATGGACCAAATTGAAAGCATTTACTGCCGAAAAATGAAGTGTTGTTGAAAGGACGATTTCTGTCTTCTATTGGGTTGAAAACGTTGTCGGAAAAGGAGAAAATGCTGGTTACCAGCCTTTTCTCCTTTTCCCATAACGTTTTCAAAAGCCTTCTTTTATAGGTTCATTTAAACTCATGATTGTGTGGTAATGGGTCAATAGGACAACCCCCTCCTTCTTGTCTTTTCTTAACAGCTTAGATCTAGAAATTTTAATATTGCCTTTGTCTTGAAAGACTCAGCAAAGTAGACAGTAAAGATCAAAGACATTTTGAGCAGTCTGATCTTGATCCAGAAAGGCTACAAAGGCAATTAAAGTTATGAAGCGGATTTTATGGTGCTCTGATCTCTATGTACAAGAGGGCCATTATCCCTACAGCTCTCACCTGAGTAATGTCATCTAGGTTTGATAAAGCTGAAAAGATCATGGTCTTTATGATGTAAAATACATGAGTGTAAGTGATATACCCTTTGACCTACTTGACCTATTTTAGAATTTTGAATCTGGCTGAAAATATGGCCTTTACAGTGCACTTGTTTTTTTTTTTTTTTTTTTTGTAAGATTTGGTCCTGTGTCCTAGTTTTTGACCCGACGTAACCCAATATCAAACTTATCCGAAATACCATCCAGAGAAACATCCTGACTAAGTTTCATCACTATGAAACTAAAAATGTGGCTTTTAGGGTTAGGTTTGTCTAAGATTTGGCACAGTGACCTACTTTTTGACCTGAAATGACCAAATTTTAAAGTTGTCTGAGATATCATCAAGACAAACATTCAGACAAGGTTTCAGGAGTATCAGGATAATTTGTAGGCCTCTATAGTGCTCACAAGATTTTTTAAGATTTGGCCCAGTGACCTACTTTTTGACCTGACGTCAACCAATTTCAAACTTGTCATAGTTATTATCCAAGGAAACCTTTTGAGCAAGTTTCATGTTGATCAGGGTAAAAATGTGGCCACTAAAATGTACACAAGGTTATTCTAAGATCTGGCTCAGTGACCTATTTTCAAACTCAGCGAGACCGTATTTTGAACCTATCTAAGATTTTATATAGACAAACATTCTGACCAAGTTTCATGAGGATCTGAACGAAAATGTGGCCTCTACAGTGCACACAAGTGTTTTCAAAGATTTGACCCAATTTCAAACTTAACCGAGATTTCATCCAGAGAAACATTCTGACTTAGTTTCATGAATATCACGAGGAAAATATGGCCTTTTGAGTGCACACAGCGTTTTTCCAAGATTTGGCACAGTGATCTACTTTTTGAACCTAGGTGAATTTTGAAGTTCTTCGAGATTTCATTCAGCGAAACATTCTGACCAGGTTTCATTAGTATCAGGATGAAAATGTGGCCTCTAGAGTGCACACAAGGTTTTTTAAGATTTGACATAGTGACCTAGTTTTTGACCCGAGGTGACCATTTTTCAAATATGTCCAAGATATCATCAAAACAAACATTTTAACCAACTTTCATGAGTATCGGACCGAAAATGTGGCCTCTACAGGGACTGCCCCAAGGGCAACATGGGTGATAACTCCGCCATAGAATTTTTCACTTTGCCCTTTCCGTCTAGAAAAGCGTTCACGTCGCCCTGATTTTCTTGGATAGGTGCATCTTATCATATCTGTCGACAACACCCCGAGAAATAATTGTAAGTATAATCTGACCTACGTGAAGCATGGCAATACATATGGGTTGTCTTCCAACGACACTTGTTGTTAACCCGATACTAGTAATTACTAAGTTACAGTATGTCAACTGAAGTAGCAATTTGGCACTTGTACCCACCGACTGTGTAATGTCTGTAAACTCAGAAAAATATCTGCCTTGTCAGTGGACGCTTTCAATTGGCATGTGAAAAATAAGAAGGGAGGGTTTTATTTTGTAAAACCGGGACTGGTTAACTTCCCCTCAATTTTTTAACTATCATCCCAAAAATATTTCAGACCGTTACATTTTAAGCTTGAAAAGTTACCAAAATCACTGAATACTTACATTCAACATGTCATCTGTGGTTCATCGGCGCGTTCATGGCCGTGTGCAAATGCTTTATCCACGAAAAGTTTTGATAAATATTCTGGGAAAGGGAGAAATTTTGATAAGAATTTTTTCCTTTTTGAACAATATTCCCTATCCATTCTAAGATAAATTTCCTTGTTTTAACAATATTACTGATTGCTTTCATTTTGGAAAAGTCTTAAATTTTGTGGTTAAAAAGCTAAACAAGTTTGAGGGGCAAGTGTAAAACTATTGTAAGTGCACTTGCACTTGCAATGGTTTTGCACTTTCCCAAAGTTAGCAAACTTCTCCCTATTTCAACCGGAAGGAGAAGTCACTCGTCCCTATTTTTTGGAGCAAGGGCAGTCCCTACCTCTAATGTGCACACATTTTTTTTTCTAAAATTTCACCTAGTGACCTAGTTTGTGGCTCTACATGACCCACTTTTGAACCCTTCCTAGATATCATCAAGACAAACATTCTGAGCAAGTTTTATGAGTATTGGACTGATAATGTGGCTAGAGCTTACACAAGATAAAGGGTGACGACGGATGCCAGACATGGCATGATCACAAAAACTCATCATGAGCACTTTGTGCTCAAGTGAGCTAAAATGTGCTGGTAACCATCATTTTCTCCTTTTCCCACAATTTCTTTTTATTTTTTTTTTTTTAATTTTCTTCCATGGTGTCATTAAAACTCAGGACTTTTTGGTAAAAACTTACAATTGGCAACCTGGGAAATAAAACATAAGTAAAAAAGAATAAATTTCTCTTTTAACCGCAATGTTTACAAAAGTGGCCTGCTCAGTGAAATCTTCAATGTGTTAAAGTCGGATAACCATCAGAAAACTAAACAGAGTAACGGACATTTGCACTGAAATAGAAGAGACCTATCTACATGTATATATACTGAATTCCACACTCAAGGTTGATTTTACAAAATTATTTTTCAATCAATATCTGTTAATTCAAATCTATCCAACATGACTTTCCACTTTCTGTGCGGTCTGATCTTGATCTGCACAGTCTATAGACAAACATAATGCTGCACTGAGTACAAAGAATAAAACTATCATTCCTGCTACCTATACAGCAAATAGTGATAAAAATAGACTTGTCCATACAACATGTCGTCATTATGTGTTGTTTTCTACTGTAGTTGATTAACAGACAAAATATTTCGTTGAGATATATACAACTGTTTACATCTAAGACTACACTGTATATGTTCTGTGCAGCCTGATCTTGATCTACACATTGAATGTACAAAACAACATACATGTTCTCTTTATTTGCAGAATTGAACATAACTACTACTACAGCTACTACTAACTCTGCTATTTACCAAACATCTCGACTTTTAAACATTTAGAAAGAAGTCTTTTGAAAACTTTGCGGGAAAAGGAGAAAATGCTGGTAACCAGCATTTCCTACTCTTGTAGGAATGTTTTCTACCCTTCTTATAACAAATTTCAATTTTTCAGTCACCTTTATTTTGTCGTCTGCAAAAACTTTCAATTTAGAATAGTCTAACATTTTGTCATTAAGTAAAGGGTTAAATATTGGTCAAATGGAGGTAGTTTCCATTGAATGGACCAGAAAACATTGCGGTTAAAGGAGAAAATGCTGGTTACCAGCATTTTCTCCTTTTTCCACAATGTTTTCAGGTGACTTCCTGTTCATGCTCATTAAAACACAAGATTGTGTGGTAAAAGGTTAAACAGACTTACCCTTACAGCAGGTCACCAGTATGTGTTGTTTTCTACTGTAGTTGGTAAACTGACAAAATATTTCGTTTAGATGCAACACCATGGCTGATATAAAGTTTGTTTTCTGTTTCACAATATTTCACTGACCATGGACCTTCCATTCCTTGTGTTTGATCCAGTAATATTTGTATGGGTCTACACTGTGTAGATATCTGGTGTATGTTGTGTGAGGCACCCCCAGCTATATAAATATTATCATATATATCTACAGTCAGACCACGTGGCCACTTCAGGTTAGTATCTCTGTAAACATTTTTAACTCTACTCTCCACATCTACACTTGTCACAGTGTTTGTATTACGGTCACTTACAAACAGTGTAGACTTGGAATTACTAAGACAAATATACAAGGGACATTTTAACAGAGGATATCCATTTTGGTCTGTAGAAAAAGTTTTCAATATTTCTCCATGTAGACTGATTAATTTAACAGCAGGTTCTGGTCCAATAAATGACACAAATAAGTGATTATCATTAAAAATAATTCCTCTACAGTCTCCATTAACTTGAAGTTCTTTGTTTATAGTCAAAGTCTGTCCAACATTTACAAAAACTAATTTATTGGAAGCCGGCTCTTGAAGCCGGCTTCCAATAGGAATGCTTTTTTTGTATGCACATGGGGAGTTTTGGGATACATCATTGCACAACTTTTCCGACATATTCACTCAAATACTTTTAATAGTATGTTGCTATTAAGCTCAAAATTATGCATTATTTTGTATGTACTGTTGAGATGAATTTCGAGCATGAAAAGTAAAGATTTCATATTTATAGATATTTATTTAATAACTGATTAATGATTGACCCCACAGGCAGCGTAATTCTTCTTAAACTAGTATAGACTGGTTACCTCCCCTGATACTACTACACATGTAATACACGATACAACAAGGGACCAGTTTAAAGCTAGTAGATTAGCGCAATATTACGCTTTTTTTCCCTTGTGCTGTTCACATAAATTGCGAGCATGAAAACTACAGATTTTGTATTTGAACTCTTATTTCTAAAGATTTCTCAGATTTTTTGTTCCACTGTGTCTATTTTTATCTGTGTGCAATATATTGTATTTTAGCAGGAGAGTTTGTAGGTGTGTAATTAATCTGTTCACTATTGGAAACTTTTTGTAATAACTTTTTGTAAGAATGTACCTTTGTTGTGATAAGCCTTGCATACTCAGAGCACAATTGAGACACACTAAATCCTTGGGCATTTATTTATGAGCCATGCTCTGTGAAAAGGGGGCTTGATGCATTTGCAAAAAGTATTGGCCCAGGTTAGCCTGCACAGTCCGCGCAGGCTAACTTGGTCCGACACTTTCTGCTTTGGTAATTTTTCTGCATGTCAAAAACCAGTGTACCTCACGTTTCAATTGGTTGCAAGAAAAAATGGATTTTATGGATCCATAAATATGTGATGACTTGCTTGAATTATGGATGACAGAGATACATTAAGTCCCCTTTTGCCAGAGCATGTCTCATATGTTTTAATAACCCTGAGGAAGAAGACTATTGAAACGTAGTTGCAGGAGGACAAAATGCTGGTTACCATCATTTTCTCCTTTTCATACAATGTTTTCTACCCTTTCAAAGTTCTAAAGTAAGGCTGGAAAGGTAATGTAATGGAACTTTTGATGTAGCGTTGAAGGGTATTGCACTTTTTTTTGTGGCTTTAGGGCTCCAGCCAAACTTGGGTTTTGCACCTGGTTATAAATGACCCTCGACAGCTTTTGACTGATGTTGTACATCATTGCACTTGAGCCATGCTCTGTGAAAAAAGGTCTTAATGAATCTGGGAAAAGTATCAACCCAAGTCAGCCCGCTTGGACTGTGCAGGCTGACCTGAGCTGAAACTTTTCGCTATTGGTAAATTTTCTGTATATTTAAGGACCGGTCTACCTGATGATTAAGTTGATTGTATTAAAAAAGAGGCTACATGTATTGTTGATCCTTAATTATGTGATGGCTTGCTTGGTATTATGGATCACGGAGATGCATTAAACCCCCTTTTGTCAGAGCATGGCTCATTTACATGTTCAACTATTACATTGTAAGGGGGCTATTCAGATTTTCATAGTCAAACCAAACTTGAAAATATTTTATTGCTCAATTTAGTAAGGCAATAGCTGACTAAGAATCAAGAAATAAAGCAAGAAGCAAATGAAAAACAAATTGATGGTACTTCTTCAATGGACTAGTTAGCCTCTTAACTCTGTACCCTACAACATAATTTAGAACTTGTCCAAATTCAAAGCAGTTGCAGACGACAAATCCAATTTGGTTATAATGATGAGATTTGTCTCTAAAATGGTAGAAAGCATTGTAGGAAAAGGAAGAAATGCTTGTGATAAGCATTTTATACTTTTATTGCAATGGTTGCAGAAGCTTTTTTCTTCAGGGTCACTAGAACATATAATTGTTTAGTGAAGGATTAAATCTTTATCACATAATCCCGACTTTTAACGACCCTGAGAAAGAAGCCTTTTGAAAACATTGTTGGAAAAGGAGAAAATGCTGGTAACCAGCATTTTCTCCTTTTCCCACAATGTTATCTAACCTTTCAGAACAATTGCAATCATTTTAGCCACATTGAAATTGTCGTCTGCAAATGCTTTCAACTTGGACAGGGCAAAAATTTGGGACAGTATTGTCCAAATTCAAAGCAGTTGCAGACGACAAATTAGATTTGGTTATAATGATGAGATTTGGCTCTGAAATGATAGAAAACAGTGTGGAAAAGGAGAAAATGCTTGTGACAAGCATTTTATACTTTTCTAGCAATGGTTTCAGAAGCCTTTTTCTTCAGGGTCATTAATTAGAACATGTAATTGTTTGGTAAAGGTTTTTTAGCTTTTGGCTAAAATTTTGTGAAGGCTTGTTGGAATGTCAAGTGATCATGCAATAATATGCATCAGCTACGGCAGAGCTCCAGATAGAGGGAGTGATTTTGATTTCAAAATTGAAAATATTAATCAATCTCCACTAAACCCCATGTTATGGGCACTCATTAGAATCGTCTCATCGAGACGATTCTAATGAGTACCCACAACATAGGGTTTGGAAGGGAAATAATGGATTTAGAATACTATCACTCCCTCTTACCTGGAGGTCTGACTGCGGTATGTAGGATCATATTCATGTAAGAATGATAACAGTATTTTGATCTTGTCAAAATAGAGAAAATACCTAATCCAAAATGACCATGCTTTTATCTGAAGAGCAAAATTGGACCATTCCTGTTTACTGAATGTAACTGTCCTCTTTCCGAATGCATGCAGGAAAAAAAAGTGAAGTTTATATTAGTGTTTAACTCTTTACCACACAATCCCGTGTTTTAACGACCCTGAGAAAGAGGCATTATGAAAACATTGTGGGAAAAGGAGAAAATGCTGGTAACCAGCATTTTCTCCTTTTCCCACAATGTTTTCTATCCTTTCCAAAACAAATTTCAATTTTTGAGCCACATCTGTTTTGTCGTCTGCAAATGCTTTTCATTTGGACTAGTCTAAAAGTTTGTCGTTTGGTAAAGAGTTAAACAAAAAATAGGACTCACAGAAAAAAAAAAAAAAAAAATCTTAATTAGCCCCCAAATTGTTGCAGTCGGTAAAATTTTCTACTGGGTCTGTATTCACCAACCATTCTTAAGAACATTCTTAGTCTTATTCTCCAGAATTTTTAATTTAAAAGTAACACAACTTCTGATAAGCGAGTTATTCCTAAAGCACCTTCCTCATTGATGGTAACAAAAAAATTGCCGGCTTCTTTGATGCTATGCATCAAAAATTTGTCTTGTTGTTACATGTAATGACAAGCTGACTTTTATCAATACAAGTAACATCCCATGGTTGTGTGGAAAGTTTTAGATAAGATAGAATACTCTTACTGTCAACATTTACAAGTTTTACACTGTAGTTCCAACAATCTGTTACAGCTATTCTGTAAGGATCTGTCATTACACTGCCTCTAATATAACAGTCATCATCTTGTGAATGTTTAACATTGATTTGTCCTACATAACTGGCTCTGACAGATTTGGGATCTTTGTTGACAAGCTTTATGTTTTCTTTCTCTTTTCTCTCCATCTCTGTTTTTCCTCCCTCCTTCTCTCTATCCACTAATGTACCAAGATTGTACATAGACTGAAGTGAATGCAGCATTTTCTCATTTTTGTGAAATTTATAATTTCTTGTTTTGTTTTGACTGGATATGTCAGCCATTTTCTTTTCAAATTCACAGATCTGGGTTTCAGCTTTCTTTGCAGAGATCACCAACTGTCGCTGTTGTTTGTATTGTTTATTATTTTCTAAGTTAGAGAAAATTTCACTGACATCAGTGGTCAGTGTATCACACGCTGTAGACACAGACTGGACAGCTTTCATATCAAACTCGTTCACATCCTGGGCTTCTTTCAAAATGGTTGTTTCCATGGAATCTAGAAGTTTGTTGATTTCTGCACGAAATGATTTCACATCCGATACAAACTGGGTATACACTGCTTGTAGGTCTTGACTGTTTTTTGTGGAAAATTTCTTTATATCTTTTAACTGCTGTAAAAGACTTGAAATTTTCTCTGTTAAAGATCTGTACTCTGTACTTGTCTCAAAGTCTTGTGCAATATCATCTATATAGTCAATTGAACAATTCTTGTGTTCCAGAGTCACACAAACTGGGCAGACAAAGTTCTTATGAATCTTACAATAGTACTCCAATATTTTCCCTCTGTGTCTAGAACATACATTTTCCTGTGTCAAGGTCAGTTTCTGCGGTGGCATTTCATCTCTAGATAAAAACTTGTGATTTCTTGATAACTTTGACATTTTATGTACTGAACAACAATTATCACAGAAGAACTCTACACAATCTACACAGTAATGTTCAGCCTGTACATCCTTGTTCAGTAATGAACAAGGGTCACACTGAACACTTGTTCTTGTGTAGCCACTCCCTGTCTGATTCCTGCCTGACACTTCCATGATGTCAGCTGCAAGCTGTCAATTCTATAAAGAGAAAGGAAACAAGCATTAATCCTTTACCACATAATCCCGAATCTTAACTATATTGAGGAAGAAGACTTTAGAAAACGATGTGGGAAAAGGAGAAAATGCTGGCAACCAACTCTTTACCAAATGACAAAATCTTAGACTAGTCCAAACTGAAAACATTTCCAGACGACAAAATAAATGGGACTGAAAAAGTTCAATTTGTTCTAGGATGGTCAGAAAACATTGTGGGGAAAGGAGAAAATGCTGGTTACCAGCATTTTCTCCTTTTCCTACAATGCTTTCAACAGTTGTCTTTCTCAGGGTTGTTAAAAGTCTGAATTGTGTAGTAAAGGGTTAAACCACATTTGACCGATTGTCTGCAACTGCTGTGAATTTGGACAAGTCCAATAATTTCTCATTTGGTAAACAGTTAAACTTAGAAACTTTGTATTTACTGTACAAATTCGGCTCTTTATGCCACCGTAAAAAAAATATTGCATTATGTGGAAATAAGTATTTCCTTGCTTCAAACCAATCATTCTTTTCCCCACAATGTTTCCCTGCAAGTAAAAGTATAACCTTTGTTAACTAAGCCTATATATATTTCCTCTTTCTTGTTTCTTTCAAATCTTAACTCTTAAAGTACAGTACCTTTCAAAACAATCATTGCCATTGCGTACAATGTTTTCTCTTCAGAGACCAGAAATTCAAAAAATAAACTGTCTGAATTTTTATCTTTATTGTCCGCTTTGCTACAGACAAAAGTAAAAAGGTAACTGCATTTATTCTGGTCTTGTATGTAGACTGAAACTATTTGTTGGCTTTATTTCTAGAGGTCAAAAGGTCAAATGATGCACAAATACAGAAATATTAAAGTAAAATTACAGTTGCCATTGCGGCAATGGTAGCTCGGTAGGAAGGTTTATCAAAATTGATTCAGAATCTTAAATAAATCAAAATTATTGACAACTGAGATTGATTATCACATAAGTATTTTTTTTTTTTTTTTTTTTTTTTTTTTTTTCTGAAGAGAATAGATCCAGATCAGACTGAGCAAAACACGTAGCCTTATCTTGATGTACATATAACTATATGAACTACATGTATATGATCTGCCACGTCAACAATAAATGATTAATGAGAACTCCACGAAGCGAAACAATAAACACCTGAAGGAAGCTTTCAAGAACACGTCACATGTGACTCCCCCTCCTGTAACCTTGACCTTGGGTCCAAGCATCTTAAAACTCTTCTCTGCACCTCGTCTCATCAAGTTGTACAGATGTGTGAAATATTTTTGAAAATCAGACAAGGGTTTCAAGAGATAAGAAATAGACACAAAACTGCTAAAAAGAGACAGACAAATTCTAATGACACTGAAAGAGAAGGCTTTTGAACACATTGTGGGAAAAGGAGAAAATACTGGTGACCAGCATTTTCCCCTTTTCCAACAATGTTTTCTACCCTATCAAACATGGAAATCCCATTTAAGCCATACTACATTTGCCGTCTGCAAATGCTTTCAATTTGGTCGAGTCCAAAATGTTGTTTGCTAAAGCAATAATCGTTGTTGTTCGGGAATACACACAGATATCATAGACGTACATTCGCTCGCTTTTCCGAATATTATCTATACATAAACTGCAGTGATTACCTAGTAACAAAGTATCAAAGTTCCTACCAAAGTGAGGCCATTATGTAACGAGTCGACTCTGCAGAACACAGACAACGGGTATTTGAGAAATTCAAAACATACTAATGCTCTGGTTGCTGAAACGTAAATTGGCTGGAACTTCAGTTATGTCTAGTTTTGGCAAAATGTTAACTCCTAATTTTCAGAAGACAGCAAACAATTCAAATCGAAAATCAGATCACCCAGTATTAGCATATATTTAAAAATAGGCAAAGACCAGACATATAGTGTAAGGTTTTTGACCTCATATGATTTCATTATAGTCCCCAGCAGAGATGACACAATTCTTAAAATCTCATTTGTTAATTGCCGATAGTTCGGAAATTTCCGGTTGCACTCTAAAAAATGTCTAAAAACTTCCACACTGCACACCATTTCTTCAAGGTGCATGTGTGAAAGAGATGACTAGTACTGTTTCCTTTCTTTCAAACAACAGGCCACAAGTAACTAATCATAATACAAGAATTAAACTTTAAAAACAATTGGAATTAGATCTATATCATCACATTATAAATACAGTCGAATGTCCATTGCTCGAACATCTACTCCTCGAAGTTCTCTATACGTCGAAGTAAATTTAAAGTCCGGATTGAATTGCTCTATTTTTCTATGTAAAGTACAATCCGCACGTCGAAGTCCATGCCTCGAAGTTTCTCCATACGTCGAACCTAATTTCAGGTCCGATCTTCAATGATCCAGTTAATTTACACATCTTTACTTCGAACACAGTACAAAATTTTCACACATTTTAATTGACTTTAATTATAAACTTAGGTGTTATAAATAATGAATAGAAATGCCGGATACAACGACGGTATGTTTTTCGCACATTTTCGATCATTGACTTTTGTCAGCTCGGGTGTTAACGTGCCAGTCATCTTGACTTGCACATGATTATCGGTAATTGGTTCGATTAGAAATGTTTGGACTGAGATTTTCATACCATACACTGTGATTTTGGCCGTGGCTATATAGAAGGACTGGGCATTTCGTTGTCGACCGAAAATACAAATATCCTCGCTCCTAAGCACTTGTTTGGCAAAAGAATCACGGTAAAGTCCGGGAGATAGCCAGCAACTTCGGCTGACAAAATGCTTTTTCAATTTCACAATTTTCATTATCGTTCTTACAAACAGAATTAAAGAAAAACATGTTAATGAAAGAAAATAAACAGTATGCATCCGTTACTCTTTAATTTTCAAAACAACGATCGGTTAACTATAGAGGGAACAAAATGTATGGCCTGTGAACGAAGTATGCTTCGGTTACATACTTCCGGTACCTGACACACTCATCTGAAGAATCTCTGCACATCGAACTTTCTATACCTCGAACTTTTTTCGGTAGTCCCCTGAACTTCGAGGTATGGATATTCGACTGTATATGTATATGTACTTCATGTTTGTGAAAAGGTCTCCTTTGCTCGTTTCTAAGCTTGGTCTTTTCTGATTTTATAATGACTTTCAATAATTTCTTCTGAAGTTCTGGCTAAATATTGAAAACAATCAACTTCCAGATATAAAAATTGCTGCCGGACATTTTATTCCAATCACACCTTGGTCCAATTGGTTAGCTGATTAAATGGGGTTTTACGCCATTTCTAACATAATTTCGGCCATATCAAGGCGACAGCTCACATATTTATGTGGCCAGTAAACCATTTCGACAGTAATAATCCAATTTAGTGGCAAATATTTATTTCATTCAATTTACTTCCGGGTTCTGATATCTATGCAGGACCAAACATGTCTATAAAGTCTTATATAGATATCTACAGTACCTTTCAAAGTTAAAAATCTTACGGTTGATTTATATCCATAATTCGTGATCGCTTCCAACTCATTTGTCACAGTGTTAACAGGATAAATAATACTCTTGTGACAAGACAAGATCGGATCTTCGTGCAACGGGAAGACGGCATCCACATTTGAATTGGCTGCCTGGAAATACCGGAACGGACCGGAATGGACTGGAACGGTCCGGAATGTACCGGAACGGACCGGAATGGACTTGGGAATCGATGTGAACTCTTATAGTGATACTTCACTTAGTTGATAATGATTAATAGAAAAGCCTGCACATACTCGTGTAAGCGTTAAGGGGGTCTTGTACGACCTTATGCTACCTGAACGGACGCTGGAAAGTAAACCTATGGACTTTAAACTCGAAGGGAAAAACTAGGAACGGACCTAAGCCTTATCAGAAACATAAATACCGGAACGGACCTGAACGCACCAAGAAACACGACTCTTTGGACTTTTAAAACAAAGGGAAAATCGGGAACGGACCAAGTTCTTATTGGAGACATCAAATATCGGAAATATGAATCACTAGAAAGAAAAAGAACCGAACTGAAAAGATCAGATTTTGGGGCATGGAAATACCGGAACGGACCTGAAGGGACCCTAAAAGGCCTATTTCCGTACTTCAAAACCGAACAGAAAACGGGGACCGGACGTAAACCGTATCAGAAACATCAAATATCGGACCTGGGAATCGTCAGAATTCCCATGAATATATCTGATGTTGGAGTATGGAAATACCGGAACGGACCTGAACGGACCAGGAAAAAACGATTTTTGTACTTTTATAACAAAGGAAAATTCGGAAACGGACCAAAATCTTATTGAAAACATGAAATATCGGAGATATAAATCATTAGAGTGAACAAGAACTGAAGTGAAAACGTTAGATGTTTGAGTCTGGAAAAACCGGAACGGACCTGAACGGACCAGGAAAAACGATTTTTTGGACTTTTAAAACAAAGGGAAAATCGGAAACGGACCAAATTATTATTGGAAACATGAAATATCGGAAATATAAATCATTAGAATGAACAAGAACTGAATTGAAAACGTCCGATGTTTGAGTATGGAAAAACCGGAACGGACCTGAACGGACCAGGAAAAACGAATTTGTGGACTTTTAAAACAAAGGGAAAAACGGGAACGGACCAAATTCTTATTAGAAACATAAAATATCGGAGGTATCAATCATTAGAATGAACAAGAAATGAATTGAAAACGTCCGATGTTTGAGTATGGAAAAACCGGAACGGACCTGAAAGGACCCTAAAAGGCCTGCAACCGGACTTTTAAACCCAACAGAAAACGGGGACTGGACGTGAACCGTATCAGAAACATCAAATATCGGACCTGGGAATCGTCATAATGTACATGAAATTAATTGAATAAATCCGATGTTGGAGTAGGGAAAAACCGGAACGGACTGAATGGACCTGGAAAAAACGAATTTGTTGACTTTTACAACAAGGGGAAAATCAGGAACGGACCAAATTCTTATTTGAAACATCAAATGTCGGAAATATAAAACATTAGAATGAACAGGAACTGAAGTGAAAACGTCAGATGTTGGAGTATGGAAAAACCAAAACGGACCCGAGCGGACCAGGAAAAACGAATTTGTGGACTTTAGAAACAAAGGAAAAATCGGGAACGGACCACCGGAAATATGAATCATTAGAATGAACAAGAACTGAAATTAAAACGTCTGATGTTTGAGTATGGAAAAACCGGAACGGACCTGAATAGACCCTAAAAGGCCTACTTCCGGACTTCAAAACCCAACAGATAACAGGAATCGGACGTAGATTATATCAGAAACATCAAATATCGGACCTGGTGTAATATTACTGGGCTCATAACATTAATAATAATATATGTAGAGTTCCATCAAACTGCATTATAGTTAATCAACAACACAAGATGTGACGGTTAATTATTTAATATACAAGAAGTAAAGGAACAGTTTAACGGTACACAATAATCTACATAATGACTGAAGGGAAAGACAAGGGCTCTGTCCAGTGAGGGTTAATATAGCTGGGCTTCACTGCAGGCTAGGTGTATCTATTTTTAGACTGATTCATAATGTTACATCTCCCTCCTTTTGAAAACAAATACATGAATAGCATTGTGGGATTTTGGTACAGAAGAGTAAGGTGCTGGGTCAGTTACTAATTTATCTTGACAGCTGGTATTTAACAAAAAATTTTAGTCCTTGAGAAATACTGTCATTATCAGGGTGTTCCCAGTATTCCAGATTCATGGTAATTGAAAGATTAATTTTGTGCCAGATATTACAATAGAACATGAGACAACTATTTACAAAATTTACATAACCCATTCACCCACACTTTCTTTCACAGTACAACTTATCTTTCTATGCCCTTACTTTTGCCACACCGGATCATTCAAATACTTGTATGGTTTAACAGTTCTGCCAGATCGTGTCACATATACATCAGGGGGTTGCTGGTTTGATCCTAAACCGTTTTTGTTCAAATTTTCAGGTAATTGTTCTGCAGAATTATGTTCATTTTCACTTGACCTAGCCAAACATTGAAAATGATCGGATTGTGATTTTTCATTTTGATCTTTATTTTTGAACAGAAATTTTCGGTTTCGACGATAAATTCCACCGTCGTCTGTCTGAACAATATAGGATCTGTCTGAGTGTATGTCAATTATATTTCCTGGCTTCCATTGCTTATCAAATTGCATACGCACACGATTACCTACTTCAAGGGGTTTCAAGGGTTTTGACTGTCTGTCAAAGTACTTTTTCTGTCTTTCATGACAGTTTTGAAGCTTTCTGCGAACTTCCTTCACATCAATTGCTTGCGGCAATAACAAGATGTAAGCTGCCGGCAGTGTCGTTCGCAACCGTCTGTTCATCAACAATTGTGATGGAGAATAACCACATTTTAATGGTGTTGTCCTGTATTCAAGAATAGCCATGTTTCGATCTTTTCTACTTTCTTTGGCTTTTTTGAATATGCGTTTGACAGTTTGAACAGTTTTTTCAACAAGGCCATTACTTTGACTATATAACGGGCTGCTTGTTACATGTTCAAAATTCCAGTCTCGAGCGAATTTCTGGAAACTTTCGCTTAAAAAGTACATTGCATTGTCTGAAATTACCTTCTGAGGAATTCCAAATCTTGAAAATGTAATTTTGAGCTTTTTGATGATTGACACACTTTTATTGTCTGTCAGCAAATCTACTTCAAAATATCTGCTGAAGTAATCAACAGTGATTAAGTAGTCATCATTGTCAAAAGTCATGAGGTCAATACCTATTACCTGCCATGGTAATTTCGGTATTTCATGATATTTCAGTGGTTCCTTTGTGTTTGAGTTTCTGTGCTTCAAACAAATATCACATGTCAGTACATAGTCAGTTATGTCCGACGTCATTTTGGGCCAAAACATTACATCTTTTGCCCTACTTAAACATTTTTCTACACCCATGTGACCAGTGTGTAGAATTTCCAACATTTCTTTTCTCAGTTCCCTCGGAATAACAATTTTCTGGCCACGAAAAATGATATTTTCCGATATATATTGATAGCTCATCCCTATGGTTCCAAAACTCAAGTATATTGGAAGGGCAGTCTGATCTCATCTCAGGCCATCCACTCAGAATAACCTTTGTCAGAGTTTGACACTGAGGGTCATTGCTTGTCATACGTCTAACTTGCTCAAGTTTTCTGTCACTAATAGCTATAGTAGACAATACAGTATGGATATGCAAATCTATACTCTCCGATGATTCGGGGCTTGTATCTTGTAGATACTTTCGAGATAACAGATCTCCTACAGGTATGTCTTTTCCTGGTACAAAGTGTACATCTAGGTCATATTTCTGCAATTCAAGCAACATCCTTTGTAGCCTTGGAGTAGCATTGCACAAAGATTTTTTCATAATTGAACTCAATGGTTTGTGATCAGACTCAACTGTGACCTTTTTTCCATAAATGTATTGATGAAAACGTCTGCATGAAAAAAGAATAGCAAGCATTTCTTTTTCTATTTGGGCATAATTTGTTTCGCTGGTGTTAGGCTTTTTGAAGCATAAACAACTGGTTTACCTTTTTGCAAAAGAACGCTTCCTAACCCATTTTTCGACGCGTCACACTGAATTGTGATTGGTTCATTTGGATCAAAGAATGCAAGAACCGGTGCTGAATACAAAATTGTTTTTACTTCTTGGAATGCATTTTCTTGTGGTTCATTCCATTCAAATTCTACATCTTTCTTTAAGAGTTCTCTTAAAGGATTTGTGACTGATGCAAGATTAGGCGCAAATTTTGTCATGTATGTCACCATTCCTAAATATGTCTCAAGCTCTGCTCTGTTTTTGGGAGCGTCCATTTCTGAAATAGCAGAAATTTTTTTCGGGTCTGGTTTTATACCTTGATCTGACAAGATGTGTCCAAAGTATGAAACTTGTGTCGTACAAATGACACATTTTTCAGGATTGAATTTAATTCCTTTTTGCCTTGCTCTTTTCAGTACTTGTCGCAAGTTTTGGTCATGTTCATCTTTTGTTCTACCCCAGATTACTAGGTCGTCCACTATTCCAGTAACGCCAGGTAATCCCTCAAAAGCTTGGTCTAGCTTTTGTTGAAATATGTCTTGGGAACAATTTAAACCAAATGCTAGTCGCTTAAATCTCCAACGACCAAATGGTGTGTTAAATGTAGTATAGTACGAAGAATGTTCGTCTAATTGTACACTCCAGTAACCGCTAGTGGCATCAAGAACTGTGAAATACTTGGCATTGGCTAATTGTTCCGTAACTTCTTCAAAAGTTCTCATAGGATAATGAGGTCTACGAATTGCATTGTTTAGAGCTTTCGGGTCTAAGCAAATGCGCAACTGTTTTGTCTTGGGCTTTTCAACAATCACTATATTGTTTACCCAACTTGTAGGTTTCGTAACCTTTGCAATGATGCCATGTTTTTCCATACGTTCGAGTTCCTGTTGTAATTTTTCTTTTAGTGCAACAGGCACTCTTCTCGGGGGATTTATTACTGGTATACAGTCTGGCTTCAAATGCAGTTTAACTTTTCCCTTCATTAAACCTATTCCATGAAAAACATCTTTGAATTCGTCAAGAAATTCAGTTTTTTGGTCCGTCCTGTCTATGGAAATGGTTTGACTATCGACTGAATATACTAATTTGATCAATTCAAGATCGACAGATGACTTCAAAGATAGCAGTGCTGTTGATTTCGTATCAACAATGTAGAACATTTCAGTCAAGGATTTACCTTTGTACTGGATGGGCAATTGCAGCATGCCTTTTACTTTCAAAAGATCCCCTGTATAGGACGATAGTGTGCCTTTTGGAGTTTTCAGTTTGGTTTTTACCTTCAAAAATTTGAATTGATCTTCCGGAAGAATGTTTACTTGGCTACCAGTGTCTATCTTGAAGGTGATAGGCATTTCGTTCTGACCAACTAAGATTGTGGCAAAAGCTTGGTCATTAGAATGAAAAGATGTACTTACCATATCAACCTCAAAATCAGTATCATTTTCTTCCATATTCACTTCACTCACACACTTAGTCCTACACATTTTTTAAAATGGTCTAGTTTCCCACATTTTCTGCATTTTTGTCCTTTGGCCGGACATTGTTTATGTTCATGTAAGTATCCACATCTGGAACAAGTCTGTCTGTTCTGTTTCGATTGTTCTTCAGCTCTGTCGGAATGAGACTGTCCTGTGGCTCCAGATTGTTTCGTCTTTTTCCTTCGATGTTTTGATTGTTTTATGGCATAGACCTCCTCCTTGGCCATTAATTTCATTTGTTCTTTTGCGTATTCAAAATTTTGACAAATTTGAATAGCCATTGGAAGTGTCAGTGCTTTACCTTTTTCGATTAATTTTTCTCTAATTTTGTTCGAGTTTGTCCCAAATACGATTCTGTCTCTAATCATTTCATTTTCGTCAGTGAAATTGCAATCCTTTGCCTTCAATTTTAGGCGTGTAACAAAAGAGTCCACAGTTTCATATTTCTTAGTTTCATTGTAAAACTGATATCTTGCAAATACTGGGTTTAACGCCGGTCTCACACAATTTCGAAATCTTGTATAGAATGTTTCCAACAACTTGTTTTCATCATCACTAATGTCCGTCTAGTGTGCCTAATGTCACGACCTTCGTCTCCAATCCATAATAAAAAATATGATACTTTTTCATGTTCTTCTTTTTCACTAAGTGGTCCAGTAAAAATTAGTTCACAATGTCTGATGAATTTTTCCAGTTCTTCTGGTAGATTAGAATCGTTCCAGTTCATAAATGGTGGTTTAATGCCTTCCATTTTAACAATTTTATAATAATAAAAGTTAGCAAATATTAGTCCAATGTCATTTTTTTTACTTCTGACACCATGTAATGTTACTGGGCTCATAACATTAATAATAATATATGTAGAGTTCCATCAAACTGCATTATAGTTAATCAACAACACAAGATGTGACGGTTAATTATTTAATATACAAGAAGTAAAGGAACAGTTTAACGGTACACAATAATCTACATAATGACTGAAGGGAAAGACAAGGGCTCTGTCCAGTGAGGGTTAATATAGCTGGGCTTCACTGCAGTCTATTTTTAGACTCATTCATAATGTTACACCTGGGAATCGTCAGAATGTACATGAAATAAATTGAATAAATCCGATGTTGGAGTATGGAAAAACCGGAACGGACCTGAATGGACCAGGAAAAACGAATTTGTAGACTTTTATAACAAGGGAAAAAAAATCAGGAACGGACCAAATTCTTATTTGAAACATCAAATGTCGGAAATATAAACCATTAGAATGAACAAGGACTGAAGTGAAAACGTCCGATGTTTGAGTATGGAAAAACCGGAACGGACCTGAACGAACCAGGAAAAAAGAATTTGTGGACTTTTAAAACAAAGGAAAAATCGGAAACAGACCAAATTCTTATTTGAAACATAAAATATCGGAAATATGAATCATTAGAATGAACAAGAACTGAAGTTAAAACGTCCGATGTTTGAGTATGGAAAAACCGGAACGGACCTGAACGGACCCTAAAAGGCCTACTTCCGGACTTCAAAACTCAACAGAAAGCGGGAAACGGACATAGACCATATCAGAAACATCAAATATCGGACCTGGGAATCGTCGGAATGTACACGAAATAAATTCAATAAATCCGATGTTGGAGTATGGAAATACCGGAACGGACCTGAACGGACAAGGAAAAACGAATTTGTAGACGTTTTTAACAAAGGGAAAATCGGGAACAGACCGAATTCTTATTTGAAACATCAAATATCGCAATTTTAAATCATTAGAATTAACAATAACTGAATTGAATAGATCAGATATTGGGGCATGGAAATACCGGAATGGACCTGAACGGAGCCCAAAAAGCGAACCTATGGACTTTAAAAACAAAGGGATCATGGGGAAAGGACCAAAATCTTATCAGAAACATCAATATCGGAAATATGAATCATAAAAATGAACCATAACTGAAATGAAAAGATCAGATATCGAGGCATGGAAAAACCGGAACGGACATGAAGAGACCCTCAAAGGCCTACTTGGGACTTTAAAACAACCGAGAAAGCTGGGAACGGACCTAAACCGCATCAGGAACATTAGATATCGGACGTAGGGATCGTCAGAATGAACATGCCCTAAATTGAAAAGATCCGACATTGGAGTATGGAAATACAGGAACGGACCTGAGCGGCAAAGGCGAACCTATGGACTTTAAACAAAGGGAACATCGGGAACGGACGTAAACCATATCAGAAACATCAAATATCGGAAATATGAATCACAAGGATGAACCAAAACTGAATTGAAAAGATCAGATATTGAGGCATGGAAAAACCGGAACGGACCTGATCGGACCCTAAAAGGTCTATTTGTGAACTTAAAAACGAAGGATAAAACCTAGAACGGACCTAAACCGTATCGGAAACATCAAATATCGGACGTAGGAATCGTCGGAATCAACATGAACTGAACTGAATAGATCCGATATTGAAGTATGGAACTACCAGAACGGACCTGAACGGATCTCAAGAAGCAAACCTATGGACTTTAAAAACAAAGGGAACATCGAGAAGGGACCAAAATCTTATCAGAAACATCAAATATCTGAAATATAAAGCATTAGGATGAACCATTACTGAAGTGAAAAGATCAGATATCGAGGCATGGAAAAACCGGAACGGACATGAACAGACCCTCAAAGGCCTACTTGGGACTTTAAAACCAACGAGAAAACCGGGAATGGACCTAAACCGCACCAGGAAGATCAAATATGGGACGTAGGAATCGTCAGAATGAGCATAAACTAAATTGAAAAGATCCGATATTGAAGTATGGAAATACCGGAACGGACCTGAACGGACCCTAAAAAGCCTTCCTATGGTCTTTCAAAACAAGGGAAAAATCGGGAACGGACCTAAACTATATCAGAAACATCAAATACTTGACGTACGAAACATCAGATTGAACATGACCTGAATTGGAAAGATTTTAAATTGGAGTATGGAAAAACCTGAATGGACCATAAAAAGCATTTACATGTATAGTGGTGATAGCGATAAGAGCGACTGGAATCATTAATGCTGCCATGCCAGTTTTGATGAGCGCAACCTTCGAGTCTAGAATATCGTTGAAAAGTTTATCATGTTTCTACTTTATGGACATATTTAGACAGTTTCGAAACCATAGCCTCTACTTGTATAAAAATAATGTTGAATTGTGTAGCTCAGGTTCTGCTACCTGAATCGTGTAAAGTTCTTAAAGTAAAGTAACAATTTAGGAATATCTATGGTTTGATTCTGTAGTAATTTACACCAACATTTAACCCTTTACCAGACGATAAAGTTTAGCCTTGTCAAAATTGAAAGCATTTGCAGACTACAATTTCAATGTAGCTCAAATGGTGCATTTTTTTCTTTGATAGGATAGAAAACGTTGTGGGAAAAAGAGAAAATGCTGGTTACCAGCAACCCTAACCCACAATGTTTTCAAAGGGCTTCTTTCCCACGGTCGTTAAAAGGCGGCATTGTGCGGTAAAGGCTTAAATTGATAAATGGTCATCAATGAGAAGTAGATACCGACCACTTTAGCACAGTGCTTCAATATTGTCTGTTGAGTTATTTCAAAAATGGTAATTTTCATAAAATTCAAAGTGAATATATACAGTCGACCCCCTGTCGAAATCATATGATACAAAAAATATCATCGATATTACCAATTGAAGATAGTGTCCAAATTAATTAAAACACCGCAATTTGACCAATTTCGACAACTTCTGGAGACAATATCTTATATTCAGTTGAATACAAACACGTTTACTCCTCCGCTGTTTAGCTCGTGTTTACTAACCTTGTTATTATGATGTACATTTTCGTGGAAATAGTCAGAAATTTCGTTAGACCTACAAGTCCAAGATTTGCAAGGAGAAACACTATAAAATTTTAAAGATAATATATATCAAAGAAAAATTAATTATATATTGACTTCAGCCTTTTTTCTACCACGAAATAAATTTAGCTGAACCATAAGAGCATCGGCCTAAATCCCTTGATATATGTGTATGACGATTCAATATCACAATCATGAGAATGGCTCCGTCTGGTGATTGGTCCGCCCTTTCGAGAAACATCAAATCAGCACTAAATGCACCATTTGATTGTCAGTTTCAAGAGTTATTTGCATAAAGAATGGGTGTTGCTTACTCTGTCTGTGGCCAATGGGTGAGAGGAATAAGATATTTTGTCCATTTACGTTCCGGATTCAAGAAAGAGTATTCTCCATTGATGAAGAGTGGGTGGAGCTTACTCTGTCTACAGCCAATGAACAAGAACTGTGACGTCGTCCTTCAGATATAGTCCGAAGGGAAAGCACGTGCATTTGTGTTGAAAGCCTATATGCGTTTACATATTTGTACCATTGACTAGCTATTGTCGGCAATTCTATAAATATTATTAATATTATAAATTTGTCAGACTGAATAGTATAATAGATATCCTTAATATTTCCTTCATTATCACTTTTCCAGTTTCGCGCCTGCGTGACTTGCTTATGTCCGAATAATCTATGAGCACAGAATAGTTCTAATAGTTTCTCGTTCTTACAGTTAGATGCTTAAGCATCAGGCAGTATTTTCTCTTTATAATTTTCTCTAGGATATGGATTGTTTACAACAAACAAATTTATGTAAGTTCTGCAAGCTGAATCACTTTTGGGTTGAGTAAAGTCTGTCAGGTGGTTAGCACATGGCCACGTGTTGTATCCGTAGAAACTGAACGCGTCAACATTTGAGCCATGATCTGGGAGAAGGGGGATTTATTGTATCTCCGTGATGCATTACGCCAAGCATGTCATCACATAATTATGGACCCATGAAATCAATTTTGTCTAACAACCAGTTGAATCATACGGTAGAACGGTCCTTGGACATGCAGAAAATTTACCAAAATTATGTACATATCGACCCAGGTCAGCTGCGAGGATGACATGGGTCGATACTTTTCGCAGACGCATTAAGCCCTCTTTTCACAGAGAATGGCTCATTTGTATTTGACTCGGAATTTTAATTTTGGTGGTAATGATCAATTAATGACCAAAGTAATTAAAGAAAATTTATGATTAGATTAAAGGCCCATTTGAGGCCAAAAGTAAACAACACAGGTGTTCAAAACGCATTTAAATTATACCATACTATTTAAAAGTATGGAATTTATTGTGAAGATGACAATCTGTTAGGCCATTTGTACGATCGGTCCCAGTGTTTGTCGCTGGCGGGAAAAAAAAATTAAACTATGTAAAATGTTGCCAAGTAGCTAAACATTTGTTTACGTTTTACCTGGTTTTGAAAATTCATTTTTCTGCCAGCGTCGTAAACTTTTATATTTACGTAAAACTTGATCAGAATCTTTGTCTGGATAATATCGCGGATGACTTCAAAAATGGGTCAGGTTGGAATTAAAAAAAAAAAAAAAAAAGGTCACCAGGTCAAATTATATGAAAAACCTAGCACGCATTTTCAGTCCAATATTCATGAAGATTGGTCAGTATTTTTGTTCTGATAACATCTTGGGCGCGTTTGAAAATGGGTCACATAGTAGGTCACCAGATCAAATCTTCGAAAGACCTTGGTATTTCCATACTCCGATATTGGATCTTCTCAATTCAGTTCGTGTTCACTGTGATGTTTCCTACGTCCGATATTTATTCTTTCTGGCAAGGATCAGGTCTGTTCCCGGTTTCCCCCATTGTTTTTTTAGTCAAACGGAACGCTTTTAGCATCCATTCAGGTCCGTTCCGGTATTTCCATACCATAATACCTGATTTTTCTCATTCAGTCCATGTTCATTCTGATGATTCCTGCGTCCGATATTGGGTATTTCTAATGCGGTTAAGGTCCGTACCCGGTCCTCCCATTGTTTTTACAGTCAATTCGTAAGGTTTTTTTTTTTTTGGTCCTTTTCTTGAAGGTCCGTCCGGTATTTCAATACCCCAATATTGAATCTTTTGAATTCAGTTCATATTTATTCTGACGATTCCTACGTCCGATATTTGATGTTTCCAAAAAGGTTTAGCTCCGTACCCTGTTATCTCTATGTTTCGAGAGTCCCTAGGTGGGTTTTTCAGGGTCCGTTCAGGTCCGTTCCGGTTTTTCCATACTCAAATATCGGATCTTTTCTATTCTGTTCCTAATCCTGATTATGATTTCTAGGGCCGATATGCTATGTTTCTCATCAGGTTTACGTCCGTTCCCGGTTTATTCATTGTTTTGATATATGCAAGCTTTTCAATGTCCTCTCAGGTCCGTTCCGGTATTTCAATATTCCAATATCGCATCATTTCAATTCACTTCATGTTTATTTTGATGATTCCTACGTCCGATATTTGATGTTTCTGATAAAGTTTAGGTCCGTGCCAGATTTCCGTTTTGTTTTGAAAGTCCGTAGGTAGGGTTTCAGGGTCAGTTCAGGTCCGTTCCGGTTTTTCTATACTCGAATATCTGATCTTTTCATTTCAGTTTTGGTTCATTTTGATTATTTCTACGTCTGATACTTGATGTTTCTTATAAGGTTTAGGTCCGGTCCTGGTTTTCTTACTGTTTTGAAATTCCATGAGTTTACTTACCACCGTTCCCCCAGGTCTGTTCCGCTTTTTCCTTGTAGCCAAAGTCCGGGCAAGTCTCTCTTTTCGCTTATACGAGTACGTTCAGGCTGATCTCTAGTTCAATATCAAACAAATACAGTATCGCTTCAAGAGTTTACATCGTATTCTCAAGTCAATTCCGGTCCGTTCCGGTCCATTCCGGTCCGTTCCGGTCCATTCCGGTCCATTCCGGTATTTCCATGCACCGATTTTATCCATATCAAAAAAAAAATATATTGAATGTGACAAAGAAACCTTTCTTTTAAGTATTAAACCCATATTTCATAGTAAATAATCTTCCTTTCGTGGACTCAATCCTCCTTTCTCGAAAGGAAGTTCCTTTCGCTGTTTAGCTATATACCCGTACTAAGTTCAAAGTTCAATACGCCCATAACTTTGGATGACGTCTTCCTGTTACACGAAGATCCGACCTTGTCCTGTCACAAGAGTATTATTTTTTCTTCTAACACTGTAACAAGATGTGGAAGTGATCACGTATTATGGACATAAATCAGTCATCAGATTTTTAACTTTGAAAGGTACTGTAGATATCTTTATTACACTCTGTTGACATGTTTGGTCCTGCATAGATATCAGAACCCGGAAGTAAATTGAATGAAATAAATTTTTTGTCAATAAATTGGATTATTTCAGGTATTAAAAGTCATTATATTACTTTTGACCCATAGAATACAGCAGAATAATGCTTCGAAAGGTAAACTAGATGTATACCCACATGGGATGTCACTGTCGAAATGGTTGACTCGCCACATGAATATGTGAGGTGTCACCTTGATATGGCCGAAATAATGTTAAAAATGGCGTAAAACGCCATTTAATCAACTAATCAATTGTACCAAGGTTGATTGGAATAAAATGTCCGGCAGCATTTTTTATATCTGGCGGTCTCCCTAATCAGCGTCAGGAAATGTCGGGAAGTGCCAGGAAATGTCAGGAAGCGTCACGAGCCCAAATATTCCACTTTTCATGTTGTTTTTGAAGCAATAATGGAGTACATATATGACATATTCTATCAAAAAAGCCTTTATTAGTATGTATTTTGATCCAAATATGGGATAAATCCACCTACCGACTTAACGTCACGATAACTGTACGAGCGTCGACAGGTGTGAAGTCAGTAGAGAATTAGCGTCACGAAATATGGCGGATAAATGTAGGAGCGTCAGAGAATATAACAATTACAACAAATGAGTATTATAATGAACTTCGACATTATAAGTGACAAGAAATATCAATTAACTTACCTTTCCAAATAATGTAAATTCCATAATCCTAGCGTCACAAGATCCAACCACTGTATTACTGGCTAGTTAGCAGTACGAAAAATTCAGCGTCACGAGAACCAACCTATTACCACTGTATTACAGACTAGTAACATGTATTCAGCGTCACGAGATCTAATAACTATATTATGGATAAGCGTCAAGATAATACTCAGCGTCAGGAGGTTCAATAAGTCTTTTAGAAACATTGTGGGAATAGGATAAATAACTCGCTTTTCACAAACTGTCAGGTCCTCTTTCCCCAAAAAGTTTTCTCTACAGTCTGAAAACTGCTATCAATAGAACAAGATTCAGTGCTGTTTTACAACAGATTACAAGGTCACAAGTATGGATGTACAGCCAAGAGAAAATGTATTAAGTGTCACGAGATGCAACTAAACATTGTGGGAACGTGATAAATAGCTCGTTTATCGAATAATGTTTTTGTTTAAGAGTTTTTTTTCTTTTTCTTGATCAAGTGATAAGATGAATATTCTCCTTCTGCTATACACTATACATGTAATGCACACTTGTATGCATTACCAATACCAATTAATGCGAGCGTGCTTTTTCACACCTTTTTTATCAGAAACTGACGCTATTATCAAATAGCTATCAAAACGATTAATTATCTAGATTTATAATAGATTTATAATAATTAAAGTTCACCAGTGCTTATTGTTCGTGGCAACAAACAGAAAAGATAATTAGGTGTTGAGAACATGTCTAAATTGAAAGTATATACATGTACTGCGCGGAACATTTTGCAAGCATACAGTTGGTAATTCATTTCTCGGTTTGATATCAAGAAATATTCTGTTCTGTGCTCATGAATTCATTATTGCTTTTCAGTTGCAAGTCGTTATATAATTATGGATCCATGAAATCCATTTTGTCTGACCAGCTCAGGTAGCTCATGATCTAGCGTAGGCTCTAGCGTAGGATTCGTAAGTCTCAAGTTTGGGGCCATTTGAGGGTGTGGACTCAATTTCCTCGGCTGACCATCTAAACTTACTATTAGACAGTGAAACTCTCGGATGAGACATAAAAACCGAGGTCCCGTGTGATGGTGCTATACAGCGAGCACGTTAAAGAATCAGGCTTAACTTAAGATGGGTTTCCTCCTGTATCTTACATTATCCCGCGTACAAAAGTAACATCCTTCACGGGGCGTCGCCCATATGGGCAACCAATGGCGACGATAAAATAACGCAAATTCAATCAATCAATCCAAATGTCTAACAAATGACTTAGTCCTGGGGAAGAATGGTCTTTGTACCTGCAAAAGATTGACCAAAAGCAAACACCTTCGACTCAGGTCAGCTTGCGCAGACTGTGCAGGCTGACCTCGCTCGAATTTTTTTGATGATGCACTAAACCCCGTTTTCACAGACCATAGCTTCTATGTATTTTATAATGTTGTGGCCAGATGGTCTAGTAATATGGCTTAAGTGTTGAGTTGTGATTAAAATTCTTGTGGTAGAGCCACTTTTGATTTTTTTGCAGCAAATGCTTTCAATTTCGAAATGTCCATCAGCATATTTTTTTTTATTGTCATTACATGACTTAATGGTTATAACAGTTTTCTATGGTGTTAAACCTACCTGACTCGTGACCTGGTGGTTGCAGGTTCGATACCCAACTGAGAGAAAGTTCAGTTTCTTTCCGGCGATTTTTCGCCCCTCACGTCTGATGCACGTGAGAAAAGTAGTCAGTGGCTTGGAAAGAAAGACAGGAAACACATGTGTAGGTATACTGACTGCCGTGATATGACCTAAGCTGTTAAAACGGCGTTACACTCCAATACAAACATTTTTTTTTTTTCAGTTATATAACGGCCACCAGTGCTCCTATTTCTGCTTCCCTGACTGCCGTGATATGACCTAAGCTGTTAAAACGGCGTTACACTCCAATACAAACATTTTTTTTTTCAGTTATATAACGGCCACCAGTGCTCCTATTTGTGCTTCCCTGACTGCCGTGATATGACCTAAGCTGTTAAAACGGCGTTACACTCCAGTACAAACATTTTTTCAGTTATATAACGGCCACCAGTGCTCCTATTTATGCTTCCCTGGAGTTTCTTTCGCAGGGACTTCTCACAGTTTTCTCCACAAGCCACCGGATGTTTCCATAACATAACCGTCGACGAAATGATGATCAGCAGTGAGAAACTTTTAGACTAATATACAATTAAAAGAAGAATATACTAAAAACGAGCCATTTATCATATTCCCAATGTTTCTATAAAAGTCTTAGAACTACCAGAGTTGGTTGAATCTCATGACGCTGAACTAGCGTTGAATAAAGTGGTTTGATCTCGTGACGCTGAATACGCCTTCATTAGGATCATAGATTGTGCATTGTTTGATAAGGTAAGTAAATTCATACTTTATGTTTTTGATCTCTCATTTTCACTGTGAAAATTCATTATATTAATCATTTTTTTTGCACTTGTTTTATTCCCTCACGCTCCTTCATTTATCCGCCACATTTCGTGACGCTAATTCTCTATGTAGTAATTAACTTCACACCTCTTGACGCTCCTAGTTATCCGCCATATTTCGTGACGCTGAGTCGGCAGGTGGATTTATCCGTTATTTGGGTCAAATACGCTATAGTATACGATATTTTGATAAAACATTTTATGTATTCCATCAATATGACAAAAACAACATGAAAAATGGAATATTTGGGCCTGTGACACTTCCTGACATTTCCTGACGCTGATTAGGGAGACCCTATATCTGGAAGTTGATTGTGTAGCCAGAACTTTAGAAGAAATTATTGAAAGTCATTATAAAATCAGAAAAGACCAAGCTTAGAAACGAGCAAAGGAGACCTTTTCTCAAAATTAAAGTAGATATACATGTATATATATATGGAAGAAAGGAAATAGTACTAGTCAGCTCTTTCACACATGTACCTTGAAGAAATGGCGTGCAGTATGGAAGTTTTTAGACATAATTTAGAGTGCAACTGGGTATTTCCGAAATATCGGCAATTAACAAATGAGATTTTAAGAATTGTGTCATCTCTCCTGGGGACTATAATGAAATCATATGACGTCAAAAACCTTACGCCATATGTCTGTCTTTGCCCATTTTTAGCCTGGGCTTGGCTTGCCAAGCCCAAGGCTATAATAATCGTAAACATGTACCAAAATTTCAACCCCATCAACATGATCCGAGCAGTTACGACTAAAAGTGAAAAGAACCGCTTGCAATGTATGTCATTGCACTGAAAGAAACGACCCCCAAAAATGATGAAAATATTTGGGTTTGAACATCATAGTTAGGTTTAAGTTCACATAGAACTGTGAGAGATGCGCGATGTTAATTTGACAAAGAATTTCAAGCCCTAATGATCTTATTTACAAGTGGAAATTAGTGCGCTGTGACACTGAGGAAACATTGGCAAATCCTTAGATGTAATTTCGGAATTGGCTGAGTAGTGACGAGTGATGTTGCCGAACAATACTCGGAATCTTTTGTCTTTCCTATTTTTGACACAATGTGCATGACAAAATGCAGACGATGTACTCTTTCCCCATAACAGCTGAACATTTCAAAAACTCGGTAAGATTTATTTTCGCAAAATTACTGTGCTTCTAGTATCTAAAGGTATAAATATATTTTTGATTGGCCCAATATGTACAATGCGTTATTTCTTCTTGTAGAAATTGTCCCGATATCCTATGACGTCTCGGACCATGACAATTTCGACCCATTTTGGGCATTACAAACTCGGCACACAAAATCGAATATGTAACGTTACACAGGTTATAAAACGTTGTAATATGAGCCATGGACAACCAGTTAAGAAGACCTAAATGGCGAGCATGTTATATCAAAGATCAGACTTCTCATTAAGTGCCATATGATCTTGATTTTTGATCTCCTCCGCTATTTATCGATGATAAATTGCTTGCCCTGAGATTAGCATCAGGTGGTAGGCGTTTTATATCGAAGATCATATTTATTACTCAGTGCAATCTGATCTTGATCTAAGCTGTCAATACGGGATATTTAACTCTTTGGCTTCTCAGCGCAGCTCGATACTCTTTTACGGATAGTGTAGATTAAGGTCAGACTGCACAGAACGTGCAGTCTGATCTTGGATCTACATTGTCGTATATGTTGAGTTATTTTCTACCAACAATTTTGCAATCGCCAGGTTACAGCATATATAAGTGGCTTGAAAACTTCATCCATTGTATTGAACAATTTAACCCTTTACCAAACAATCCCAACTTTTAATGACCCCGAAAAAGAAGCCTTTTGAAAACATTGTGGGAAAAGGGAAACAAAAACCTGGTAACCAGTATTTCCTCCTTTTCTGATAATGTTTTCAACCCTTCACGAAAAAGATTTCAATTTTTCATTCACATTCATTTTGTCGTCTGCAACTGCTTTGAATTTGGACAGGTCTAAGATTTTGTCGTTTGGTAAAGAGTTAAGGGTTAACTGAAAGTGTTAGGTTTTTAACACACTGCATACGGATCCATATTTTTACTCCCAGCTGTTGCAGGCAAATTTGATGTTAATTAATAAAGTTACTGTGTGAAGATGAACCGCTTCTTCCAAAATCATAGGAACATATTTCAAAGCTGATGAATTTTCAAAGGTGTCGGTGTGCAGGGCAATTCAAGACCGTCAATATTAGCACTCATCTGTGTAATTCCACAATGTTACTAAGAATAATGTAAGAAAAATATTTTATCGACCTGTCATGCATTTGGTTCGAAGCTAGTTTGTCCAAAATTTATAGCTTGGCCGTGGGCATGTTCATCCCTGGGCTTTTTCATCCAGGCTTGTTTGTCCTACATTATTGCACCCCACTTTATTAAAATGAATTTTAAGTGAAACATGAATTAAAAAATCAAGTAACATCACATGTCTACAATTAGGAAGATTTTTTTTTCTTTAATTAATATCTGTGAATCACTGGTTTTCTTAGAATTTTCACCATCAGCAATGAGGGAACAATCTCAAATTTGTCGCCATCATTGGCTACTTCTAAATACCAGAATTATCAGTCGTCAACATTCAGAATTAAGGTAATATAAAAGCTCACTGCTTAAGTGAGAGAGGATTGAATTGTGTCGTAATGACTACCGTCAATCATCGAAAAGAAACTGGCTGAGCTAAGGATTCAAACCAGTGATCCCTCTGTTCTCAAGTCTGGTACGCTAACGACTGTGCTAATGGGGCTCGACTGCAGTAATTGGTTTTAACTTTTTACCAAATGATAAAATTTTAAACTTAACCAAATTGAAAGCCTTTGCAAATGATGGAATTTGTCCCAGATAGGGTGGAGAGCATTGTGGGAAAAGGGGAAAATGCTAATATACATAAAAGTAGCAGTATTCTTGAATCACTTCGAAAATGCAGAAAATGAATTGAACAAGTTAGGAACAGGCCCAGTGTTCTTAAATTTTAAAGAATCAAAAAGAATAGAGAGCAAATTGCTTGTTTACAAAAAAGAGAGCCATTTTCTTTTTACCCCAAAAAGGGCCATGTTTTCCTCCAAAAATATTGACCATCAGCAAATCATTTTTATGCACCATGTCTTGGATAAAGTTAAAGTTTAACTGTTTACCAAATGAGAAATTATTGGACTTGTCCAAATTCACAGCAGTTGCAGACAATGGGTTAAACGTGGTATAACCCTTTACTACACAATCCTGACTTTTAACAACCCTGAGAAAGACGACTTTGTGGGAAAAGGAGAAAATGCTGGTAAAAAGCATTTTCTCCTTTTCCCACAGTGTTTTCTAATCTTTCTAGAACAAATTGTAATTTTTCAGTCACATTTGTTCTGTCGTCTGCAAATTCTTTCAGTTTGGACTAGTCTAAGATTTTGTCGTTTGGTAAAGAGTTGGTTGCCAGCATTTTCTCCTTTTCCCACATAGTTTTCCCAAATTATTTTCTAAAGTCTTCTCCCTCAAGATTGTTAAGATTCGGGATTGTGTGGTAAAGGGTTAAGGCTTGTTTCCTTTCTATTTATAGAATTGACAGCTTGCAGCTGACATCATGGAAGTATCAGGCAGGAATCAGACAGGGAGTGGCTACACAACAACAGGTGTTCAGTGTGACCCTTGTTCATTACTGAACAAGGCTGTACAGGCTGAACATTACTGTGTAGACTGTGTGGAGTTCTTCTGTGATAATTGTTGTTCAGTACATAACATGTCAAAATTATCGAGAAATCACAAGTTTTTATCTAGGGATGAAATGCCACCGCAGAAACTGACCTCGACACAGGAAAATGTATGTTCTAAACACAGAGGGAAAATATTGGAGTACTATTGTAAGATTCATAACAACTTCTTCTGCACTCTTTGTGTGACTCAAGAACACAATAATTGTTCAATTGACTATATAGATGATATTGCACAAGACTTTGAGACAAGTCCAGAGTACAGATCTTTAACAGAGAAAATTTCAAGTCTTTTACAGCAGTTAAAAGATACAAAAGAAAACTTCCACAAAAAACAGTCAAGACCTACAACCAGTGTATACCCAGTTTGTATCGGATGTGAAATCATTTCGTGCAGAAATCAACAAACTTCTAGATTCCATGGAAACAACCATTCTGAAAGAAGCCCAGGATGTGAAGGAGTTTGATATGAAAGCTGTCCAATGTGTGTCTACAGCGTGTGATACACTGACCACTGATGTCAGTGAAATTTTCTCTAACTTAGAAAATAATAAACAATACAAACAACAGCGACAGTTGGTGATCTCGGCAAAGAAAGCTGAAACTCAGATCTGTGAATTTGAAAAGAAAATGGCTGACATATCCAGTCAAAACAAAATAAGAAATTATAAATTTCACAAAAATGACAAAATGCTGCATTCACTTCAGTCTATGTACAATCTTGGTACATTAGTGGATAGAGAGAAGGAGGGGGGGAAAACAGAGATGGAGAGAAAAGAGAAAAAAAACGTAAAGCTTGTCAACAAAGATCCCAAATCTGTCAGAGCCAGTTATGTAGGACAAATAAATGTTAAACATTCACAAGATAAAGTTGTCTGTGGGATTACAGGCAGTGTAATGATAGATCCATACAGAATAGCTCTAATAGATCATTGGAACTTCAGTGTAAAACTTGTAAATGTTGACAGTAAGAGTATTCTATCTTATCTAAAACTTTCCACATCACCATGGGATATTACTTGTATTGATAAAAGTCAGCTTGTCATTACATGTAACAAAAACTTAGTTTTTGTAAATGTTGGACAGACTTTGACTGTATACAAAAAAACTTCAAGTTAATGGATACTATAGAGGAATTATTTTTAATGATAATCAATTATTTGTGTCATTTGTTGGACCAGAACCTACTATTAAATTAATCAGTCTATATGGAGAAATATTGAAAACATTTTCTACAGACCAAAATGGACAACCTCTGTTTAAACGTCCCTTGTATATTTGTCTTAGTAATTCCAAGTCTACAGTGTTTGTAATTGACCAGGGTACAAACACTGTGACAAGTGTAGATGTGGACGGTAGAGTTAAAAATGTTTACAGAGATACTAACCTGAAGTGTCCACGTGGTCTGACTGTAGATAGATATGATAATATTTATATAGCTGGGTGGAACTCACACAACATACACCAGATATCTACACAGTGTAGACCCATACAAATATTACTAGGTCAAACACAAGGAATGGAAGGTCCATGGTCAGTGACATATTGTGAAACAGAAAACAAACTTTATGTAAGCCATGCTGTTAGATCTAAACAAAATATTTTGTCAGTTTATCAACTACAGTAGAAAACAACACATACTGGAAACCTGCTGTAAGTGTAAGTCTGTTTAACCTTTTACCACACAATCTTGTGTTTTAATGACCCTGAACAGGAAGTCACCTGAAAAAATTGTGGAAAAAGGAGAAAATGCTGGTAACCAGCATTTTCTCCTTTACCCGCAATGTTTTCCGGTCCATTCAATGAAAACTACCTCCATTTGGCCAATATTTAACCCTTTACTTAATGACAAAATGTTAGACTATTCTAAATTGAAAGTTTTTGCAGACGACAAAATAAAGGTGACTGAAAAATTGAAATTTGTTATAAGAAAAGTAGAAAACATTGTTACAAAAGTAGGAAATGCTGGTAACCAGCATTTTCTCCTTTTCCCGCAAAGTTTTCAAAAGACTTCTTTCTAAATGTTTAAAAGTCGAGATGTTTGGTAAATAGCAGAGGTAGTAGTAGCTGTAGTAGTAGTTATGTTCAATTTTGCAAACAAAGAGAACATGTATGTTGTTTTGTACATTCAATGTGTAGATCAATATCAGGCTGCACAGAACATATACAGTGTATTCTTAGACGTGAACAGTTGTATATATCTGAACGAAATATTTTGTCTGTTAATCAACTACAGTAGAAAACAACACATAATGACGACATGTTGTATGGATAAGTCTATTTTTATCACTATTTGCTGTATAGGTAACAGGAATGATAGTTTTATTCTTTGTACTCAGTGCAGCATTATGCTTGTCTGTAGACTGTGCAGATCAAGATCAGACCGCACAGAAAGTGGAAACTCATGTTGGATAGATTTGAATTAACAGATATTGATTGAAAACTAATTTTGTAAAATAAACCTTGAGTGTGGAATTCAGTATATATACATGTAGATAGGTCTTTTCTATTTCAGTGCAAATGTCCGTTACTCTGTTTAGCATACATGGATCCGTGGCGATGAGATAAACCGACTTCCTTGGTTACCGTAACTAAGGGCTCACAAACAAACGCAGTAAATACATATACAGTATAGCAGAAAGGCTACTTAAACCTTGCTATCATGACTGTTTCTATGGATTAAATCCCGGAAAAATATTCCTTTTCATATGTTTTTGTCGATGATTGATTCTCGGCAAGAAATATATGGGTACTTGAACTTATTTACACAAGGATATGTACAAAAAGTGTGAATTTCAGGGTCTACGGACAATGTAATACCTGTGCCAGCAACGTTTTGAACTTCTACGAGAAAGAATGAAACACCTCATAGACCTCAATTTTGCTTAAAAATAATAGAATTAAAAATGATCAATATTTTTGTAAAGCTTGTTAGGTAGTCTCAACATCGTATTCGATAATAAATTACACTAAATTACAAGCATTTTGAAATATTTATAGATTGTCTCATTCAACAGAGAGGTGGAAGTCTCAGAAATGTTTAAATTTCAAGTAAAGGGAAAAAGGTTGCCCGATGATTTTAAAACGTGTAAAGTGTGCTGTCAATTAACAAACTTGTTAATATTATTGGCGGAAGTTTGTTTTATCTTGTGATATACTGAAGACAACGGGTGGTCGAGTGGATTACAGGGGCAATCAAACACACATCCTATCAGTTAACAGTTTACCGGCATACCCTTTGAAATGGCAGATGTGCTAATCCACTTAAATATGGCTAAGTCAAAAGCTGATTTTAATTAATTAACATAAGTTGCCTTTTGAGCTGAATTCCAAAACTGTACAAAACAGAATTTATTATGTTTCATAATTGAAATCTACATGTACCTTCAGTAAAGAATACACGTAAATGTACTTAATTTAAGTAGCAGATGGTTTAAATCCAAGAATAGACTGCATTTTTTTTTTTTTTTTTTTACGTCAAATTGAAAAATTGATGACACGTGCCCCTTTTTGGATGTGCAGAGGTTATTACACAAGGTTAGCTATTTTAGAGAACGTAATTTCTTTTTATTAGTATTTCATATATTTTACTATTGTTTTCCACTGTAAACCAGTTTATGTTTTCTTTTCTGAGAGTTTCAGAGAGAGAGAGAGAAAAAAAAAAAAAAACTAACATTAATTAATCCATTGCGTAATATAGCGTTGATCGAAACTCTTTGCGCACGTCCCATTGTCAATGATAATCATAATGCAAACTTGTAATCTCCTCGTATATCTCACGTAAGCCGTACACGATCGCAAAGCACATCTTTTAAACTTTTTCCAAAAATTCAAACGTTGTAAACACACATAATATCGCACTTCTCCAACATTAACACTCGCTTGTTTGTGAGCCGAAATAGCAGACAGCAAGGCTGCACATTGGGCCAAATAAATGCGATGACCTGATTGGTCAAATATCGATTTCCACGGATCCATGTATTCTGATGGTTATCCAAATTTAACACATTGAAGATTTCACTGAGCAGGCCACTTTTGTAAACATTGCGGTTAAAAGAGAAATTTATTCTTTTTTACTCATGTTTTATTTCTCAGGTTGTCAATTGTAAGTTTTTACCAAAAAGTCCTGAGTTTTAATGACACCGTGAAAGAAAACTTTTGAAAACATTGTGGGAAAAGGAGAAAATGATAGTTACCAGCACATTTTAGCTCACATGAGCACAAAGTGCTCATGATGGGTTTTTGTGATCATGCCATGTCTGGTATCCGTCGTCACCTTTTACCCTGTGTAAGCTGTAGCCACATTTTCAGTCCAATACTCATACAATTTGCTCAGAATGTTTGTCTTGATGATATCTAGGAAGGGTTCAAAAGTGGGTCATGTAGAGTCACAAACTAGGTCACTAGGTGAAATTTTAGAAAAAAAAAAGTGTGTGCACTTTAGAGGTAGGGACTGCCCTTGCTCCAAAAAATAGGAACGAGTGACTTCTCCTTCCAGCTGAAATAGGGAGAAGTTTGCTAACTTTGGGAGAAGTGCAAAACTATTGCAAATGCAAGTGCACTTACAATAGTTTTACACTTGCTCCTCAAACTTGTTTTACCTTTTTAACCACAAAATCTAAGACTTTTCCAAAATGAAAGCAATTTAAAGTAGTGTTCAAACAAGGAAATTTATCTTAGAAAGGGTAAGGAATATTATTGAAAAAGGAGAAAATTCTTGTTATCAAAATTTCTCCCTTTCCCACAATATTTATCAAAACTTTTTGTGGATAAAGCATATGCACGCGGCCATGAACGCGCCGATGAACCACATACGACATGCTGAATGTAAGTATTCAGTGATTTTGGTAACTTTTCAAGCTTAAAATGTAACAGTCTGAAATATTTTTGGGATGATGGTTAAAAAATTATGGGGAAGTTAACCAGTCCCGGTTTTACAAAATAAAACCCTCCCGTCTTATTTTTCACATGCCAAATGAAACCGTCTACTGACACGGCATGTATTTTTCCGAGTTTACAGACATTACACAGTCAGTGTGTACATGTCAAGTGCCAAATTGCTACTTCAGTTGACATACTGTGACTTAGTAATTACTAGTATCGGGTTAACAACAAGTGTCGGTTGGAAGACAACCCAGATGTATTGCCATGCTTCACGTAGGTCCGATTATACTTACAATTATTTTCCGAGGTGTTGACGACAGATATGATAAGATGCACCTATCCAAGAAAATCAGGGCGACTTGAACATCGCTTTTCTAGACGGAAAGGGCAAAGTGAAAAATTATACGGCTGAGTTATCGCCTTTGTTGCCCTTGGGGCAGTCCCTGTAGAGGACACATTTTCAGTCCGATACTCATGAAAGTTGGTCAAATTTTTTGTTTTGATGATATCTTGGACAAGTTTGAAAAATGGTCACCTAGGGTCAAAAACTCGGTCACTCTGTCAAATTTTAAAAAAAACCTTGTGTGCACTATAGAGGCCACATTTTCATCCTGATACTAATGAAACCTGGTCAGAATGTTTCGCTGGAGGAAATCTTGAAGAACTTCAAAATTCACTTAGGTTCAAAAAGTAGGTCACTGTGCCAAATCTTGGAAAAGCGCTGTGTGCACTCAAAAGGCCATATTGTCCACGTGATATTCATGAAACTAGGTCGGAATGTTTCTCTGGATCAAATCTCTGACAAGTTTGAAATTGGGTCATGTTTGTACAAAGCCAAATCTTTTAAAACACTTGTGTGCACTGTAGAGGCCATATTTTCGTTCAGATCCTCATGAAACTCGGTCAGAATGTTTGACTCTATAAAATATCGGATAAGTTCAAAATACGGTCACGTGGGGTTTAAATGTAGGTCACTGAGCCAAATCTTAGAATAACATTGTGTGCATGCTAGTGGTCACATTTTTAGCCTGATCAACATGAAACTTGCTCAGAAAGTTTGCCTGGATAATAACTCCGACAAGCTTGAAATTGGTTCACGTCACATCAAAAAGTAGATCACTGGACCAAATCTTAGAAAATCTTGTGTGCACTATAGAGGCCACAAATTATCCTGATACTCCTGAAACTTGGTCTGATTGTTTGTCTTGATGATATCTCGGACAACTTTAAAATTTGGTCATGTCAGGTCAAAAAGTAGGTCACTGTGCCAAATCTTAGACAAACCTAACCCTAAAAGCCACATTTTTAGTCTGATAGTCATGAAACTTTGTCAGGATGTTTCTCTGGATGGTATTTCGGATAAGTTTGATATTGAGTTACGTCTGGTCAAAAAGAATGTCACGGGACCAAATCTTAAAAAAAAACAAAACAAAAAAAAAAAAAAAAAAAAAAACAAGTGAACTGTAATGGCCATATTTTCAGCCAGATTCAAAATTCTAAAATAAGTCAAGTAGATCAAAAGGTAGATCACTTACACTCATGTGTTTTACATCATAAAGATCATGATCTTTTCAGCTTTATCAAACCTAGATGACATAACTCAGGTGAGTGTTTTAGGGCTAATGGCCCTCTTGTACACAGAGATCAGAGCATCATAAAACCCACTTCATAACTTTAATTGCCTTTGTATCCTGTTTGGATCAAGATCAGACTGCTCAAAATGTGCACAATGATCTTTGATCTTTACTGTCTACTTTGCTAAGTCTTTCAAGACAAAGGCAATATTAAAATTTCTAGATCTAAGCTGTTGAGAAAAGACAAGAGGGAGGGTTTGTCCTATTGACCCATTACCACACAATCATGAGTTTAAATGAACCTGTAAAAGAAGGCTTTTGAAACGTTATGGGAAAAGGAAAAAATGCTGGTAACCAGCATTTTCTCCTTTTCCCACGTTTTCAACCATGTGGAAGACAGAAATCGTCCTTTCAACAATATTTCATTTTTCGTCTGTAAATGCTTTCAATTTGTTCCATGCCAAAATTTTAGTTTAGAAATAAAGCATTCTGGCCAAAAGGAATCTTGGATTGGCTGTTCGTTTTTTTCCTGACAGGAAATTCTGATTGTGTTAAAAACTTGGTCTTCAACAGTTTAACACTTCACTACACAATCCTAAGTTTTATTGACCCTTACAGAAAGACTTTAAAACATTGTGGGAAAAGAAGAAAATACATTTTGTCCTTTACCCACAAAGTTTTGTGCCCTTTCACAGACAAATCCACCACTTCAGCCACATTTGATTTGTTGTCTGCAAATGTTTTCACTATGGATCAGTCTAAAATTATGTGGTAAGGAGTCAGGCGTGATGGCACTGGATTGAAATAGTCCTAGTGAGCTTATTTTGCCAATATTTGAAACTGCCATAAGTGGAATAGAGATACTGGAAGGTATTTGTGGCAGATTTTCTCAGAAAAAAATAACGTGGTTAACCATTACTAGATCTCGAGAGCCATGTGAAAACTTGTCATGCAGGAAACATCTGAGTACAAAATCAAATTGATTTATTTTGTTCTCTGTTATTGTTGTTAAATGATTATTTACAGTTATGTGATATTCATTCCAAGCCTCCAACTGCTTTCCCACATGCAAGACCCAATAGCTGATTTGGTAGGGTACAGCCCGGCTTAAAGATACATCCTTACAGCAGTGAAAATTTGGAAGATTGTAGAATGATTCAAAATTTAGTTAATTGTATATACATGGATAAATTACCGATGTAAGGGATAAATACATGTACTGGAAATCTTTTATTAACCCTTTACCAAACAACCCTGTGTTTTCACGTCCCTGAGGAAGAGGACTTGTGAAAACATTGTTAGAAAAGGAGAAAATGCTGGTAACCAGCATTTTCTCATTTACCCACCATGTTTTCTACCCTGTCAAAAAAACCTTAAGTTCATGCATACCACTTTCCAATTTGTCGTCTGCAGATGCTTTCCATTTGGAAGGGGGCTAAAATTTGTAGTTTGGGAAAGGGTTAAAACCAAAAATATCACACAAGCAATTTCTTTGATGGCCTCAAGGAAATGGAATGCATCTTTATCTGTCATATCGGTAATTGATTCAGAAATCAGAAGCAACATTTGGCATGAAGATAAAAGAATGATTATAGTTTGATAAAATAAGATGAAATGGGTTAAAAACTGACTGAAAATGAGTGTAGAAGCAGTGCTCCAGATAATTTTCAATGTCATCAGTACAGTACTGATGAAAATCAAGATTAATCAGTACCAGCATATGGGGATCAGTACCAACATTTGGTTAACGAGACTGATTAAAGTCAAAATTGGTTTTCTTGCATTTGCTTTTATATAAGCATTACTGTAAAACTACATAACATTTTACCGAGTAACAGTATGATGTTTACTGTACAAAGTGTAAACAGGTTTGTAGAAACAAATATGCAACTCATAATCTTTTTTTGAAGCGATCTTTTTTTCATGCTATTTAATTTTTAGAAAAATATTTGTGCAGGATTTGACATAAATTTGTCAAATGGGGTCGCAAATAACTTCAAAACATGTAAGTTCACTCTAGAAAAGCAGATATCATAAATACTTTTAAATTCACCAGTGCTTCAGTTTTGGACACATTTTTTTCTAACTTGGCCCAACTTGGCGCCACTGGCGATCAACAGAGAGCCCATCTGGGTGCATGCGCTTTTTGCTTCATATTTTTTGTGCGTGATTATTCAATTTAGAGCGTGAATTATTTCACATTCATACATAAAAGGGAACAGTGCTTAAGTCTTGGCCAGTCTGATTTTATCTTTCAACGATTCTCAGTTTTGTTAGGATTATTCGGCTCTGGAGATGGATAAAATAAGCTAGCCAGACGTTTCTGTGTATTCCCCGACTTTATCGAAGCGCAAACTATTCATTCGGAACATACATGTACATAGTACGATTATCCCCTGGTCCCACGCCGTAATCGATAAAAACTTGACTAAAGCCGAGATGCATGGTCTAATTCCGGTCCGAGCCGATTTTCCCTTTTTATTTAACGGGAAAAAATTGGAAAATCGCTCGGCAATCCCGAAGATATCTGAATGGTTGTCTGAGAAAGAGTAAGCTCCCTTTCATTGTGTACGGATTCGTACCCTATATTTTACGTACCTAGAAAAACGTTCCGTATCGAGTACGGAATTTTGTAAAAAAAAGATGCGTAACAATCGGATCGTCATCCGTAAATTATGTGAATACGGACCTTATCTGGAGCACTGTAGAAGTATCTTTAAGTGCCTTTCACTACTATAGTTGCTTTTGCGGCCGATGTAGATCAAGATCAGATGTGCATAAACATGCAGTTTGATATTTGATCTATACACTGTCCATTTTGCTGAGATATTATAGATAAACAACTGACCTTGACATTGCGTCAATTTGGGTCTTATTTCTAAATTTAAAATGTCTGTTGGGTTTATTCAGGGCTCTTAGGGTTAAGTTGTTTATACATGTAATCCCAAATCTCAGCTTGGCCAAAGTCTTTCTAAGGATCGATGATTGTCATTGGATTGATTAATAGTTTGGTATTAAACACTGTTTTCAACATTATTCCATTTATATCATGGGGACCAGCGCACCTATCCGGAAGCTTCCTGAAGTTTCTTTTACCATTTATATGCACAATATTCTTCCAAAGCAACAGACTGCTTTTCCAAAAAAAAAAAAAAAAAAAAAAAAAATCGTCAAAACAATGATAAGGGTTTAGAGACGAATGAATCTTGTCGCAGTGACTATTATCAGTCCTCGGAAAAAAAGCAGAGCTTGGGGCTCAAACCAGTGACACCCTGTTGTCAACTCCTGTATCCTACAGACTGCGCTACAAGCACTGATGATTGTCATTGGGACAGAAATCATTCGTTGATATTTTATAAGAGGAGACATCAAATAGCGTTAAAAGAATGTCATGTAAATGTGAAGTTTGATCTTGCTCTACAGTGTCAGCAAAATATACTGCCAAAGCAACATATGGACCTGGTGTGCCAAAGGCTCTACGCTTTAAAAGTATAGTTTTGAAGTAATTGATTACACATTTACCATTGTTACAATCTTGTGTTTTGACCCTTTACCACACAATCCCGACTTTTAACGACCCTCTAGAAAGAAGGCTTTTGAAACCATTGTGGGAAAAGGAGCCAATGCTGGTAACCAGCATTTTCTCCTTTTCCCACAATGTTTTCTACTCTTTCGGACAAAAATTCCATCCTTTGAGCCATATTTAATTTGTCGTCTGCAATGTTTTCAATTTGGACCAGTCTAAAATTTTGTCATTTGGTAGAGTTAACAACCCTGGCCTGCCCGCGTAACTCAGTGGTTAGCGTATCTCACTTGTGACCTGGTGGTTGTTCGAAACCCGGTTGAAGCATTCTGGCAGTTTTTCAGCTTCACCTCTGATGCATGTGGGAAAAGTAGTCAGTGACTTGGAAAGAAAGTCGTGTCAGTACTGGTATTAGAAAACCAGGAAACATATGCATAGGTGCACTGACTGCCGTGATATGACATTAGCTATTGAAAGGGCGTTAACCTCCAATACAAACAAACAAGTTTAACAACTCTGAGGAAAAAGCCCTTTGAAACATTGTAGGAAAAGAAGAAAATGCTGGTAACAAGTTTTCTGCAAATAATTTCAATTTCGATCAGTCTAGTTTTTTGTTTGGTAACGTGTTAACCCTTTCCCACACAAAAAAATGTTGAACTTGTCCGTATTGAAAGAATTTGCAGAGAACAAACTAAATGTAGCTTAAATGATAGGATTTGTCTTTGAAAGGGTCGAAAACTGTGTGAGAAAAGGAGAAAATGCTGGTTCGCAGCATAAAAGCCTCATTCTTCAGGGTCATTGAAACAAGGAATTGTTTGGTAAAGGGTTAACCCTTTAGCGCATAATCCCAAGTTTTAACGAACCCGAAGAACAAAGTGTTTGAAAATATACCTTTTCGGAGAAAGAAATATCTTTTTCGTACACTGATTTTGTCACTTGTAAATGCTTTCATTTTGAACCAGTCTGAACTTTTGTTGTGTGCACAGTAAAATGTTAACACTTAAACAATCTTGAGTTTTAACGCCCCTGACAAAGAGGGCTTTTGAAAACATTGTGGAAAAAGGAGAAAATGCTGGTTACCAGCATTCTCTCCATTTTCCACAATGTTCTTAAAAGGCTTTTTCTACAGGGTCTTCAAGACATGAAGATTGTTAAATGGTTAAATTGAGGCTTATGAAATTAAAAACATTATCATAGAACAAAGATAAGGTTAACCCATTAATTAACAAGTTTTCCTGTTCCCACAGGCTGCGCAGTCCGCAGAGGCTGACCTGGACTGAAACTTTTCACTATTGTCAATTTTCTGTAATATCGGAGGACCAGTCTACCTCATGATTTAGTTGGTTGTTAAAAAAGTGGCTATGATGGCTTGATTAGTATAGTATCATCACAGAGATGCATGGCTCAGGTGATTTTGGATAAATCAAATAATTTTGTCATCTCGTCTTGAGCTACAGAAACTTCCAACCCTTTACCGAACAAGCTCTGTAAAGACTGCTTGTGAAAACTGATGGGACAAAGAGAGAATGTACGTTCCGTACCGGCATTTGGTTACTTTTCAATTGTAACCTGCATAATGCTTTCATTTTGAACAATTATTAAATGTTGTCGTCAGGTAGTAGATAGTTACATAGGGTTTTCCATGGATTTTCTTTTTTGGGGGTCACTGGACTCTCTTCAAATGAATAACAGAAGGCACATAACAACGCATTACAATATTGCGTAAAGCACGAGAAACATAGGGTAAATGTGCGTAAATTACGTCATATTTCCCCCGATTGAATGTCACGTGCTGTTTACCTAGGTTACTAGTGCGCAGGAAGTACTGTTTCCACCTTCAATTGAAGAATTAGCAAATAAAAATCTCTATTTTTCACTGGTTGTAACCATGAAATATCAAACCATAATCCACTATTATTTGTTGATAAACTACAGAAAAGCATAAAATAAAGTGTGTTATCATCCAACCAGACGACAAAGTTTGAACTTGTCGAAATCTAAAGCATCTGCAGACTTGGATCAAGCTGTAGGATTTGTCTACGAAAGGATAGACAATATTGTGGGAAAAGGGGAAAATGCTGGTTACCAGCATTTTGTCCTTTTGCCATGATGTTTTCAAAGGAGGCATATTATATTTCCTATAGGTCATTTGGACTTGGGATTATGTGGGAAAGGATTAGTAAAGCTTTTTAAAAAAAGGCATGGACAAAATACCACAAAAATGCAGGAAACCATATTAAATGTCGTCTTAATCAATAGAAGACAGTATCACTCTTTTTCAAACTTTTCCCTTAGATTTTCTTTTAGACATTTAACCATTTACCAGATAATACAATAATAAATTGGTCCAAAGTCAAAACATTTGCAGACAACAAATTAAATGTTGTACCAATGAAGGGATATGTCTATAATTACATAGAAAATGCTGTGGGTAAAAGGAGAAAACGCTGATTAACATCATTTTCTCCTTCTCCAACAATGTTGTCTAAAGCCTTCAGAACCGAGGATTTTAAAACTTGGTATTTTTAGCTCACCTGAACATGAAGTGCTCAAGGTGTGTTTTTGTGATCATGCCGTGTCTGTCGTGTGTGTCAGGGTCGTCAACAATTACCTTGTGTGCACTCCAGAGGCCAAATTTTCATCAAATACTCATGAAACTTGGTCAGAATATTTGTCTTTGTAAAATCTTGAAAAAGTTCAAAATTGTGTAACATTGGATCAAAAAGTAGGTCACTGGGCTAAATGTTGGCAAAAACCTTTTCTGTATCCTAGAGGGCCCATTTTCAGCCCGATACTCATGAAACTTGGACAGAATGTTTGTCTTGACAATAGCTCAGACAAGTTTGAAATTAGGTATTGTTGGGTCAAAAGGTAGGTTAATGGGCCAAATCTTAGATAAAAAAAAAAAAAAAAAAAAAAGAAAACTTGTGTGAAATCTAGAGGCCACATTTTAAGCCCCTTAGACTCATGAAAGTAAGTCAGATTGTTTGTCGTGATGATATCTCGTACAAGTTCAAAATAGGGTCATGTTGGGTCAGAAAGTAGGCCACTGGGTCAAATCTTAGAAAAACGTTTTGTGGACTGTAGAGGCCACATATTTAGCCCGATACTCATGAAACAAGGTCAGATTATTTATTTTGATGATATCTTAGACAAATTGAAAATTGGATCATGTTGGGTCAAATAGTAGGTCATTTGGCCAAATCTTAGAAAAACCTTGTGTGCATTGTTGAGGCCACTTTAATAATCGTAAACATGTACCAAAATTTCAACCCCATCAACATGATCCGAGCAGTTACGACTAAAAGTGAAAAGAACCGCTTGCAATGTATGTCATTGCACTGAAAGAAACGACCCCCAAAAATGATGAAAATATTTGGGTTTGAACATCATAGTTAGGTTTAAGTTCACATAGAACTGTGAGAGATGTGCGATGTTAATTTGACAAAGAATTTCAAGCCCTAATGATCTTATTTACAAGTGGAAATTAGTGCGCTGTGACACTGAGGAAACATTGGCAAATCCTTAGATGTAATTTCGGAATTGGCTGAGTAGTGACGAGTGATGTTGCCGAACAATACTCGGAATCTTTTGTCTTTCCTATTTTTGACACAATGTGCATGACAAAATGCAGACGATGTACTCTTTCCCCATAACAGCTGAACATTTCAAAAACTCGGTAAGATTTATTTTCGCAAAATTACTGTGCTTCTAGTATCTAAAGGTATAAATATATTTTTGATTGGCCCAATATGTACAATGCGTTATTTCTTCTTGTAGAAATTGTCCCGATATCCTATGACGTCTCGGACCATGACAATTTCGACCCATTTTGGGCATTACAAACTCGGCACACAAAATCGAATATGTAACGTTACACAGGTTATAAAACGTTGTAATATGAGCCATGGACAACCAGTTAAGAAGACCTAAATGGCGAGCATGTTATATCAAAGATCAGACTTCTCATTAAGTGCCATATGATCTTGATTTTTGATCTCCTCCGCTATTTATCGATGATAAATTGCTTGCCCTGAGATTAGCATCAGGTGGTAGGCGTTTTATATCGAAGATCATATTTATTACTCAGTGCAATCTGATCTTGATCTAAGCTGTCAATACGGGATATTTAACTCTTTGGCTTCTCAGCGCAGCTCGATACTCTTTTACGGATAGTGTAGATTAAGGTCAGACTGCACAGAACGTGCAGTCTGATCTTGGATCTACATTGTCGTATACGTTGAGTTATTTTCTACCAACAATTTTGCAATCGCCAGGTTACAGCATATATAAGTGGCTTGAAAACTTCATCCATTGTATTGAACAATTTAACCCTTTACCAAACAATCCCAACTTTTAATGACCCCGAAAAAGAAGCCTTTTGAAAACATTGTGGGAAAAGGGAAACAAAATGCTGGTAACCAGTATTTCCTCCTTTTCTGATAATGTTTTCAACCCTTCACGAAAAAGATTTCAATTTTTCATTCACATTCATTTTGTCGTCTGCAACTGCTTTGAATTTGGACAGGTCTAAGATTTTGTCGTTTGGTAAAGAGTTAAGGGTTAACTGAAAGTGTTAGGTTTTTAACACACTGCATACGGATCCATATTTTTACTCCCAGCTGTTGCAGGCAAATTTGATGTTAATCAATAAAGTTACTGTGTGAAGATGAACCGCTTCTTCCAAAATCATAGGAACATATTTCAAAGCTGATGAATTTTCAAAGGTGTCGGTGTGCAGGGCAATTCAAGACCGTCAATATTAGCACTCATCTGTGTAATTCCACAATGTTACTAAGAATAATGTAAGAAAAATATTTTATCGACCTGTCATGCATTTGGTTCGAAGCTAGTTTGTCCAAAATTTATAGCTTGGCCGTGGGCATGTTCATCCCTGGGCTTTTTCATCCAGGCTTGTTTGTCCTACATTATTGCACCCCACTTTATTAAAATGAATTTTAAGTGAAACATGAATTAAAAAATCAAGTAACATCATATGTCTACAATTAGGAAGATTTTTTTTTCTTTAATTAATATCTGTGAATCACTGGTTTTCTTAGGATTTTCACCATCAGCAATGGGGGAACAATCGCAAATTTGTCGCCATCATTGGCTACTTCTAAATACCAGAATTATCAGTCTTCAACATTCAGAATTAAGGTAATATAAAAGCTCACTCCTTAAGTGAGAGAGGATTGAATTGTGTCGTAATGACTACCGTCAATCATCGAAAAGAAACTGGCTGAGCTAAGGATTCAAACCAGTGATCCCTCTGTTCTCAAGTCTGGTACGCTAACGACTGTGCTAATGGGGCTCGACTGCAGTAATTGGTTTTAACTTTTTACCAAATGATAAAATTTTAAACTTAACCAAATTGAAAGCCTTTGCAAATGATGGAATTTGTCCCAGATAGGGTGGAGAGCATTGTGGGAAAAGGGGAAAATGCTAATATACATAAAAGCAGCAGTATTTTTGAATCACTTCGAAAATGCAGAAAATGAATTGAACAAGTTAGGAACAGGCCCCGTGTTCTTAAATTTTAAAGAATCAAAAAGAATAGAGAGCAAATTGCTTGTTTACAAAAAAGAGAGCCATTTTCTTTTTACCCCAAAAAGGGCCATGTTTTCCTCCAAAAATATTGACCATCAGCAAATCATTTTTATGCACCATGTCTTGGATAAAGTTAAAGTTTAACTGTTTACCAAATGAGAAATTATTGGACTTGTCCAAATTCACAGCAGTTGCAGACAATGGGTTAAACGTGGTATAACCCTTTACTACACAATCCTGACTTTTAACAACCCTGAGAAAGACGACTTTGTGGGAAAAGGAGAAAATGCTGGTAAAAAGCATTTTCTCCTTTTCCCACAGTGTTTTCTAATCTTTCTAGAACAAATTGTAATTTTTCAGTCACATTTGTTCTGTCGTCTGCAAATTCTTTCAGTTTGGACTAGTCTAAGATTTTGTCGTTTGGTAAAGAGTTGGTTGCCAGCATTTTCTCCTTTTCCCACATTGTTTTCCCAAATTATTTTCTAAAGTCTTCTCCCTCAAGATTGTTAAGATTCGGGATTGTGTGGTAAAGGGTTAAGGCTTGTTTCCTTTCTATTTATAGAATTGACAGCTTGCAGCTGACATCATGGAAGTATCAGGCAGGAATCAGACAGGGAGTGGCTACACAACAACAGGTGTTCAGTGTGACCCTTGTTCATTACTGAACAAGGCTGTACAGGCTGAACATTACTGTGTAGACTGTGTGGAGTTCTTCTGTGATAATTGTTGTTCAGTACATAACATGTCAAAATTATCGAGAAATCACAAGTTTTTATCTAGGGATGAAATGCCACCGCAGAAACTGACCTCGACACAGGAAAATGTATGTTCTAAACACAGAGGGAAAATATTGGAGTACTATTGTAAGATTCATAACAACTTCTTCTGCACTCTTTGTGTGACTCAAGAACACAATAATTGTTCAATTGACTATATAGATGATATTGCACAAGACTTTGAGACAAGTCCAGAGTACAGATCTTTAACAGAGAAAATTTCAAGTCTTTTACAGCAGTTAAAAGATACAAAAGAAAACTTCCACAAAAAACAGTCAAGACCTACAACCAGTGTATACCCAGTTTGTATCGGATGTGAAATCATTTCGTGCAGAAATCAACAAACTTCTAGATTCCATGGAAACAACCATTCTGAAAGAAGCCCAGGATGTGAAGGAGTTTGATATGAAAGCTGTCCAATGTGTGTCTACAGCGTGTGATACACTGACCACTGATGTCAGTGAAATTTTCTCTAACTTAGAAAATAATAAACAATAAAAACAACAGCGACAGTTGGTGATCTCGGCAAAGAAAGCTGAAACTCAGATCTGTGAATTTGAAAAGAAAATGGCTGACATATCCAGTCAAAACAAAATAAGAAATTATAAATTTCACAAAAATGACAAAATGCTGCATTCACTTCAGTCTATGTACAATCTTGGTACATTAGTGGATAGAGAGAAGGAGGGGGGGAAAACAGAGATGGAGAGAAAAGAGAAAAAAAACGTAAAGCTTGTCAACAAAGATCCCAAATCTGTCAGAGCCAGTTATGTAGGACAAATAAATGTTAAACATTCACAAGATAAAGTTGTCTGTGGGATTACAGGCAGTGTAATGATAGATCCATACAGAATAGCTCTAATAGATCATTGGAACTTCAGTGTAAAACTTGTAAATGTTGACAGTAAGAGTATTCTATCTTATCTAAAACTTTCCACATCACCATGGGATATTACTTGTATTGATAAAAGTCAGCTTGTCATTACATGTAACAAAAACTTAGTTTTTGTAAATGTTGGACAGACTTTGACTGTATACAAAAAACTTCAAGTTAATGGATACTGTAGAGGAATTATTTTTAATGATAATCAATTATTTGTGTCATTTGTTGGACCAGAACCTACTATTAAATTAATCAGTCTATATGGAGAAATATTGAAAACATTTTCTACAGACCAAAATGGACAACCTCTGTTTAAACGTCCCCTGTATATTTGTCTTAGTAATTCCAAGTCTACAGTGTTTGTAATTGACCAGGGTACAAACACTGTGACAAGTGTAGATGTGGACGGTAGAGTTAAAAATGTTTACAGAGATACTAACCTGAAGTGTCCACGTGGTCTGACTGTAGATAGATATGATAATATTTATATAGCTGGGTGGAACTCACACAACATACACCAGATATCTACACAGTGTAGACCCATACAAATATTACTAGGTCAAACACAAGGAATGGAAGGTCCATGGTCAGTGACATATTGTGAAACAGAAAACAAACTTTATATAAGCCATGCTGTTAGATCTAAACAAAATATTTTGTCAGTTTATCAACTACAGTAGAAAACAACACATACTGGAAACCTGCTGTAAGTGTAAGTCTGTTTAACCTTTTACCACACAATCTTGTGTTTTAATGACCCTGAACAGGAAGTCACCTGAAAAAATTGTGGAAAAAGGAGAAAATGCTGGTAACCAGCATTTTCTCCTTTACCCGCAATGTTTTCCGGTCCATTCAATGAAAACTACCTCCATTTGGCCAATATTTAACCCTTTACTTAATGACAAAATGTTAGACTATTCTAAATTGAAAGTTTTTGCAGACGACAAAATAAAGGTGACTGAAAAATTGAAATTTGTTATAAGAAAAGTAGAAAACATTGTTACAAAAGTAGGAAATGCTGGTAACCAGCATTTTCTCCTTTTCCCGCAAAGTTTTCAAAAGACTTCTTTCTAAATGTTTAAAAGTCGAGATGTTTGGTAAATAGCAGAGGTAGTAGTAGCTGTAGTAGTAGTTATGTTCAATTTTGCAAACAAAGAGAACATGTATGTTGTTTTGTACATTCAATGTGTAGATCAATATCAGGCTGCACAGAACATATACAGTGTATTCTTAGACGTGGAAGTCTCAGACTTGTTTAAATTTCAAGTAAAGGGAAAAAGGTTGGCCGATGATTTTAAAACGTGTAAAGTGTGCTGTCAATTAACAAACTTGTTAATATTATTGGCGGAAGTTTGTTTTATCTTGTGATATACTGAAGACAACGGGTGGTCGAGTGGATTACAGGGGCAATCAAACACACATCCTATCAGTTAACAGTTTACCGGCATACCCTTTGAAATGGCAGATGTGCTAATCCACTTAAATATGGCTAAGTCAAAAGCTGATTTTAATTAATTAACATAAGTTGCCTTTTGAGCTGAATTCCAAAACTGTACAAAACAGAATTTATTATGTTTCATAATTGAAATCTACATGTACCTTCAGTAAAGAATACACGTAAATGTACTTAATTTAAGTAGCAGATGGTTTAAATCCAAGAATAGACTGCATTTTTTTTTTTTTTTTTTTACGTCAAATTGAAAAAATTGATGACACGTGCCCCTTTTTGGATGTGCAGAGGTTATTACACAAGGTTAGCTATTTTAGAGAACGTAATTTCTTTTTATTAGTATTTCATATATTTTACTATTGTTTTCCACTGTAAACCAGTTTATGTTTTCTTTTCTGAGAGTTTCAGAGAGAGAGAGAAAAAAAAAAAAAAAAAAAAAAAACTAACATTAATTAATCCATTGCGTAATATAGCGTTGATCGAAACTCTTTGCGCACGTCCCATTGTCAATGATAATCATAATGCAAACTTGTAATCTCCTCGTATATCTCACGTAAGCCGTACACGATCGCAAAGCACATCTTTTAAACTTTTTCCAAAAATTCAAACGTTGTAAACACACATAATATCGCACTTCTCCAACATTAACACTCGCTTGTTTGTGAGCCGAAATAGCAGACAGCAAGGCTGCACATTGGGCCAAATAAATGCGATGACCTGATTGGTCAAATATCGATTTCCACGGATCCATGTATTCTGATGGTTATCCAAATTTAACACATTGAAGATTTCACTGAGCAGGCCACTTTTGTAAACATTGCGGTTAAAAGAGAAATTTATTCTTTTTTACTCATGTTTTATTTCTCAGGTTGTCAATTGTAAGTTTTTACCAAAAAGTCCTGAGTTTTAATGACACCGTGAAAGAAAACTTTTGAAAACATTGTGGGAAAAGGAGAAAATGATAGTTACCAGCACATTTTAGCTCACATGAGCACAAAGTGCTCATGATGGGTTTTTGTGATCATGCCATGTCTGGCATCCGTCATCACCTTTTACCTTGTGTAAGCTGTAGCCACATTTTCAGTCCAATACTCATACAATTTGCTCAGAATGTTTGTCTTGATGATATCTAGGAAGGGTTCAAAAGTGGGTCATGTAGAGTCACAAACTAGGTCACTAGGTGAAATTTTAGAAAAAAAAAATGTGTGCACTTTAGAGGTAGGGACTGCCCTTGCTCCAAAAAATAGGGACGAGTGACTTCTCCTTCCAGCTGAAATAGGGAGAAGTTTGCTAACTTTGGGAGAAGTGCAAAACTATTGCAAGTGCAAGTGCACTTACAATAGTTTTACACTTGCTCCTCAAACTTGTTTTAGCTTTTTAACCACAAAATCTAAGACTTTTCCAAAATGAAAGCAATTTAAAGTAGTGTTCAAACAAGGAAATTTATCTTAGAAAGGGTAAGGAATATTATTGAAAAAGGAGAAAATTCTTGTTATCAAAATTTCTCCCTTTCCCACAATATTTATCAAAACTTTTTGTGGATAAAGCATATGCACGCGGCCATGAACGCGCCGATGAACCACATACGACATACTGAATGTAAGTATTCAGTGATTTTGGTAACTTTTCAAGCTTAAAATGTAACAGTCTGAAATATTTTTGGGATGATGGTTAAAAAATTATGGGGAAGTTAACCAGTCCCGGGTCCGTATTCACCAAACCATTCTTAAGAACATTCTTGGGCTTATTCTCAAGAATTTTCTAAATTTTCCATTCTTAGTCTCAAGTACGTATTCACCAAACCATTCTAAACTTTAGACCGTTCTAAATATTTAGACTATTCTTAAGAATCCCAAGTCTGCCAAGTACCATGCTCAAGAATCGTACTAAATCGAGAAAATGGCCGCTCTTCGTCGTTTGAACCGCATCGAAGTAGTTCAACAAGTCGTATTTGGGCCGGAAAGGAGATTGGTGGACCGACAGAATCCGCTGGAGGTACTAACGGTTGGCGAGGTATTTACTAGATATCGTTTTCGGCCGTGCACCATATTATTTTTGTGTCAAACCTTGGCAACTTACCTTGAGTTCGGTAACGAAAGAAACTCGCCGTTACCTGTGCTGTATCAAGTACTCGTAACTTTGAGATTTTTCGCTACCGGCAGTTTTCAGTTAGTGATAGGAGATCTAATAGGTATCTCCCAGCCGTCGGTTTCGCGGATCTGTCGGAGAGTGGCAAGAGCAATATGTGAGAAATCGAGAAATTTTATAAACTTCCCCAGGGGGCAAGAAGTTTCACTCATTAAACGGAGATTTCGAGCAATTGCAGGTTTGTATTACACTTTGTACACCTTTTTGTAATGTTTCTATTTTTAGATAGCGTTCAAGGGAACAAACTTTGTCTGTCAAACCCCCCCCCCCACTTTCCAACAAAACAATGGTAGCTGTCGAAAATTTTTGTATAATTTACTAAGGTCACTTAAAAGAAGACAAAGTGTCAAATCCGTGGACTGATCGAAAACAAGAATGTATATATTGTGATGAATTTTTTTTTTTCAAATCAATTTCACCGTTTCGAAACGGTCATTGGTCTATTTTGTAGCGAAACGATGTTGGGATGAAAGATTAGTGTCTCCTGAATATGAGAAGCGGAGGTCGTATACGTGTGCTGTAAAAATAGATGAAAATTAGCATGATTGTTTTGTAATTTACTTCATGGATTAAATGCAGTGATACAAAAAACATTTTTTTTCCACAAACGCATTGTGAAGACAGCTGGCACAACCTGTTGAAAGTTTCAAAATAGTCGCACACACCCCGTGTTATGTGTCCTTAAGATGGCTGCAAAGGCAGGGGCACCGTTAATGAGAAAAGCTCCATATATCTTTTAACAAAATACAGATGAAGGGCGGGACTGATAAGTTTGTAGAATATTGGTATAGTTTCATAAATTAATTGTTCCATTGATTGATGAAAGCTTCAAGAGGATGAAATAGACCAAATTAAAAAAAAATAGTGGTTGGAGAAATGTTTTAAAAGGAAAATTCTGTTTGGAGTTCTATATCCTTGGGACGTCATATATTGCATATCTCTGTGCTTTCAAGAACATTGCAAACGTTGGTTGGATGGTCATCTTCATACTAGATAGTAAACTGAAATATCTGAAGCCCTGTAAGTTATTTTTCAACCTTGTACACCTTTAGTGACAAAAGCCAAGCAAAAGAGTGCAGTGACCCTAACAAGTCTTTCTGCACTGAAATTGCTGAAAATGTTCTGAAAACACTAATCATCACATTCAAGGCTGATTAACGGTTAAATTCAAGTGAACAAGACTTAATGATTTTGTTTGCTGTAGTTTTCAACTTGTACACAAGTTTGTTGTGTCTGGCAGCCTGTGTTGTTGCTCCAAGTAAGAAACCTTTATGACATGGTATTGAACTGTTTAACTACCACACGACAAAATTTTAGCAAGTCCAGATTCAAAGCATTTGCAGACAACAAATCAAAGGTTGCTGAAATGTTGAAAATTTCCTTCAGTTGAGTAGTTGAGTAGAAATTGTGGGGAATGGAGAAAATACTGGTTACCAGCATTTGTTCCTTTTCCCACTATGTTTTCGAAAGGTTTTCTCCTAATGGTCGTTAAAAGTTGGGATTGTGTGGTAAAGGGTTAAAAAATAAATACCCTCAAAATCTCTTGATGCCTAAATACTCGGAGAAAGGTAGATCACAAATTTAAAAAAAAAAAATTGGAGTGCCATTAAACATGTAATGACACATCCCATAGGAAAGTGCCAAAAGGATCAATAGCTGAGAAGATTGTCGATTGTAAACCTAAATATTGGTATTATATTATCACCAGGTTTTCCAAATGTAATTGGATGTGTGGATGGCTGTCAAATAAAGATACAGAGACCCGTTGCAATGGAAGCAGATTACATAAATAGAAAGGGGTTTCATTCCTTGAATGTGCAAGTAAGTGATTTTATTTTTTTTATTGATTTCTGCTGGAGTAATTGGTCCCACTGGAGTGTCCTTTCACTAAGTGTTGCAGAGCAAGCCTAACACATTTAGAACCATGACTGCAAATTACTGTTCATTAGATGACTGTCATTGGCTGAAATATTGTTGAAAGAGTCAAAGAACACCATTTAATACAAAGAAACTTAAATGATAACAAAGCTGATTTCACACATATTTTCATAGTTTAATTCTTTTCTGTGCAAGAGAAGGCTATTTTTTTTGTTTACCCTTTAACAAACAAAAATTTTGACTAAATCAAATTGAAAGTATTTGCAGACGACAAATGTAGCGCAAATGATGATTTCTACATCTTCAATAGAGTAGGAAACTAACGATTCTTCTTTTACCACAATGTTTTGAAATATAATTATTCAAGGGTAAGAGGCCAAATGTTTGAAATACATGTATAATCATTCAAGGGTAAGTGATTTTAACCCTTTACCACACATTGATGACCTTTGACAACCCTGAGGAAGAGGCCTTTAGAAAACATTGTGGGAAAAGGAGAAAATCCTGGTAACCAGAATGTTTTCTAGGCAATGAAAGAAAAACCCATCATTTGAGCCACACTGAAATTGATGTCTGCAAATGCTTTTAATTTGGACTGGTCTAAGATTACGTCGTGTTTTATAGAGTTAAACACACTTCCTTCTACAGTAAATTGCTGCAAAGCAGTGAATCCATATTACAGGGCCATGAAATATTCAAGTATAATTTCAATAAATGTATTGAGCAAATACATGTTCATCACACAGTTTAACCCTTTAGCAAAGAATCCTGGTTTTTAATGACCATGTGGAAGAAGCATTTCCAAAACATTGTGAGAGAATGAGAAAATGCTGGTAACCAACATTTTCTCCATTTCCCACAATGTTTTTCACCCTCGCAAAGACAAACCCAAACTATTGAGTGGCATCTTATTTGTCATCTGCAAATGCTTTCAATTTGGTGAAGTCCAAATGTTTGTTGTTTGGTAAAGATTTAAAGAAAAAAAAAAAAAAAAAAAAAACACACCAAACAACCTCCTACATGAATTTCTATCAATTTTTGTTTTTAGAAAAAATACTCTACAAGAGAATTAAAATGTGGACTTGGCAAAATTGAAAGTATTACATGAATGTAGGCAAAATATTTAACTGTATGCTGTTGAAAGGATGGAATACATTGTGAGGACAGGAAATTATACTGGTTACAATGTTTTAAATTTCATTTGGAAAGTCTGTTCAGACACTGGATCGTTTGGTAATGGGTCAGACATGTTATTGTGACATTAACCCTTTACCAAACAATCTGGAGTATTAATACTTTAAGATGGATACCTTTGAAAACAAGGGAGGGAAAGAGAAATTGCTGGTAACTAGCATTTTCTTCTTGTCCTACAAAATTTTCTTCCGTTCTAAATACAAATATCATGTAAGCATTCTTGTACTTGTCTTCAAATATTTTCAATTTGGACAGTTCTAGAATTTTGTCATCCAGTAAAGTGTGAAACATTTCAAATCACCCCATTATACCCCAAAAAAATCCTGGGAACACCCTGCCATAAATTCTGTGCAGTAGTGATAGTTTGTATATTGGGTTGTGTAAAACAATTGAGCAAAATATGGCCAATTATGGCAATTTATTGAAAAAATTTTGGAAAAATTTCGAGGTAGCAGTTTTAATACATACATGTATACACACCTAGTTATATGTGACATTTTTTTAATACAAAATAATCTTTTACAGATGATATGTGATCATTCATATATGGTAAGGAGTTTGACCGCCAAATGGCCAGGAAGTACGCATGACTCCAGAATCTGGAGAGAGTGTAGCTTGTGCAAGGAATTTGAAAACGGTACTCATGTTTTATAAGTTTCATAATTACCAATTTAAGCCATTACCACACAATCCCAACTTTTAATGATTCTGAGAAAGAAGTGTACAAGACATGACCCAATGTCAATCAGGCCCGAGATATCATCAAGACAAACATTCTGACCAAGTTTCATACGTAACCAGCTGAAAATGTGGCCTCTAGAGTGCACACAAGGGACACTGTGAATCAGAACCAGACTGCACACAATGTGCGATCTGATCACTGATCCACAATATGGTATAAGGTAGCATTTCATACATTTGAAATAGCAGTACTTTAAATCTTACTCTTTCCTGTAAGTTTTTGTATTATTGTCAAACACTTATATTGTAAAATAAAAATTTACATATATATAAATTTAGACAAATTAAGTAAATCTGACTGATATCAAGTTAAAGTAAGGTAATAATAAATCTCTAATCTCATAAGTGCAACTAAATGCACTTACAGGATAGGTGAAGATCAGACCACACAAGAAGGCAGTCTGATCCTAAATGTACACTGTCCACCACTCAAATGGTAAACTACCAATTTCCATGTATTATATATTTTGACACATTAAATAAATGCAAATGATATCAAGTTAAAGGTAAGTTTTAACTCTTTACCACTCAATCCCAACTTTTAACGACCCTGGGAAAGACGCCTTTTGAAAACGTTGGAAAAGGATAAAATTCTGGTAACCAGCATTTCCTCCTTTTTCCCACAATGTTTTCTAGCCTTCCCAAAACAAATTTCAATTTTTGAGTCACATTTATTTTGTCGTCTGCAAATGCTTTGAAATTGGAAAAGTTAAAAAATGTGGCATTTGCTGAAGAGTTAAGGTGAAATGGTATTTATCTTTTCTGTAAAAATAATGTTACCATGCTTGCCAAAGGCTTGCTTAGTTATATTATTTTCAGTCTTGTTTAACTGTACCATACCACAAAATTTTACACTCGTGGAATTAATACCTTATGCAGACAAAAAACAAAAAAAACTGTTTCAAGTAGCCTCCTTCCACATAGTGATTAAAACACTGGATTGCTTGTTAAGAGGTTGTTATATTCTATTTGAAGATACAGCTTATGTCAGATCCTGTATGTCTAGCATCATGACTATTTCATGACCTTTCATGAAAGCCATACAATTTATGATAAATAAAACAGTTTTGCAAATTTTGACCATTGTTTCAAAAATTTAAAGGAGAAAAATGTGAGTCAATAATTGTTTTTTTTTTTTTTTTCTTTTTCAGGTGTACATAATGGCTTTATTGTGGGAGATTCTGGTTACCCATGTAAACCTTTTTTGATGACTCCATTTCTGAATCCAGTCAACGTAAAACAAGAAAGATTCAATGCCAGCCTTTGTAGAACAAGAGTAATTATAGAACAGACATTTGGAATCATAAAAAGACGCTTTCCCATCCTTCAAATCGGAATTAGAGCTTGTCCAGCAACTGCAATAAAATATATTACTTCTTGTGTTGTCCTTCACAACATTGGCATAGATCAAGGTGATATCATTGAACATGTTAATGATGTAGAGGATAACATTGAGTTTCAAGATCCAGTTTTGGAAGGCAACACTGGTAACCATATACGCCAACAAATAGCAAATCAGTTTTTTTTAAGGTGTGTAAGTCTTAGAAGGCATTATCCATGATGATCGGTGATGTCACTATGACAGCTGCATTACAGTATATGAACGCTTCACACAGTTCTTTGCGTTTCCTCCCAGTGAAAAATATGTTGAAACCATGCACGTATCAACATACTTTTCACTATGAGAAAAACGAAAAAACTGGGTAAAGTGTTCTTATGCCGTAAAGCAGCTACCATAGAGCTACAGTGTGCTTTCTTGCCCTTTGGCAGTCAAACTCCTAACTATATATATATATGTGTGATCACATATCATCCGTAAAAGTGAATTGAAGTGAAATGTTCTTAATCTGGAATACAGGTGCAGTGATGACACTGATGCTCACTTCTTGAAGGCCCAATAGTGGCTAAGAAAGCAGTGCAATGCAGATGTTAAAATGCATTTAAATTTAAATAATACCATTTAAAAGTATGGAAAATAATGGGAATATGACATTATTGTGTGAAATGATATTATTGTGTGGTCAGTCCAAGTGTTAGTCACTGACAGAGAAATGAATTTTGAAAATCAGGCAAAAGGTAAACAAACGATAAAGTGACAGGTCTGGCAAATTTTAACCTAGTTGTGAAATTAGTTTTTCTGCAACTAACACTTGCACTAACCATACAATAACAGATTGTCGTATTCACTATAATTTTTCCATACTTTTGAATGGTATGATTTAAATCTATACGAGCCATGTTCTGGTAAAAGGTGGCTTAGTGTATCTCCATAGTTTGTAAGCAAGCCTCCACATACTTATAAATGCATGATATACCGGTAGATCTACTTTTTTTTTAAACGGCCGACTTAATAATGAGGTGGACTGTTCCTTCAAGATACAGAAAATTGACAAAGGCAAAAAAAAAATACATTTTAACATACCGTATTCACCAACCGTTCTTAAGAATATTCTTAGTCTTATTCTTCAAGATTTTCTACATTTGAAAGTAACACAACTACTGATTGGCTAAACAAAATGGTTTAGCCAATCAGGAGGTGTGTTACTTTCAAATGTAGAAAATTCTGGAGAACAAGACAAAGAACGTTCTTAAGAATGGTTGGTGAATACGGACCCTGCTTTGTTTACTTTTGCAGCTATTGTTACTTTAAAAATTTGTTAAAAGTATGGATAATATTGTGAAGATGACAATCTGTTAATGTATTGTCTGTCCAAGTGTAAGTGGCTGGCAGAAAAATGAATTTTAAAACCAGTTAAAAAGTAAGAAGATAAAGCAACTTGGCAACTTTATACCTTTATACCTTAAAATTCATATTTCTGCTAGCCTCTACATCTATTTTTGTGATACTCAAGTTGATTGCTTTTTTTTCATGCGTCTCATTTTGAATTACTATTATTTCAAGTACTGCGGATGTGTTGCAGTTACTTTAGCTGCTGATGTACCATGAAACAACATTTGCTCAATCATTGAAAAATTGATACTAATGAGATAAAGTTCCCTTATAATGTAGGAGACATTTTAGGAAAAGGAGAAAATGCGGGGTTACCAGCATTTTCTCCTTTTCCCACAATGTTGTCAAAAGCTGTTAAAACCCATGATTGTTTGGTAAAGGGTTAAGGTACACTAGTCAGTTACTGCCAGTATAGCGATTTAGGACCCCAATGGGCAGCTTATATCATTATTGCCACAAATTGCATTCAAATAGCATATGAAAATTGAATCATTCCCACATCATATTATCATATTCAAAAATTGAATATGGTGTATTTATTTTATGTAAGTGAGAAGTCAAAGTCAAGGAATCCTTTTAATTGTAAACTCATTAGTTCTTTCTTCAGTGAATGTAGTTCTTTTTTTTTGTTGTAAGGTTTCAATTTCAAGGTCTAGTTTTATTTCATTTTTTTAAGTATAGAATTTTGATTTTTTCTGTAATTGAGCTTTTCTTTTAAAAGTTGGATTTCTAGGTTCATTCTTTCCTTGTCTAATTCTAGAGTTTCCTCAGCTAATTGTTGGTATGTCCTTTTTTTACCCTTTAAAAAAAGAATGGTTAAATGAATAACAATATTTTACACTTTCACAAGTGACACATAATGAATAATACCAAATTGAATTCAACTGTGAGGTTAAGGTACTGCATGAAAATTTTTTTTCTCAAGATGGGTAAATTGCAGAAAAGAAAGTTTTTAATTATATTTATTTCACTCAGTGATATATTGACATATTTTTCCATTTTCCACATTGTTTCCTAGCCATTCAAAGAAATATTCCAATTTCTGAGTTTTGTTTTATTCGTCATTTGCAAACACGTTCAAATGTGGACAAGCCTTAAATTCTTTCATCTTGTAAAGAGTTAACTCTTTATCACATAACAAAATTACAGACTTCCATTTTTAAAGATCCATTAGCTGCCAAAAATAAACAAAATGGGATTCGAATGGTAGAGAAATTTAATTCATACTATTTGAAAATATGGATGTCATTATTATGAGTCTAATGAGTTATAGTGCAATCTGTCAAAGTTCTAATCACTGGCATAAAACATGTAAAACCAAAACAACAACTGGCAACTTTTTCAACTAATTTTACCATACATTTTTCTGCCAGCATCTGGAACTTTAATTCCACTGTAAAACAATATCAGACTCATGGTAATACTTTTAAATAATATGACTTAAATTTGCAATTTGACACAGGAATTGTTTACATTTGGCAGTTTGTGGGCTTTTAAAGTATTTGCTGACCAAAAAGTACAGGTGGCTCAAAGTTTACAATTTATTTATGAAGGAACAAACAACAGTTATAGGGAAGAAAGTGAGCAGTTGGTTTGATATAACTTAAATTGTGCAGAAAGTGGTATGAAGCTCCACTTGAACAATATACATGTATATGTAAATAGGAAAAATCACTCGTACCCTTTCTGTGCTTGGTAGGATTCGTTGGATGTTCTTGAGTGCCTATTGAAATATATAACAACTTATGGTTTTGATACTCAATCAAAACATGTTTGTAAATCATATTATAGGAATAACATTTCACAACACAACAAAATTTTACACTCCTCCATACCGATAGCATATGCAGGTAACAAATGAAATGTGGCTAAAATTATGGGATTCATCCCTGAAATTGCAGAAAATATTGTGGGAAAAGAAGAAAATGCTGGTTACCAGCATTTTCTCCTTTTCCCAGATTGTTTTCAGAAATCTTTTACTTCAGGATTGTTAAAACACATGATGGTTTGGTAAAGGTGTTGCTCCGAAGTTTATTTTTCCACTTTGTTGTTGTTGGACTCAAAATTGGAATGATAAGCAGATTTCATGATGTCATCAGGGTGATGTCACTCATAATGTAGAAATTAGTGTTAGGCTGATATGTTCTGTTTCAGACAACCAGGTGGCGTGATGTGTAAGTCAGAAATAGAAAGAGATTTAGAAATAAAATGGTTAGTGGATAAAGACCACTGAAAAAAATATTTCAGACTGTGTCAATTTAGGATCAGTAGATATTTTATGTAGGATCTTCAATGTTCTAAAATTGCCATATATTGCCATGTACTTTCTTAGAGGTTTTGCTCTAAAAATCAGTGTCTATAAACAAATGATAAGAACTGTATTGGACTTTACCAGCCAAGCAGATTCATACACATGTAGCATATTACAGAAAGTAAATCCGAACCTGTAGTTTGTTGGTCATTGAATTGTCTGGAGTATTCTGTATTTTGGCTACTTAGGATTTCAATTTCTGTAATTTAAAAAGAAAATTCTATTAAAAGTAATGAATATAATTATGTTGTGATGGACTTCCTCAATGCATCTATGGTTAAAGCAAAAATAGGGACATGACAAGAAAGTGAACAAATGAAAGATGTCATAACCCTAATTTACTAAACCCTTTTTTTACAGGAGTAAAAAAAAAAGGGCAAGCATGAGATCATTTGGTAAAAGTTCTCCACAGCAACAAAATGCAAATCTAGATAGCTTAGTGGAACGTATTTCAGCAATGCATTTGAGATGTGCTATGTGAAAAGTGGGCTTAATGCATCTGCAAAAATTATCGACCCATGTAAACCTGCGCAGTCCATGCAGGCTGACATGGGCCGAAAGTGTTCGCAGCAAGTCAATTTTCTGTATGTCTAAGGACAAGTCTACCTCATGATTAAGTTGGTTATTGAAAAAAGTGGCTATTATGGAGCCAAAATTATGTGATGGCTTACTTGGTATCATGGATCGCGGACATGCATTAAGCCCCTTTTGCCAGAGCATGGCTCATTTCTAGGTGTAACGAAAGCTGTTTCACACATTCTGTACATTTGATATGTAATATTTAGTCAGTTGATAAATTGCTTAAAGGTCCAGTAGCAGCCAAGAGTAAACAATGCAGGTATTAAAAGGCATTCAAATTTAAATCACACTATTTAAAAGTATGGGAATTAGTATGAAGACGAAAGTCTGTTTTTGTACCATCAATCTAAGTGTTAGTTGCTGACAAGAAATAAATTTTAAACTTGGTTAAAAATTTCCAGGTTGCTCCATATTTTGTTTACTTTTTTCATTGTTTTAAGTTTCATTTTTTTGCCACCGACTAACACTTGGACCAAAAATACAATAACAGATTGTCTTCTTCACAATAACTTCCATGGTTTGAAAAGGTAAGATTGAATTCTATTTTCAATTCAACACCACGATTGTTTACTTTTGGATGCTACTGTACCATTACTTTTACAATAATGTCTTATTGATGCAAAAATTACAGGTATCTGACCATTCCATACTAAATTTGAAATCAATAAATTATGATTACCAGGTTGTGGTTCATGTAGTATCTTGTTGGGGGAGTCTTGCAAGGAGGCAACAAATGGTGCTGAAATGAAAGACTTTGTTATAAATGTATTTGCCAGATGTACTGCAGCAGCAGATGTTTGTACCTTTAAGTCTTGGAAAACATTGTGATGGAAGTAGTGACTGCTTTTACCAAACATTGGAACCATTTTCCACCATGTTTTCCAACATGTTAAAAGAATAACAATTTTTGCTGCCAAGTAGTTGCTTTTTTTTGGGGGGGGGGGGAGGTGGTCTTTAATGTTATGGTTTCAAAAATGCCTGCAAAAACATACGGGCAACTTTTTACCAGGCAACAAAATTTTAAACTTGCTGTATCGTTGTAAAATGCATTGGCAGATAGCAAGCAATAAATATGTGTCTAAGGCGTTTTGATTTGTATGTGGAAAGGTAGAAAACAAGTCCTCAAAAAATAATGAAAAATGTGGATACAAGCATTTCTCCATTTGCCTGGAATGTTTTATAAACCTTCCTTACATAGGTTGTAAAATCATGCAGATATTTTGTGAAGGGTTGGGAAAAGACTGATTTAAACCGTTTACCAAACAATCCCGGTTTTTCATGACAACGAGAAAGAAGCCTTTTGAAAACACTGTGGGAAAAGGAGAAAATGCTGGTAACCAACATTTTCTCTTTGTCCCACATTGTTTTCTACCTTTCCCAAAACAAATTTCAATTTCTGAGTCACATTAATTTGGTCATCTACAAATTTTCTCAATTTGAACGAGTCCTAAATTTTGTTGTGTGGTAAAGAGTTAAAGAAGAAACATTTATATACTTTTAGAAGTACATACCATCAGTATCAATGAAGCCTGGTACACCACAGACAGAAGCTCTATCCCCAATGTTATCTAGCAATAGGGCTTCTGCCTGGGAGAATGTCTCCGCAGGACCACCTCCTGTTTTGTTCTGGGAGTCTCTTTTGGCTTTTGCTTGAAAATAGCAAGTACAAAATTTCAGTGAGTACATGAGACAAATAAATTTGTTTCTGACATTCATATGATAGTCTGTTTATCTATTTATCCCATTTGTTTTTAACTGTTACTCTGTCATATAATTAAAGGTCCAACAGTAGCCAAATGCAACCAATGCAGTTGAATTAAAATGCATTTAAATGTAATCACTTTTTCAAAGTATGGAAAATGCTGTGAAGACAACAATTGATATGTTATTGTGTGTTATATCTGAGTGTTAATCAGTGGCAGAAAATTGAATTTCAAAATCAGAGTGTTAACAAAACATAAAGTGACCAGGCAACTTTTATCCTATTTTTAAAGTTCATTTTTTTGTCAGCGACTAACACATGGATAGACCATACAGTAACAAGATTGTCATATTCCAAGTAACTTCCATGCTTCTTAAAGGTATGAATTGAAATTACACCCGCACTAATTACATTTGGCTGCTATTGGGCATTTAAATGGAGGGACCTCTACAGTCATTCAAAGCGATCCTGCATGACTCTGTGATGCTGCATGACTCTGTAGTAAAGTGAAGACTTGTAATGCTGATGTTCAGTGGACTTCGTTTTCCGTTGAAGTGTCATTGGGCATGATAGCTCAGAGCCCCAGCCTAGTACTGGTAAAACAGTGGCTGTTGCTGTGATTTGACTGAAGTAATACTGAAAATGGCATAAAACACCATTCGATGAATCAATCATTAACCCATTTCCCACACAATGCCCGCTCTTAACAACCCTGAGAAATAAGCCTTTTTTAAAAATATGGGAAAAGGAGAAAACGACGATAACAAGCATTTTTTTCCCATTTCCCGTAATGTTTTCACCCCTTTCGAAAACAACTTTCAACCTTTACATTGCAAATTTTATTTTTTTGATTGCAAATGCTTCCAATTTGGACAATTCCGAAATTCTGTCATGTGGTAAATAGTTGATAAAAGTTCAAACAGGATCTGTTTTCTAGACTTTTTGTTTATCATAGTATATGGTCTGACACAAGGTATCACAGTCTAAAAACTACATAAGGTTGCATGCTGTGTGGATTCTGATCTTGATGTAAACTCCATACCAAAAATACCAAACTTTTAATACCAGCAAAATGGATAAACTGCCCTTTACATAACCAAATGACATATGTGATTACCTATTTGCTAGTTCACTATATAATATACCAAGCCAAACTACTTGTTTGGATAGGGATCTTGCAGATTAGTTTTGTATATGTGCATGTGTTATCTTCCAGTATCCGGTCAATGTACACTTGAAAGTATTCATCTTACAGTGGGTTCAGTTAATACTGGTATTTATATAGACCCATGGGTGATGAACCTATTACTTACAAAGATTTAGCATTCATTTACTTTGTACATGAATTCATTTGCATTGATTCCTATTGAAAATTAATACAAACGTGCAATCTACACTAGCAAGCTTACCTTTTCCTTTCAAATTATAGTATTTTTTCTTCACTGTCTTGCTGTCTCTTTTTTCAGAGAAAAATTGGCTGTAATGTAAATCAATCAAGTACATGTATGTAGACAAAGTATTAACTGTTACTGTCAAAACATATTAAAAAGAAAGTGCTGACAAAACAGTCTAGCATGGAAAGAACAAAATGCTTGGTATCAAAAGGCAACTAGGTCTACCTCAAAGAGTCATAATGTTACATTGTCTTCTTTCCAAGGCTGAAGATACCAGACTTTCCTCTAGTATAGCGATACTATCACAGAGTTATATAATGGCTTTAAGTAAAATGCAATACTTTTACATTTATTGATGGGGCTACAAAAAAATCATGCAGGTTTCGAACTTGGTACCTCCTCCACACAGAGCGGGTTTCATATTGATACACCCTGGGTAGGCTGTATCTACACATGTATGTATATTTTTACGGAGAGTTATTACTGATTCTAGTCAAAGGTTTAATTGTGAACATTACCTGAAAGTATATTCTATCGTGAATTCCAGATTTTCCTACCTATTGTGCATGTTTCCAAAAAGTCTTCCTCCTTGATGTTTGCAACAATTGTCCATGTATCTGCATGAAAAGTCTGACTAGTTAAGATTAACAGCCAGTCTTTTCATTTAACAAATGGCAATTGTCTAAAGTCATTCAACTTTTTATCCATGACGTATCATTATTGATGCCCAAGATTCTAATTTCCTGTTTAGTTGTGAGAACTCAGTAACAACCATCAGTGAATCGAGAATCGTATATATTTGTCAATGTATTCCAAAGCAGTGTGGCCAGTGGCATGGGTGCTGCCATGTTTTACTTAGCATTATGGGTAGTTTAACACCGAGTCATCAGGGAAAAACCACTCGATACTAATTTTATATTTGTCCTACTTGTCCACGATAAAGACAAATCAGCAGGTCTCTAAAAATAGATTCAACGATGGATGCATAAACTTTAAGTCTATAGGCCATTGTATTTTTGTTTTACATTTCCATGTAAAGTTTAATTTTCTTGGTTGGAATGACATTATAAACGTTGGTATCGATTAGTATGCATCTTCATTTTTGGGACTTTTATTTCATCGGCTCCACAGGAACTCATACGGTAGATCGCCGTCACCCAAGACAGCTTTAAAGAAAAATTTTCAACAAGCACAAGGGACAAAATAAAATAATACATTTCACATTTCCATGATAATTTTAAACGACGAGCGTTTCTCCCATTCATCAAAGTGAGGGGTTTATTTATAGACCATTGCATGTAAACATAGAAATCGTTTTTTTTTTCCGGTTCATTATGGTCTATATCTACTTACCTGTTTAATATATCGGCTATTTCATCCCATGCAGCTTCTTTGATTTTTCTGAGTTTAATGGCACCACAGCCGGACATTGATCCAAACAATTTAGATTCCCGCTCGTTCACTGCTTGGATCAATGTCGTTTCTTCGGCTGTGGTCCACCGGGCTTTTTTTACTGGTGTGAATTCCATGTTTGGCGAGTTAAGGGACAGACGACAGAAGATGGTAACGTTTTACGTATGCGCTCTCTCAGTTCTCGGGAACCGGCGTCAGTGCGCGGCCGCTTACGCCGTGTACAAACCGTTCTAAATTGAGACTGTTCTAAATTGCGTTGGTGAATACGTACTTAAGAATAGTCTTGGGAAAGTCTAGACTTGATAAATTATTCTTATTCTTAGTCTAGAATTTAGAAAAGTTTGGTGAATACGGGCCCCGGTTTTACAAAATAAAACCCTCCCTTCTTATTTTTCACATGCCAAATGAAACCGTCTACTGACACGGCATGTATTTTTCCGAGTTTACAGACATTACACAGTCAGTGTGTACATGTCAAGTGCCAAATTGCTACTTCAGTTGACATACTGTGACTTAGTAATTACTAGTATCGGGTTAACAACAAGTGTCGGTTGGAAGACAACCCAGATGTATTGCCATGCTTCACGTAGGTCCGATTATACTTACAATTTTTTTCCGAGGTGTTGACGACAGATATGATAAGATGCACCTATCCAAGAAAATCAGGGCGACTTGAACATCGCTTTTCTAGACGGAAAGGGCAAAGTGAAAAATTCTACGGCTGAGTTATCGCCTTTGTTGCCCTTGGGGCAGTCCCTGTAGAGGACACATTTTCAGTCCGATACTCATGAAAGTTGGTCAAATTTTTTGTTTTGATGATATCTTGGACAAGTTTGAAAAATGGTCACCTAGGGTCAAAAACTCGGTCACTCTGTCAAATTTTAAAAAAAACCTTGTGTGCACTATAGAGGCCACATTTTCATCCTGATACTAATGAAACCTGGTCAGAATGTTTCGCTGGAGGAAATCTTGAAGAACTTCAAAATTCACTTAGGTTCAAAAAGTAGGTCACTGTGCCAAATCTTGGAAAAACGCTGTGTGCACTCAAAAGGCCATATTGTCCACGTGATATTCATGAAACTAGGTCGGAATGTTTCTCTGGATCAAATCTCTGACAAGTTTGAAATTGGGTCATGTTTGTACAAAGCCAAATCTTTTAAAACACTTGTGTGCACTGTAGAGGCCATATTTTCGTTCAGATCCTCATGAAACTTGGTCAGAATGTTTGACTCTATAAAATATCGGATAAGTTCAAAATACGGTCACGTGGGGTTTAAATGTAGGTCACTGAGCCAAATCTTAGAATAACATTGTGTGCATGCTAGTGGTCACATTTTTAGCCTGATCAACATGAAACTTGCTCAGAAAGTTTGCCTGGATAATAACTCCGACAAGCTTGAAATTGGTTCACGTCACATCAAAAAGTAGATCACTGGACCAAATCTTAGAAAATCTTGTGTGCACTATAGAGGCGACAAATTATCCTGATACTCCTGAAACTTGGTCTGATTGTTTGTCTTGATGATATCTCGGACAACTTTAAAATTTGGTCATGTCAGGTCAAAAAGTAGGTCACTGTGCCAAATCTTAGACAAACCTAACCCTAAAAGCCACATTTTTAGTCTGATAGTCATGAAACTTTGTCAGGATGTTTCTCTGGATGGTATTTCGGATAAGTTTGATATTTAGTTACGTCTGGTCAAAAAGAATGTCACGGGACCAAATCTTAAAAAAAAAAAAAAAAAAAAAAAAAAAAAAAAAAAAAACAAGTGAACTGTAATGGCCATATTTTCAGCCAGATTCAAAATTCTAAAATAAGTCAAGTAGATCAAAAGGTAGATCACTTACACTCATGTGTTTTACATCATAAAGATCATGATCTTTTCAGCTTTATCAAACCTAGATGACATAACTCAGGTGAGTGTTTTAGGGCTAATGGCCCTCTTGTACACAGAGATCAGAGCATCATAAAACCCACTTCATAACTTTAATTGCCTTTGTATCCTGTTTGGATCAAGATCAGACTGCTCAAAATGTGCACAATGATCTTTGATCTTTACTGTCTACTTTGCTAAGTCTTTCAAGACAAAGGCAATATTAAAATTTCTAGATCTAAGCTGTTGAGAAAAGACAAGAGGGAGGGTTTGTCCTATTGACCCATTACCACACAATCATGAGTTTAAATGAACCTGTAAAAGAAGGCTTTTGAAACGTTATGGGAAAAGGAAAAAATGCTGGTAACCAGCATTTTCTCCTTTTCCCACGTTTTCAACCATGTGGAAGACAGAAATCGTCCTTTCAACAATATTTCATTTTTCGTCTGTAAATGCTTTCAATTTGTTCCATGCCAAAATTTTAGTTTAGAAATAAAGCATTCTGGCCAAAAGGAATCTTGGATTGGCTGTTCGTTTTTTTCCTGACAGGAAATTCTGATTGTGTTAAAAACTTGGTCTTCAACAGTTTAACACTTCACTACACAATCCTAAGTTTTATTGACCCTTACAGAAAGACTTTAAAACATTGTGGGAAAAGAAGAAAATACATTTTGTCCTTTACCCACAAAGTTTTGTGTCCTTTCACAGACAAATCCACCACTTCAGCCACATTTGATTTGTTGTCTGCAAATGTTTTCACTATGGATCAGTCTAAAATTATGTGGTAAGGAGTCAGGCGTGATGGTACTGGATTGAAATAGTCCTAGTGAGCTTATTTTGCCAATATTTGAAACTGCCATAAGTGGAATAGAGATACTGGAAGGTATTTGTGGCAGATTTTCTCAGAAAAAAATAACGTGGTTAACCATTACTAGATCTCGAGAGCCATGTGAAAACTTGTCATGCAGGAAACATCTGAGTACAAAATCAAATTGATTTATTTTGTTCTCTGTTATTGTTGTTAAATGATTATTTACAGTTATGTGATATTCATTCCAAGCCTCCAACTGCTTTCCCACATGCAAGACCCAATAGCTGATTTGGTAGGGTACAGCCCGGCTTAAAGATACATCCTTACAGCAGTGAAAATTTGGAAGATTGTAGAATGATTCAAAATTTAGTTAATTGTATATACATGGATAAATTACCGATGTAAGGGATAAATACATGTACTGGAAATCTTTTATTAACCCTTTACCAAACAACCCTGTGTTTTCACGTCCCTGAGGAAGAGGACTTGTGAAAACATTGTTAGAAAAGGAGAAAATGCTGGTAACCAGCATTTTCTCATTTACCCACAATGTTTTCTACCCTGTCAAAAAAACCTTAAGTTCATGCATACCACTTTCCAATTTGTCGTCTGCAGATGCTTTCCATTTGGAAGGGGGCTAAAATTTGTAGTTTGGGAAAGGGTTAAAACCAAAAATATCACACAAGCAATTTCTTTGATGGCCTCAAGGAAATGGAATGCATCTTTATCTGTCATATCGGTAATTGATTCAGAAATCAGAAGCAACATTTGGCATGAAGATAAAAGAATGATTATAGTTTGATAAAATAAGATGAAATGGGTTAAAAACTGACTGAAAATGAGTGTAGAAGCAGTGCTCCAGATAATTTTCAATGTCATCAGTACAGTACTGATGAAAATCAAGATTAATCAGTACCAGCATATGGGGATCAGTACCAACATTTGGTTAACGAGACTGATTAAAGTCAAAATTGGTTTTCTTGCATTTGCTTTTATATAAGCATTACTGTAAAACTACATAACATTTTACCGAGTAACAGTATGATGTTTACTGTACAAAGTGTAAACAGGTTTGTAGAAACAAATATGCAACTCATAATCTTTTTTTGAAGCGATCTTTTTTTCATGCTATTTAATTTTTAGAAAAATATTTGTGCAGGATTTGACATAAATTTGTCAAATGGGGTCGCAAATAACTTCAAAACATGTAAGTTCACTCTAGAAAAGCAGATATCATAAATACTTTTAAATTCACCAGTGCTTCAGTTTTGGACACATTTTTTTCTAACTTGGCCCAACTTGGCGCCACTGGCGATCAACAGAGAGCCCATCTGGGTGCATGCGCTTTTTGCTTCATATTTTTTGTGCGTGATTATTCAATTTAGAGCGTGAATTATTTCACATTCATACATAAAAGGGAACAGTGCTTAAGTCTTGGCCAGTCTGATTTTATCTTTCAACGATTCTCAGTTTTGTTAGGATTATTCGGCTCTGGAGATGGATAAAATAAGCTAGCCAGACGTTTCTGTGTATTCCCCGACTTTATCGAAGCGCAAACTATTCATTCGGAACATACATGTACATAGTACGATTATCCCCTGGTCCCACGCCGTAATCGATAAAAACTTGACTAAAGCCGAGATGCATGGTCTAATTCCGGTCCGAGCCAATTTTCCATTTGTATTTAACGGGAAAAAATTGGAAAATCGCTCGGCAATCCCGAAGATATCTGAATGGTTGTCTGAGAAAGAGTAAGCTCCCTTTCATTGTGTACGGATTCGTACCCTATATTTTACGTACCTAGAAAAACGTTCCGTATCGAGTACGGAATTTTGTAAAAAAAAGATGCGTAACAATCGGATCGTCATCCGTAAATTATGTGAATACGGACCTTATCTGGAGCACTGTAGAAGTATCTTTAAGTGCCTTTCACTACTATAGTTGCTTTTGCGGCCGATGTAGATCAAGATCAGATGTGCATAAACATGCAGTTTGATATTTGATCTATACACTGTCCATTTTGCTGAGATATTATAGATAAACAACTGACCTTGACATTGCGTCAATTTGGGTCTTATTTCTAAATTTAAAATGTCTGTTGGGTTTATTCAGGGCTCTTAGGGTTAAGTTGTTTATACATGTAATCCCAAATCTCAGCTTGGCCAAAGTCTTTCTAAGGATCGATGATTGTCATTGGATTGATTAATTGTTTGGTATTAAACACTGTTTTCAACATTATTACATTTATATCATGGGGACCAGCGCACCTATCCGGAAGCTTCCTGAAGTTTCTTTTACCATTTATATGCACAATATTCTTCCAAAGCAACAGACTGCTTTTCCAAAAAAAAGAAAAAAGAAAAAAAAAAAAAAAAAAAAAATCGTCAAAACAATGATAAGGGTTTAGAAACGAATGAATCTTGTCGCAGTGACTATTATCAGTCCTCGGAAAAAAAGCAGAGCTTGGGGCTCAAACCAGTGACACCCTGTTGTCAACTCCTGTATCCTACAGACTGCGCTACAAGCACTGATGATTGTCATTGGGACAGAAATCATTCGTTGATATTTTATAAGAGGAGACATCAAATAGCGTTAAAAGAATGTCATGTAAATGTGAAGTTTGATCTTGCTCTACAGTGTCAGCAAAATATACTGCCAAAGCAACATATGGACCTGGTGTGCCAAAGGCTCTACGCTTTAAAAGTATAGTTTTGAAGTAATTGATTACACATTTACCATTGTTACAATCTTGTGTTTTGACCCTTTACCACACAATCCCGACTTTTAACGACCCTCTAGAAAGAAGGCTTTTGAAACCATTGTGGGAAAAGGAGCAAATGCTGGTAACCAGCATTTTCTCCTTTTCCCACAATGTTTTCTACTCTTTCGGACAAAAATTCCATCCTTTGAGCCATATTTAATTTGTCGTCTGCAATGTTTTCAATTTGGACCAGTCTAAAATTTTGTCATTTGGTAGAGTTAACAACCCTGGCCTGCCCGGGTAGCTCAGTGGTTAGCGTATCTCACTTGTGACCTGGTGGTTGTTCGAAACCCGGTTGAAGCATTCTGGCAGTTTTTCAGCTTCACCTCTGATGCATGTGGGAAAAGTAGTCAGTGACTTGGAAAGAAAGTCGTGTCAGTACTGGTATTAGAAAACCAGGAAACATATGCATAGGTGCACTGACTGCCGTGATATGACATTAGCTATTGAAAGGGCGTTAACCTCCAATACAAACAAACAAGTTTAACAACTCTGAGGAAAAAGCCCTTTGAAACATTGTAGGAAAAGAAGAAAATGCTGGTAACCAGTTGTCTGCAAATAATTTCAATTTCGATCAGTCTAGTTTTTTGTTTGGTAACGTGTTAACCCTTTCCCACACAAAAAAATGTTGAACTTGTCCGTATTGAAAGAATTTGCAGAGAACAAACTAAATGTAGCTTAAATGATAGGATTTGTCTTTGAAAGGGTCGAAAACTGTGTGAGAAAAGGAGAAAATGCTGGTTCGCAGCATAAAAGCCTCATTCTTCAGGGTCATTGAAACAAGGAATTGTTTGGTAAAGGGTTAACCCTTTAGCGCATAATCCCAAGTTTTAACGACCCTGAAGAACAAAGTGTTTGAAAATATACCTTTTCGGAGAAAGAAATATCTTTTTCGTACACTGATTTTGTCACTTGTAAATGCTTTCATTTTGAACCAGTCTGAACTTTTGTTGTGTGCACAGTAAAATGTTAACACTTAAACAATCTTGAGTTTTAACGCCCCTGACAAAGAGGGCTTTTGAAAACATTGTGGAAAAAGGAGAAAATGCTGGTTACCAGCATTCTCTCCATTTTCCACAATGTTCTTAAAAGGCTTTTTCTACAGGGTCTTCAAGACATGAAGATTGTTAAATGGTTAAATTGAGGCTTATGAAATTAAAAACATTATCATAGAACAAAGATAAGGTTAACCCATTAATTAACAAGTTCTCCTGTTCCCACAGGCTGCGCAGTCCGTAGAGGCTGACCTGAACTGAAACTTTTCACTATTGTCAATTTTCTGTAATATCGGAGGACCAGTCTACCTCATGATTTAGTTGGTTGTTAAAAAAGTGGCTATTATGGATCCATAATTATATGATGGCTTGATTAGTATAGTATCATTACAGAGATGCATCAAGCCTCCTTTTGCCAGAGCATGGCTCAGGTGATTTTGGATAAATCAAATAATTTTGTCATCTCGTCTTGAGCTACAGAAACTTCCAACCCTTTACCGAACAAGCTCTGTAAAGACTGCTTGTGAAAACTGATGGGACAAAGAGAGAATGTACGTTCCGTACCGGCATTTGGTTACTTTTCAATTGTAACCTGCATAATGCTTTCATTTTGAACAATTATTAAATGTTGTCGTCAGGTAGTAGATAGTTACATAGGGTTTTCCATTAATTTTCTTTTTTGGGGGTCACTGGACTCCCTTCAAATGAATAACAGAAGGCACATAACAACGCATTACAATATTGCGTAAAGCACGAGAAACATAGGGTAAATGTGCGTAAATTACGTCATATTTCCCCCGATTGAATGTCACGTGCTGTTTACCTAGGTTACTGGTGCGCAGGAAGTACTGTTTCCACCTTCAATTGAAGAATTAGCAAATAAAAATCTCTATTTTTCACTGGTTGTAACCATGAAATATCAAACCATAATCCACTATTATTTGTTGATAAACTACAGAAAAGCATGAAATAAAGTGTGTTATCATCCAACCAGACGACAAAATTTGAACTTGTCGAAATCTAAAGCATCTGCAGACTTGGATCAAGCTGTAGGATTTGTCTACGAAAGGATAGACAATATTGTGGGAAAAGGGGAAAATGCTGGTTACCAGCATTTTGTCCTTTTGCCATGATGTTTTCAAAGGAGGCATATTATATTTCCTATAGGTCATTTGGACTTGGGATTATGTGGGAAAGGATTAGTAAAGCTTTTTAAAAAAAGGCATGGACAAAATACCACAAAAATGCAGGAAACCATATTAAATGTCGTCTTAATCAATAGAAGACAGTATCACTCTTTTTCAAACTTTTCCCTTAGATTTTCTTTTAGACATTTAACCATTTACCAGATAATACAATAATAAATTGGTCCAAAGTCAAAACATTTGCAGACAACAAATTAAATGTTGTACCAATGAAGGGATATGTCTATAATTACATAGAAAATGCTGTGGGTAAAAGGAGAAAACGCTGATTAACATCATTTTCTCCTTCTCCAACAATGTTGTCTAAAGCCTTCAGAACCGAGGATTTTAAAACTTGGTATTTTTAGCTCACCTGAACATGAAGTGCTCAAGGTGTGTTTTTGTGATCATGCCGTGTCTGTCGTGTGTGTCAGGGTCGTCAACAATTACCTTGTGTGCACTCCAGAGGCCAAATTTTCAGTCAAATACTCATGAAACTTGGTCAGAATATTTGTCTTTGTAAAATCTTGAAAAAGTTCAAAATTGTGTAACATTGGATCAAAAAGTAGGTCACTCGGCTAAATGTTGGCAAAAACCTTTTCTGTATCCTAGAGGGCCCATTTTCAGCCCGATACTCATGAAACTTGGACAGAATGTTTGTCTTGACAATAGCTCAGACAAGTTTGAAATTAGGTATTGTCGGGTCAAAAGGTAGGTTAATGGGCCAAATCTTAGATAAAAAAAAAAAAAAAAAAAAAAAAAAAAGAAAACAACTTGTGTGAAATCTAGAGGCCACATTTTAAGCCCCTTAGACTCATGAAAGTAAGTCAGATTGTTTGTCGTGATGATATCTCGTACAAGTTCAAAATAGGGTCATGTTGGGTCAGAAAGTAGGCCACTGGGTCAAATCTTAGAAAAACGTTTTGTGGACTGTAGAGGCCACATATTTAGCCCGATACTCATGAAACAGGGTCAGATTATCTATTTTGATGATATCTTAGACAAATTGAAAATTGGATCATGTTGGGTCAAATAGTAGGTCATTTGGCCAAATCTTAGAAAAACCTTGTGTGCATTGTTGAGGCCACTTTTTAAGCTGGATACTTATGAAGATAGGTCAGATTATTTGTGTTGATGATATCTTGGACAAGTTCAACATTGGTTCATGTCGAGCCAAAAGTTAGGTCACAGGATCAAATCTTAGAAATCCTTTTCTGAACTGTAGAGGCCCCATTTTCTGCCGTTAACTTATGAAACTTGGTCAGAATGTTTGTCTTGATGATACCTCGTACAGGTTTGAAACAGGGTCATGTTGGGTCAAAAAGTAGGTCACTGGATCAAATCTTAGAAAAAAACATGTGTGCTCTCTAGAGGTCACATTTTTTGCCTGATGCTCATGAAACTTGGTCAGAATGCTTGCCTTGACAAGTTAAGAAATTGTGTTATGTCGGTTCAAAAAGTAGGTCACTGGGCCCAGTCTCACAAAAAAAAAAAAAAAAAAAAAAAAAAAAAAAAATTAGAAGCCACATTTTCAGTCCAACACTCATGAAACTTGGTCAGAATGTTTGTTTCAATGATATTTTGTACAAGTTTGAAATTTTGCCATGTCAGGTCCAAAAGTTGGTCACTTACACTCATGTATTTTACCTGCTGTAGATGATCTTACTCAGGTGAGCGCTTTAGGGCCAATGACCCTCTTGTTATTATTATTTACATTAATTTATTATGAGTTTCATTATTTATTTTATCTTTTTTTTTTTTTTTTTTTTCAGATAATGGTAGACTGTTGAAACGATGTCATTTAACTGTGAATATAGAGTGAAAAGATGTTCTAGACTTGTTGAGCAGAAATTATACTCATAATTTCGTGGAGAAACTCGTGTATCTTTTAGTATAGGTCAAATTGAAAAGGCTGTGCGTATCGGTGATTTCCTTTGTTTTTTTCATGAAAACCCTTCTTCACAAACACTTTATATTAGTGATTCGTTTCATTAAAGATTTTCTGTTGCAAAAACCGCTTTTCACAATTACTTTATATCTGATGTGTGCTGATAAACACTCTGTGTGGTAAAAACAGTTTTGCACAACTTCCTTATTATAGTTTATCGTCGATCGAGTGTCACCTGGTTAAAGTTAAACTATTAGAACTTTAGGTAAAACAGGTACAAGTCATACTGATAATACGATGATGCAGTTGGTTAACTTTTTACCACAAAGTCCTGGGTTTTAAAGACCCTGAAGAAAAATGCTATTGAAAACATTGTAGGAAAAGGAGAAAATGCTGGTAAGCCAGCATTTTCTCCTTTTCTAACAATGTTTTCTACCCTGTCTGAGACAAATTTTATCATATGAGACATGCTTGATTTATCGTCTACAAGTGCTTTCAATTTGGACAGTCTAAAAGGTTTTCCTTGGTAAAGAGTTAAGCGGTTACAAGTGATGACATAAATATACCTGAGTTACCTATTCTGTGTATTTGTTCTTGACTTTTGTTTGTATACAAGTGACATGGCACCGCCTTCTAAGTATAGAAAGGTGTATTGACATAAACATGGCGGCGGTACAAGTCATGTGAAATTCAGCGAGACTTTGAGTTGAAATCTGTGGGTAATTTTGGAATGAAATGTTCTTAATTTTGTAACTCCACTTGGAATTGATTATCTGTGGATTGATATGAGGAATTAATGACTTGGAATTGGTTTTAATGATTTTGATTTGATAGAAGTTTGAACGCCGATATGCAGAATTTTACGGGTGAGTGATTAACGAACCAGCTAAACAAGTACTAAACTATGAATAGATAAGTTATCACATGTCTCGTACACGTGCCCTTCTCGTGTAATCACCTGGAATTTAGCTTTGTTTACAGTTATATCAAAATGGCGCCAAATCTTGACTCAAGCCAGGTAACTATACCTGATAATGAATTACTCGAAGGTTCAGTTTGTGACACTGATGTTGATGGCGATGGAGGTGATGTTGCTGATTTGGTAGTTAATATGTCTCAAAGGGTGACCAAAGGTCGCAGTATTATTATTAAAAGGAAGGCGTCCCCACTTTACAGAATCGGAGCTAAGTGCACAATGACGGCCAGCAAGTCTAAATTGAATCAATCATTTAGTGACTCTTTAGTTATCGCCTTTAAAGATCCTACGTTCATAGAAACAATCGCTCCACTGCTACAGGCTGTAATTAACCCAGCTATTAAGACTTCAATTCAAGCAGCTGTAAGTGTAGAAGTCAAAAACCTGCAATCCGGTATATTTAGTCAGTTATTAGAATCTAACTGAAACTGCATGATACAGTTGAAAAACAGGTGAATGTCATTTCTGAACAACACTCCAAATTAGAACAGCTATCTCATGAATGCGACGAAAAATCTAAATTTGTTGATGACCTCCAGAGTAAAGTTGACAAGTTATCAGATGGACTTGATTCTTTGCAAGCTTCAATGAATGACATCGAACAATATGGACGCCGTAATTCACTGCGGTTTAAAAACATCAAACTTGGTCCAAAAGAAGCAGAGTTAACTAAGCAGATGACTATATTCATTAATACCAGGATGCTGAAAAATGGTTCAACTATTGGTGTGAGTGATATTAAGCGATGTCACCCGATTGGCCGCAGAGTAACTAATGGACGTGGACAAGTTCTCATGAAATTCCACAGTTACCATAAAAAGAAGGAGATTTTCTACTCTAAGTCCAATCTTCGTGATATCCCTGATCGTATCTACGTTAACAAAGTACAACTACAAAATTGTCAAGGCATTGAAAGAGATGAAGCGGGCAGACCAAGTGTATGGCTACTGGACCAGTAATGTCAACGTTTATGCTAGGAAATTAGAAAACAGCAAACCCGTAAGGATATATAGGCTGAAGGATATTCAAGTTCGTCTAATTTCTGTTATTTCCAATGAATCTGAGTAACCATCAAGCAAACATATCACTGATGAGCGTATCAGACTTATTAGCCAACATGTTGACCCTTAGGCTGCTAAGCAGGACTTAAGGATAGTTTGCGGGCAGTGTAGATCAAGATCAGATTGCAGAGAATGTGCAGTCTGATCTTGGATTTATGCTCTCCGACAAGGAGGTATCTTTCCCCCAAGGATATCTTTGAAATATCAAAATCGTATTTTTACTATCGCCTTGAAAATTTTATTTCACTTATTTGGCAGGATAAGGGTTAACATTCATTGAAAAGCGCTAAGAGATTAATTGTGTCTAGTTATATGAAGAGGTGTCGATTTATATGACTAAGATAAATGTAACCAGATTTTAGTGAATCGTATATAGCAGGATAAGGGTTAACTTTTACAGATGTTATTATTAAACTTTAAATTCCTAAGAGATAAACTGTGTGTAGTTATCGAGATGTCGATATGTATTTATGACAAAGAAAAGTGTAACCAGATTTCATTGAATGAGATAGACTCCTCAGAAACAACTAGATACCAGAGTTTCACTCTATTTAGTATTCGTGTCATAAGACACACTGAAATGTGTATTTTTATCAGTTAGCTGTAGGCGGACAGTCTAGATCAAGGATCAGGCTCCACTTTTTGTGAGGCCAGATCTTGACCTACACTGGCCGCATAGGCAACTATAGTCGTGAAAGGCATTTCAAGGTTTAAGGGTTGAATGAGACAGACTCCTTAGAAACAAGTAGAAACCAGTGTTTCAGTTTACGTAGCATTTATGTCATAAGTCATACTCAAATATGTATTTTTATCAGTTAGCTATTTGTTCAAAATTAGTAAACATGCCTAATTGAATATCAGTATCGTGACCCTTGGAGCGCCGAATAAAACTAAAAGAAATGTTCTTCCTAAAAATGATCCGAATAATAACAAGTTCACGGTTGCTTTCGTCTACAGCTTTTCAGCAAGGCAGACAGTGTGGATCAAGGATCAGGCTCCACTTTTTGTGCGGCCTTATCTTGACCTACAACGGCCACATAGGCAACTATAGTCGTGAAAAGCATTTTAAGGGTTAAGGATATGCTGATGCTCGGCACTGCAAATCAATTTTGCGGAAGGTGTGGACTGTGATCCGCCTGCATTTTTGTGCAGTCGGATCTTTGTCTACGATTTCTGCTGTGACGTAAACCTTGTAAAAAATCCTCTATAAAGTTATGTCAGCTGTTCTCGCTTGTAACTATCCTACCCCAAAGTATTCTGTCTTTTCTAACACATTTCATACTTAATGCTTAATTAGACGACAATTTTTAGCCCCTAGAGCGCCGAATAAACCTGTCAGACATTTTCATCCTAGAAATTCAACCTGAATGACTGCATTTTCATGGTTCCTTTTGTCTACAGTGATTCAACAAAGTGGACAGTGTGGATCAAACATCTGGCTTTACGTTTTGTGTGGCCTGATCTTGATCTATACTGCCGCAAACGCAAATGTAGTCGTAAAAGGCACTTTATGGGTTAAGACTTGTCCAAAAATAAAGTGTTTGCAGAAAGGAGTTTAAGTATGGATTGAATGTGCATAAGTTTGATATCGAAAGGTGGACACCATTCTTGTTATCGATGTATGTCATCTTTTCCAACAATGTTTTGAAGGGCCTCTTCACATAGTATTTGTATAACAATTCACATTTGTGTATTAAACAAAAACGTGAAATGTGTTTTTTTTTTCCGCATCAGACAGTCGTGCATGACGTATGGCTAAACATAAAATTCAATACGCCTAGATCTATGTGTACTCGATTCATGTTGATGATTAACCCGTTGCTACACATTCTCGAGTTTCAATGACCTTGAGAAGGATAGCTGTTAAGGACATTGTGGGGAGGGGAGAAAATGCTTGTATCCCGCATTTTCTTCTTTTCCTACGGTGTTCCATATCCTTTCAGATACAAATCAGGTTATTTGGTACATATGTATTTCGTAGTATAGGATCTCTTTCAATTTGGACCAGTCTAAAAAAATTGACGTCTAGTAATGGATTGATAATTAATGTACCAAAAATCTCAATAGTCAGTTCAAAGTGCAGTTTGTGATTTGTAAATGATAGTGGATTTTCTTAAGGGAAACCTCAATTTCTTTTTTGGACCGTTCCTATGATGACAAGTAGGAAAATCGTGTAGCAGGCGATTTATATAAACTCTACGATTGTACTAAATTGAACTAGTTCTGAAATTAACATTCCGTTACATTATCAGTAAATCAGTAAGCCTTGTTTCAGAATGACGACTACGTACCCTTTCAGTTAACAAGTTTGTGCGATATATTTTGCAAGGTTCTAAGTTTTATTTACAAACTATTACTTGGACCGGGCAATTTAGTTCGGACCGAGAGTTTAAAAGTGCAGCCTGATCTCGATCCTTTCTGCTCTCTGTAGCTCATACCAGCTTGTTATTTACATTGTTATAGTTAGTTTATGACTGAATATTTAACATGGTAAGACGATATGACTGTAAATCACCAGATTGCACCTTGGTAAAATCTTAGTTTCATCAATGCTCAAACCAGACATTCAAATTTAATGCATTTTCGTATATGATTCCGAATCTCTTGGCTCTTTTGACAGTGTAGCCAGGCCAGTTTTTGTGTTGGAGTGGACTGATCTTTGTGCACTCTTCTGAATGTCATTGCCATTTTGTCATATTCATTCAGAGAACAGTCATGACTAGTTTCTGAGTGAAAATCTATATTACTTACACTTGAAGAAAAATCGTAAGGCAGTATTACCAGGAGAGTTGATCGGGCTCATTCAGCGCAACAGCGTGGCATGATCCCGACGAACCCCTTCAGCATGTATTTATTTCTTGAACATTTTAGCTGTAATATGAAATACAAATAGGGTATAATTGGAAAATTAAACGAGACTTACCTGTAAGTTGAAGTTGGATTTCAATTCTACGAAGCACAAGGTCACCGTGACGAGCTCCTGTGAGAGATGCATGTCGTGTCCAGGAGGTCAATTTTCAACTTGTGATGTGAACACTTTTTTCCCACGGAATTGATTCGCATTTACACTGAACTTTTTCGTTAACACCGAATAAACATACCGAAATTGCGCTTAACACTTTTCAAAAACTTTGTAACCATGTATTTTTATATAGCCAATTTTCACCAAGGGCGAGTAAAACGGGTGGGCACATGAGCTCATCACGGTGACCTTGTGCTTCGGAGAATTGAAATCCAACTTCAACTTACAGGTAAGTCTCGTTTAATTTTCCAATTCTCCCATCAGCACAAGGTCATGTGATGAGCCCCTGTGAGAGTTTTAAAGGTGTTCACAGACAACCAATCTCCAAGTATGCATCTTACCCACTAAATACAGTGGAATGAGTGCAATTCATTCATGTTTTATTTGAAAACATTGTCACCTAGTACTTTAATTCAGTATTTTAAGTCTAGCGTTAGTGAAGTGTTGTTCTCATTTTGTGTGGGGTTGTTATAAAACCTTGAAAAAGTCACCTAAGATGTTCAACTCGCACCTGCCATGGTATTATGTAATGGGATCCCTGCATTCTTAGCTGCAGAAACATGTCACTATTGTGCAATGCATTGTCTAGCTAGTAATAACTTGATCTGGTGATATGTTCGAGATCTATCTAGACAGTGTTAACAGACCCAGTCTGATAAAGTGTTATAAAGATTCTTGGTACTGGTAATTTAAGGCAAATACCGGAAGTATGCACTTTTGTTTTTAAATAGATGTTAAAGGCAACTATTATACCCCTACCGTTTTAAATAGATATTTTAGTCAATATTGTATACCTATCTGTCAAACGTAGATTCAACCCGGTATAGGTTTTCATACTTTTTTTTAAGACATTGTTGCTATGTCCCAAAATCATTAGGAAGGGCTCTTTTACCCGACAAGAGAACAATGAACTTGGTTATTTATGGGTTAAGTAATGTCAATCTATTCTTGTTACTTACTGCCAATGATGTTAGAAATCATAATGCAATTGTAGTCATAATATGACTACAGTTATAATATGTATTATAATTATATTTACCTGTAGGAGAAGAAGGTGTGTAATTTTATTTCATGAAACTGGGATTACTAACTGCATAATTTTGTAACCTATATCAGAGACAGCATGAAGGAATGAATTAATGCATTTTTTTGCTGTGGTTAAGGCACTATAAGACACTTTAGCTTAACCCCGCTTGCCAAAGGGCATGTAAGAAGTTCAAGTACTTGATTTTCTGGGACTGAATGGCTATTTTGAGAAGAACTGCCACAGTAATGGATCCAATTCGTAATATACCTTAGACCCTATTTAGTGCTGCCCCGCTAGGGAATTAGGGAGATAAGCCTGACCACCAATTAAGGTCCCTGACAAGTGAAAAGTTATCTCAGCCCTACCAGAGGTAATGGATGGATTCTGCCACCAGGTGCATGCATGTAAGGTCAGTAAATCTCCAGCAAGTGGTGATCTGACTGGGGTTGATATATATGTTTTTCTCTGCATGATGGAACCATTGTTGTCATAGCCAATGCTACAGTATTTATATCCCACCCACCCCTTGTTTTGTCAGCCTCAGGCTTTTGAGGCACTTTTATTAGACTGGCAGAACTGCAGATTTTGGAATCTAAGGTATTTAAACCTAAATTACATGAAGAACTTATGGGTCACTCTTGCGGAATACACATATTTAATTTCTTATTCTGTTCGAAAGCAATCAACTCTGTCTCTACTTCGAAATAGAAAGGCTTAACACCTTAATTAAAGGATGGCCTGTTTAAGCATCCACTTTGTGGGATCATGAAATACAACTGGACTTTCCATATATCCGCAGTTACCTTTACCAGTCTATCATGTGCGCTTGAAATAGCATTATGTCGCAATGTTTTGCAAAGCTCTGGGGGTTTTCTAACACTTTAAACCCTCTGGCCGACTAATGACCCCCAAAATGATTTATGTAGGGGACTGTTGTGCCTTACCCGATTGAACCCAAATACTGTTTATTTAACAGTGTCTCAATAGCAATCCGAAATAAACAGCTTTCAGATCAAGATAATGAATGTTGTCAACAGGTATATCTGAGACACCTCACTGACCCCATTTGGACTGATTCCCAGCCCATAAAGGAAGAGTTTGTTGTCAGTGTAATTTTAGCGGAGATATACAGTCTGGTGGAATCCTTAGCCCTATTATATTCCTGACTGCATGTCCGAAATAGCTCTAGCGCGTCACAGTAAATACCATCATGTCATTGTTGAGCTACTGAAATAGCCCAAGCACTTAAAAAACGTTTCTTCGATGAAATTACCCTTGGCATGTTTTTAGAGCTAACAAGTTTTCATTCTACAATATTTTTGTGTATACAAAACCAACAGCGTTCTGGAAATGATACAGACAGACACAAATACCATTTACTGGTGTGATACTTTGATCTAATGCCCTGAGAACTGATAGTATTTTCTTGCCATTTTCCACTGTAGATATAGCTTAAAGTGCTCCAGCATTCCGACTGACTTTTGCACATAACTTAGAAAAGTACTCATTTTAGTGGGAAGGAATGCACTGTGTTGTTGTTGTTATTGCAGCAAACCAAATATGAAGCATGATCACTAGTTCATTGTGTACTACTAAGGTATTCCCCGTAAAGTATGAACTAGCAATATGACTAACTAACCAAAACTCATTGCTCATAAATGTTCGAGGACTCCTCCCATATCTTTGTGATTGAACAAGGAAAGTGCACAATCAGTTATTTAGGCAGCATCTATATTTTAACATCTGTCCATTCTACAGGAATCACAGACTTTTTCTGCACTCCTTATTCCCTGATACTGTTTTATAGACATCCTCTTATTCTATGAAGGCTAATTATACTGTCTATGCCTCATTAATCTGAGAGATGATTGTGAGCTTAACAACTTAATGCATGTAACCCATTGGCTCATTCATTTGTTTTAATTCAAAGATAAGGATATACCTCCTTGATCTGTATTTTGCCCTCTCACTTAACACCTCTTCCTGGCATTTTTCAGAATGACTCTATATCTAGCAGTGGAAATTATGAATGTAGGTTGACGTAAGCTTTTTGAATACATTGAGAGGCAAGCAATATCAATTCAGTTTAATGAATTTGTCATATTCTATCCTTGGTTTTATTTCCCAGATTTTCAGGAATTTTGCTTGGAAAACATATTTTTTTCCCAGCTCATCTCATTTGAAAGTGGCCACCTTGCTGTTCTGTTGTGATTCGTCAGTATGAATTATGTCATATTCACACTTTCCACGCCCCCCCTTTTTTTTGGGGGGGGGATTAGTACCGTAGCCTCAACTGAGTGCTTAATTGCCAACAAGTGCTGTTATCATTCTCTCTGTGTTCACCTATTCAGGTTGGTTTCGGTTCTTGGTCTATGACACTCAAAACAAGTGCACTTGCTCTAAAGAAGTTTGAATGTATTCCCGGTTATTTCGGGTCTTTTGCCTGAGTCTCATATTGAAATACCCACATAATTTCATGGCTAACTTTTGAGTTTTGAGTTGGCTAGTATTTTCCGGTATCTGATACTTTTCTAAAACGACAAAAATGTTTTGAGAAAGCTTGCCATCTCCTGGCATAGCAGTTGCCCTTTATGCTCTGACAATGCATGCAAAGTTGCATGTAAAACAATGTAACAGTGGGTAGTCTAGCCAGTGACTGAATTTTTTACTAATACCCACTACAGCTGCCCGATTATTCGGATGGGGGTGGGGTGTGGTATTGACCGCTTTACACTAGTATCATGAAACACAAAGTTCTGTTTTGTATGTATTAAATATGTTCACTGTTTGTTCCACCAGCAGTTCAAGTCTAAATATGGAAATTGGTTTTGGGGATTTTGTCTGTCCCCGGATCGATGACAAATGATGAATTCCTTTTCCTCGTAGTTGAATATGTAGGACTTAATGTCCTACTGGGGCTTCTTGTAGGGCTTAATAGCCTACATGTAGGGCTTAATGCCTACTGGGGCTTCTTTGCTAAAATCACTTACCTGTTAGAATCACAAGATTCTAGTAGAAATGAGGAGGCTTACAATGCTCCTCACCCCTTTTGAGAGTCGTATTCTATTAGCATGAATTGTGGAGGCGTGACAGTCCGTGTGTTCAGCTGTAAATCAGTATTGCTCGAAGATATTGACATGAAATCGTCTACTTCTAATACCGCATATGTCATGCTTGATTTACTTCCATAAATAAGTTTCTGAATGGATGCAGCTACTCTTCGGTCTCTCAACACTAGAAATGACGTAGGCCTCTGTTTACAGGTTTAAACCTATCAATGTTTCTTATTTATAGCTGATTATGTAAACACTGTACGGGCATCACACTCGGTCTGGAGAGGGCCGATTGTATGCACGACTTTTAACAATTTGCCATGCATCGAAATGTCTGACCTGTCCAAATTGATTTTTTTTGCACATGACAAAATATAATGGACTAAAACAATATTTATACTGAAAAGTTAGGGGGCATTTTTGAAGGACGAGAAAGTGCTGGTTAATGGCATTTTCTCCTTTTTACACCATGTTTTCGGAAGGCTTCTTTGTCGGGATCGTTGAGGGTCGGGACTGTGTGGTAAAGGGATAACACGTTATGCATCGAACAAATTTATCGAGTTTATATTTATCTGAGATCTTTCGATAAACAGAAAGTTTTGGATAATAATTTTTTATATACACCGAATGGCACGGATCGAGATCAGACCGTACGTTCTGTGTAGTCTCGTTTCTGACCTAAACCATCATCAGAATGTCCGTATTTTTGACCATGGCACTGGAAGGATTAACATATATAGCTGTTTCATCTATGTAAGTTATCAGAAAGGTTGTCAGTTATCAATGTACGAATTTATTCATTGCTTTTGCATACTGATCGTTTTGGATTAATTTGTTTGAGTAATTCTACTTTGGCTATAACACACACACACACACACACACACACACATATATGTATATGTGTGTGTGTGTGTGTGAGTGTATGTGTGTGAACCTAGCCATCACGAGCACGTGTTACAATGTCTTTTATCATTCTTTTCAACAAAATTTGATGTTCTATAACCACACAAGTGATGTTCCTGTTGAGGTTTTTAAATTTCAAAATCAGTCCAAGTGATGTATGTCATTTTTCTCACGCATGACAGATTACTGTTAACTCTTAACCACACAATGTTTGTTTTTAACGACCCTAACATGAAAGGCCTTAGAAAACATGGTAGAAAGAGAAAAGGAGAAAATGTTGGCAAACAACATTTTCTCCTTTTTCCAACAATGTTACCTGTCCGTTCACTTACAAATTCCATCATTTGAGCCACATTCAATTAGACCGATGCAAACCTTACAATTCCAAATTTTTGTCATATGGTAAATGGCTAATCCAGCACGACGAAATTGTATGCTGGTCAAAAATGAAAGCTTTTGCAGACGATAATTTTAATGTGGCTCAAATAATGTGTTCTTTTCTTTGCTGGGTAGAAACCCAAATCCCCTAAACACTCTGCTATGAAAAACTCAACGGACATTTCCAGTGAATGGCAGCGGAAGTAATAAATGGTTAGAATGGAAATCATTCAGATAGAACAATTTCCAGTTTACCAATGAAAAACAATGGAAAAAAGTAACAGAAATAACTTTTTATTTCACGCTGAAATTCTCAAAAACCGACAATTTGGCTTTATGAGTTCCCAATCTGTTTAGACCTTCTGTCTGAAAAACAAATATTGATTTTAACCTTTAGATTGCCAATAAAGCGAATGGATATTTTCATTCTAGAAATAAAGGAATTAGACACAAATGAGAGCAACCTCAAGGTTTGCTTTGTACATAATATCTCAGCAAAGCAATCAGTATTAATTAAAGATCAGACTGCTTATTTTATGCAGTCTGATTCTTGGAGGTTATTATATGGCTGATGAGTACAGAACACCATTGGGACAATCGCCTTTGAATGTGTATGGGCATGCGCACGGAAGGCGATAGTACGAAGGTGATAACACGATAGTACAATGTTGATAATGCGACAGTATGATGAGGAAAACGATAGTACGATGGTGAAACTGCGAAAGTACGATGGTGAAAATACGATTGTACGATGATGATTACGCGACAGTACGATGGTGATAATGCAATACTATGATACTACGATGGTGAAAACGTCCAAATTTGGAGAAAAAACGTCGGCATTTTGAAAGTCGAACGTTTTTAGCTCACCTTAGCACAACGTGCTAAAGGTGAGCTATTGTGATCGCCCTATGTCCGGCGTCCGTCGTCCGTCGTCCGTCAACGATTTCTTTAAACATCTTCTTCTCCTAAACCACTGGACCAATCTTGATGAAACTTGGCAGGGATGTTCCTTGGGTGAAGCTCTACCAAAATTGTTCAAAGAATTGAATTCCACCCACAACTCTGATAATAATTTTCCAACATAGGAACAAAGAAGGAAAATTTTAAAAATCTTCTTCTGTAAAACTAGAAGGCATGGAGCTTTGATATTTAGCATGAAGCATCTCCTAGTGGATCTCTACCAAGTTTGTTCATATGATGCCCTTGGGGTCAAAAATGGCCCTGCCCCGGGGGTCACAAGTTCGAACATAGGAACAAAGAAGGAAAACTTTAAAAATCTTCTTCTCTGAAACTTGAAGGCGTAGAGCTTTGATATTTGGTATGTAGCATCGCCTAGTAGACCTCTACCAAGTTTGTTCATACGATGCCCCTGGGGTCAAAACTGGCCCCGTCCCGGGGGTCACAATTTTGAGCATAGTAACAAAGTAGGAAAATTTTAAAAATCTTCTTCTCTGAAACTTGAAGGCGTAGAGCTTTGATATTTGGTATGTAGCATCTCCTAGTGGACCTCTACCAAGTTTGTTCATATGATGCCCCTGGGGTCAAAACTGGCCCCGCCCCGGGGATCAAATTTCCAACATAGGAACAAAGAAAGAAAAATCTAAAAATCTTCTTCTCTGAAACAGGAAGGCATGGAGCTTTGATATTTGGTATGTAGCATCTTCTAGTGGATCTCTACCCAGATTGTGCATATGATGCTCTTGGGGCAAAAGCCCTGCCCCGGGGATCACAAGTTCGAGCATAGGAACAGAGAAGGAAAACTTTATGAATCATCTTCTCTGAAACTGGAAGGCTTAGAGCTTTGATATTTGGCATGTAGCATCGGCTAGTAGACCTCTACTAAGTTTGTTCACATGATGCCCTTGGCGTCAAAATTGGCCCTGCCCCGGGGGTCACAAATTCAAACATAGGAACAAAGAAGGAAAACTTTAAATTTTTTTCTCTGAAATTGGAAGGCATAGAGCTTGGTATGTAGCATCTCCTAGTGGACTTCTACCAAGTTTGTTCCAAGGATGCTGCTTGGGTCAAAACTGGCCCAGCCCCTGGGGTCACAAGTTCGAACATAGGAACAAAGAAGAAAAACTTTAAAATTCTTCTTTTCTGAAACTGAAAGGTGTGGAGCTTTGATATTTGGTATGTTGCATCTCCTAGTGAACCTCTAACAAGTTTATTCATATGATGCCCCTGGGTCAAAACTGGCCCCACCCGGGGGTCACAAGGTCGAAGATAGGAACAAAGAAGGAAAAATTTAAATTTCTTTTTCTCTTAAACGGGAAGGTGTAGAGCTTTGATATTTGGTATGTAGCATTTCCTAGTGGACCTCTACCAAGTTTGTTCATATGATGCCCCTGGGTCAAAACTGGCCCAGCCCCGGGGGTCACAAGTTCGAACATAGGAACAAAGAAGGAAAACTTTAAAATTCTTCTTTAAAACTGGAAGGCGTAAAGCTTTGATATTTGGTATGTAGTGATCCTCTTTTAAGTTTGTTTGCCCATCTAAGCGCAACAAGTTCATTGAGTTCAAAATTGGGTCATCTTGGGTCATAATCTAGGTCACTAGGTCAAATTAAAGAAATACGTTGTTGGCACTCTCGAGGCCACATTATTTGCTCAATTGCCTTGAAAGTTAGTTAGAAAGTTTGTCTTTATAAAGTCTCACATAAGATTAATTTGGGTCAACTTTGGTCATAAACTAGTTCACTGGGTCAAATTAAAGAAATACCTTGTTTGCACTCTTGAGGCCACATTTATTGCTCAAATGACCTGAAATTTTGCCAGAATGTTTGTCTTGATGAAATACCAGATGAGTTTGGATTTGGGTCACCTGGAACCATAAACTAGGTCACTAGGTCAAAATAAAGAAATACCTTGTGAGTACTCTAGAGGCCACATTCTTTGCTTAATTGCCTTGAAAATTGGTCAGAATGTTTGTCTTTGTAAAATCTCACATGAGTCTGAATTTGGTAGAACTGGGGTCATAAACTAGGTCACTTGGTCAAATTAAAGAAATAGCTGAAGGGCACTCTAGAGGCCACATTTATTATTCATTTGATTTGAAAATTGGTTAAAATGTTTCTCTTGATATAGTCAATGACCAGTTCAAATTTGGGTCACCTGGGGTCATAATCTAGATCACTAGGTCAAATTAAAGAAATATCTTTAGGGCACTCGAGGCCACAATTTTTGCTCAATTGACTTGAAAATTGGTCAGAATGTTTGTCTTCATGAAATATGAGTTTGAAATTGGGTCACCTGCGGTCCAAAACTAGGTCACATGGTCAAATTAAAGAAAAACCTTTAAGGCACTCTACTAAGGTGAGCGACCCAGGGCCATCATGGCCCTCTTGTTTTTTTTTAAGTCCATATTTTGACAAAAACATCCGGAAATTTCAAACCGGACGTTTTTTCAAAAAACAATGCACAAAGGGTTTGACGCGTGTGGAAAATTTCGATATCGTCTATTCAATGTAAGGAAGGCGCTTTACAAAGAGTCTCTAATTATGTTAAAGCGTTTTGGTGATCCAGATTACGGTGTAGAGATGAAATTAAACATATGCGATTGTTTAGCCAATTATGACCGGGTTATGGTAAGTTTCTTTATATATATTCTTTACTTATTTCCACAAAATGCAAGATTTTTTTTACGGTGGTATAAAGAGCCGAATTTGTACAGTAAATACAAAGTTTCTAAGTTTAACTGTTTACCAAATGAGAAATTGTTGGACTTGTCCAAATTCACAGCAGTTGCAGACAATCGGTCAAATGTGGTTTAGCCCTTTACTACACAATCCAGACTTTTTACAACCCTGAGGAAGACGACTTTTGAAAGCATTGTGGGAAAAGGAGAAAATGCTGGTAACCTTTTCCCACAATATTTTCTAACCTTCCTAGCACAAATTGAAATTTTTCAGTCACATTTATTCTGTCGTCTGCAAATGCTTTTAGTTTGGACTAGTCTAAGATTTTGTCGTTTGGTAAAGAGTTGGTTGCCAGCATTTTCTCCTTTTCCCACATTGTTTTCCCACATTGTTTTCCAAAGTCTTCTCCCTCAAGATCGTTAAGATTCGGGATTGTGTGGTAAAGGGTTAATGCTTTTCCTTTCTATTTATAGAATTGACAGCTTGCAGCTGACATTATGGAAGTGTCAGGCAAGAATCAGACAGGGAGTGGCTACACAACAACAGGTCTTCAGTGTGACCCTTGTTCATTACTGAACAAGGATGTACAGGCTGAACATTATTGTGTAGACTGTGTGGAGTTCTTCTGCGATAATTGTTGTTCAGTACATAAAATGTCAAAGTTATCAAGAAATCACAAGTTTTTATCTAGAGATGAAATGCCACCGCAGAAACTGACCTCGACACAGGGAATTGTATGTTCTAAACACAGAGGGAAAATATTGGAGTACTATTGTAAGATTCATAAGAACTTCTTCTGCACTCTTTGTGTGACTCTGGAACACAAGAATTGTTCAATTGACTATATAGATGATATTGCACAAGACTTTGAGACAAGTACAGAGTACAGATCTTTAACAGAGAAAATTTCAAGTCTTTTACAGCAGTTAAAAGATATGAAGAAAATTTCCACAGAAAACAGTCAAGACCTACAACCAGTGTATACCCAGTTTGTATCAGATGTGAAATCATTTCGTGCAGAAATCAACAAACTTCTAGATTCCATGGAAACAACCATTTTGAAAGAAGCCCAGGATGTGAAGGAGTTTGATATGAAAGCTGTTCAATCTGTGTCTACAGTGTGTGATACACTGACCACTGATGTCAGTGAAATTGTCTCTAACTTAGAAAATCATAAACAATACAAACAACAGCGACAGTTGGTGATCTCTGCAAAGAAAGCTGAAACTCAGATCTGTGAATTTGAAAAGAAAATGGCTGACATATCCAGTCAAAACAAGATAAGGAATTATAAATTTCACAGAAATGAGAAAATGCTGCATTCACTTCAATCTATGTACAATCTTGGTACATTAGTGGATAGAGAGAAGGAGGGACGAAAAACAGAGATAGAGAGAAAAGAGAAAGAAAACGTAAAGCATGTCAACAAAGATCCCAAATGTATCAGAGCCAGTTATGTAGGACAAATCAATGTTAAACATTCACAAGATAAAGTTGACTGTGGGATTACAGGCAGTGTAATGATAGATCCTTACAGAATAGCTGTAACAGATTGTGTCAACTACAGTGTAAAACTTGTAAATGTTGACAGTAAGAGTATTCTATCTCCTCTAAAACTTTCCACACAACCATGGGATGTTACTTGTATTGATAAAAGTCAGCTTGTCATTGCATGTTACAATAAATTAGTTTTTGTGAATGTTGGACAGACCTTGACTGTAAACAAAGAACTTCAAGTTAATGGATACTGTAGAGGAATTATTTTTAATGATAATCAATTATTTGTGTCATTTATTGAACCAGAACCTGCTGTTAAATTAATCAGTCTACATGGAGAAATATTGAAAACATTTTCTACAGACCAGAATGGACAACCTCTGTTTAAATGTCCCTGGTATATTTGTCTTAGTAATTCCAAGTCTACACTGTTTGTAAGTGACCAGGGTACAAACACTGTGACAAGTGTAGATGTGAATGGTAGAGTTCAAAATGTCTACAGAGATACTAACCTGAAGTGTCCATATGGTCTGACTGTAGATAGATATGATAGTATTTATATAGCTGGGTGTGTCTCAGACAACATACACCAGATATCTACAGAGTGTAGACCCATACAAATATTACTGGATCAAACACAAGGAATGGAAGGTCCATGGTCAGTGACACATTGTGAAACAGAAAACAAACTTTATATCAGCCAAGCTGTTAGATCTAAACAAAACATTTTGTCAGTTTATCAACTACAGTAGAAAACAACACATACTGGTGACCTGCTGTAAGGGTAAGTCTGTTTAACCTTTTAAAACACAATCTTGTGTTTTAATGACCCTGAACATGAAGTCATCTGAAAACATTGTGGAAAAAGGAGAAAATGCTGGTAACCAGCATTTTCTCCTTTACCCGCAATGTGTTCTGGTCCATTCAATGTAAACTAGCTCCATTTGACCAATATTTAACCCTTTACTTAATGACAAAATGTTACACTATTCTAAATCGGAAGTTTTTGAAGACGACAAAATAAAGGTGATTGAAAAATTGAAATTTATTATAAGAAGGGTAGAAAACATTGTTACAAAAGTAGGAAATGCTTGCTACCAGCATTTTCTCCTTTTCCCACAAAGTTTTCGAAAGACTTCTTTCTAAATGTTTAAAAGTCGAGATGTTTTGTAAATAGCAGAGGTAGTAGTAGTTGTAGTAGTAGTTATGTTCAGTTCTGCAAACAAAGAGAACATGTATGTTGTTTTGTACATTGAATGTGTAGATCAAGATCAGGCTGCACAGAACATATACAGTGTAGTTTTTTAGACGTAAACAGTTGTATATATCTCAACGAAATATTTTGTCTGTTAATCAACTACAGTAGAAAACAACACATAATGACGACGTGTAGTATGGATAAGTTTATTTTTATGACTATTTGCTGTATAGGTAGCAGGAATGATAATTTTATTCTTTGTACTCAGTGCAGCATTATGCTTGTCTATAGACTGTGCAGATCAAGATCAGACCGCACAGAAAGTGGAAACTCATGCTACAGATTTGAATTAACAGATATTGATTGAAAAATAATTTTGTAAAATCAACCTTGAGTGTGGAATTCAGTATACCGGTATATACATGTAGATAGGTCTCTTCTATTTTAGTGCAAATGTCCGATACTCTGTTTAGCATTCTGATGGTTATCCGATTTTAACACATTGAAGATTTCACTGAGCAGGCCACTTTTGTAAACATTGCGGTTAAAAGAGAAATTTATTCTTTTTTAATCATTTTTTTTATTTCTCACGTTGTCAATTGTAACTTTTTACCAAAAAGTCCCGAGTTTTAATGACACTGTGAAAGAGAACTTTTGAAAACATTGTGGGAAAAGGAGAAAATGATGGTTACCAGCACATTTTAGCTCACCTGAGCACAAAGTGCTCATGATAGGTTTATGTGATCATGCCATGTCTGGCATCCGTCGTCACCCTTTACCTTGTGTAAGCTCTAGCCACATTTTCAGTCCAATACTCTTAAAACTTGCTCAGAATGTTTGTCTTGATGATATCTATGAAGGGTTCAAAAGTGGGTCATGTAGTCACAAACTAGGTCACTAGGTGAAATTTTAGAAAAAATAATTGTGTGCACTCTAGAGGTAGGGACTGCCCTTGCTCCAAAAAATAGGGACGAGTGACTTCTCCTTCCGGGTGAAATAGGGAGAATTTTGTTAACTTTGGGAGAAGTGCAAAACCATTGCAAGTGCAAGTGCACTTACAATAGTTTTACACTTGCCCCTCAAACTTGTTTAGCTTTTTAACCACAAAATTTAACACTTCTCCAAAATGAAAGGAATGAAAAAATATCGTTCAAACATGGAAATTTATCTTAGAAAGGGGAGGGAATATTGTTGAAAAAGGAGAAAATTCTTGTAGTGAAAATTTATCCCTTTCCCACAATATTTATTAAAACTTTTCGAGGATACAGCTTATGCATGTGGCCACGAACGCGCCGATGAACCACAGACGACATGCTGAATGTAAGCATTCAGTGATTTTGGTAACTTTTCAAGCTTAAAATGTAACAGTCTGAAATATTTTTGGGATGATAGTTCAAAAATTACGGGGAAGTTAACCAGTCCCGGTTTTACACAATAAAACCCTCCCTTCTTATTTTTCACATGCCAAATGAAAGCATCTACTGACACGGCACATATTTTTTCTGAGTTTACAGACATTACACAGTTGATGTGTACAAGTGCCAAATTGCTACTTCAGTTGACATACTGTGACTTATTAATTACTAGTATCGGGTTAAAAACAAGTGTCGTTGGAAGACAACGCAGATGTATTGCCATGCTTCACGTAGGTCAGATTATCGTTACAATTATTTCCCGGGGTGATGTCAACAGATATGATAAGATGCACCTAACAAGAAAATCAGGGCGACTTGAACTTCGCTTTTCTAGACAGAAAGGGTGAAGTGAAAAATTCTACAGCGGAGTTATCGCCCTTGTTGCCCTTGGGGCAGTCCCTGTAGAGGCCACATTTTCGGTCCGATACTCATGAAATTTGGTCAAAATATTTGTTTTGATGATATCTTGGACAAGTTTGAAAAATGTCACCACGGGTCAAAAACTAGATCACTCTGTCAAATCTTAAAAAACCGTGTGTGCACTCTAGAGGCCACGTTTTCATCCTGATACTAATGAAATTTGGTCGAAATGTTTCGCTGGAGGAAATCTTGAAGAACTTCAAAATTCACTTAGGTTCAAAAAGTTGGTCACTGTGCTAAATCTTAGAAAAACGCTGTGTGCACTCAAAATGCCATATTTTCCACGTGATATTCATGAAACTAGGTCAGAATGTTTCTCCGGATGAAATCTCGGACAAGTTTGAAATTGGGTCATGTTGGTTCAAAGCCAAATCTTTGAAAACACTTGTGTGCACTGCAGAGGCCACATTTTCGTTCAGATCCTCATGAAACTTGGTCAGAATGTTTGTCTCTATAAGATCTTGGATAAGTTCAAAATACGGTCACGTCGGGTTTAAAGGTAGGTCACTGAGCCACATCTTAGAATAACATTGTGTGCATTCTAGTGGCCACATTTTTAGCCTGATCAACATGAAACTTGCTCAGAAAGTTTGCCTGGATAATAACTCTGACAAGTTTGAAATTGGTTCACGGCAGGTCAAAAAGTAGGTCACTGGGCCAAATCTTAGAAAATCTTGTGTGCACTATAGAGGCCACAAATTATCCTGATACTCCTGAAACTTGGTCTGAATGTTTGTCTTGATGATATTTCGGACAACTTTAAAATTTGGTCATGTCAGGTCAAAAAGTAGGTCACTGTGCCAAATCGTAGACAAACCTAACCCTAAAAGCCTCATTAAATGTCCTAGTCTGATAGTCATGAAACTTTGTCAGGATGTAACTGTTTCTCTGGATGGTATTTCGGACAAGTTTGACATTGAATTACGTCTGGTCAAAAACTAGGACACGGGACCAAATCTTAAGAAAAAACAAGTGAACTGCAATGGCCGTAGTTTCAGCCAGATTCAAAATTCTAACATAGGTCAAGTAGGTGAAAAGGTAGATCACTTACACTCATGTGTTTTACATCATAAAGACCATGATCTTTTCAGCTTTATTAAACCTAGATTACATAACTCAGGTGAGTGCTTTAGGGCTAATGGCTCTCTTGTACACAGAGATCAGAGCACTATAAAATCCGCTTCATAACTTTAATTGCCTTTGTAGCCTGTTTGGATCAAGATCAGACTGCTCAAAAAGCCTTTGATCTTTACTGTCTACTTTGCTGTGTCTTTCAAGACAAGGGCAATATTAAAATCTCTAGATCTAAGCTGTTAAGAAAAGACAAGAGGGAGGGGGGTGTCCTATTAACCCATAACCACACAATCATGAGTATAAATGAACCTGTAAAAGAAGGCTTTTGAAAACGTTATGGGAAAAGGAGAAAATGCTGGTAACCAGCATTTTCTCCTTTTCCGACGACATTTTCAACCCAATGGAAGACAGAAATCGTCCTTTCAACAACACTTCATTTTTCGTTTGTAAATGCTTTCAATTTGGTCCATGCCAAAATTTTAGTGTAGAAATAAAGGATTGTGGCCAAAAGGAATCTTGGAGTGGCTTTTCGTTTTTTTCCTGACAGAAAATTCTAATTGTGTTAAAAACTTGGTCTTCAAGAGTTTAACATGTTACCACACAATCCTAAGTTTTTATGACCCTGACAGAAAGACTTTAAAACATTGTGGGAAAAGGAGAAAATACATTTTATCCTTTACCCACAAAGTTTTGTGCCCTTTCACAGACAAATTCCAGCACTCCAGCCACATTTAATTTGTTGTCTGCAAATGCTTTCACTATAGTTTAGTCTAAAATTATGTGGTAAGGAGTCAGACGTGATGGTACTGGATTGAAATAGTCTGATTCATAGTGAGTTTATTTTGCCAATATTTGAAACTGCCATAAGTGGAATAGAGATACTGGAAGGTATTTGTGGCAGATTTTCTTGGAAAAAAATTAACATGGTTAACCGCTACTAGATCTCGAGAGCCATGTGAAAACTTGTCATGCAGGAAACATCTGACTACAAAAACAAATTGGTTTATTTTGTTCTCTGTTATTGTTGTTAACTGATTATTTACAGTTATGTGACATTGACCTGTACACCTATATTCCAAATTTACATATAATGTCTTTATGAGGGTTATTCATTCCAAGCCTCCAACTGCTTTCCCACATGCAAGACCCAATAGCTGATTTGGTAGGGTACATCCTTACAGCAGTGAAAATGTGGTAGATTGTAGAATAATTCAGAATTTAGTTAACTCTATATACATGGATAAATTACCGATGTAAGGGATGAATACATGTACTGGAAATCTTTTATTAACCCTTTACCAAACAATCCCGTGTATTCACGTCCCTGAGGAAGAGGCCTTTTGAAAACATTGTGGGAAAAGGAGAAAATGCTGGTAACCAGCATTTTCTCATTTTCCAACAATGTTTTCTACCCTGTCAAAAAGAAAAAAAAAAAAAAAAAAAAAAAAAAAAAAAACTTAAGTTCATGCATACCACTTTCCAATTTGTCGTCAGGAGATGCTTTCAATTTGGAAGGGGGCTAATATTTGTCGTTTGGGAAAGGGTTAAAACCGAATATGTCACACAAGTGATTTTTTGGATGGCCTCAAGGAAATGGAATGCATCTTTATCTGTCATACCGGTAATTGATTCAACAATCAGGAGCAACAGTTGGCATGAAGATAAAAGAACTATTAAAGTGTGATAAAATAACGAAGAAATGGGTTAAAAACTGACTGAACATGAGTGTAGAAGTATCTTTAAGTGCTTTTCACTACTATAGATACTTTTGCGGCCCATGTAGATCAAGATCAGACATGCATAAACATGCAGTTTGATATTTGATCTATACACTGTCCATTTTTGCTAAGATATTATAGATAAACAACTGACCTTGACATTGCATCAATTTGGGTCTTATTTCTAGATTTAAAATGCCTGTTGGGTTTATTCAGGGCTCTTAGGGTTAAGTTGTTTATACATGTAATCCCAAATCCCAGCTTGGCCAAAGTCTTTCTGAGGATTGATGATAGTCTTTGGATTGATTAATAGTTTGGTATTAAACACTATTTTCAACATTATTCCATTTATATCATTGGGACCAGTGCACCTATCCTGAAGCTTCCTGAAGTTTCTTTTACCATTTATATGCACAATATTCTTCCCAATCCACAGGCTGCTTTTCAAAAAAAAAAAAAAAAAAGTCAAAACCACGATTACGGTTTAGAGAGGAATGAATCTTGTCGCTGTGACTATCTGAGTCCTCGGAAAAAGAGCAGAGCTTGGGGCTCAAACCAGTGACCCCCTGTTCTCAACTCCTGTATTCTACAGACTGCGCTACAAGCACTGATGATTGTCATTGGGACAGAAATCATTCGTTGATATTTTATAAGGGGAGACATCAAATAGCGTTAAAAGAATTTCATGTAAATGTGAAGTCTGATCTTGGTCTACCGTGTCAGCAAAATATACTGCCAAAGCAACATATGGACCTGGTGTGCCAAGGGCTCTACGCTTAAAAAGTATAGTTTTGAAGCAATTGATTACACATGTACCATTGTTACAACCTTGTGTTTTAACCCTTTACCACACATTCCCGACTTTTAACTACCCAGTAGAAAGAAGGCTTTTGAAAACATTGTGGGAAAAGGAGAAAATGCTGGTAACCAGTCTAAAATTTTGTCATTTGGTGAAGAGTTAACAACCCTGGCCTGCCCGGTTAGCTCAGTGGTTAACGTATCTCACTTGTGACCTGGTGATTGTTCGATACCCGGTTGAAGCATTCTGGCAGTTTTTCACCTTCACCTCTGATGCATGTGGGAAAAGTAGTCAGTGACATGGAAAGAAAATCGTGTCAGCACTGGTGTAAAAAAAAAACAGGAAACAAATGCATAGGTGCACTGACTGCCGTGATATGACATTAGCTATTGAAAGGGCGTTAACCTCCAATATAAACAAACAAGTATAACAACTCTGAAAAAAAAAAGCCCTTTGAAACATTGTAGGAAAAGAAGAAATTGCTGGTAACCAGTCGTCTGCAAATATTTTCAATTTTGATAAGTCTATTTTTTTGTTTGGTAACGTGTTAACTCTTTCTCACACAAAAAAAATGTTGAACTTGTCCATATTGAAAGAATTTGCAGAGAACAAACTAAATGTAACTTAAATGATAGGATTTGTCTTTGAAAGGGTCGAAAACAGTGTGAGAAAAGGAGAAAATTCTGGTTCGCAGCATAAAAGCCTCATTCTTCAGGGTCGTTGAAACAAGGAATTGTTTGGTTAAGGGTTAACCCTTTAATTTAATTTAAACATATTTTATTCGACAGAATTACAATATACATGTACATGAACAATACAATTACATTAGATTGACAAAGAATAATCCTGCAGAAATGGATTGGAACGAAAGCAAAGCTTATATAGTTCCTCTCCAATTTCCGGTCATTGCATATATAAAGTATGATATTTTAAGTTTAAGAAAACAGAGCAGTGAGAAAGAAAAAAAAAAAAAAAAAATATATATATATATATATATATATATATATATGGAAAGCGGTGGTGTGCAGGAGTGGAGTGTTTGACCTTTTGGTGAAGAATTCATATAATATGAGAGGCCATAAGTAGAGACATTAAAAGCATTACAACCTGACTGTCACTACTACGTAAGTGTTTACTTGTACAGTTTATAAAGATGAAGATAAAAATGATACACCACGAGTGTCCCCTGCCAGTTTCCGCAGCAGAATATTATATTGTCCCTTGGAAACAGAGCAATACAAAAAAACCAAGAGACAACAAACTAAAGAGCAAATCTTCCACTTGCACGGATATAATTATGCACTGCTGCAAATACTGTTTCATTGTCATGCAGGCTAAGATTCTCATCCCCATATAAGATGACACGAAGGGAGACTCTTACAATATCATTAATATTAGAATACAAAATATTTCTTAAGTCATTATAATTTGGACATTTTAGAAAATAGTGTTCAGTTGTTTCAACTGATCCGCATCTACAAAGTGACGATTGTACCAAGTTTTTCATGTATAGATGATGATTAAGAGAACTACATCTGTTACGCAATCTAGCATGGATAATCTGAATTTTTCTTTCGCCGAAGCAATACAGTGGTCTTGGCGTGGGTTTATCAAGGTTTAAATGATATTTAAAAGATGACAGTGATACTGCGTTCTTAATCTCATCCGGTAGGGAATTCCAATCATAAATTACAGACGGTAAAAATGAACTGTTATACAAGCTAGTTCTATGGTTCTTAAATTATTAGGTCTACGCAGATTATAAGTTGTTGAATTACCAATAGTTGGAGGGACAAGAACATTAAGATAATTTGAAGAGAGTCCATTTACCATTTTATAGAAGTGAATCAACTTATGTTTACGCCTTCTTTCACTTAAGGTTTCCCAACCAGATTCCTGAATAAGATCAGCAATAGAAACTAGTTTAGTGCAGCCTGTAACTATACGTGCAGCTTCATTTTGAACTTTGTCTAGCTGATCCTTTAACCCCTGCGAAAGATTGTCCCATATGACATCGCCATACTCCAAAATAGGCCTTATAAAAGAAAAATAAATGGTCTGAAGTGACCGTCGGTCGAGTCGTATTTTCAGATACCGCATAACCCCAATTCTTTTCCATGCTTTTTCAATTAATTTATTGATATGGATGTCCCAAGATCCGTCATTAGAAAGGAATAAACCTAAGTGTTTGTGACTCGTAACTGAAGGAATTTCAATATTCGACATAAAGAGACTTGGATGATCTGGCTTAATACGTTTGCGGGATATGACCAGCGACTCGGACTTTGCAGGGTTAAACTTAACCAGCCACTTTTGTGCCCAATCTGTAATTTTATCGATGTCAGATTGTAAAATACTTCCTACATCAGTCGGATCGCCTACAGTCATTGACAAGCTTGTGTCGTCTGCAAAAAGATTGATATTTGCCTGAATATCATCAACTATATCATTTATGTAAATTAAGAATGGTAAAGGTCCTAGAATGGATCCTTGCGGGACTCCAGCCTGCACATGACACAAAGATGAGACCCCCCCTGGTAAGACAACTCTCTGGAAGCGATTCGAAAGGTAATTGGAAAACCAAGATAGCAGTTTACCATGAATCCCGGCCCGATTCAACTTAAAGAGTAAGCCTTTATGCCAAACTTTGTCAAACGCTTTACTTATATCAAAAAACACAGCTCTAAATTCAAGCCCGTCGTCCAAAGCTTTGCATATTTCATTATAAAGACCAGTTACTTGATTAACTGTAGAATCACCAGGCATAAAACCGGACTGAAAGGGTGTAAAATAATTCATGTCTTTCAGATGGTTATAAACATGCTTGAATATAATGCGTTCGAATACTTTTTCGATACTATTCAATAAAGAAACGGGTCTGTAGTTTGATGGAAGAGAAGGGTCACCGGCTTTAAATATTGGACATACATTGGATATTTTCCATGAAGATGGAACTGTATTACTATTTAATGAGTAATTGAACAAATCACATAGATGAGGTGCTATCTGTCCAGCTACTTCAATAAGAATCCTATTATTAATACCGTCAGGCCCTGAGCTTTCCCAAGTCTTAGTGATTTCAAAACATCCAGTACTTCAAACGGCATAATATTAATTGCATCTAAAGAGGTTTGAGACAGTGGGTAATTTGCTTCCGGAAGAGTACTTAAAGAATCATCTATACGTGATTGATTTGCAAAATAAGAGTTAAGTACGTTAGCTTTCTCATTGTCGTCAATTACCACTGAATCGCAAGAAAGATCAAAGAGAGGAGGGATTGACGATGAAGAACTTGAAGACATAAGTGACTTTAAAGTTTTCCACCAATCACATGGAGATAGTGTACCAGATTTTAATTTTGAGGATAACAGATCGTAGTAATTTGCTTTAGTTTGACGAATTAATGATATTACTTCATTTCTAACGGATTTAAATTTTATCCAGTGACTAGTTTTATTTGATACCTTAGCTTTTTTATACAATCTCTTACGATAACGAATTTTCCTTTTAATAAAACAGGTCATCCACGGTGGATCCTGGGGGTTTATCCTGACAGTTTTGCTTGGAATAAACAAACGGGTTTTGTCCATGATTACACTTGCAAAATTTTCAGCATATATGTCAATATTATCATTGCGTATAGAATGCCATTCGAAATCAGCAAGACAGCCTCTTAACTGGTTATAATCGCCTTGATCATATTTCCAAATGGTACGTTGAATAGTTTTTAACCTAGGCTTAAAGAAGTTAAATACACCAAAAACAGGACAGTGATAACGCACTGAGAGACCAAGACAAGGCTCGCCAACACCAGTTGTTAGAATTGAGTTTTGATTTGTAACAAAAAGAAGGTCAATGGTAGACATAGAATTTTCGGTAAAATGTGTTGGTTCATCAATACATTGAACTAAATTAAATTGATTACATAAAGCCTCAATCTTACGAAATTGATTTTCGTTCATAGTATTCAGATTAAAATCACCAGTAATGATAACATCAGCAATATTAGAATTTATAGCAAGATCTATAGAATCTTCAATAAGTGAAGTATAAGTCGAGTCAGAGTTCGGTGCTCTATAAAATACACCATACAAAATGGTCCTATGATTAGTGCACCTGATCTGTATCCAAATACACCCAAGTCCACCAATTTCAAGATCACTTCTGCGTGTGTAAGATAAATTATTTTTTACATATAAAATTACACCTCCATATCGGTCGTGAGCTCTTTCTTTTCGTTCTGGGGGATGGAAGGACGGGAAAAGCAGCTCGTCTGAAGATAAACTATCATGCAGCCAAGTCTCAGAAAATGAGACAACATCAAAAAAGGAAAACTCCGCAATTAGAGTATCAAGCTTATTAGCTATACTTTGGACATTATAATGGACGGTAGAGAGATGATTGGGAAGATTAAGAAAATTGTATAAATCTGTACTCGACAAACTACCTGAAGACTCACTAGATTGCGGACCAGGATTTGGATGGATATCGCCTGCTCGCAGTATCAAAAGATGAATCACTACCATGAACGGCAACAAGCTATAAATGGTAAAGTGAAAAACCGATCTACAGAATTGTACATTCTCTTCACAGCGTTTACCTGTCAATAGTCGTTTTTTAGTGCGATGTACAATCTGTTTGGACAGAGATAACGATTGACTAATATTCATTAGGACTGAATATGAATATATGATACAGCTTAGGACTGGAAGAAGGACGAACAGTGTAACAGTCAGATGAAAATGAAGATGTGGACAATATTTTGGATGGCTACAAAGATGCCTTAAAATTCTACAGTTCATGTTACAGCACATAGTAAGTACAGGAACAGCATGTAGCAATCCAACACATGTCCAAATCTATGTTCATAACAATGTCTCACAGTTATTTTGTAAGTGAAATCAAACAGACTCATTAGATACTCCACACCACCTAGACAAAGAAGTGAAAACATTAAAAAATGATAAATGAAAACTTAGTGTAATTTCGGAATGGTAAATATAGCGCTTTAAACGAAAACAAAAGAACAAAAGAAAAAGTCGGGAAAGTTGTAGTATATGTGATACCTAAGAATGTTAAGGATGCTTAAAGAGTGCTTGGAAAGTTTACGACAAATATTCAGAATAAGACAGAGCAATGCTTAGAATAATCGTAAAAAAATACCTGAATACAAAACAGTATTTCGTAACTGATGAGGTATCAAAATGCTACGCAATGATAAACACTGGGTCTCATACGCTAAATTTAACAAGGAAAGACTAAAAGATACATTTACATTTTGGAATCATAACTCTTGGAGTGTACCCTTATTAAACCGCACGTTAAGTGCAGTCTGATCATGGTCCACACCAGTACCAAATAATGAAACTACCGCACGTTAAGTGCAATCTGATCATGGTCAACACCAGTGCCAAATCAAGTAATGATTGAATCAAAATTATTATAGTCAAGAAAAAGTAAAATATTATGAAACTACCCTCAAAGACCTAGATATATACATAGATACAAGTACAAACAACAAAAAAACAAAAAAACGAGGCTAGTAACAAACATACAAGAATAAGGAGGAAAAAAACAGGTACGTAACTCCGTAAGTGTTTCAATTTCAAATACAACAAATTAATAATACAAAAAACTGTTTACCCATACACCACCTGTACATTATTATTGCAAATATGTCAAATATAACTCCTACCAGTTACTGATAGTTGAAAGGGCACTAGACTGGGTGATAAAATAGCCGTACAATACAAAAAAACGGACAAAATTACTTGTAAAATAAATTAATGTGGGTACAAGATCAGACTGCATGGTATATGCTGTCCGATCCTGGGTTAACCCTTTAGCACATAATCCTGAGTTTTAACGACCCTGAAGAACAAAATGTTTGAAAACATACTTTTTCGGAGAAGAAATATCTTTTTCGTACATTGATTTTGTCACTTGTAAATGCTTTCATTTTGAACCAGTCTGAACTTTTGTTGTGTGTGGTAAAAGGTTAATTTTTAAACAGTCTTGAGTTTTAACGACGGCTTTTGAAAAAGTTGTGGAAAAAGTAAAAATGCTGGTAACCAGAATTTTCGCCTTTTTCCACAATGTTCTCTAAAGGCTTTTTTCTACACGGTCTACACGGTCTTCAAAACATGAAGATTGTTAAATGGTTAAATTGAGGCTCTCCTGTTCCCACAATGTTTTCAACTCCTTCCATGTGAAATCTTGTCATTTGAGTCATTTTTCAATTTTAGTCTGAAAATGCATGTGGATCATGCTTTGTTAAAAGGGGGCTTTATGCATCTGCAAAAAGTATCGACCCAGGTCAGGCTGCGCAGTCTGCAGAGGCTGACTGGGCAGAAACTTTTCACCATTGTCATTTTTCTGTAATATCCAAGGACCAATCTACCTCATGATTTAGTTGGTTGTTAAAAAGTGGCTATTATGGATCCATAATGATATGATGGCTTGATTAGTATAATGCATGACAGAAATGCATCAAGCCTTCTTTTGCTAGAGCATGGCTCAGTTGATTTTGGATAAATAAAGAAATTTTGTCATCTCGTCTTGAGCTACAGAAACTTCCAACCCTTCACCAAACAAGCTCTGTAAAGATGGCTGGTAAAAACTGATGGAACAAAGAGAAAATGTACGTTCCGTACCGGCATTTGGTTGCTTTTCAATTGTAACCTGCATAATGCTTTCAGTTTAAACAACTATTAAATGTTATCGTCAGGTAGTAGAGAGTTACATAGGGTTTTCCCTGGATTTTCTTTTTTGGGGGGTCGCTCGACTCCCTTCAAATGAATAATAGAAGGCACATAACAACGCATTACAATATTGCGTAAAGCACGAGAAACATAGGGTAAATGTGCGTAAATTACATCATATCTCCCCCTGATTGAATGACACATGCTGTTTACCTAGGTGACTAGTGCGCAGGAACTACTGTTACCACCTTAAATTGAAGAGTTAGCGAATAAAAATCTGTATTTTTCCCTGGTTGTAACCATGAAGTATCAAACCATAATCCACGATTATTTGTTGCTAAACTACAGAAAAGCATGTAATAAAGTGTTATCTTCCAACCAGACGAAAAAGTTTGAACTTGTCCAAATCTAAAGCATCTGCAGACTTGGATCAAGCTGTAGGATTTGTCTACGAAAGGATAGACACTATTGTGGCAGAAGGGGAAAATGCTGGTTACCAGCATTATGTCCTTCTGCCATGATGTTTTCAAAAGCATATAATATTTCTTATAGGTCATTTGGACTTGGGATTATGTAGGAAAGGGTTAGTAAAGCTTTTTAAAAAAGGAATGGACAAAATACCACAAAAATGCAGGAAACCATATTAAATGTCGTCTTAATCAATAGAAGACAGTATCACTCTTTTTCAAACTTTTCCATTAGATTTTCTTTTACACATTTAACCATTTACCAGATAATAAAATATTAAATTGGTCCAAAGTCAAAACATTTGCAGACAACAAATTCAATGTTGTACAAATGATGGGATATGTCTTTAATTACAGGAAAGAAAATACCGTAGGTAAAAGGGGAAAGTGCTGGTTAACATCATTTTCTCCTTCTCCAACAGTGTTGTCTAAAGCCTTCAGAACCGAGGATTTTAAAACTTGGTATTTTTAGCTCACCTGAACATGAAGTGCTCAAGGTGTGTTTTTTGTGATCGTGCCGTGTCTGTCGTGTGTGTCAGGGTCGTTAACAGTTACCTTGTGTGCACTCTAGAGGCCACATGTTCAGTCAGATACTCATGAAACTTGGTCAGATTGTTTGTCTTGGTAAAATCTTGAACAAGTTCAGAATTGTGTAACATTGGATAAAAAATTAGGTGAGTGGACAAAATCTTAGAAAAGCCTTTTCTGCATCCTAGAGGCCCCATTTTCAGCCAGATACTCATGAAACTTAGATAGAATGTTTGTCCTGATAATATCTCAGACAAGTTTTAAATTAGGTAATGTCAAGTCAAAAAGTAGGTTAATGGGCCAAATCTTGGGAAAAAAAACTTGTGTGCAATCTAGAGGCCACATTTTAAGCTTTATGAAACTAAGTCAGATTGTTTGCCGTGATGATATCTCGTACAAGTTCAAAATAGGGTCATGTTGGGTCAAAAAGTAGGCTACTTGGTCAAATCTTAGAAAAAAAAAGTCTTGTGCACTCTAGAGGCCACATATTTAGCCTGATACCCATGAAACAAGGTCAGATTATTTATTTTGATGATATCTTAGACAAATTGAAAATTGGATCATGCTGGGTCAAATAGTAGGTCATTTGGCCAAACCTTAGGAAAACCTTGTGTGCACTGTTGAGGCCACTTTTTAAGCTGGATACTTATGAAAATAGTTCAGATTATTTGTGTTGATGATATCTTGGACAAGTTCAAAATTGGTTCACATCGAGTCAAAAATTAGGTCACAGGATAAAATCTTAGAAAACCTTGTCTGAACTGTAGAGGCCACTTTTCAGCTGTTAACTTATGAAACTTGGTCAGAATGTTTGTCTTGATGATGCCTCGTACAGCTTTGAAACAGGGTCATGTCGGGTCATAAAGTAGGTCACTGGACCAAATCTTAGAAAAAACCTTGTGTGCTCTCTAGAGATCACATTTTTAGCCTGATACTCATTAAAATTGGTCAGAATGTTTGACTTGATGATATATTAGACAAGTTTGAAATTGTATAATGTCGCTTCAAAAAGTAGGTCACTGGGCCCAGTCTCACAAAAAAAAAAAATAAAATAAAATAAAAAAAATAGAAGCCACATTTTCAGTCCAACACTCATGAAACTTGGTCAGAATGTTAATCTCGATGCTACCTTGTACAAATTCGAAATTTTGCCATGTCAGGTCCAAAAGTTGGTCACTTACAATCATGTATTTTATCTGCTGTAGATGATCCTACTCAGGTGAGCGCTTTAGGGCCAATGGCCCTCTTGTTTTTATTATTTTCATTAATTTATTATGAGTTTCATTATTAATTTTATTTTATTTTATTTTATTTATTTATTTTTTTTTTTTTTTATTTTTTTTTTTTATTTTTTTATTTCAGATAATGGTAGACTGTTGAGACGATGTCATGTAGAACATTTAACTGTGAATATAGAGTGAGAAGATGTTCTAGACTTGTTGAGCAGAAATTATACACATAATTTCATGGAGAAACTCAGTGTGTCTTTTAGTCTAGGTCAAATTGAAAAGGCTGTGCGTATCGGTGATTTCCTTTGTTTTTTCATGAAAACCCTTCTTCACAAACACTTTATATTAGTGATTTGTTTCATGAAACATTTTCTGTTGCAAAAACCACTTTTCACAAGTAGTCTATATCTGATGTGTGCTGATAAACACTCTGTGTGGTAAAAACACTTTTGCACAACTTCCTTGTTATAGTTCATCGTCGATCGAGTGTCACCTGGTTAAAGTTAAACCATTGGAATTTTAGATAAAACAGGTACAAGTCATACTGATAATACGATGACGCAGTTGGTTAACCTTTTATCACGGTCCTGGGTTTTAAAGACCCTTAAGAAGAATGCTATTGAAAACATTGTGGGAAAAGGAGAAAATGCCGGTAAGTCAGCATTTTCTCCTTTTCTAACAATGTTTTCTACCCTGTCTGAGACAAATTTTATCATATGAGACACGCTTGATTTATCGTCTGCAAGTGCTTTCAATTTGGACAGTCTAAAATGTTTTCCTTGGTAAAGAGTTAAGCGGTTACAAGTGATGACATAAATATACCTGAGTTACCTCAGTTTGTATACAAGTGACATGGCACCGCCTTCTAAGTATAGCAAGGTGTGTTGACACAAACATGGCAGCGGTACAAGTCATGTGAAATTCAGAGAGACTTTGAGTTGAAATCTGTGGGTAATTTTGGAATGAAATGTTCTTAATTTTGTAACTCCACTTTGGGAATTGATTATCTGTGGATTGATATGAGGAATTAGTGATTTGGAATTGGTTTTAATGATTTTGATCTGATAGAAGTTTGAACGCCGATATGCAGAATTTTTACGGGTGAGTGATTAACGAACCAGCTAAACAAGTACTGAACTATAAATAGATTAATTGTCACATGTCTCGTACACGTGCCCTTCTCGTGTAATCACTTGAAATTTAGCTGTGTTTACATTTATATCAAAATGGCGTCGAATCTTGACTCAAGCCAGGTTACTATACCTGATAATGAATTACTCGAAAGTTCAGTTTGTGACACTGATGTTGATGGCGATGAAGGTGATGTTGCTGATTTGGTAGTTAATATGTCTCAAAGGGTGAGCAAAGGTCGCAGTAATGTTATTAAAAGGAAGGCGTCCCCACTTTACAGAACCGGAGCTAAGCGCACTATGACGGCCCGCAAGTCTAAATTGAATCAATCATTTAATGACTCTTTAGTTATCGCCTTTAAAGATCCTTCGTTGATAGAAACAATCGCTCCTCTGCTACAGGCTATAATTAACTCAGCTATTCAGAGTTCAATTCAAGCAGCTGTAAGTGTAGAAGTCAAAAACCTGCAATCCGGTATATTTAGTCAGTTATTACAATCTAACTGAAACTGCATGATACGGTTGAGAAACAGGTGAATGTCATTTCTGAACAACGCTCCAAATTAGAACAGCTCTCTCATGAATGTGACGAAAAATCTAAAGTTGTTGATGACCTCCAGAGTACAGTTGACAAGCTACCAGATGAACTTGATTCTATGAAAGCTTCAATGAATGACATCGAACAATGAGAACGCCGTAATTCACTGCCGTTTACAAACATCAAACTTGATCCAAAAATGCAAGAAGCAGAGTTACTAAGCAGATGACTACATTCATTAATATCAGGATGCTGAAAAATGGTTCAACTCTTGATTTGAGTGATATTGATCGATGTCAATCGATTGGCCGCAAAGTAACTAATGGACGTGGTCAAGTTCTCATAAAATTCCACAGCTACCATAAAAAAAAAAAAAAAAAAAAAAAAGAAGATTTTCTACTCTAAGTCCAATCTTCGTGATATCCCTGATCGTATCTGTGTTAATGAAGATCTCACAAAGTACAACTAAAAAATTGTCAAGGCATTGAAAGAGATGAAGCAGGCAGACCAAGTGTATGGCTACTGGACCAGTAATGGCAACGTTTAAGCTAAGAAATTTGAAAATAGCAAACCCGTAAGGATATATAGACTGAAGGATATTCAAGATTGTCTAATTTCTGCTATTTACAACGAATCTGAGTAACCATCAAGCAAACATATCACTGATGAGCGTATCAGACTTATTAGCCAACATGTTGACCCTTAGGCTGCTAAGCACGACTTAAGGATAGTTTGCGGGCAGTGTAGATCAAGATCAGACTGCACAGAACGTGCAGTCTGATCTTGGATTTATACTCTCCGACAAGGAGATATCTTTCCCCAAGGATATCTTTGAAATATCAAAATCTTGTTTTACTTTGTCCTTGAAAGTTTTATTTCACTTATTTGGCAGGATAAGGGTTAACATTCATTGAAAAACACTAGGAGATTTATTGTGTGTAGTTATCTGAAGAGTGTCGATTTATATGACAAAGATAAATGTAACCAGATTTCAGTGAATCGTATATAGAAGGATAAGGGTTAACTTTTACAGATGTTATCATTAAACTTTAAATTCCTAAGAGATAAACTGTGTGTAGCTATCGAGATGTCGATATATATTTATGACAAAGAAAAGTGTAACCAGATTTCATTGAATGAGATAGACTCCTCAGAAACAACTAGATACCAGAGTTTCCGTTTATGTAGCATTTATGTCATAAGACGTACTCAAATGTTTATTTTGTATTTTTATCAGTTAGCTCTAGGCGGACAGTGTAGATCAAAGATCAGGCTCCACGTTTTGTGCGGCCAGATCTTGACCTACACTGGCCGCATAGTCAACTATAGTATTGAAAGGCATTTTAAGGGTTAAGGATTGAATGAGACAGACTCCTCAAAAACAACTAGATACCAGATTTTCAGTTTATGTAGCATTCATGTCATAAGACGTACTCAAATGTGAATTTCTATCAGTTAGCTCTAGGCGGACAGTGTAGATCAAAGATCAGGCTCCACGTTTTGTGCGACCAGATCTTGACCTACACTGGCCGCATAGTCAACTATAGTCGTGAAAGGCATTTTAAGGGTTAAGGGTTGAATGAGACAGACTCCTCAGAAACAACTAAATACCAGATTTTCAGTTTATGTAGCATTTATGTCATAAGACATACTCATATGTTTATTTTTATCAGTTAGCTATTTGTTCAAAATTAGTCAACATGCCTAATTGAATATCAATATCTTGACCCTTGGAGCGCTGAATAGAACCGAAAGAAATGTTCTTTCTAAAAATGATCCGAATAATAACAATTTCATGGCTGCTTTCGTCTACAGCTTTTCAGCAAGGCGGACAGTGTGGATCGAGGATCAGACTCCACGTTTTGTGCGGCCTGATCTTGACCTACAATGGCCGCATAGGCAACTATAGTCGTGAAAAGCATTTTAAGGGTTAAGGATATGCTGATGTTCGGAACTGCAAATCTATTTTGCGGAAGGTGTTGACTGTGATCCGCCTGCATTTTTGTGTTGTCTGATCTTTGTTTACGGTCTACGCTGTAACGTTAGCCTTCTAAAAATATCCTCTATAAAATTGATCATGTTAGCTGTTCTCACTTGTAAGTATTCTAACCCAAAGTCTCCTTCTTTTCTAACACATTTCATACTTAATGCTTAATTAGATGACATTTTTAGCCCTTAGAATTTTTAGCTCACCTGAGCATGAAGTGCTAAGGTGAGGTATTGCGATCAGTCGTTGTCCGGCATCCATCTGTCCGTCTGTCCGTCCGTCCGTCTGTCCGTCTTTCCACAATTCCTTTAAACATCTTCTCCTCATAAACCGGTGCGCCAATCATATTGAAACTTGGCAGGCATGTTCCTTAGGTGAAGCTCTACCAAAGTTGTTAAAAGAATTGAATTAGCCCATTAATTCTGGTTGCCACGGCAACAAAAAAGGGGAAATTTACAACATTTTTAAAAATCTTCTTGTCTGAAACCAGAAAGCCCAGAGCTATGATATTTAGTATGTAGTATCTTCTAGTAGTCGTCTACCAAGCTTGTTTAAATGATGCCCCTGGGATCAAAATTGGCCGGGCCCCAGGGATCACAAATTTGGGCAAAATCATATATAGAGCAAACTTTGAAAATCTTCTTGTCTCAAACTAGAAGGCCTAGAGTTTTGATAATTTATATGGATCATCTTCTGGTGAACCTCTACCAAGTTTGTTTAAATGATGTCCCAGGGGTCAAAATGAGCCCCTGGGGTCACAAATTAGGACATAAAGGTATATAGATTGAACTTTTGTTTTGACTCGTATCTTGAAAACTATACAGAGTTTTTATATCGAACTTGTAACACCTATCAACCACCATTAGGAAATGCAGGACAACAAGTTTCACCCAGAATGACCATGCAACACCACAGTCATATACCTTTGTTTTTTTTTTATTGCTGTGTCATGGAAAAAGGGAGCTTGGCGTATATTTTCATTACGGACCAATCTCTTTATGTTGTTTATTAGAAGCCACAGACACTAGTTATTTGTTTTTATTTCATGAAATGCCACGTCATGAAAAAAGGGGGCTAAATGTTAATTTCATCATCGATTAATGACCATCTGTTTGTCCGTCTTTCAGGACAGATATCTTCTAAAATCCTTGACAAAAACTAATAGAAATCCATACAGGTGTTCCTAATGATGTCCGCCGATATATATATATATATATATATATATATATATATTGCCTTTTTTATATCAAATACGTTCTCATAGGAAAAAGGAGCTGCATGTATATTTCTATTAAGGATCAATATACATGTATCTTCAACTCAAAATCATGGACAAAAATTTGTGAAACTTCATGCTTGTGTTCCTTATGATAGTCCGCCAATATCATTATTTTAGCTTTTTTGATTAAATGCCAAGTCATGGAAATAGGGGGCTTCACATACATTTTCATTATGGATTAATATCTCTTTAACTACAGGACAAAATGCTATAAAACTTCATCCTTATGTTGTTTATCACAAGCCACAGACAATGGTCGGCCTATTTGTTAGCTCACGTGAGCACGAAGTGCAGGGTGAGGTATTGTGATTTCGGATGAGTTCGAATTTGGGTCACCTGGGGACATAAACTAGGTCACTAGGTCAAATTAAAGACATAGATTGTGGACACTCTAGAGGCCAAATTTCTCACTCAATTGAACTGAAAATTGGTCAGAATATTTGTCTTGATGAAATCTCGGACACCTTGTGGACACTCTAGAGGCTACATTTCTGATTCAATTGACCTGAAAATTTGTCAGATTGTTTGTCTTGAAAACATCACAAATGAGTTTAGATTTGGGTCATCTAGGGTCATAAACTAGGTCACTAGGTCAAATTAAAGAAATACCTTGTTGGCACTCTAGAGGCCACATTTTTTGCTCAATTGACTTGAAAAGTCTTAATCAAATCTCGGATGATTTTGAAATTGGGTCACCTTTGGTCATGAACTAGTTGACTAGGTCAAATTAAAGTAACACCTTGTGGGCACTCTTAAGGTTACATTTTTTGCTCAATTGACCTGAAAGTTGGTCAGAATGTTTGTTTTGATAAAATCTAGGATGAGTTCAAAATTGGGTCACCGGGGGACATAATCTAGGTCACAATGTCAAGTATGTGAAAAACCTTGTGGGCAGTCTAGAGGCCACATTTATTTCTCAAGTGTCTTGAAAATTAGTCGGAATCTTTGTTTTAATAAAATCTCAGATGAGGTCGAATTTGGGATACCTTGAAACATAAACTAGGTCCTGGGTCAAATTTAAGAAATACCTTGTGGACACTCTAGAGGCCACATTTCTTACTCAATTGACCTGAAAACTGGTCAGAATGTTTGTCTTGATGAAATTTCGGATGATTTTGAATTTGGGTCACCTAGGGTCATAAACTAGGTCTCACTATTTCAACTTACAAAAATTCCTTTTGGGCGCTCTAAAGGCTACAATTCTTACTTAACTCTTTACCACACAATCCCGACTTTTAACACCCTTGAGAAAAGAAAGCCTTTTGAAGACATTGTGGGAAAGGGAGAAAATGCTGGTAACCAGCATTTTCTCCTTTTCCCACAATGTTTTGTATCCTAGAAACAAAAATCACATTATTTGAACCACATTGAAATTGTCGTCTGCAAATGCTTTCAATTTGGACGGGTATAAATTTTTGTCGTGTGGTAAAGGGTTAATTGAGCTGAAAATTGATCAGCATGTTTGTATTGATGAAATTTTGTATGAGTTCAAAATTGGGTCACATAGGGTCTTAAACTAGGTTACTACGTCAAATTTAAAGAAATATCTTGTGGGCGCTCCAGCGGCCACAGTTCTTGGTCAAATGACCTGAAAATTGCTCAGCGTGTTTGTTTTGATCATATCTCGGATGAGTTCAAAGTTTGGTCACATAGGGTCATAGACAAGGTCACTTGGTCACATTGAAGAAATACCTAGTGGGTACTTTAGAGGCCACAATTCTGAGTAAATTGACCTAAAAATTGGTTTACATGTTTGACTTGATGATATATCGGATCAATCAGAAATTGGATCTCATAGGGTCAATAAACTAATTCACTGGGTCAAATTAAAGAAATGTATGTTGGGCGTTCTAGAGGTCAGAGTTTTTGCTCAACTGACTCGATAGTTTGTCAACATGTTTGACTTGATGATATCTTAAAAGGGTTTGAAATTGGGTCACATAGGGTCATAATCTAGGTCACTAGGTCAAATTACAGAAATACCTTGTGGGCACTCTAGAGGCGGCAATTCTTGCCCAATTCACCTGAACCTTGGTTAACAAGTTTGCCTTGATATCTTGGATGAGTTTGAAATATGTTCAAATAGGGTCATAAACTAGGTCAGTAGGTCAAATTGAAGAAATACATTTTGGACGCCCCGGAGGCCACATTTTCAACTCAATTGACCCGACAATTAGTCAGAATGTTTGCCTTAATATCTCAGATGAGTTTTAAATTGTGTCATTATGACCCTGGGGTGAATTTCGCCTATTGACGCAGGTGAGAGATCCAGGGCCAACATGGCCCTCTTGTTTTAGTTAGAGCGCCGAATAAACCTGTCAGACATTTTCATCCTAGAAATTCAACCTAAATAGCTGCATTTTCATGGTTCCTTTTGTCTACAGTGATTCAACAAAGCGGACAGTGTGGATCAAACATCAGGCTTCACGTTTTGTGTGGCCTGACCTTGATCTATACTGCCGCAAACGCAAATTAGTCGTAAAAGGCACTTTATGGGTTAAGACTTGTCCAAAAATAAAGTGTTTGCAGAAAAGAGTTTAAGTATGGATTGAATGTGCATAAGTTTGATATGGAAAGGAGGACACCATTCTGGTTATCAATGTATGTCATCTTTTCCAACAATGTTTTGAAAGGTCTCTTCACATAGTATATGTATAACAATTCAAATTTGTTTATTAAACATAAAGGTGAAATTTTTTTTCTGGCATCAGACAGTCATGCATGACGTATGGCTAAACATAAAATTCAATAGGCCTAGATCCATATTTACTTGATTCATGTTGATGATTAACCCTTTGCTACACATTCTTGAGTTTCAGTGACCTCGAGAAGGATAGCTGTTGAGGGCATTATGGGGAGGGGAGAAAATGCTTGTATCCCGCATTTTCTTCTTTTCCCACGGTGTTCCATATCCTTTCAGATACAAATCAGGTTATTTGGTACATATGTATTTCGTAGTATAGGATCTCGTTCAATTTGGACCAGTCTAAAAAATTGACGTCTAGGAGTGAGTTGATAATTAATGTACCAAAAGTCTAAATAGTCAGTTCAAAGTGCAGTTTGTGATTTGTAAATGATTGTGGATTTCCTTAAGGGAAACCTCAATTTCTATTTTGGACCGTTCCTACGATGACAAGAAGGAAAATCGTGTAGCATGCGATTTATATAAACTCTACGGTTGTACTAAATTGAACTAATTCTGAAATTAACAGCAAATCAATGTAACCAAGCCTTGTTTCAGAATGACGACTACGTACCCTTTCAGTTAACAAGTTTGTGCGATATATTTTGCAAGGTTCTAAGTTTTATTTACAAACTGTTACTCGAACCGTGCGATTGAGTTCGGACTGAGAGTTTAAAAGTGCGGCCTGATCTCGATCCTTTGTGCTCTCTGTAGCTCACACCAGCTTGTTATGTACATTTTTGTAGTTAGTCTATGACTGAATCTTTAACATGGTGAGACGATATGACTGTAAATCGCCAGATTGCACCTTGGTAAAATCTTATGTTCATCAATGATGAAACCACACATTCAAATTTAATGCATTTTCTTATATGGTTCCGACTCTCTTGGCTCTTTTGACAGTGCAGCCGGGCCAGTTTTTGTGTTGGAGTGGTCTGATCTTTGTTCATGCACTCTTCTGAATTCTCATTCAGAGAACAGCCATGACTAGTTTCTATATTACTTACTCTTGAAAAAAAGATTCGTAAGGCAGTATTACCAGGGGTAGAACACATTGTAGAAAAAGGAGAAAAGGACTGGTTACCATTATTTTGTCCTTTTCCAAACCATTTTTTTTTTCAAAAGCCTTCTCTGTCCCGGTCGTCAAAACACTGAATTGTCTTGTAAAAGTTTAACTCTTTACCCAACGCAAATATTTTATACTCGTCAAGTATTTGATGACTACAAATTAAATGTTTCTCAAATGATGGAATTGATCTCAGAAACGCGTAGAAAACATTGTATAGAAAGGAAAGAAATGCGGATAACCATCATTTACTTCTTTTTCAACAATGTTTTCAAAAGAATTATTTGTGGAGGCCTCGTTAAAATATTGGATTGTTTGACCAAGGTTTAGTTAGTTCACAAGTTAAACAAGAAAATTTCCATTATTTCATTAGGACTTCTTATTTACTCATTAACGCACAAATACTAAGATTTATATATATCTTGGATCTACACCGTCTTATAAGAAGATATCATACCTTTCCCGAGTTAGATCAGCCAATTACAATTGATCAGGTACGGAGTGCCATTAAATCGCTCAAGCGTGGAAAGACTCGCGGGAGAGACTGTTTACGTAATGAATACTTTTTTGAAAGCATGGATATTTTGTCTGTGCATCTGTGCGACCTTTTTAACGGTATTTTAAACTCCGGACGTTTTCCCAAACAATGGACGGAAAGTTCTGTAATCCCTCTACACAAAAAGGGCTGTAAAAACAATGTTAACAATTGTAGGGGTATAACGTTAGTCAGTTGTTTCTCCAAACTTTTCACTATTATACTAAATAAGCGAATAGAGTCATTTTGTGAAAAAAAAAACGATAAGCTATCCGACGCTCAGTTTGGGTTTCGCAAAGGCCGCTCTACGGTTGTAAGCAGTGTTTGTCCTTTTGTCTCTTATTCAAGCACAAATAAATGAGGGAAGCAGGCTCTAAGTGGTTTTTGTTGACCTCATGAAATGCTTCGATACAATTTACAGAAATGGCCTTTGATTTAAAATGTTTAAAACAGGAGTTCAGGGTAAACTTTTGAGAATTATATGTGACATGTATAGCAACCTAAGGTCTTGCATCAAATCATGCACCTCGTATTCCGATTTCTTTAACTATGCTGTAGGTTTGAGACAAGGGGAGGTAATGTCGCCATTGCTGTTTTTCCTTTTTATAGAAGATCTGGAGTTATTTCTCATGAAGGATTCAAAATCCTGTTTAACTATTGATGATGTAACCTTTATTTCACTACTTTTTGCTGATGATATGGCATTGATTGGGAGGTCGCCGGCAGAATTACAGAGTCAATTAAATCCTTTACACGGTTATTGTGATTATTGGGGTCTTAAAAGTCAATACAGTAAAGACAAAATTTATGGTATTCCGTAAGATGGGCCGTTTACGTGAACAAGAGAAATGGACATACAATGATCAAGTTATTGAAGTTGTGGAAAATTTTAACTATTTAGGTGTTGTTTTTAATCATACTGGGAATTTTGTTTTAAATCAGCAGCACTTAATTGGTAAAGCCCTGAAAGCATTGAATTTACTTTTGTATAGATGTAAGCAATTTGATCTAAAACCAAGTATTTTATGTCAGTTGTTTGATTCTTTTGTTGGATCGATCCTGGGTTATGCCGCTGAGATACGGGGTTATACAAAGTCAAAGGGAATTGAACGTATCCATTTAATATTTTGTAAACGTCTTTTAACGTAAGAATTAATACTTGCAACTCTGCAGTATACGGTGAGCTTGGTCGCTATCCGTTGTACATGAATAGATACATCCATATGGTAAAGTATTGGCTAAAAATCGTCCAAACAGACAATATCTTGCTGAAAACCATTTACAATCGTTCATTATTAGACTGTAATAGAGGTCTTCCGAATTGGGTTACAAATATTAAAAGAATTCTTGATGAGTATGGGATGACATACGTCTTTAATGATTATCGTATTAATGCCGCGGTGTTTTTATATGAATTCAAAATGAGGGTAATAAATTCATTTAAAACTGAGTGGTTTAGATATGTATTGTCATTTTAAAAGCAACATTTGTTATGAGAACTACCTTGACATCATCCCACGACATTTACGGTTTTATTTCACAGGTCTTAGAGCATTGATTCATCCTTTAAGAATACAGACACGCAGATACGGCAGAAACAGAGTAACGAGGGAACAACGACATTGCCAGTATTGTGAAGTTTTAGATATCGAAGATGAATATCATTTCATCTGTATCTGTAATGTTTATAGTGAACTAAGAAAAAAAGTACCTAAAGCGCTACTATTTCAAACACCCATCAGTTTATATGTATCATCAATTGTTAAAGTCTTCGAACAGACAGGTCATCATTAAGTTGTGTATTTTTATTAAATAGGCTTTAACGTTGAGAAATAGTATAATATTACATACTAATGCATAGAAAGTTCATATTGTTCAACCTTTTATTGTAAAATGCCGAAGGCTTTTGAGTTCATTTTGGTAAAGGGAGAGAATGCTAGTAACAGGCATTTTCTACTGTTCCCATAATGATTTCTCCCCTATGAAAGACTTTTTCTTTTTTTTTTTTTTTTTGTTTTTTTTTTTTTTTTTTTTTGTTTTTTTTTTTTTTTTTTTTGTTTTGTTTTTTTTTTTTTTTGAGTAAGATTAATTTGTCGTCTGCATATGCTTGCACGTTCGTGAAGGCAAAAATTGTCATCTGTAAGAGAGTTAAATAAATAAATCTTAAATAGAATTTATCTTTTTATATGTATACCTTTGATAAAAGGAGGCTGCCTTGTCTTTTTTTCCAATAATATATGTACTGTAAACCCGAATTGTATGTCTTTAAGAATACTTTCATTTTTAAAACCCCAATATATTCGAAGGGGTAGACCTGTGATCAGACAGAACTTTGAGTTCGGCTTGACCTTGGCTTACACTTTCAGCACACAAAATATAGGAAAGTGTGGACCTGTGGTCAGACCGAACTTTGAGTGCGGCCTGATCTTGTCCTACACTGTCCACCATGCTACAAGAGAGTATTCAGGCGCATTTTGCAACAAGGGGACTTGAAGAATTACCTTGTCTCTTTTTCTTCAATGTTTGACTATTTGGTCATCTCTCCCTCTTTATATTATATTAGTTCTCTTCGTACTTATTGTTTCTTGTTGACAAGGTTTTTTCTGTAATTCCTATTATTTCTGCTTCTGATCGGTAACTATAGGTTAACTCTTTTTTTTTTCCCTACAGTTTGTTTACTTCACTTTTGATATATATATATATATATATATATACACATGTGGCATCATTCATTGAAAAACTTACATTCCGACAAGACAATGTACTATGTATACGTCTAAATAAAATGTCTGTTCTGTTCCTGTAAAAATGCTTTTGTAACAGCAAAATTTGTTTTCACAAAACAGCGGACATTTAAGATGAAAAAATCAGACTGCATGTTCTTTTGACTTACTCATTCCTTAAAGGCTGCCTGATCTCGATGTATGTTGTTTACAAAATCAACTAAAAGTGTGCTCTATGATCCATCTATACACATACTCGTACTTAAAACTATTAATTGTTGTGTTCAGTCCAGATCAGGGGATTTACAGAGAGACAGTGTTAAGTATAGGTATTTTCCATCTTTCTTTTCCATTTATGTACATGTATGTTCTAAGTAGGGGCTTTGTGTTTGTTGCTTCTTTTGCTTTTTTATTTTAATTTATTATTCTTGATGTACACTTTTAGCAGTATTTAGCAGTAACCAGATTTTGTTACAGTACACATGTCTCTTTTCTTTTATCTTTCTTATTATTTCGGTTTTATCTGTATAGGTAGTTTGAGGTTCATAGGGACAAACCCCCTCCCCCCAGTTTTGAAATATCTTGAGAAATACTTTAGCTATTCAACTTGAATCGTTGAGAAAAACTATTCAAAACAAACCTTGAAAGACCTTCGAGTTTTAGTGTCAGGTGGTTTGGAACACATAGCTCAACACAAGTGGTATAAAACATAAAGCTATACGGAAGGAGACCAAATATTGGAAAATAGACACCAGATAAGTGAACAATGGACAAATTATTCTAGACTTCAAAGATTTGTATGAAAGTGACGAAAGCGATATCTCGGGGATGGTATAGGTCTTTATTAATTGCACAAAAAATTACCGGTATTTCAGGGCCTCATATGTAACTAAAGAGAGGTATTGACGTAATGCATTTGTCCAGTTATATTTGCTGTTCTGGTCACTGTGCGAAACAGTCGGAGAAAAGTAAGCTTCAGTACTAAATTTTAATACTACTGGAATGGGCGAAATGCTCTTTCTTGTGAAAGAAAAATTCTAATTTTCGCTGTAACAGTTGGTGCGCTTATTTTAAAAGATATTGAAACGTTTCATAAAACTTGAAGCGAGTTTGTTCAAGCTATTTCAAAATTCAGGGGGTCTCTACCAATTTCAAATTACCTATACGAACTATGATATACATTATGTTATTTAAATAAAGGTGTAATAATCATTTACCAAACAATCAAGTTTTATCGCGACGCCGAAGAAGGAGGTTTTTGACAACTTAGCTGGAAAACGAGAAATGCATATTCTCTTACAGGCAGCAAAAATATTCTTTTGCAACTGCTTGTTAGTAAAAAAAAATATTATTTGAATTAAACTTCAATTTTCGAAGACTTGTACTGTTAAAGCCCAATCTATCTACCTTTATATACACTCCTCGAGTTCCAAACATTCCGTTTACCCGAAATTCTCTCAACGATGTCAGGACAGCGATACTATTATTATAGTTAATGCCGTATTACGTTTCCTCCTATTGCAAGCAGAGTCACATTAGATAGACATTTCCATGCGTGAGGTACTAGTTTGGAAATAAAATTTTTGTCGAGGTACAGGCTTTTCAAATTCGGAAACCCTTTTGACGGACAAAATGAAGGTGGTTCTCGGCCAATCTCATTGCGTGTCAGACGCAAAATCTTCAATGTTGGGTGACCTATACCCACAGTGAATTCCTTCATGGCATTGTTGGTTAGTCCCAAATATCTCAAATTTGGAAGGTACTGGAAAACGCTCATGTTCATATATGTGAGCCGATTGTTATCTAAAACGAGAGCATTTACGTTTGAAGCGCCCATTCCTTCGAAAAATCTTTTAGGAATCATCTTTGTTTACCCGATGTTGTTCTGATTCAAATATTGAAGGTTCATCTTTGTAAGACTCTTGAAGCTCGAAGAAAGTTCAGTTTTGTTGATTTTGGAATTGCTATTGAGTTTGAGATATTTAAGGTTTGGTAGATCTTCAAATGTGTCCTCGGCGGTACTGAGGACTCCATCGTTAATAATTGCTTAACTGCTTAGATTTAACAGACTGATATTTGCAAAGGACTCTTTCGAGAGACGAGGAAGAAAGTTGTCCTTAAATATTAACTTTGTTATATTTTGTGGCAGTTTCGGAATGTATCCAGGTCTCTTGCCATGTCCCTCGCAATCTGCGTGTTCTCTGAAACAGCAACACAGATTTTGGACGCATGGTTCATAGAAATTCTGTCTATCAGCAAAAGCCATTTCTGGCATTTAAGTGAAGATGATATCACCGAGATGCTTTCTCCTTTGACACAGTTAGAGATACTGTACATGGCAAGTGCCCACTTGCGGTCAATACCAAAATCTCTACTTAGACAGTTTCCAAAACTACAGAAATTTGATGTGGGTGGAAATTTTATTGAAGAGCTTGGCGAGTCTCTCACGGGACCTTATTATTTGACAACTTTAAATATCAAACACAACAACCTAAGAGTTCTGAAGCCAGAATCGTTTCCTGTGTCTGTGCGAAAAACGCTTCGATCACTAAACTTGGCAGGCAACTCTTTCGAATGCAGCTGTAACAACCTATGGTTTCGAAATTGGATTGCTGACGACAGAAAAGCAAAGGGTACAAACATTTCTCTTGAGAAGTGGCCAGAGAGCTACAATCGTTCTTCGCCAAATAAATGGAATGGAAAACCGCTTATAACATTCCGGCCAACAGAAGCATCTTGTCGCTTTATATTAAATTTGTATACTTCCCTGGAATCTATCGGAGGAATACTTTTCATGCTGAGAGTTTCTATCCCAATCATGCATAAGATACCGGTGGCATATCCAGTATACGTGGTACAAACCATGAAGAAAAAAGACCTTTGCTGGACAATGAAGACAACGGACTTTCAACACAGCCTTATACATATGTTATATACCATGACAATGACAGAAACTTTGTGCATCAAGCTCTTCGCACCATAGTTGAAGAGGATTTGGGTTTAAAACTCTTCATATGACACAGAAACGCTGCTCATGGTTCGAAAGCGAACGTCATGTTTGATGCAATACACTCGAGTTCTCATGTCCTGGCTATTATTTCGAGTAGTTTTGTCACCGATGGCTGGTGTGAATTTCAGTTGGAAATCGGACTTGGAAAGAAGAACGAGAGTAGAAGAGACTGTTTAACCTTACTTATATTGAAGAACTTAGATCGGAGTTTACTTCGAAAGACGTGGTGTGTGACCATGGTAAAGAATGTCACGGTTCATTGGTGTTCGAATCTGGATTCGATTCAGTCGAGAGTGTGCCGCGATCTCTTAAATTCACGTTTATCTGTCACTGATACTATCTAAGTATTTAACCCTTTGCCACACAATCCCAATCATCTGCTGGACGGTTTTTGAAAACACCATGGGAACAGGTGAAATTCGTGAATTTGTTTCAAGTATTAATAAATCGAATTCTGGGAGGCCCAGAGACGACCAAAAGTAAATGCGGGTGATACAATACGTTCAAATTCAAATCATACCGTTATGTATGGAAAGTATTGTGAAGATGTCAATCTGTTATTGTACGGTGAGTCCAAGTGCTAGTTGCTGGCAGAAAAAAAAAAAAAAAAAAATGAATTTTAAAAATTTGTCAGCAACTTCCTCCTGGACAGACAGTACAATAACAAACTGTCATCTGTGCTTTCAAATACTATTATTTAGATTTCTATGCATTTCAAAAAGGACGTTGTTTAGGCTAATTTTGACTTTTACTGGAATTTACAGGATTTCAATATAGCAAAGGAATCTCCGCACCCGTAGCCTACCTCTAGTGGAAGCTCGGTCGGGTAGCTCAGTGGTTAGCACATCTGAATCATAGCCTTGTGGTTGCGGTTTGATACACGGCTCATGCAAACTTTATTTGTAGGGATATTTCGCCCCTCACCTCAGATGCATATGAGAAAAGTAATCAGTGACTTGGAAAGCAAGTTGTGTCAGTACTGGTGTGAGTAAGCCATACATGCATTAGTGCACTCACCGCCATGAAATGACCAACCTTTAGAAGCAGTTAAAATGGCATTAAACTCCAATACAATTTATTAAACTTTACTGTGAATTTAAGAGGGGCTCTGACATTCACCATGATCAGCGCAGATCTTAAATACTAAACAATAGTTTTTTCGCTTTTAGCCCCACTGGCCAAAGGCCAGCGGGCTTATGTCATGGCCCAGTGTCCGTTGTGCGTTCGTCCGTCCGTCCGTGCGTGCGTGCTTTAACTTTTGTTCAAACATCTTCTTCTCTGAAACTACCTATCCAATTTTGATGAAACTTCAAAGAAATGATCCTGCCATGGTCTTCTTCAGAATTCCTTCAAAGAATTTGATTTCAATGAAAACTCTGGTTGCCATGGCAACAAAACCGAAAAATATTAAAAATCTTTAAAAATCTTCTTGTCAGGAACCATAAGGCCTAAAGCTATCAAATTTGTCATGTAGCTTTATGTAATAGATCTTTACCAAATTCCTTGAAATTATAGCCCTAGGGTTAAGATTGCAAGGGTTCATCGGTGTTCAGATCCGAAATTGATTCAGTCGAGAGTTTTGCTGCGACAAGTTAAATTTTCGTTTACCGAGTAATCTATGAAAAAAAAAAATCAATTTTGTGTCGAAAAAGAAACCTATACATTAGTTATTTACAAACACAGCCTATTTAGGCGTGGGAAATAGCCCAAGTATAAGCCCAGTATGGTGGGGACAATTTCTCTTTGTTGTTGTTGGTAGTCTGAGAAATACCCTGTACAGATCCTCTAAGTCGTATAAGCCCCATATTCATGTGCAAGTCTAAGTCCGATGTCCATGTGCAAGACTTCTAAGTTTGATATTCATGTTCAAGTCGTCAAAGTCTTATACTATTCTGCAGGTCGTCAGTCCCATATTCATACGCAAGTCATCTCATTCCCGTATTTATGTGCAAAACATCTAAGTCCTATAGTGATTTGCAAATTGTGTAAGTTTTATATTCTAACTTCATGTTCAAGCCGTCTGAGTCCGATATTCATGTGCAAGTCGACTTAGCTTAATATTCATGTGAAAGTCGTCGAAGTTCTACACTATTGTCAGAGCTCCAGACAGAGGGTGTGATTTCGATTTCAAAACTGAAAATATTAATTACTCTCCACTAAATCCTATGCTATGGGAACTCATTAGAATCGTCTCATCGAGACGATTCTAATGAGTACCCACAACATAGGGTTTGGAAGAGAAATAATGGATTTAGAATACTATCACTCTCTCTTATCTGGAGCTCTGATTGTGCAAGTTGTCTAAATCCTATATTCATGTGCAAGTCGTCTAAGTCCTATAGTCATGTGCAAGTAAAAGTTCAGTGTTCATGTGCTTTTTGACTAAATATATTCTTACTCATGTGCAGGTCATCTTTATTTTAACGCAAAGAAATTTCTCGCGATCCGATTGGATAATATGAACAAGTTTCCAACCAGGAGCCCCGTAGACACTTGAATTCAAAACAAAATCCAAGATGGCAGCGTCGAATCGAAGCACAACACAAATACACCTTAACATTACTTGTTCCCCTTGACGGTTGTCATTAAAGCGGAAAGAATCGATTACTTTTGAAAGAAAAAAAATAAATAAATGAAAATGTTTCAGTACATTATCGTTTGTTGTCATTCTAAAACATATACATGGGTTTAACACGAGCAATGCCTTCTCTATATTTACAAACAAATTGTGAAGTGTCAAAGGTCTTATACTGAAACGTTGAAAAATAACCCCATGGTCGTTTGAAGCAGCTAATGGTCGTTTACTTTTGCCAACAATTCATAAAATGAATACATACTTACTTTGAATTGGTTTAAATCCATGTTTAAATGAAAATACTTCGAATCGCACTGGTTTGATGCGAGGAAGTACACGTTTTACACAGTTTTCAGAGACGTCAGTTTTCAGTTACGACAGTTTTCAGTGTGTTGGAGTACTCAGTTGGGAAATTTGATTTCGTAAGCGTGTTCAATTCGCAAGACCATAAAAAAGGGAAATTTCACTTGAATACACATTGGATTGGTAAAACTTTTCAGTATAGCTAATTCGGTGTCCGGTTAGGTGGCCAGGCACTTAAGAACTTGTTCACGGCTCTGGCGAATCGTGTCGCCACCTCGCCGATGGCGAATCATGTCGCCACCTCGCCTTCGGCTCGGGGTGACATAATTTGCCACAGATATGAAGAAGTTTAAAAGTGTTCTACCATCTGATCGGACAAGAAATAAATTCCCTCATTTGTGTAACATAAATGAAGATATTTCTCTGTCGTATACTTTAACAGGCAGTGTCAAACATTCAGAATATGCGTTGATAGGTATCTTGATATGACATGGAGTGCTAAGTTAGGATGGTGGATAGAGGATAGTGTTTGAATGCAAAATTTGTATTTGATGTATACATTGTAAATCTATACTTGATTTTCATAATAGTGTTTCGTGTTATAATTGTGCTAGACTAGGGCTTTTTGTAGTGTCTTGCCTAAAAGCATTCACCCACGTGACCAGGGCTGCCTTTCACTAAACTGCCTATGCACAAAATTTGTGTACACAGTTTAGGTAAGCAAGCATCAAGTCTTAAAACAAGTTTCACTTTACTGCAAAACCTTTGAGAAAATATTTGCATACCTTTATGCCAACTCATACGTTTTGGTAAAGCCGGAATCGTATGTTTATATACAATTCCAAAACATTTGCCTAAATCTAGGTAGTTTATTGAAACGCAGTCCATAGTCACAATCGAGGATATTACCTTTAAAGGAGGTTATTCAGATTTTTATAAGCTCATACAACTTAAAAAATGATTCATCACTGAATTAAGTGAAGTGAAAGCATGTTCACCGTAAGTAAACAAGATCGATAAAAATAAGATAAACATAGTTTTCACTTGTAATTCCTTAAAAGGTTACGTCGCTTGTTAAGCTATTTTTTGAAGAGGCACCTGAATTTCGCAAAGATTTTATGGAATATCGCTTGATCAATTACACGCATTAATTATTCATGAAAATAGAAGTAATAACCGGTTGAAAGGAACGACTCATGTAACGTCGCATGTAACCGTCAAGATTTTCGAGGTTGGGTGCGAAGCATCCCAACTCAGATTTACCATGTGGGAAATTGAACCTAAAAAGTCTGGTTCTTGGGTATCTAACATTGCAATATCCCTTTAGTGGAAAAGTAATACAATTAAGAAAGGATGTTATTCACTTCCGCATCAAAACATGACAAAAACGTTAACAACAGGGGAACTTACACGACTTGGTCGATAAATATGTAAACAAATACACCATTACCAAGACACAATTTAAAAAAAGAAAAACTGTTTAAACAGGCTACCATAAGGCATGCGTAGGTATACGCGTTTATGTAGCATTTCCAGCATCAAGAAGCGTCAACAAGTGTCATGGAAAACTTAGAAACATCATGAGAACTATTGTGCAAATTTCTTTGAATAGGATTGCTTTATTTGTCCAGATATTGCTTAATAATACTTCTTACGTCGTTTTATTTTGACATTCTATTGAACCATCCTCTCAAAAAAATAAATAAATAAATAAATAAATAAAAAAATAGAGAGAGAGAGACAAATTTGTCAGTTTGCTCTGTGATTTATCGGAGAGATACCTTTCGGCTCTTTAAATGAATGCTTGCTTTTACTCAACTCTTTCTAGCAGTACTACGAGGTCATTATTTGGTACATCAGCTGGATTTCAATTTGAGCAGGATTAAACGCATCCCACCTCAGCAGCGCTTTCACCGCTTTGATTTACGTTTCCGCAGAAAAGTATCTTTTGTTGTACTTTTAGTGTCTCAAAAAAAGACAGTTTGCAGAAAAAGAATCTGAAATGCCCCCAAACATCGCCCAAAATATACAAATCTGCGATTTTAGTCACTCGGACAGGGGACCGTCAGAGTAAAGAAAGTTAACCCTTTGCCACACACTCACGAATTTTAACGACCCTGAAAGAGAAGGCGTTTTTAAAAACGTGGGAAAAGAAGAATATGCTTGTAACCAGCATTTTCTCTTTTTCCCGCAATGTTTTCTACTCGATCAAAGACAGAAATCATCATTTGAACTACATTTACTTTGTCGTCTGCAAATGCTTTCAATTTCGACCAGTGTAAAATTTTGTCGCTTGGTAAGGTTAAACTAGTCGGGTTAGGAATCTAAGGGTTGTCAATCTGAACTTAGATCCGGTCAAAGGTCTGTCCGAAGATCGATGCAAGTCATCCCGACTGCAATTCATTGTTCTCTCTAGTTGCAAAACGTGGTTTTGTGTGTGTGTGTGTGGTTTTTTCTTTTCTTTTTTTTTTTTTTTTTATCCTTATCCTGCTAAATAAAAGAAATGAAACTTTCAAACCAATAGGTATATGCCCATTTTTTCCTATTTCAAAGGAATTTTTGAGGGAAAGATATCTCCTTATCGGACAGTGTAGATCCAAGATCAAACTGCTCGTTCTGTGCAATCTGATCTTGATCTACGTTGTCCGCAAAAAAGATCAGTGAGTCGCGCTTAGCAGCCTAAGGATTCAAAACGTGTACATTGGTGAGAGGGAAATGAATCCTGTCGCGTGCACCGTCACCTGTCCTTGATAAGAAACTTGCTGAGCTGGGAATCAAACCAGTGTTACTGACTGACCGACCGGACTGGGAGAAGTTCGAAGTTCCGACTGTAGTCCACCAACTGAAATAGAAAGCCCCGTATCAAAGTTTGGAGTTTTACAGGGGTAACAACCCGTGATTACATGTTTCAGATATGTACAATTGAGTTACCTTCCTTTGTAAAATAATGGATCGATCAAGCTGTTGTATTTAAACCTGCCAGCACGATAGGCGATAACCGGGGCTTTTGCGGGCGGCCTAGTTCAAGATCAGCCTGCATTTAAAGCGCAGAATGATCGTGAATATATACTGTCCGCTTGTTCAATCAAGCCTATTGACACTTTAGCTGCTACTTAAATGAAACGCAAATTTCTACACGATACTAAAAGCCCAAACATTGCGGTTTCACAGTTGATTTCATCGAAAAGAAAAAAATACCGTATCGGACAGTGTAGATCAAGATCAGACTGCACAGAACGTACAGTCTGATCATTGATCTACACTGTCCGCAAAAGGTCAGTGGGTCGCGATTAGCAGCTTAAGGGTCAAAATCCTTGGACCGTATTTTCAGCCGTCGGTCCGAGTAAACGAGATTTCGCTCTGAAAGGTTAAATTCTGAAACTGTGAAGTAGATCGACCTGGACATTTCTAGCAAAAAGTAAAAACACAATTTTTGCGATTTTAAAGTCCTCTCACTGTATCGAAGAGGGTAGATTTAAGATCCGGCTGCTAGTTCATTACAACCTGATCTTGACATACACCGTCCGCAAAAAACAACATTCTGTCGCGCATAGCATCCCAAGGGTTCAGACTTTTTTGCCTGTTTATCTCAAGGAAATCAAAATGTCCACTTTCAGAGCAGTCTGATCCTTATCTACACTGTTAAAAAATGTCTCTTTACCACACAGCAAAATTTTAGACCAGCCCAGATTGAAAATATTTATAAACGACAAATAAAATAGCACACAAACGACAGTTTCTGTCTTTGCGACAGTTGAAAACATTGTGGGAAAAAAAGAAAATACTGGTTACCAGCATTTTCTTCTTATCCCACAATGTTTTCAAAAAGCCTTCTTCTTCAGAGTCGTTAAAACTCGGGATTGTGTGGTACAGAGAAAAGTCAAGTTTTGCAGCGACAGGGATACGGGTAATATACAATCAGACCCCATTTGTACAGCTATCTGTACTGTCGGACACACATTTCATTGCGATGCAGTGCCTAATATGTATGACCCATGCTCTGGGATAAGGCGGCTTGATGCATCTGCAAAAAAAGCATCGACCCAGGTCAGCCTGCGCAGTCCGTGCAGGCTGACCTGGGCCGAAACTTGTCTTTGCTTTTTGTAAATTTCCTCCATGTGAAAGGACCCGTCTACGTCCTAATTCAGTCGGTTTTTGACAAAGTGGAATTTATGGACCCCCTTATTATAAATTATGATTTCCCGCTTGGTATAATGCATTACGGAGAAGCATTAGGCCCCCTTTTGCCTAAGCATGACTTATATGATCAGGCTTGTATGTCTCATATGTTATTGTCGATATGTTTTGTCTCTTTTTCGGGCACCGTATCTGTCCTAAAAATATCACACTGTCTCGGGAGACTTGTCGATTTCCTTATCAATATGGCGCAAGAGTGCCCAAAGGGAGACAACTCAATCGGACTAGCAATAACAGATATAGTGAAGATTTGACCGGGAACTGAAACTGTCGTTGTGTTAAATATTTTACAAACTATAAATACTCAAGCATTTGTTCATATGTTTAGTTTGCAGAAGAAACATTTAACCCTCTACCAGACGACAAAATTTTAGCCTTGTCCAAATTGAAAGCGTTTGCAGACAACAAATTGAAAGTCACAAAAATGACGATTTCAATCTCGGATAGGGAAGAAAACACTGTGGGAGGTATGCTATTTTTATTAATTTGCCATTTTCCCTTTTTACAAAGAAATATTTCTGAGCAAAGCCTGTACACGTAAAGAAATGGAATCATTTAGTAATTTTAACCCTTATCCTGCTAAATGAATGAAAAGTACCATTTAAGTCGACAGTTAAGAAAAAAAACGCTATTTCAAAGTTTTTTGGGGGAAAATATATTTTCTTATCGGACATGTTGATCGAAGATGAGACTGCCACGTTCTGTGCAGTCTGATCTTTATCTTCACTGTCCGCAAAAGGTCATTGAGTTGCACTTAGCAGCCTAGGAGTTAATAACGTTCTGTCCATAATTGAATAATCTGGCCCAATAGTCCGTTAGCCATGCCGATAAAATACTTGGCTTGAAACGGAGGGGCCGTTGGCTCGAATCTCTAACTCGTCCAATCTCTGTCCAAAAATTAATAATAGTAATTGCGACAGTATACATTCCTTTCTCACCGCTGACCATCATTTCCGTGGCGTTTATTTGGAAAAGTAGCCAGTGCTAGGGAACTTAAAATCGTTGTGCGAAAAACTGGTGAAAAAAAAAAAAAAACTTCGGGAAAGCATGAATAAGTGCTCTAGCCGCCGCATATAATTCAAATCATCTTGAAAACGAAATTAAACACCAAGCGAATCTCTCTATAAAAGGACGGCCTGAATTTAATTTGCTTTGCGGACTGTGAAGATCAAGATCAGACTACAGAAATCAAGTGGTCTGATCTTGGATATACACTGTCCGCTTTGTTGAAACACATTAAAGTCAAAGAAGCATTTGTTTACATTTTTGTGATTTTTTCATAATTACTGAAAATATTAGAGCCATCCTCTGTGAAAAGGTGGCTTAATGCAGCTGCGTGATGCATTATACCAATCAAGCCATCACATAATCATGAATTCAAAATAGCCACTTTTTTAAACAACCGACTCAATCATTAGGTAGACTGGGCCTTGAACATACAGAAAATTGACTAATAGCGAAAAGTTTCGGCCCAGGTCAGCCTGCGCGGACTGCGCAGGCTGACCTGGGTCGATACGTTTCGCAGATACATTAAGCCCCCTTTTCATAGAGCGTGGCTAATTTGTTTTGTTAATTCAGCGCGCTGTTGGTTAATTAAACTTGCGGACGAACAAAGTGGGCTTGCTGAAAACATAACATAATATCTCTTTATTATACCCAAGTATTATACAATACAATATGGGAAAATAATACAAATAGGGTTGTAAAGTAAAAGTAAAGAAGTTCCGGGAAAAAAACAAAAAGAGACAGAGTTTGGAAGCAAGATAAAGAGAAGATTCATTTTCAGAGCACTCACTCTGGTGTATAGTGGTCTATCGGGGAGTAGCATTGTGGGGGATAGAGAAAACGTGACAATAATAGACGTACTATGGGGGGGGGGGGGGGGGGAATAAGTAGTCAATCTAAGGCTACAGCGAAAAAAATACAAAAAAGAGAGGACATAATTGGGAATTAGAAAATATTATAGTCCAATAATGCTGGGTCGAACATTAGGATATGGGACAGCGCATGAGTAAGAAAAAAAGAGAAATGTAGATGGAAGTTTTAAAAATTGGTTAGACATAAAAACAATGACTAGAAACAAAGTGAATTTTTTAAATTTCTATAGCATTACAACATCAGTTAAAACTTTCCTTTCAAAAAATCACATTTTGATTAAAAAGGATGCTTTAAATGGATGTCATAATCCTTCTATTAGTTGTTATTTCTTTCATATGCTTACTAAAAGTAACATAAATAAACATGTTTATAATATTTTGACACACAACGATGAAATACCTTCGAGTAGAGTTAAGTGGGACTCATTATATAACCACATAAATATAGATTGGAAGCAAGTTCATGGAAATGTGTTTAAATGCACAAAAGACACTTATACACAGTGGTTTCAAACAAGAATAATACATAGAATAATTCCAACAAATTCTCTGCTTTTTAAAATGAAATTGATAAATACTAACTCATGTACATTTTGTAAACAATATGAAGAAACTATTCTACATTTATTTCATGACTGTGAACACACCAAATCATTAATTAATAATATAGCAACAATTTTAAGTACTTTTGACCATACACTGCAAATTGATAGTCGAACTTTACTTTTAGGCACACGTACATCAAACGTACCATTAGACAGGCTACTTTTAGAACTTAAGAAATATATTTATCACTGTAGGAATAAACAAAAAATACCCTCAATGATCGGTTTTAAAAATACTCTAAACTTGACCTTGAATATTCATAAATGCACAAACACGCATGAAATTGACAAATGTCACATGACAATTGTAGAACATGTTTATCAAAGTCTCCTTTGCCAGTATAGTGCACAGGTAGTAAATATTAACGATTTTCTATAAAATTTCTGAAGGATTCCAATTTCTTTACTCCATATGCACATATCCACTCACCCACACACACACACATACTTACATCTATTTCATTTTTTTTACCCTGATTTCTGATTCTCTCTCTCTCTCTTTCTCTCTCTCTTAATAAGGCCACATTCAAGTGATGGAATAAATCTACAAAAAATACAATTTTTGTTAGGTATATGAAACATCTTTTGTTTAAGAGTGCTAACAAATTATTTAGAAACCTACTAACATTGAATTGTAAGGTATGGTGGGAGATGGCCACGACTCCCATCATACCAGTTGACGTGGCTAAAAAAAAAAAAAAAGAGAAAATGACGACAATAGGAATTCGTGTATTACGGACATAGAGTTTACAGCAAAATAGATGAGCGTAGGAATATTGGGAGAAAAAGCTATCAAAGAGATACAGTAGACACAGCATATGACCATATAGATTCAAGTATCAAGGTTTTTTTTTTTTTTTATTATTTAATTGCGAAGACAATTGTCCATATTGCATGCATATACAATAAACAACTTGTAATAAGCGAATGTATACAATTATGGTATTCCGGTGAAGACAGACAAACAGACAGATAGAAAGACCGAGAGGTGTGCAAACAGAGAGACTTAAGAAAGACAGACAGACAGAAATTGAAAGAAGCAAATGAAAAATGAAAGGAAAATTGGAGAAAAGCACAAGATATACGTATAAGGGTGTTAGGCTAATATTTAATATTGGTTATAGCTGTTCAAAATGGAATGCATTTAGAGGCGACAAAATAAATGTTACTACAAACGTGAAATTTGTCTTTCGAGATATAGATAAAATCTTTGAGGGTAAAATGATAAAGGGCTGTAACCAGTATTTTCTCCTTTTCCCTAAATGTTTTCAAAATATATCTTATAGATAAAGAAAGACTTTTACTTCAAAGCACAGAAATAATTGCTATGTTTTTATTGATGCAGCTCTCCGCGAGAGGATAGCACAAAGCGATGTTTATTTCATTATCTAATTTAATGTCAATGTTTTGGTCACATGGCCCTGTTTTCACTACTTGTTGATACGTAGTGTCCATTAAAATGGAGATTAATTGCCCGTGTTTGCGCAAACAAATTTGTTCGTATTTGATGATGGTTATCCAGCCTCTTTTATGAAATAATAACTTTTGTTTGTCAAAGGAGGGGGGAGGTTTCGACAGGCGAAAGTGTTTTTGGGCGACCCGAAATATTAGCGACAGTTACGTCATCATGGTTTTCAAAGAAATGCAAATTATAACTTTAAGCAGGTTCTTGCCATCTTTGTGTTTCAGTCTGGAGGGTAGATCAAGATCAGACAATACAAAGCGTGCAATGTCATCTCATGTATAGAGTGTCAATACAGGACTATCATATTTTAATTTGACGCTCATGAAAATGGTTGGTTTATTTGCTCACTTGAGGAATAATACTCACTGTCTACAACACAAATGAAAAAAAAAAGGTAAAAATAAATTTGCCAAGTGCAACTCAATATGTTTTCGTGGGTAATGTATATAAGGACCAGACCGCATACAACGTACAGTCTTATATTGTATCTACACTGTAACATATCTTGAGAAGGTAGTTCAGGGGTACGGGTCGGCCTCTCATATCAGAGGTATTTTGAACAAATCCGTGATGATCGGGTAAACCTCCAGAACAATCCACAATACGGCGCGAGTACAGGTCCGTATCGGCCAACCATTCTTAACCGTTGGGCTGCTTAAGTGCGACTCAATGACCTTTTGCCGACAGTGTCAAAAACGTGCAGTCTGATATTGGATCTAAACTGTCCGACAAGGGGATATTTTCCTCCAAAAGTTAAGTTTGAAAATGCATTATTCGGGTTTAAATTATCGGCTTGAAAGTTTTATTTGACTCATTTAGCAGGACAAGGTTTAAGAAAGTTCTTAGCCTTATTCGCCAGAATTTTCTATATTTGAAAGTAACACAACTTCTGATTGGCTAAACCATTTGGTTTAGCCAATCAGAAGTTGTGTTACTTTCAAATTTAGAAAATCTTGGAGATTTAGACTAAGAATGGTTGGTGAAGACGGACCGCAGTTAAGGTTTCCAGGGAGCTGTCATGGAGAGTGATTAACCCTTCAAGTGTCGAAAAAACCCAGATGACATTTTCATTCCAGAAAGAAAAGCCTCTAACAAAAACGGTGCCGAGTTTTATATTAGCCAGAATGTCTCTGCAAAGTGGACAGTGTAGATAAAGATCAGGTTTCACATGTTGTGCGGTCTAATCTTGATCTACACCAGCCACCAACTTAACTACAATTGTGGCAGGCGCTTTAAAGATACATTCTTACAACAAGAGAGAAAGGGGCAGACAAACTCAAGGGATTGGTTCAAATTTTAATAACGCTGTAAAGGTTTAAGTTCTGTAGAATGGCTCAGAATTTAGTCATCTGTACAAACATAGATAAGTTACCAAAAGAAATAGTGTAAGGGGCAGACAAACTTAAAGGATTTGTCCTAATTTTAAACTGGAAACGACAACAGAGATTTCTTTGAAAGCCGCCAAAAAAATGAAATCCATTTTCTATCCGTCGTAATTTTTGCAACCTTGCAGCCGTTAGGTGCCAGACCTTGTGAAAATGAGTTCGGTGAAACGAAGGCTTAAGTTGCATGACGCTGTTTCAACAATCCATAGAAAATGTGTAAGAATAACAAAATATGAAAGTTTTTAAGGGAAAAGAACTTTGACCTAGTACTGGTGGAATCCAGGAAATACATGAATATTTGAGCTGTCGCCGTGATATGACTGAAATAATGTTGAAAGCTGCGTAAAAAGTCAATCAATCAATCAATCTATCTATCTATCCAGCAGTTTAAACTTTATCCTGCTAGATAAGTTAAATAAAACTTTCAAACCGATAGTAAAAACCCTTATTATGCTTTTTTTAAAGAACAATATCTCCTTAGCGGACAGCGTAGATTTAAGATAAGACTGCACGATCTGTGCAGTCTGATCTTAATCTACACTGTCCGCCAAAGGTCAGTAAGTCGCGCTTAGCAGCTTAAGGGTTAACCCTTTTCCAATCGACCCCCCTAGTCGTAACGAACCCTTGGAAAAAGACCAATGAACATTGTAGGAAAAGCAGAAAAATCTTGATTACATATTTTCTACCTCTCTAGAGAAAATTTTTAGTACTTCAGTCACATTTCACTTGTCTTCTGCAAAAGTTTTTAACTGGAATAAATCTGGATAAATCGGATAAAGAGTTAAGGGTTAAATTTTTACATTATCTGTGTATGTTATAATTTGTTTCAGGTTTTTACCTGATCAACAAATTTAACTGGTTTGTTCCAAATTGAGGACAAAAATTATCGCAGACGACAAACAAATGGTAAAAATATCCGATTTTTGCCTTTTAAAATAAAAACGCTGGAAGCCTGTATCTTACTTTATCTTTCAACTAACCTGATATCCATGCAATAACACCCATGCGATATTTTTTTTTTAATATACAACGGATATTTATAGATTTTTGATATACCACGGATATTTATAGAACAGTAAGTTCCACTGACTCCGCCCCCTATCACCATTTATGAATGAAATGCATTCCAAAAATAGTTACGATTACTACAGAAAGCCCGCGAAAAAAGAACGATGTCATAGCACGCACGCTACTTTTCGATGATCTGCCTACGTAATTCCTGCCCATGACGTCATTTGAATGTTCGTTTACAGCGTCTTCTCAAATAGAATAATCCCAAGCGATCTCAATCGCAATTTTCGGACGTTTAATTACTACGATAAAGTACTATGTATGTGGGTAATGCAATTTTAAGATGGGAGTTCCGACATAAATAAACTTTTAAAACTTTTAAAATGTATTTGTCAGCAACATTTTTCACATCTTTTCACAATGAGTACAAATCATAGGTTAAAAGATAAATAGAATACGCACATAGTGTTGTCGTAGATCAAAAATATCTAACGAGGTTGGGAGAATTGATAATTGTCGAGCCTTGGCGAGACAATTATCAATTCTCACAACCGAGTTAGATATTTTTGATCTACGACAACACTATGTACGTATTCTCTATGACTTTTCCAAATTGAGGACGAAAATTATCGCAGACGACAAAGTAAATGGTAAAATTTTCCGATTTTACCTTGTAGAAGAAAGACGAAAACGCTGGAAGCCTGTATCTTACTGACTTTTCCAAATTGAGGACGAAAATTATCGCAGACGACAAAATAAATGGTAAAATTGTCCGATTTTACCTTGTAGAAGAAAGAAGAAAACGCTGGAAGCCTGTATCTAAATGACTTTTCCAAACTGAGGACGAAAAGTATCGCAGACGACAAAGTAAATGGTAAAATTGTCCGATTTTACCTTGTAGAAGAAAGACGAAAACGCTGGAAGCCGGTATCTGTTGTCTGCCTATGAATGACGCATCACCACGAACTGTTTCCAGGTTGTAGCAGTTGAAGGTAGTCCTGCTTGATAAAATTGTCAGCAGGCACTTCTACTGCACTGTTTATTAGCCAGACGCATCTAATTTTTGAAAAACACCGGCTAAGTACCAAAAACTAACCTCAACATTTACATTATTTTAGAGGGGAACAACAAGGTTGCTATCCATAATGTTGCAAGATGCCTTTTAACTTTTTACCACACAATCCCGACTTTTAACGACCATGAGAAAGAAGACTTTTGAAATCATTGTGGGAAAAGAAGAAAATGCTGGTAACCAGCATTTTCTCCTTTTCCCACAATGTTTTCTACCCTTCCTCAAACGAATATCAATTTTTGAGTCACATCTATTTTGTCGTCTGCAAATGCTTTGAATTTGGACGAGTCTAATATTTTGTCGTTTGGTAAAGTGTTAAAAGTATTTAAAGTTAGAAAATGCTGCAGGAACTAAGTTATTGCCACATAAACCAGATCGAATATTATATACTATGTTTTACTGACCGACACTCTGACAAAAGGGGGCTTAATGCATCTCCGTGATGCATGACACCAAGCAAGTTATCACAATATAGTACTTTCCTAAAATCTGTTTTGTCTAACAGCCTACTATATCTAGAGGTACACTGGTCCTTTGACATGCAGAAAATTGAGCAAATGCTAAACGTTTCGGCCCAGGTCAGCCTGCGTGGACTTTGCAGGCTGATCTGAGTCGATACGTTGAGCAGATGCATTAAGCCCCTTTTTCACAGAACAGGGATCAAATATATTATGTTTGTATTATTAACCCCTTACCATACTATGCCCAGGCTTAACGACCTTGAGGAAGAACCTTATTGGAAGCATTGTGGGAAAAGGAGAAAATGCTAGTGACCAGCATTTTCTCATTTGGCATTATGTTTTCTGTCATGTTTTCTACCATATAACAGACCAGTTCAGTCACTTGAGTAACATGTAAATTGTCGCCTGCAAATGTTTTGAATTTGGACAAGTCCACTTTTTTTGTCGTTTAGGAAAAGGTTAACACATTTACGTCTATGATATTTCGCTTTCCACATTATGATGACTATGTTGTATAATGTAATATGGGCCGGAGGCATAAGTAATGAATAAACTATGTTGTGTTATATTCTGTTTATTAGCGAAAATAAAAGGAGAGTTTAAGAAATTTGTTTCTGGTGATAAGTTGATGGATTCAATGAAAACTGAGTGAAAGTTAGTTATTACTCGGGGAACTATTTTGTGCCCGTGACCATATAAGGAACATGAGAGAGGGCCTTTTGTCACTGAGGTCTTTCAAGGGTAGTTTTGTTTGAGGTGTATGAACAAATATCGCAATCGGTTGAGGTGCTATTTTTTTTTATGTTTGTATAAGCAATTAGGCACATAGAAACAAACAGCAAAGCTCTGGATTTGTCAATGAAAGTAAGAAATGGGACCAAAGAAAGTATTTTTCACTCAGTTTTAACCCTTAGGCTGCTAAAAGCGACTCACTGACCTTTTGAGGACAGCGTAGATCAAGATCAGACTGCAGAGAACGTGCAGTCTGATCTTGGATCTACACTGACCGACAAGGAGCTATCTTTCCTCCAAAAAATCTAGAAATCGGAAAATATGGGTTTATACTGTCGGTTTTGAAAATTTCACTTCTTTCATTTAGCAGGATAAAGGTTAGATGTAACAAAGAATGCGATGGTGTGACACCTACGGCGCTCTAGCTAAGTTATGGTGTCGTATTTGGAAAGTTGAGTTCTTGATCTGAGCGTGTTTTGCGTCTGTTGTGTGTTAGTGCTATTCTTACGAACATGAAAGTTCGCAACAAATGCATAGCTCAAGTATAAACCGCTCCGGCTGGAATTCGAACCCGTGCGGCAAAGTTCCTCGTTTATCCAGGTTTAAAAGACCAGTACACTGACCACTGAGCTAAAGAGAATTCTCCTTAACACAGTTGTCAGGTATTGAGTTTTATACCTGAAGAACCCAAGCTGTAAGGAAGGAGTGATCCCCCGTAACACTTCATGTATATACTGAGTTCTCAGCATACGAGGTGCGATCAAAAAGTTGTCGGCCTCTTGTAATACGGTATACCAAGGAATGAAAAGTTGGCAATTACTTTTCTTTATAATCTCCAACTTGATACACTTTGTCCATCATTGTTCTAGTTTCCCTCCAAAACAGAAGTCTTTATCCTGGTCCCCAAAGTACTCGTTAATGCCATCTATGACACCTTTAATGCTCCCGTGCTTCCGAATTGTCATTTTTACTAGGATGCTTATGTGGAAAAGTAGCCTTTGCGAAGTATTGGTGAAAGAAACTCCAGGAAAGCATAGATAGGTGTAATGGCCGCTTTAATACAACCGAAATAATGTTGGAAATTCCGTTAAACAACATACAAATAACTCACTATGAATAAAATCACTTTATTTATTCAGTGGTTTGGCTATTGCCCTTTTTCAAGAGATCTGAAATACTAAACTATTTTGTTGAATACAATTTTTAACGTACTGTGAGCCCTTATCCTACTGAATAAGTCAATTAAAACTTTCAAGCCCACTAAAAACTCAAATGTAGGAGTTTCAAAGTTAGTTTTGGGGGAAAAGTATCTCCTTATCGGACAGTGTAGATCCAAGGTCAGACTGCACGTTCTGTGCAGTCTGATCTTGATCTACACTGTCCGCAAAAGGTCAGTGAGTCGCGCTTAGCAGCTAAAGGCTTAATGATTCTCTAATATGATTTAGTGTTTCAAAACTCTTGAACAAAGCAAGAGCAGAAATATTGCTTCTTCAAATGAAAGCACCTGCAGGTGCCAAATTCAAAAGCGGTACAAATAAACTTAAGTTCTTTCACAGGGTAGAAAAAAACATTGTGGAAAAAAGGAGAAAATGTTGCATACCAGCATTATCTTCTTTTCCCACAATGCTTTCAAAAGGCTTCTTCTTCAGGATAGTTAAAAGTCGGGATTGTGAGGTAAAGAATCAATATATAGCGTCGTATTTGTTCTATAAGGAATTAACAGAGTCAAATATAAAACCTCTTGTATACTCAGTAAAAGGCAGAAAAAAAGACCAATCTACAGGTTCTTGCATTCAGTATGACTCTGGGGTCGTATTGCAAACAATTTTAAATTGCACTCTAATTCTTATTCACAATTTTAGAGAATGAAAAAGAAAAAGTTTTGTTTCGCTTAATCATACTGTTAAGCTAATCAGAATATGATTCCTTTTCAAATTAAGAAGCCCAGCCTCGATAGCTCTGTAGGTATCGTACACAACATGACGGCGGAGGGGGGGTTGCTGGTTCAAATCCCCAGCTCGGTTATATTTTTTTCCGAGGATTTATGATAGTCCTTGCGACAGGATTCATCCCTCTCTTACTGCTTATCTTTGTTTTGACGACAGTTATGTAGGAAAGTAGCCAGTAACTTGGGGAGAATATTACCTGTTAGCACTAGTAAAAAGAAACTCCTGGAAAGCACTGATATGTACAATGGCCGCCGCGATATAACTGAAATAATGTTGGAAACGGCATACAACACCATAAATCAATTAATCAAACTTGGAAGATTCTTTAAATTTAGAACGCAGTTTTGGATGAGTCCTGCATGGCTCAGAGGTGAATTTGTATAAGACAGACAATTGGCCTGGCATGCTGATGAAATCTAGGACATATATAAACGAATAAGCTGTCAGGCCAATTGTCTGATCTTGAACTACGCTGTCCGCAAAAGCCCGTGAGTCGGGCTTTGAAGCCTAAGGGTTGTGACCAAGCACAATTATTTATGCAAGTTAAAGCTTCCTATCTTTTTAGCAACCAGTAAGCCCCACAGTACTTAGCGTGTCCGAAGGCGTATCTGTGCAGCATAGATCAAGATTAGATTGCATCTATAGTACAGTCGGATCTTTGATCTACACTATCCGATATTTTACCGTTTCACCGTTAACCTAGGACTTTTAAATTGCATTATTTTCATCTGTGTTTTCGTCCAGATATTTTCAATTAGAGTTTTCAAGGGTTAAAGTGACAATTTAATGACCCATTAAGTAAAAACAATCTGGAATTAAATAAAAAGAAAAAGATCTGTACATTTTACAAATCGTTTTTACCCTGGTTCTAATATTTTATTAACATAAATTCCAAACGGCACTGTTTTATCAATTCCATTAATATTTTGTTCATTTGTTGATTTCCATACACACCCCTCCCATCTGCAATATAGCACAGATTTCACCTTGTTTATTTATCATTTCAACTTATTTTCACTTTTACAGAGTGTATATGTAATGGAAATGTACTGTTATTTATTCATCTTTGTGCAGTACTAGCGCAAATTTGAATATTATTTGCATATCATTTGCATAAATACACTTCCTCTTCATTTATACACTGGTTGCACTCCACATAACAGCACCAATGAACTTGACATTGACACGCACGTTTTCTAAGCACTGACTGTATATTATAGCCCCGCCCACAGCACATGACGTCACAGTTTGAATGATCGCAAATACGACCTTTTGTTCCGGGACTGTACCTTGTGGGTTGACAGAAAGTGGGGGAATCCTCTAGGTGCACCATTACGTTAGATCGAGGGGTCAAACCCCCAGAGTCCTTATTATGCTTTTTCGAGCCCCGTACCCTATTTGAAGGGTATCTGGATTTTCTTCTCGCACGCCGAGATTTATTTAAACTTCCGGAATTTAGATTTTTCAACGGCGTGACGTAGTTTCCGGAAACGTTTTCTAGAGTTAACTCTTCCGGGTCATGTGAATTGGCAGTTGCTTGGTTAGTATAGGTAATCACTTTGTACGAATTTTCGTATTTGTCCTTCAAAATGCTCCCCACCGTCAGGAATGTTGCGAGTTGTCTCCAGCACGTGCGTACCGTGCACGAGCCGGAAATGCCGTGACATTTACATCGTGTCGTCACAGAAGATCTAACAACCTGAAATGAACAAAAAAAAAAACGAATATTTACAGCAAAAAACCTTCTTAGCGCCATAATTGATTGCAAGGTCCTGTCGATAAGTGAATCTATCACTTCATTATTAATATTTGAACCATGCATTGGCAAAAGGGGGCTTAATGCATCTCCTTGCTGGATTATACCAAGCAAGCCGTCACATAATTATAGCTCCATAATAGCCACTTTTTTCCATAACCGACTTAATCTTGAGGTCAACTGGTCCTTGGACATACAGAAAATTGACCAATAGCGAAATGTTTCAGCCCAGTTCAGCCTGTGCGGAGTGCGCAGGCTGACTTAGATCGATACTTTTCGCAAACGCATTGAACCCCCTTTTCACAGAGCATGGCTCATGTACAATGATGGCAAAAGTGTATCGCTTCTTGCTCAACTACATTTATACATAATTATGATGTATGCAGAGCATTGGTATTTTTCGTCGGTAGAAATGTTTAATCCTTTGAGCTATGCGATAACATGGTTCTTTGCAGAGAGTATAGATCAAGATCAGACGGCACATAACGTGCCGTCTGATCTTGGATCTATACTTTCTGCTTGTTTTAACGTTAAAATCCTTTTTGGCTTCAGTGGATTGTATTATCGCCGTCGACAGAAGTAAATATTATGTATTTGGCACTGAAAGCGCTGGGTTTATTTGTCTGACATTGATTGTGAGACAACAGCTCACAGCCTACGTAACTCTAACTCGATAAAATTTTCATTAATAGTTTATATCATTGTTTGTTTTTGGGAATACACGCTTAAAACCACAGAGAACATATGTTTAAAACCACAAAGAATACATGTTTAAAACCACAAACCGTGACGAGATAATATAACTCATAATCCTACTCTTTACTCAAGCTTTAAATACTTACAGTGTCTCTAGCCATAACAGTACATATATGCTGGTACAGATATCTTTTACAAAGGTCGATAATTTGAAATTTAAAAAGACAAGGTATTCTACATTCAATTTACATATGTTCAACAGATTTTTTTTTTCGGGGGGGGGGGGGGGGGCGAGAGGGAGGAAATGCAAACATTATCGAGTTGGGTTTATAAATTATCTCGTCACGGTACATGATTTCAAACATGTTATCTCAAACATAAACAATAATATAAACTGATAATGAGAGGTTTATCGAGTGAGAGTTATACTAATGACTCTCAATGAGTGCTTCCCGTAGAGAATGACCTCGATCACCAGCCGATTCGAACCTGGAACGATTATTTAAAAGGGGCCGACACTGTAATCATAAACCACTACCTTCTTCAGCATTTTGAAAAATAAAAACAAGGTCAAATCGATCAAGATAATTCTGAGTTTTCACGTATGTCCTTATACTTTCAGGATGCTTTGATCAGTGGTTGAAATATATTCTCGTCTGACCTTTCCAGTGTATTTCGTCCATGGATTAAAGGATTGGAGATTCGCAAACCAGCAAAACAGCCAAAAAGAAAAAAGATAGACGTAAAGTCAGCCAGCCAGCTGGCCGATAGGTCGGTCTGTCAGTCAGTTGGTCAGTCAGTGTACCTTTTTTTTTTTATTTTAATTTAGTAAACTTGGCGTGAGTTGAGATTGTGACAAGTTGGGCAGTGGTATTTAGACAATGTCATGCAGCGTGGGTGTCAATTCAAATCAATTTTCGTATTAACCTAATGGCTTAAAAAATGTTAACCTCACAGCAAAATGTAAACCTCAATTATGTGTTCATTTTCACAATTTGTTAATTTCACAACGATGACAGAATAAAACCAGTGTATCATTTTTCATTGTGGGCAGGCAGTAATAATTAAAATCTGTTTTACCCTTTATCGAGCAGTAACGAATTGTAAGAACGAATAGGAGGAGGGATTTTGGAAAATAATGTGGAAAGAGGAGAAAATGTCGGTAACCAGCATTTTCTCCTATCCTCACAATGTTTTGTACCCTTTCAAAGGCAAATTTCATAATTTTGAGCATTACTTAGATGGTTGTCTGGAAATGATTAGAATTTGGACCATTCTAAAATTCTGTTGCCAGGTTAACCCTTTAGGTGTTAAGCGCTACTATCTGACCTTTTGCGGACAGTGTAGATCAAGATCAGACTGCACAGAATGTGCAGTCTGATCTTGGATCTACACTGTCCGAAAGAGAGACATTTTTTCCTCTCCAAAAACTACGTTTAAAAAAACATTATTCGGGTTTTTACAATCGGCTTGAAAGTTTTATGTAACTTATTTCTTCGGGTAAGGGTGAAAACTTAAACAATACTTCAGTTTTATTACGAGGCCCTGTGCATCACAGGGACTTGGGTTTTCCTTTGTACAACTTTAGCCCTGTTAACCTAAAGTATTTTAGCCATGCTCTATAAAAAAGGGATTTAATACATCTGCAACAACTCTTTAGTATCGACCCAGGTCAGTTCACAGGAGCTTTTTTTTTTTTTGTTGAAACATTGCATGCCCAAAGAACGATTCTACCTCACAATATCATATTAACATCGATATAGAATATGGATGTTAAGGATCTGTCCTTTTGTGATGACTTGCTTATTATAATTTATCAGGGAGATTCATGAAGCCATCTTTCACACAGCATGACTTTATGTATGCCCTGGATTTCACCAGTGCTAGGATAGGACCCCGAGGTGTCCTGCCGCCAAAAGCCAATGCTTCTAATGAGGATCGAACCTTCAGATTTCGGGTACTACATCTTCCTACTGAGCCACAAATGACCCCAGGTTTTTTTGTGTGTACATAATTTGTCCTCTAAAATTCGCCCTTTAAGCATTTAAAATAGGCTATAGAAAGCAAAATTTGTAAAAGAAAAAACACATTTGATGTGCATCTAATAATGCACTTTTGAATATATTTGTCAGCACTACAAGAGAAAAAGAAGTTTTCCAGCATCTGGCTGCTTCCTCGCATTACAAGAGTCGAAACAATCTATTGCCGCGAAACAAATGTGCCTAACGACGATTTGAATTTCAGCACTACTTGGAGAGAATTTCGACCGAGTCGGGTTTCGAGCTTGGCAGGGCGGACGGACGGAGGGACTAACAGAAGAAAACAAAAACACAGGAAGGCAGACAGACATGTAGACAGACAGAAACACAGACAGACATACGGACAGACAGAGATTCAACGTTCTATGTTGACGATTTTAGGATAAGGACGTACGTATTTGAATCAAAAATTTGTTCTCATCTGTACAGCGAATAGAATAGGCGCTTTGTAAAATTAAGGTCAAAATATTGCTCCTATAAACTTATGGAAATGTTATTTGAGCCATGCTCTGACAAAAGGGGACTTAATGCATCTCCGTAATGCATTGTACCAAGCAAGACATCACAGTTTGTATAAAAACCGACTGAATCAAGAGGTAAACTTGTCCTTTGACAGGCAGAGAATTGAGCAACAGCAAAAAGTTTCGTCCCCGCGGACAGCGCAGGCTGACCTGGGTCGAAACTTTTTTTTGCAGATGCACTAATCTCCCTTTACATAGGGCACGGTTCATTTACATTAGTATGTTTAGAAGCCAGAGAGTAGAATATATAAACTATAATAATTTAATTAAATATTTGACCGTAGGTTGAAGTATTTTTTTCGGGTTTGTTTAGTATTAACTTCAAAGAACGCTGTCAAGACTTTTAAGTTAACTTTTTTTTCTCGCTTGAATATCAGCCATTTTCTGTGAAAACGGGGTTTAATGCCTATGCGGGAAAAAAAAAAAAAGAATAGCGATTCATGTCAGCCTTGTCGAAACTTTTTGCATCATTAAGATCCTAATCCCAACCCCGTGTTACCCTTATCCTGCTAAATAAGTTAAATAAAACTTTCAAGACGATAGTACAAACCCGATTTATATCATTTCAAACTTATTTTTTGGAGAACAATTTCTCTTTATCGAACAGTGTAGATCCAAGATCAGACTGCACGTTCTGTGCAGTCTGATCTTGATCTACACTGTCCGCAAAAGGTCGGTGAGTCGCGCTTAGCAGCCTTGGGGATGACAGAGTGCCATTCTCATCGATATTGTTATTGGTTCTAAAAAAAATCTGAGTTGGTAGGGTTCGGAATGCATATTAGGTTTGATTAATTATATATATATATGTGTGTTTTTAATGGTTTTTAAAGCATATAAATTACATTACGGTGGCCAACGCACCTGTCCATCCTTTCCTGTTTTTTTTTTTCTTACCAGTACTTCGAACAATATTCTTACCAAGCCAATGGCTGCATTCCCATATAACCATTTTGGTTGATTGATTGATTGGTTGTATGGTGTTTAACGCCGTTTTCAACATTATTTCAGTTATTATCGCGGCAGCCAGTGCACCTATCCATGCTTTCCCGGAGTTTCTGTTGCCTATACTCCGCACAATATTCTTTCCAAGCCACTGGCTGCTTTCCCACATAACCATCGTCGAAACAATGGTCAGAGGTGAGAGAGGAATGAATCCTGTCGCAATGACTATCATCAGTCCTCGGAAAGGAATTGGCCGAGCCGGGGATCGATCCAGCAACCTCCTGTTCTCCAGTCTTGTACGCTACCGACTGAGCTACTGGGGCTCGGCGTATAACCATTTTGGAAACAATGATCAACGATGAAAACGGAATAAATCCTGTTGCAATGGCTATCAAAAATCCTCGAAAAAATGCATGATCAAGTTGGAGATTCGAACCAGCGACTCTTTCGGCAGCAAAAATATAAACGTCTCTTTCGATGGCTGAAGCCCGGCTTGGTAGCTAAGCGGTGAGCGTATCTGACTGGTGACCTGGTGGTTGCAAGTTCGATACCCGATTGAGGCAAACTTTCTTTCCGGCGATTTTTCGCCTCTCATGTGAGAAAAGTACTCAGTGGCTTGGAAAGAAAGTAATGCCAGGACTGTCTTGAGAATCAGGAAAACACATGGATAGGTGCACCGACGGTCATGATATGACCCAAGCTGTTAAAACGTTTACAAAACAAATCCATAGCTGAAAATTACAACCTATGAAACCATGAAAATGGTTTACTTTTTTATTGTCTTGACCTTACAAGCGCTCGAGTGAGATTTTCGAAAAGCATGCAGCAAAAATTGGCAATTTAATCAATTTAACTGCTGCTTTATTGCAGTGTTTATTGTCTGATCCAATCCAACGTAGGAATATTTGTCTGAGGCACAAACATGGATGATAAGGTATCGCCTTCTCTCGCGAGATTTACGCGTCACTGGTATAGATCGTACTTACATGAACGAATGGTGTTTTTTTACGATATCATTTTGTGTATATCTGTCGTATTCGCTCGTCGAACGTGTTTGATTTATAGAACTGTCTTAAAACACTTGCACTCGAAATGTCTGTGTTTAACATGCTTAATGTTTTCCATTTGTCTGGCGAAATGGGCGAAAAAAATAGGGGACGAAACCGCTGCCATTTGAAACATGGGATCGCAATTAACCATTTGTGTGCTAAGGGCAAACCAGAGTGCTTTTAACGGACTGTGTATATCAAGATCAGACTGCATAAAGCGTCTTGTTTGATCTTTATTTACACAGTCCGATACTTCCAGAGACACTCTGCGAAATGCAGCATTAAAGTTGTAGGAGTGGGTGTTCTTTTACGACTTGAAGTCATGTTTCATTCATTCAACCAATCCCCCATTTTTTTTTTCCATATCCTTGACAAATGTTTCAAAGAAAATGAGCCATGCTCTGTGAAAAGGGGGCTAAATGCATCTGCGAAAAGTTTCGGCCCAGGTCAGCCTGCGCAGTCCGCGCAGGCTGACCTGGACCGAAACTTTTCGCTATTGGCCAAGTTTCTGCATATCCAAGGACCAGTCTACCGCATTATTAAGTCGGTTGTTAAAAAAAAAAAGTGTGTATGATGGACCCATAATTATGTGATGGCTTGATTGGTATCATGGATCACGGAGGTGCATTAAGCCCCCTTTTTCCCGGAGCATAGCTTAATCATTTGTAACAAGCAGATGTCCCACAGTATTTTCCCTACCCTTGACAAATGTTTCAAAGAAAATGTATTAGTCAATGGCAATTAATATTTCGGTATGGACGTTTAAATGTTTTGATTTTCCGGTCAAAGACCTTAAAAAATATCTAACTGAACACCACGCTAAAATTTGAAACTTTTTTTTTCTGTAAAATTAGCATCTCAACCCACGTATAACCCCTTACTGTATAAATATGGCTTTATACCTGATTGCCGTTCACAGATTTGGGAAACATTGTAGAAAAAGGTTGCCTGTAAGAGTCAATTTTCCGACAGTATTTTCCAAACCTTTGATTCTTTTTTTTTTTTTATTTGAAAAGGTTTTTATATTATCGCATATCTTACAAGAAAGTGTGCTATAATGGAAAAGCGTAGGTCGTACAAACACCTTCATTTTTTTTAGCAAACTTGATGTTAAACAATGAAAAGGCAAATGTAACATGAAACAACACTTGTTTAACAAAAATGGAAATTTTCAAATCGCCCCTATGACATGCGCTATCGCAATACTGCGGTTGTTTGTGTGTGCCATTTTGGCGCGACATAACATGTTCGGGAGTGTGCGTTAAAATGTTACGTCTAAAAATAGCATTTGTGTTCGGTATCTTTTGTTATAATTGCGTTTTACAAATAAAAAAATAGGTACATATGTGTGTCCAAATTTAAATTTCCGGCTTTTCACTGATCTTTAAAAAAATTTAATATGATAATCGTAAGGATATGTATGACCTTTCTTCCTAAGTGGGAAAAAAGACCAAAGAAAATAATAAAAAAAATAATAATTTGCCACCGCTGGGATTCAAAGCAATGACATTCAAAACAATATCACAGCGACCCTACCAGCTGAACCACCGGTTCAACCTTTGTTTATCCCTGTAATGACTATCAGTATTTTTTTTTTACATTTTTATTACTCAAAAGTTTTGTTGTAAAGCCATCCTTAATTGTAAATACCAGTCTTTCTTAGAATTTTCTAAAATGAATTGCGCAGTGAGAATTAGTTCGATGTCACTTCGCTCTCTGTTGCAACAGTTCTGGTCTTAACAATCGGGGTCTCGTTCGGGATCCGCTCATTTCCTTATCTCCCGCTAGATGGCATTCTACAAATACACATCTATCTAATTTGGGCATCCTGGGTACAGAAGCGGAGTAATTTTTCAAAACAACAACCTGACTTTGAATTTCAAATAAAATAAACGTTTACTCAATAAAACGCTACCTGGTGCCATTCATTCAGCTATGATCGGCTAACATGTAACCTATGCACCGACCATTTATTAAAACAGCCCCCTACATGCTTTGGTAATAGGCTAATAGCTTCAATATAAGCCCTACTTTTCCCAGGTATACGGGGGATGGATGATGCGTCATAGCAGACAGGTCGAATCTTCGAAGAATATGACATGCGCAGACAACGCCGCTCATTTACGTTTGCAAAAATGGTTTAATGTCGTTGAGTTAGCGACTTCTTAAAGGCCTAATGGCGGCCTAAAAGTCAATATAGGTGTTGAAATGTTTTTAGATTTAAATCATACCATTTAAAAGTATGGAAAATATTATGAAGATAACAAGCTGTTGCTGCGTAGTCGGTCCAAATGTTAGTCGCTGGCAGAAAAAATAAAATGAATTTTAAAATCAGGCAAAAAGTTATTAAAAGATAAAGTACCTGGCAACTTTGAACCTAGTTTTGAATTTAATTTCTCTGCCAGCGAGTAACACTTGGACCGACTGTACAATAACAGAATGCCATCGTCACAATAATTTCCATACTTTCACATGGTATGACTTAAGCCATGCTCTATGAAAAGGGGGCTTAATGCATCTGCGAATAGTATCGACCCAGGTCAGCCTGCGCAGTCCGCGCAGGCTGACCTGGGCCGAAACTTTTCGCTGTTTCGGTCAATTTTCTGTATGTCCAAGGACCTGTTTACCCCATGATTATGTCTGTTGTTTAAAAACAGCGGCTATTATTGATCCAGAATAATATGATGACATGCTTGGTATCATGTATCGCCGAGATGCATTAAGCCCCCTTTTTGCCGGAGCATGGCTCATTTAGATTTAAATGCGTTGTGACACCCGCTTTGTGTACATGTGGCAGCTGTTGTTACTTTAATACCGCCGTTTGAAAGGGGGACATAATTACCTCCCTTGAAATAATACAAATAGGATAGCCTTTAGGCGAGATGTTTGGTACTTGTGTAGGTATATCAGCTGAGAAGCATTTGTACGTCTAGGAAATACTCCTATTTCCATTTGTGAATAACTAACAAAAAAAAATCAAAGCAGTGAAAGCGCTGCTGAGGTGGAGTGCGTTTAATCCTGCTCAAGTGGAAGTCAAACTGTTGTACCAAGTGATAAGCGCGTAGTGCTACTAGAAAGAGTTGAGTAAAATCAAGCAGACATTTAAAGAGCTAAGAGGTATCTCTTTGATAAATTTAGGAGCAAATTTACAAAGTTCTCTTTTTTTTTTTTTTTTTTTGTGAGGAGGGTGGTTCAATAGAATGTCAAAATAAAACGACGTAAGAATTATTATTAGGCAATATCTGGACAAATAAAACAATCCTCTTCAAAGAAATTAGCACAAAAGCTCTCATGATGCTATGCTTCTAAGCTTTCTATGGCACTGTTTGACGCTTCTTGACGCTATTTGGTGGAACTGATACATGAACGCGAATACCTATGCATGCATCATGGTAGTCTGTTCTAATACTCTTTTTTTAAACTGGGCTATGATAATAGTGTATTTGTTTACATATTTATCGTCCAAGTCATGTAAGTTCCCCTGTTGTTAACGTTTTAGTCATGCCTTGATGCCAAAGTGAATGAAACGCTGTCTTAATAGTACTATTTTTCCGGGTAATGATTTTGCTATGTTAGGTACCCCAGAATCACAATTTTTAGGTTCAATCTCCCACATGGTAAATCTGAGTTGGGATGCTTCGTACCCCACCTCAAAAAGCAAGAACGACTTACGGATAGACGGACATACAAACAGATAGATAGACGGACATACACACAAACAGATAGATAGGCGGTCAAAGTTCAGACGAATACTTACTTTTCGTCCTAGTCTTATATTATGCTGATCAACTTTGGCTCGTATATCTTTGGACCGTCCTTTACCCGCCCTCAGAAACCTTCGAGAAAATTTCAGTCCAAACCGGATATTATCGCCACACCCACCCCATAGCCACGCCTCCCGGTTCTCCAAATTCTTGGATTCGTCACACGTGCATCTGTCGATTTTGCCGCGACTGCAAGCACGTGCAAATGTGTGCACGAGACTGGCTGAGCTTATTGCATACAGGAATGATGTTTCTTTGAAACCTGTCGAAAAAAAAAAAAATGATATGAACAATAATAACCTGTTGTAAGATTGCCATAGATCTAGATCTATATAGGATCTGACATTTATAAGTTGGTGTTCGAGATAGATCTATTTAGAGTGTAATCAAACGAGTCTAAAAACGTTCTTAAGCCATTCTCTGGGTTGATAACATGTTTATGGCCCATTTGAAGACATTTTTATCTACAAAGTCAACCAATGTCAGATTTTTTTTATCAGATATAGAATTTAGATCTATTACAAATTATAAGTAAGAATACGGCAAAACACACACTCTACTGTCAAGAAGCACCGAAATAGAATGCTACCGATTGAAATCGGATACAAAAAAAGCACCAATAGTGACTTTCCTATGTTGAGATTTCGTTAGCACGTAACTTCTGAAGACATTCTAATTCTGTTAGAGGGCATGCGTGGCTTAGTTGTACAGAGTACGACATGTAACCAAGAGGCCCCGAGTTCGAGTCTCACTGGAAACACAGGACTTCGCGGATGTGTTCTTTGGCAGGACATTTCAGACCGCTACACCGGTGAAACCCAGAACATACATGAGTGTGAGCTGTCGCCGTGATAATTATGACTGAAATGATGTTAAAAGTCGCGTAAGACAAAAATCAATCAATGGATCGATCGTTCAATCAATAAATCAATTAATCAAGCAATCAAGCAATCGATCGATCGATCGGTCAGTCAGTCAGTCAGCTAATCGCGACCCACTGACCTTTTGCGGACAGTGTAGATCAAGATCAGACTGCACAGAACGTGCAGTCTGATCTTTGATCTACACTGTCCGATACGGTATTTTCTTTCCGGTGAAATCAACTTTGAAACCGCAATCTTTGGGCTTTTAGTATTGAGTAGAAATTTACGATTCATTTATTCAGCAGTTAAAGTGTTAAATATTTTCTTCTTAAAAATATTTCAGGGGTAAACCCTTTTCTTATCAGACTACAAAAGAAGCATTTGTGGACAGCGTAAATCAAGATCAGACAGCACAGAACTGCATTTGCAACCACTTAAAAAAAAAAAATGATTTATTAATTTGGTACTGATAGAGTTAAAGATCAACAAGGGCTGAGTGCAGAACAATGACGCAATAAGCATCTGCGTCCTTTTGATTTCTTTTCTTTGGGTTTTTTTTTTTGTAATAAATTGAATTAAATTGTAATAAAACGGTAGGAATACCATTCACTGGCTGCTTCGGGAGTACATATTTAATTATAGGTGAAAATCTTTCCGATCAAAGATTAAATATTTTGTTAATCACAGTGGCAATCGGTACGTTTCGTAACCCTTAGGCTGCAAAGCGCGACTCAAGGACCTTTTGCAGACAGTGTAGATCCAAGATCAGACTGCACAGAATGTGCAGTCTGATCTTGAATCTACACTGTCCGATAAGAAGATATTTTTTCTCCAAAGAATAAGTTTGAAATATTCGGGTTTTTACGATCGGTTTGAAAGGTTTAATTCATTCAGCAAGGGGGAAAATTGTCCTTGGAAATTTCTTTCCCATTGTTTTTTTGTATATAGTCAAAATTCCTATAGCGTGTGTTGTTTATAGCTCATCCTACTTTTTCCTTTTTTAAATATATCACTAGAGGTATTTAGGAAAGTATGTGAATATGGCCAAAGATTTTGTTCGTCTGTTCTTTAATACAGTTTTCAACATTATTTCCGTTATAATTACGGCGAGGGCCAATGCACCCATCCATGCTTTATTGCTTTCCGGGTGTTTATAGGTACATGTACTACGCACAACATTCTTTTCCTAGCTACCGGTTTCTTTCCCATATAAACATCGTCAAAACAATAACTAGCGGTGAGAGAGGAATGAATCCTGTTGTAATGACAATCGTCTATTCTTGCAAAGAATTTGGTCGAGCTTATTTCTATCTTTTCGGGGTTTCACCAGTGCTAGGAAAGGACTGTGAGGTGTCTTGCCCGAGGGCACTTCAATATATCGAGCGCCACAGCAGAGGGTGGAGAATATAAATTGATTTTTATTATTTCGAGTCTACTTCTCTATCTGCGGCGCCTTAACACTTAAGCTGCTGAATAAATGAGACGCAAATTTCTACTCAATACTAATAGTCCAAACATTGCGGTTTCAAAGTTGATTTCACCCGAAAGAAATTACCGTATCGGACAGTGTAGATCAAAGATCAGACTGCACGTTCTGTGCAGTCTGATCTTGATCTACACTGTCCGCAAAAGGTCAGTGGGTCGCGATTAGCAGCTTAAGGGTTAAAGGCCAAATATTCTAATTCTAGTTCCAATGTCATGCTCCAAGTAATTTTTCGAATCTAATTTTCAACTGTCAATATTTCTTCCTTAAATCTTGTAGTCATACACGGCAGAGGTGTTGTCAAGCGGTCCGGGTTGCTCTAGGGAAAGGACACTCGCACTGTAAGCGAGAGGACCGGGTTCGAGTCGAGTATTGATCGCCACAATATTTTGTGGCAACAGCCACAAGACTCAAGCGTCTTTTGGAGGAAGTAACCAATTCACTCTTTGCCAAACAATCCCAAATTTTAAAGACCGTCGTGAAGAACGCTTGTGAAAACATTGCAAAATGGTGAAAATGCTGGTAACCAGCCTTTTCTCCTTTTCCCACAATGTTTTTTTTTTTTTCGATCTTCCCAGCTATAGTTCATTTTTTTCCTTCGCAAATGCCGTCAATTTGATTTTGTCTAAAATTATGACGTTTGGCAAAGAGTTAAACAGGGGTCAAATGTTCGGGAAATATGGACCTATAAACGCTTTGACCAGAATGCCATTCATTCTTGCCGCCCCTTTTCCTTTGTAATAGTGGGCAGTTAAACTGTCTCCCCTCTCGAAGAGCCCTTCACACTTGACTTGGCAATTCTTTTTGTTGCCCGCCCAACCCTGCTCGAGGGTTGTTCATCCATTATTTGGTAGTTTGCCATTAATTGGTTTAATCGCATCAATTTCACTTGATGCTGTTTCAATTGGTACCGCGGTACAAAATAGCCCTATTATTGGACGTGCAGCAGTTTTGACAGAAAGAACCTGTTAACTCTTATCCCGCTAAATCAGTGAAATGAGACTTTTAAGCCAATAGTAAAACCCAAATTTTGCTACTTCAAATGTACTTTTTTTTTTGGGGGGGGGGGGGAGATACCTCCTTAGCGGACAGTGTAGATCCAAGATCAGACTGCACGTTCTGTGCAGTCTGATCTTGGATCTACACTGTCCGCAAAAGGTCCTTGAGTCACGTTTAGCAGCAGGTTGAAAATGTAGCATGTATCACAATGGCGGCTGGTTTTTTTTTATCGGTTTTCGCGCGTTCAACCGTGAAAGAAAGATGTCCGTTTTAGCTCCGATTATATCTAATAACCTCTTGACAGAAATTCGCTTCGGTCGACTTTTTAGCATTCCAGTAAAATATATCAAATCAAAACAAACCTAAGTTTGATGCAGTTACATACATCGAAAAAGAGAAAGTGACGGGAGAAAGAAATTCTTAAGTTTAAGAATTCTCCTTCCATCACAATGCTTTTCGAAGTATTCTGCTGCAAAACACAACCATCGTTTGACATAACGTAATGTTACAACGATATGGAGAGTTTATTTGCCAATGCCTACAATAACACTAATCAAAATATTTAATATATCTATTTCTTTATAATTATATGTTTAATTTAAAAAACAAAATCAAAAACCGCTAGACTTTTACTCAGATGAAACTATTAAAAGATTTGAAGAGCGAAATTCACTTTTTAAGCAGCTAATCTTATTGTCCTATGAATTCTTGTACAAATCATCGAAGTGCGATTATTAAAGGTGACGAGCAAGGTGTGGGGGCGTTTTGGCTAGGTGACGAATGATATCTTAATTCGGCTATCAACACGGACGGACTTGTCAATTGCAGGTTTGTGCTATTGATAGGTCGTGTCATGACCTTTCCTCGACACCCGAAATTTAACGTCAGATACCCCCTAATAAACTCTTCCGTCTGTTCCGACGATATTAAGACAAATACCAGTTTAGACCTGAAAATACACCCGATAGATCAGTGTTACTGACTGACTCCCACAATACTTGTGATTTCAGTGAACTTCCGGTATAAGTTCCGGTAAATGTACACATAATTCTGTAATATCTTATGTCATATTTGTATTATAGAAAACAAGAGACCCTTATGAGAGCATTAGAAATAAAAGCTATCGACGGAAATGTCGATGCAAAACGGACAAGGTAGATCAGTTATCTGACTGCACGTTTTGTGCAGTCAGATCATTAATGTACGCTGACCGCAAAGGCGATTTTGGGTATCAAAGGCCATGCTGACCACAAAGGCGACTGTAGCTATCAACAGCGCTTTAAAGGTATAGGCCCAATCTGCCTTTGTCTTCACACTTCAAGCTACGTTCTCGTTTTTAAAGACATTGTTGAGGAAAAGTTTTGAAAACGTTTTGAAAGATGTCCAAGTTTTTGTAAGCAGCATAATTTCTGATATTTTTCTTCCCGTTGTTGCTGCTGCCTTTTCAGCGATAACACCTCATCATTTGAATTACAATCATTTTTGTGGTCTGCAAGTATTTTCAATTTGGACAAGCCTACAGTTTTGTCTTCTTATAAAGAGCTATAAAAAAAAAAAATACTTAATGATTTAACTGATCACCAGATTGTCAAAGTGAGCCAAATTGAAAGCATTTTGCAAACGACAATAAGAAATCGACCTATACTTAGGGTTTTGTCGGAGAACCTGTAGAAAACATTGTGGAAAAAGGAGACAATGATAGGTACCAGCATTTTCTCCCTTTCCCACAACTATTTTCAAAAGCCCTTTTCCTCGGGTAATCAAAATACTGGATTGTCAAGTGAAAGGTTACAATGTGAGGCAAGGTTTAGCCCTTTGTCTACTAAGCGCAAATCAAGTACCTTTATTGCGGACAATGTAGAACAAGATCAGACTGTACAGAACGTGCAGTCTGATCTTGCATCTACACTGTCCATTTGGAGATACTTTGTCCCCCAAAATGACCTAGATATAGCAATATTTGTTTTTTTTTTACTATCGGCTTGAAAGTTTAATTTCGCTTTAGCGGGATAAGTGTTAACCCTTAATCTGCTGTATAAATGAAACGATTTTTTTTACTTAATAGTAAAAGCTCAAACATTGCGGTTTCAAAGTTGATTTCACCGGAAAGAAAATACCATATCGGACAGTGTAGATCAAAGATCAGACTGCACGTTTCGTGCAGTCTGATCTTGATCTACACTGTCCGCAAAAGGTCAGTGAATCGCGCTTAGCAGCGTAAGGTTTAATGACCGCCATCAGGGTAATTTAGTTGAAATGCTTTCTCACAACTCCATAAAGAAAGACGTAAAAGGGCGAAATTTATGGTCCATTTTGCAATAGCTATGCCAAACATCGTTCTTCCAAAATGACCTCTCATTTTCACGGGTCGTTATAAAATGGGTACTTACTTTATTTTTTTCTCCAGTTATTTGTAAAGTTTTACCAAATAACCGGGTGTTTTGACCCTTACAACTTAGATGAAACTTTCATGCCCATGGTACAAACTAAAATGTTGGTATTTCAAAGTTATGGGGGTTGGGGAAATATCTACTTATCGGACAGTGTAGATCCAAGATCAGACTGTTGGTATTTCAAAGTTATGGGGGTTGGGGAAATATCTCCTTATCGGACAGTGTAGATCCAAGATCAGACTGCACGCTCTGTGCAGTGTGATCTTGATCTACACTGTCCGCGAAAGGTCAATGAGTCGTGCTTAGCAGCCTAAGGTTAATGGACCGTAGGAAGCAAGCCTGGGAAAAAATTGTGGGAAAAGACAAAAATGCTGGTAAGCAGGACTTTTTTCTTTGCCCACAATGTATTCCAACCTAAAAAATCATAATTATTCAGAGCTATTTTTAATTTATCGTCCGCGAATGCTTTTCAAATTTGAAATGTCCAAAAAAAAACATGCCTTATGGAGAAGAGCTACATTTCCGATGCCTATGATTTTTTTTTTTTTTTTTTTCAAAAAAAAAAAAAAAAAAAGAAAATATTTGCAAAAAAGTGTTTCTTTGGGCCCAGTTTGCAATGAACCATAGACGGAGGGGAAAAATAACTTTTCATTCTTGTTTCAAGAATTTTTTGAAGATTTACCTTGTAAGAATTGGTTTCATTTAAGCGTTTTATCGTTTAAGGCTTAATCTAATATGATTATATCTCCATTTTTTTTTTAAATAAAAACAAAAAATGTGCTGCTTTCAAAGCTCGAAAAAAAAAAAAAGAAAAAACTTTCTCCTTTATTGGAGAGTGAACATCACGATCAGACTGCACGCTCTGCAAAGAAAGTCATAGAATTTCATTTCGCAGCCCAAGGGTTGCCCATTTTCTAAAATTGTTGTCGTAGAAAAATTGATATTTCTCCCTCTAATTCTTTATAATATGATCATGCACATCTGGCATATGTCTATAAACTGTGTCCGACCGATGCAGGTAGCACAATCGGTAAGGTACAGATTTTAAACTTGTTAACAGAGGGTTCCTGGTTCGAATCCCCAGCTCGGTCAGTTTCTTTCCGGGGATTGATGATAGTCATCGCAACAGGATTCATTCGTCTCTCACCGCTGTACAGTGTGTCGACAATGTTTGCAATGTATGGGAAAGCAGCCAGTGGCTTTGAAAGAATACTATTCGAAACACTGGTTACTGGACTCCAGGCAAGCATGCTAAGATGCTCGGGCCACCACGATATAAATGAAATTATGATTAAAACACCATAAAACATATAAAATGTGCTCGCGCTGTTCTGTTCCATTCTCAGGCGGAATCGTCTGGTATATTTATTTTCTTAACCGTTTTCTCCTTTTTCCACACTGTTTTCTACGATATCAAATTCAAATTTTAAAATTTGAGTAACATTTATCTTGTTGCCTGAAAATGCTTTCAATTTGGACCAGTCTACAATTCTGTCGTTTGGTAAACAGTTGATATCAAATGGAAGAATGCATTCTTGATAAACTGAGAGATCTTTATGCACTGTCTTTCATATTTTCATTTTTTTGAAGATGGCTGATCAAAAAAACGTACGTGTATGCATGCCATTTCATGGTGGAATTAAGTAATCCATTAGGACAGATCGAGCCCGAGGGCTTAGTGGTAACGAGTCGCGCTAGCCGTCGACAGGCTGTAAGCTTGAATACCGGCTGGAAACAATCTCTTTACGATAAAGGATTAAAAATGAATCGCGACAGGATTTATTTCTTTTCCAGAAATTCAAGATCATGTCGCTTTTTTTTTTTTTTTTTTTACAGGAAAGCACCAAATCACCTCGGGGCTTCGTAATTTGTGAATAAGTCGCTAAAGCTACTCAAAGGTCCGTATTCACCAAGCATTCTTGAAGAGCGTTCTTAGACTTACTTTCCCTAATTTTCTAAATTTGAAAGTAACACAACTCCTAATTGGCTACACCATTTGGTTTAGCCAATCAGGAGTTGTGTTACTTTCAAATCTAGATAATCTTGGAGAAGAAAACGTCGATTGTTTTTTAAGAATGGTTTGTGAATACGGACAGAGGAACAGATCGGTAGGCACCCTGGTCGTCGTAATATGATTGAAATACTATCAACCCTAAGGCTGCCGAGCTCGACTAACTGACCTTTTGCGGACAGTGTAGATCAAGATCAGACTGCACAGAACGTGCAGTCTGATCTTGGATCTGCACTGTCCGATAAGGAGATATTTTCTCCAAAATATACCTTTAAATTAGCAACATTTGTGTCTTTACTATTGGCTTAAAAGTTTCATTTGATTTATCTAGGAGGATAAGAGTTAAAAATGGCGATTGGCATTCAACAAACACACATGGGGAGAATTTCTCAAGCCACGGCCACCATTCTACGTGTTAGTTTTAACACCTCGGTCAATCTTTTACGACCGGGTAGACACCGACCAGAAATTACTAGGTTTACAACCTTATGCATTTAAATCGCTGGTTACAATACAGACAAATTATGGGGTTCTTCTTTTGTGTGATCGTAAGTTGTTTTTTTTAAATCAAGTATTACAAACCTGTTATCTTTTTCTGGTCCCTATTTACATCATTAGAAAGAAAATGGCTAATTATGATTTCTGGACCATGCAGATAAAGATCAGACTGCACCAAGACGAAGAAGGAGGACAGAACTTTGTTGCTGCAGAGTATAGAACTAGATCGTGCAGCCCTTTACCAAACAGTCCCGTGTTTTATCGATGCTGGGAAAATGTGTGTTTTTCTTTTAAACATCGTTGGAAAATGAGAAACTGCTGGTAACCAGCAGTTTCTCATTTTCCCACAATGTTTTCTATCCAATCAGAGTGCTGACATTAATCCGCATCAACTTTTGTATTGTTGTGCGCAGGTGCGTTCCATTTCAAAGGATCTGAAGTTTTACAATTGGGAAGGGATTAACTCCTTTGTCTCAGGCCAAATAATTTTGAAATGGTCCAATGTAAATGAAGATTTTGTTTGTTATCAAAGTGTGTAATCAGGTAGCGGACGGTGTAGATCAAAGATTAGACTGCACACTCTGAAATACTATCAGCCCTAAGGCTGCCGAGCTCGACTAACTGACCTTTTGCGGACAGTGTAGATCAAGATCAGACTGCACAGAACGTGCAGTCTGATCTTGGATCTACACTGTCCGATCTACACTGTCCGATATATACGATTGTTCTTTCATGCCCAGTGAGCTTATCTGTAATTCTGATTTTCATTTCTTTCGGCACTGTCACTATATTAAGTATCGACATTTCTAAGGCAAACACTGTGGATCCAAATGGAACGCCCTGATTTGTGCCGACTAACCAGTCGCTACCATATGTGCTATCTACCCAGACGCTGCAATTTGCTCCGTCCATGACCGGACGCCGCGTTTTGCGCCGTCTTATCAGGCGCTGCGATTGGCGCAGTCAGACATGACACCGCGGTATGTGTTGTCTAACCAGGCTCTGCGATATGTACAGCCCAACCAGGTGCAGCAGATTGCTCCGTTTTTGACCGAAAGACGCGATTCGCCCGATCTAATCAGGCTTCGAGATTTGCGCAGTCGAACATGACACCTCGATGTGCGTTGTCTCACCAGCCGCCCTGAATTGCGCCGTATAATCTGACGCACGATCTGCGCCATTTACCAACGATCGCCCGATTTGCGCCGTCTAATCAAGAAACGCGGTTTTCCTCAGGGTACCACTTAGTGTTCAGGTTTTTGTTACTAAGGGTTCAGATTGTGAGATGCTATTAATAGTTATTACGACAGAGAAAGCCTATAATTCTCAGTGTCTAGAATGATCTGTAACGTTGCCTTTATAATTTGGACGTTTCATCGGAAATAGAAAATTACTCATTCTAATTGCGGCTACAAAACAGAATCTAGCATTAACTGTTTCTATTATGTTAAACGACAGTTTGAAGCTTTCATGCATAGGCAATTAGTGTCGCTTTTTCGCACGGTGTAGATCGAGATTTAACTGTACCGAACGTGAGGTGTTAGCTTGAATTAACACTGTCATTGATTGATTGATTGATTGATGGTATTGGGGTTTAACATGGTCGTTTCAACAGCTAACAGTTAAGGTCATATCACGGCGGTCAGTGCAGCTACGCATGTGTTTCCTGGCTTTCTCCCACTAATACTGACACAACTTTCTTTCCAGGTCAATACATTTCTCACATGCATCATAAGAGAGAGACGAACCCGGGCATCGAACTCACAACCACAAGGTCACGACTCAGATACGCTAACCACTGAGCTACCCAGGCGGGGTAGCACTATTCAAATGTATAACAACCGACTGAATTATGTAGTACACCGGTCCTTTGAGCCATAGCATAAAAGCGTCGGCCCAGGTCAGCCTGCGCGGACTGCGCAGGCTGACCTGGGTCGATACTTTTTGCAGATGCATTAAGCCCTCTTTTCACAGATCATGACTCATTTAATTTGATGCGGTAGCAAATTAAACTAGGAAACAACAACGTTCGATTTGGACTGGATACAACTTGTGTATCTTTCTCGTAAACAATGGACGGTGGCCATTAAATACCGTCTTGACACATACCCTCGATATAAGAACCACCTGTTTTAGACAACTGTAACTCTTTTATTTACTAAACTTCGAATAACGCGTATATCAGACCAGCCGGTGTTTTGTATACAAACTAGGTAACCCAGACATGAACAAACTTCTCACAATATTGATCGTAAAACGAGGTCAAGGTCATTGGGTTTTTTCTGTGGGAACTCGGTCAGTACTAAGAAACCAATTAACACTTTACTAAACAATGTTTCAAGGACCCTGAAAAAAATATATTTATAAAAAAAAGCTTTTGAAAACATTGAAGGAAAAGAAGAAAAAAAAAAAAAAAAAATACTAATGAGCAGTATTTTCTATTTTTTTCCACTAAACACTTTTAGCATTTTGAAGGCAACTCTCGTCATCTGTGTCACATTACATTGGCCGCGTGCAAATGCTTTTAAATTGGTCAAATCTTTAAAAAGAATGTCTTTTATAATAAAAAAAAAAATAATAATTTAGTAAAATGGAGGCCATTGGCGTATGGGAAGTCAACTACAGAAGAAATAGAACAAATATCATTTTGAGGACTGTTAAACAGAAAAATATACACATGGTGTGACCATGGCTAGGTGCTGTGAGTGCTGTAGTTGTATCAATACAGTCAATGCACATCATTGTGCGAGTTTTTTTTTTTATACCCGAATCTGGCATCTCTTCCCAAACCACCAGGTGTTTTTCTATATAAATAAACTCCAGGAGAGAAATGATTCCTGTCTCCATTACCCTCATCAGTCCTCGGAAAGTATCTCGGTTGTGCAAGGATCCAAACTTACAGTTCTTCGTCCGTTAACACTTTAACACTAGTGCGTTACCTCGAAACTATCAGGGCCTGTTTTAACAGACATTCTAAAAAGTCACCCCGTCTAAATGATATTTAAAGTCTCACGGAAATTTAGAAAGGGATTTAATTTGAAATTGAACAACCCGTCATATCAGCCACTATGAACCTGAATATCTTTGAAATTTAGAACATTCTTAAGAATAAGAATTTCAATGCAGTTTAGAATTTTTTCTTTTTTTTTTAATGAGACTTTCGTCCCGACATTGTGAGAAGTCGTCGTGGTTTTATAACACTGGACATCGATTGAATTTTGAGTTCATCGTATTGATTGGTTGATTGTATTGTGTTTAACGCCGTCATCAACATTGTTTTCAATTATACCGTGGCGGCCAGTACACATATCTATACTTTCCTGGAGTTTTTGTTTCTGTTATCATTACTGCGCACAATATTTTACCCAAGCACTTGGCTGCTTCTCCACATAATCGTCGATGAAAAAATGATCAGCGGTGAAAGAGGAATGAATCCTGTCGCAAAGACTATCCTCAATCCCCAGAAAGAAATTAGTCGAGCCAATGATTCGAACTAGCGACCCCCCCCCCCCGTTTTGAAGTCACTGCGCTACCGGGGCTCGGCTAGTGGAACCAGAACAACATCAGCTACAAAGTGGCTGTCAAGGGCCTCTAAATTTGCCAAACAATTCTTTGGCAACTGTAATTTGACTGGTCTCCAAGAAAAAAAAAAAAGAAAGAAAAATCTTTGGTGACTGATACGTTATAGAATCCATCGTTTACCACTTCATTCGATTCCTATACAGCCTATTTTCAGATTTACCAAGACTCAGGAAGTTTTTCAATGCCAAATAATGTAAATTCGGCCTCTCTCGATGGCTGAAAAAACAGTCCACTGAAATTCAGAAAGATTTTTATATGGCGTGGAACACGCGAAAAGGGGCCTTCGGACATATGCGTAAAAGTGTGTCGTCCCAGATCAGTCTGTACAGTCTGTGACTAATCCGAGACGACACTTCCCGTTTTTGTGCAATTTTCTGTTTCATGAAAGTCTACTATATGAAAAAAATATTATGTGGTTGTAAAGTGCTGTCTCGGATTGGCCTGCGCGGACTGCGCAGGCTAATCCGGGATAACACTTTACGCAAATGTCCGAAGGCCCCTTTTCGTGTGTTGCACGTCATATAGGCCTGATTAAACAAGCGGACGGTATAGATCCAAGATCAGGCTGCATGTTCTTTGGTTTCCGCCTGTGGTAGTGAAAGAACTGAGTGACAGACTAGCAACTGAACGTTTTGTTTTTTTTTCAACATCATAAAACCACTTGTATGGCACGGACCAATGCCTTCTTCAAGCAAATACTTCTTTATTGCATACGTCTTTCAAAGCTATTAGGGAGTAATCAAAGCGTTGAAAGCACTGGTGTGGCATTTGTCAAGGGAGCCATCGTGTGGAATTAATAATTTGAAAAATAAACAACAGAAATAGTTTCAAAATAGTCAACCTACTATATAGTCATGCAAAATCCGACAGAGAAGGGTGCAATCTTGTGGGAGGAACAAGTACTGGCGACCAAGCCCTGGGACGAACAAGCCCAGGAACGAACTGGTTTTGGGATGAACAAGCACGGTATGTGTGTATCATTACGCCACTTTAGAAGGTCATAACGGATCAAGCTATTTTCGATAAAAAGGAAGTATTTCCACGATACATGGCCTAATCCAATTTATTGTAATACGCCATTTTCAATTTTATATCTGGGTGCAATCGAAACACTTATTTGTCTCAGAAAAAATTATTTTAATTGGGTTTACTTCCTTTGGTTTTGCACAAACTATGATACGTGGTTTTCAGAATGTCGTATTGAACTCAAAGTACATTGTCTCCGACAAATGCCACAAAAAACCGGTATTGATTGCTTTTCGCAGAGCTCCTGATAGAGGGATTTATTTTGATTTTAAAATTGAAAATATTAATCGCTCTTCCCTAAACCCTATGTTATGGGTACTTATTAGAATCGTCTGATCGAGACGATTCTAATGAATACCCACACCATAGGGTCTAGAAGAGAAATAATGGATTTAGAATACGATCACTCCCTCTTATCTGGGGGTCTGTTTACTGGTTACATTTCGGTCGACGGTGGCAAACGTGGCGATGATTTTGAGTCTCCAAGTTTAATATGTCCATCCGAGATAAACCTCATGAGCTTTTAAGCCTTTCCCAAACAAGCCCTGGTTTGCATGTGTCTGCAGTACAAGTCTTTTGAAAACACTGTGGGAAAAGGAAATTGAAAATTGCTCGTTACGAGCAATTTCTCCTTTTCCCACAGTGTTTTCTACCCTTTTTGAGACCTTTCTGCCATTTTCATCAAATTTAAAATTGTTGTCTGCAAAGTATAGGACCAGTCCAAAATTTGGACCAGTCCAAAATGTGTCGTTTCGGAAAGGGTTAAGGTTACTTCTGAAGGATTATTCAATTCTTACGTGTATTTTCTAGAAACGTGACAATTGGATATTATAAATTTATTCTTTGTTGTGGTTACCAAGGATTTGATTTATTGCAGCAGGAATTACGTTCCGTAGTATAAAACTGAAACTACGAGTTCTTGTGGCATTTGTCGAAGACAATGCCACTATGAGTTCAATGCGGCATTTTGAAAATCATGTATCGTATTTTGTGCAAAACCGAAGGAAATAAACCCAATTAAAATCAATTTTTCTAAGACAAATAAGTGTTTCGATAGCACTTAGATATGAAAATGATGTATTAAAATAAATTGGACTTGGCCATCGATCATGGAAATACTTCTTTTTTCATCGAAATAGCTTGATCCGCTATGGTCTTTTATTGGCGTAATGATACACACAATCTTTGTTTTCTGACCGCCCGATTTCGTCCGAAACCAGTTCGTTCTGGGCTTATTCGTTCCTGGACTTGTTCGTCTCACAATAGATTCTATTGGATTGTGCATGACTATATAGTAGGTTGACGTTCAAGCGAATATTTTTGAAACTATTTTTTGGTTTATTTTTCAAATTATTAATTCAACACAATGGCTCCCTTGACAAATGCTACACCAGAGCTTTTAAAGCTTTGATTTCCTTTTAGAATTTCAAGGTATTTTGAGGGGGCAATTTACTTCTTACGAAAAGTATTTACTTAACTTAGCCATGCTGTACAAGGTGTAACATTTTATTAATTAGCAGTAAAACATCCCAAAAGCTCGAATTTCACAAAATAAAAAATAATAAGTTTTGAAAAAAGAAAGACGGCATAACAGGCACTAGAATATGAATATTGAAACTCTTTCGTGGTTTAACCCTTTACCTCACAGCCCCGAGTTTTAACGACCCTGAGGGTGAAGCCTTTTGAAAACATTGTGGGAAAAGGAGAAAATGCTGGTAACCAGCATTTTGTCCTTTTCCCACAATGTTTTCAACCCTATTAAAGACAGAAATGTTCATTTAAGCAACATTTAATTTGTCGTCTGCAAATGTTTTCATTTTTTTTCAGTCCAAACTTTTGTCGTTTGGTAAAGAATTAATATGATTGGATGGTTGAATAAATTTGAGTTAAAAGCCATTTTAATAGCTAAAGTCATATCACGACGGTCAGTGCACCTACGTATGTGCTTCCTGGCTTTCTCACACCAGTACCGACACAACTTTCTTTCCAAGTCAGTGACTACTTTTCTTACATGCATCAGAGGTGAGAGGCTTGAGTCGTGCTTAGCAGCCTAAGGGCTGACATCTAAAATATAGTATTTAGGTTAGAGAGTAGCAATAATTGAGAGTGACTGTTAAGATTTAAAGAACTTGCAAAAAAAGCACTAACTTAATAAAAATTTTAATGATCGACGATGAAAGATAAAACGAATCTTCCTAGTTTTATGTGTATTTAAACTGTGATAATTATCTTTCAGGACGATCCTGTGTAAGTGGCCCTAATTTCTCATCAAACTAAAGCGGATTACAGGCATAGACTAAAAACTTCGGGTAATTTAGCACAAATTAATTAACTCTTTACCAGACGGCGAAGTCTGACAAGCTTCCGAATTCAGAGTATTTGCAGATTGCAAAATGAATACGGATGAAATGATATAGTTTCTTTGAAATGGTAGGAGATTTTGTGAGAAAAGTAGAAAATGCTAGTTACCAACATTTTCTAGTTTTTCCCGCACAAAAACTTTTCCTGCTGTGTTGAAACATGGGACTGTTTTGAAAAAGGTTTATTTAATATTAACCTTTTTTTTCCCTGGTAGGCTTTTGCCGGCTGTGTCGGTCAAGATCAGACTGCATAGAGAGTGCCATCTGGTCATTGATCTTCACTGCGGAACATTTTGTGAGATAGTGTTATCATAGTAGTGTTTACTATGTAAGATTTTTAAAAAAAATGTAGCAGTAATTCAAATTTCAGACGTTTCAAAATTACTTTTTACGGAGGAATGGTAGTAATAATCAATTACTACTACCATTATGACTACAACAACAACTTTTACTACTTCTATATTTTTTCTATAGCCAAGCCCCCTTAGCTCAGTCGGTAGCGCACAGGACTTGAGAACAGGAGGTCGCTGGTTCGATCCCCGGCTTGGCTAATTTCTTTCCGAGGATTGATGACAGTCATCGCGACCGGATTCATTCTTCTCTCACCGCTGACCATTCTTTCGACGATGGTTATGTGGGAAAGCAGCCAGTGGCTTGGAAAGAATATTGTGCGGCGTACTGGTAAAAGAAACTCCGGGAAAGCATGGATAGGTGCACTGGCCGCCGCGATATAAGTGAAATAATGTTGAAAAGGCGTAAAACACCATACAATCAATCAATCAATTTCTTCTATAACAACAACCACTACTACTACTACTACCATAGCAACAACAACAAAAACAACAAATTATTTCTGTAATTGTTGTTATTGTTATCATTACTACTATTATTATCAATGAATACTTTGTCACACACATACACGTGGAGTGTATTTTTTTTAATCGGTCGGTAGACCGATTAGAGAGATGGCAAAATTCGGAAACCCGTCCGCTCAGGGCAAACTGATGTAACTGCAACTCGTAACAGCTTTTACTTACAGCGTTTTAACTCTTATACCTACTGTGATGACCTTATTACAAAAACTACTTTTGACCCAGATAAGCGCACATTTGACCCAGATAAGCGCAGGAATAGTTATTAGCGGTAAACAGGCGTTAAGTAATGTCAAGTAATCCCATAATGACTTTTAAATTATGTAATAAACGGCGGTTACAATTAGTTTAATATTGAAGTATGTCATAATTACAGTATTATCAAAATCTCTGGCCAGCAAAAATTGGAGCAGTTTACTTTCATTTTATGTATCAGGAGAATTACACATCGCGCTTGTATATGTATCCGCAAGAAAAGGCGCGTAAATAGTTGCCAATTTTAATCAGTAGAAGAAATTCCAGGGCTAAATCTTCCAAAACTTCTATCATAGTATAAAACAGTGTAGATACTAGACCAACATTCACGTGCTATGCCATCTGATCTTGCTCTATATTGTCTGAAAACCCATATATAAACCTGGGTCTGTATTCAACAACTATTCTTAATGACATTCTTAGTCTTATTTTCAAAGATTTTCTAAATTTGAAAGTAACGAAACTTCTGATTGGCTAAACCAAATGGTTAGTTAAATGGTTTAGCCAATCAGAAGTTGTGTTACTTTCAAACTTAGAAATTTCTGGATGATGGTGGTTGGTGAATACAGACCCTGGTCTTATTTAAAGCAATAAAAGCATTAATCACAATAATCATAAATTCTTTAAATGAGCGGAAAGTAGCCATAAATCCGACTATACCTATTATCGGACACAGCTCAAGTTCGGTGAACCTGGTGCAATCAAATCTCCGACATGCAAAGTGCTTTAGATCGGAGGATTGCAGATAAGTTAGGTGGAATTAGATCATGAAAGGAACAGGTATTTAATTGAAGTATGCTCGTCAGAGAGATTCTTATCTATTGGCGTAAGAAATGTCATTAACGTTAATTCCCCGCCAACCCTAGTATATATCAAAACGTCTAGAATAGATCTTCTTTGTACATAAAAAATACCGAAGTCTGCCCATTATTGCACAAACACATATTTTTTTCCTAACGCTATATTTAACATCTTTCAAAAACCATTCCATGAAAAGATCTACAGAAGCAATCGAGCTTTTAAACTGCGGCAGCTGTACATCTTCGAACATTTTTGCATCATTCATTTTTCCGTCCATTATTTTATTCATTTCTTCTGAGGGTTGAGAGGCAGAATGACAACTGATTAACCCTTTCCAAACAAGCCCTGGTTTTCACGTGTCTGCAGTACAAGTCTTTTGAAAACACCGTGGGTAAAGGAGAAATTGCTCGTAACGAGCAATTTCTCCTTTTCCCACAGTGTTTTCTACGCTTTTTGATAACTTTCTGCCATTTTCATCAAATTTAAAATTATCATCTGCAAACTCTTTCAGTTTGGACCAGTCCAAAATTTGCCGTTTGGGAAAGGGTTAAATAACTGAAAAACATTTTTTTAAGTCATCGTCAACCTAAAACATATGAGCCGTGCTCTGGCAAAATGGGGCTTAATGCATCTCTGTGATGTATACACCAAGCAAGAAATCAGGTGACGATGGATCCATAAAATTCGTTTTGTCTAACAACCGACTGAGTGAATCTTGAGGTAGACTGGTCCATCGACAGGTAGAAAATTAACCCTTTCCCAAACGACAAATTTTGGACTGGTCTAAATTGAAAGAGTTTGCAGACGACAATTTTAAATTTGATGAAAATGGCAGAAAGTTATCAAAAAGGGTAGAAAACACTGTGGGAAAAGGAGAAATTGCTCGTTACGAGCAATTTCTCCTTTTCCCACAGTGTTTTCAAAAGACTTGTACTGCAGACACTTGAAAACAAGGGCTTGTATGGGAAAGGGTTAAGCAACGCAAAAAGTATCGACACAGGTCAGCCTGCGCGGACTGCGCAGGCTGATCTGTGTCGATATTTTTTGCAGATGCGTTAAACCCCCCTTTTGCCATAGCATGGCTCAATTAAAAAAAAAAACGTTTCGTGAAGTCATCGTTAACCCGATTCATAAGTATGATTCACTGTGAAACAATAGTTTATCATAGTACATTTATCATAGATGCACTCTGTTTAAGAGATCAAATGGCCATGGGGAAGCAAGTTCACCTTTGAAATATTAAGTGCAGTCTCTGTTCTTTTCGCAGACAGTACAGATCAAAATCAGACTAAGCAGGTAGTCTGATCACCAATCTAAACTGTCTAATAAATTTGTGAGATTTTCTTAATAACTTTTAACTTGCCAACCATTAGGCCTATGATGCTAAAATTAGTACACAATAAAATACTGAAAATTGCAGCAATGCATGAAAACCGAAATGTTGCGATTTTAACTTTTTTTCCTATCACGGAAATCTTTACTTATCGGACAGTGTAGATCCAAGATCAGACTGCACATTTTGTGCAGTCTGATCTTGACCTAAACTGTCTGCAAAAGAGCATTTAGTCGAATTTAGCAGCCTCACGGTTAAAACAGCTTTGAAATGCAGTAGTCTTGGGTTGTCTGAAAAGAAACGAGAATTTGTACTGGTTAGTATTGGAGTTTAACGCCATCTTAACAGCTCAGGTCATATCAGGGCGGTCAGTGACGCACCCATGTGTTTCCTGGCTTTCTCACACCAGTACTGACACAACTTTCTTTCTAAAGCAACTGACTTCTATTCTCACATGCATTAGACGTGAGAGGCTAAAAATAGCCGGAAAGAAAGTTTGCCTCAACCGTGTATCGAACTCGCAACCACCGGATCGCGAGTCAGATACACTAACCACTGAACTACCCGGGCGGACAAAAAACGAGAAGGCGTCCACACCTACAGTCGGGTTAACCAGTTTGTAACCCCTAAGCTGCTAAACGCGACTCTTTGCCCTTTTGCGGACAGTGTAGATCAAGGATCAGACTGCACAGAACGTGCAGTCTGATCCTTGATCTACACTGTCCGATAAGGAGATATTTTTCTCCAAAAAATACCTTTGAAATAGCAAAATCTTGGATTTTCCAATAGGCTTATTGTTATTTCAACCATTTAGCAGGGTAAAAATTAACGCAATAATACTTAGATAAACGCGATGGAAGAAAAGGCATTGCATACGTAAAAAATTATTGTCGACAATGGCCGATTTACAAAACTGATAAGCCATGGGGGGGGGGGTCATTTCGTTCATTAACCCTTTCCCAAACGACAAAATTTGGACTGGTCCAAATTCAAAGAGTTTGCAGACGACAATTTTAAATTTGATGAAAATGGTAGAAAGGTCTCAAAAAGGGTAGAAAACATTGTGGGAAAAGGAGAAATTGCTCGTTACGAGCAAACACAGTGTTTTCAAAAGACCTGTACTGCAGACACGTGAAAACCAGGGCTTGTTTGGGAAAGGGTTAACACAGTGCAGCCAGCAGACATTTTTTTTTTTTTTATTGTTTTCAGCAGAGCAATCTTTTAGTCAAAATGTGGAATAAAAAAGAAAATTCTCGCAGTAGGCAGGGTACATTGTTATCACTAATATGACCAGTCTAAAATTGCGTGGTGTGGTAAAGACTTCACCCTTTACCAAACGAGTTAACCCTTGACCAAACAATCCCGAGTTGTAACGACCTCGGGCAGAAAGCTTCTAAAAACATTGTGGGAAAAGGAGAAAATGCTGGTCTTACGAACGTGAAAGCTCGTAACAAATGCATAGCTCAGATCTATAAACGGCTGGGATTCAAACCCATGTGGCAAAGATCCTCAATATCTGAGGTATAAAAGACCAATACACTAACCCCTGAGCTAAAGAGAATTCTCCTTAACACTTAAGCTGCTGAATAAATGGAACACAAATTTCTACTCAATACTAAACGCCCAACCATTGCGGTTTCAAAGTTAATTTCACCGGAAAGAAAATATCGTATCGGACAGTGTAGATCAAAGATCAGACTGCACGTTCTGTGCAGTCTGATCTTGATCTACACTGTCCGCAAAAGGTCAGTGGGTCGAGATCAGCAGCTTAAGGGTTAACGCAGTTGTAAGGTATTGATTTTATACAGGAAGAGGCTATGGCGTAAGGAAGGGGTGACCTCCCGTAATACACCCCCGTCTTAGGGAGAAGTCATTATTTTGATGACGGAAAGCCTTATCAGGCAGTAAGTCGATTATTTAGACAACAAATGGCTCAATGGCCAATAACGGCCAGACAACAAATGGCTCAAAGGCCAATCCAGGACGAGCCCCGATTTTACGAACGTGAAAGTTCGTAACAAATGCATAGCTTAGATACATATATAAACCGCTCCGGCTGGGATTCGAACCCGTAGGGCAAAGATCCTCAATATTTTGGGTTTAAAAGCCCAATACGCTAACCCTGAGCTAAAGAGAATTCTCCCTAACGCAATTGTCAGGTATTGATTTTATGCTGGAAGAGGCTATGCCATAAGGAAGGAGTGATCTCCCGTAACAGCTGCTAACCAGCATTTTCTACTTTTCCTACAACGTGTTCTCCCTAGTCAGAGAAGTAAAGCCCGTTTTCTTTTAACTAATTCAATTTTTTTGTCCGCATATGTTTTGAAAAAATCTAATTCTCAGTCGGCTGATAAAGAGGTAAGCGAGACCGCAAGTCACGTCTGCTACAAGCTTGTCCCGAAGTGTCCGTTTTATGTTCACTGTAAACGTTAGCGGGGAAAAACGATCAGGCGACAGTGTTAACACGTTATTTATGGCCAGTTCACGACAGCAGACGTTGTTCAAAGGTGCAAACTCGTCGGCCACAGATTGGGGAACGGCTGTGCAAAAAGGTCATCGGATCTTTATGGTTAGTAGCTTACACTAAGTACTTGGTTTTCTTCATACAAAACATGAAGTCCAGAGCTCCAGATAAGAGGGACTGATGGAATTCTAAATCCATTATTTCTCTTCCAAACCCTATGTTGTGGGTACTCATTAGAATCGTCTCGATGAGACAATTCTAATGAGCACCCATAACATAGGGTTTAGTGGAGAATAATTATTATTTTCTATTTTGAAGCCAAAATCACTCCCTCTATCTGGAGCTCTGAAGTCCGTTTAAAATGTCGAAAAGTTCGAGTTTCGTTCAGATTTTCTGTGTAAAAAGAGACAGACTTCAGAAAAAATGAACAGAAAATATTTTTTTCGATATTTAAAACAAGAAATGTCTTTTAAAAAACAGAGACGGCGTAAGATTTATTGGAATATAAATGTTGAAACTCTTTCGTGGCTCAATATGAAGCAAAATAATGAAAAGTAACCTCACGAGCAATTGCCTCCTTTTCCTCACTGTTTTTCATTTGTTGAAAAGTAGTATTGGGTTACTGGATAACGCCTATGAAAATATTAAATTTCCAAAAAGCACAAGAAAAGAATCATTCTCTACTACATTATTTTCCTACGGTATGCACCAAGGCCCCGTGGTATCGATTAGCAGTAGCAACGCTTATTAATAGTGGTGTCATAGATTTGTGAGGAAATATGCCAACGGGGGCCCGTGGAATAAACATGTGCACATTTTTTACCAATCGCAAATTACCACCTATTCATTCTTTATCAGTACCAAGAAATAAGTCAAAAGCTAGCGCATTCAACTACACCGAAAAAAACCAACATAAAAGTTTTTTTTTTTTAGAGTTTTAGTTTCCTGTAATTTTCGGTACTACGAACATTTCATGTCCCAATGTTAGTCACAGATTATAAATCGCTGGATCAATTGATATCGTGCCTTTGGCGAGATTTTACGAGAGAATACGTTGTCCGGTACGGCCTATCGTCACTCGGTAATTTTGAAGGGTAATAGATTAGCCAATTATTCGATACTTCTGTATGTACATTTTAACCGATGAAATGAACTTAACTCTCGTAAAAGGGGTCGACCAACCGAGGTAGAAAAGTGGAGCTATGCAGGTCAAAATATTGAAGTTGTTGACAATTTTAACTACTTAGGCGTAGTTTTCAACTATACAGGTTCATTTGTACTAAATCAAGCACATTTAACAGGCAAAGCACTGAAAGCCCTGCATTTTCTAATATGCAAATGTCGAGAATTCGATCTTAATCCCAAAATTCTATGTCAATTATTTGATGCCTTTGTAGGATCGGTACTTAGTTATGCTTGTGAGATTTGGGGTTACACTAAATCTAAAGATATTGAGCGTATACATTTGAAATTCTGCAAAGAATTATTGCAGGTCAAAAGTAGTACGTGTAATGCAACTGTTTACGGTGAACTGGGTCGTTTCCCTTTATTTATCAATAGATATGTCCGTATCATCAAGTATTGGTTTAAGATTGTTAATACAGACAATATTTTACAGAAAACAATTTACGAATGTGCTCTACAGGACAGTTTTAATGGCTTATCGAATTGGGTGAAAAATGTTAAGTCTTTGCTCGATACATATGGATTCTCAAATATTTTCACATCGTATCATTCGGTTAATGTAAAAAGCTTCCTACATGATTTCAAAGAAAGAGTACTAGACTCGTTTATTACTGACTGGTTCAGGTCTGTCAAACAAGCACGGTTTTAGATATGTATAAATACTTTAAAACTTCATTTGAGTACGAATACTACTTAAATATCATTCCAAAGTCATATAGATTATATTTCATTCGTTTACGCACATCTAGTCACCCTTTAAGAATACAAACAGGCAGACACGGTAGGAACTCTATACCGCGTCAGATTCGCTATTGCCAATGTTGCGGAGAAAATGATATAGAAGATGAATTTCATTTTATTTGTGTTTGTAAAAGTTTTATTGCATTGAGAAAAAAATATATTAAACCTAGCTATTACTTACATCCATCTGTGTTCAAATATCATAGTCTTCTATGCTCAAGAGATAAATTCGAACTCATTAATCTTTGTAAATTCATTAAGGAAGCATTGACTCTTAGAAATAGTATTTTAAACATTATCCTGTAAACTATTACTTTATCATTATTCTTGTTCGTCCTCTCTCGATTTATGATATTTTTGTCAAATGATCCATTTTCGATACAAATCTGAAACACTACTATCATGTACATGTTCGCCATGGTGTGCGTGCGTTTGTGTGGGTGGGGTTGTGTGGATGGGTGGGTGGGTGTAGATGCGGGTGTGGGTGTGTGGGTGTGCTTCCTATTTTCTTTTTTTCTCTCCCTTTTCCCTTTTCCCTTTTTTCCTTTTCCTTTTCTTTTCCTTTTCCTTTGTTATTTTCAGGTTTATATTCGTTCACGTGACTAAATTCATTTTATGTATATGTGCTGTGACAATGTACAACTTGTGTACGTCAAAAAATAAATGTCTGTCTGTCTGTCTTTACCACACAATCCCGACTTTTAACGACCCTGAGAAAGAAGCCTTTAGAAAACATTGTGGGAAAAGGAGAAAATGCTGGTAACCAGCATTTTCTCCTTTTCCCACCATGTTTTCTACTCTTCCCAAAACAAATTTCAATTTTTGTGTCACATTTACTTTGTCGTCTGCAAAAGCTTTCATTTTTGACTGGTATAAAATTTTGTCGTTCGGTAAAGAGTTAACCCTTATCCTGCTACATAAGGGAATTGAAGCTTTCAGACCGACAGTAAAAAATCCAAATCTGGTATTTCAAAGTTTGTTTGTTTGTTTTTTTTTTTGAGAGGGGGGGGGGGTATATATCTCCTTATCCGATAGTGTAGACCCAAGATCAGACTGCCCGTTCTGTGCAGTTTGATCTTGATCAACGCTGTCTGCAAAAGGTCATTATGTCCCACTTAGCAGGCTAAGGCTTAACATTTCAATGAAGTATTTCTTTCTTGTTCTCGTTTGTTAAGTTTGCCTCAAATTATGGCGGAATGTACAAAAATACCATCATTGGTCCTAGGAAACGTTTGTTTTATTCGAGACAATAACTAAACTGTCTCTTGATGTTGCAGTGGAACTATTTTCTGGCCTTTGAGAAAATGCAATTGAACCATGCTCTGTGAAAAGGGAGCTTAGTGCACCTGCAAAAAGTATCGGTGTCGAAATTTTTTGCTGTTCGTCAATTTAACCCTAAACCTGCTAAATAAAAGAAATGAAACTTTGAAGCCGATAGTAAAACCCAAGATTTTGCTATTTCAAAGGTATTTTTTGGGAAAGACATCTCTTTATTGGACAGTGTAGACCTCAGATCAGACTGCATGTTCTGTGCAGCCTGATGTTGATCTACCCTGTCCGCAAAATGTCCTTGAGTCACGTTTAGTAGCCTGGGGGTTAAAGCAAGCCCAAGGACCAGTTTACCTCGGTCGGTTATAAGACAAAATGAACCATGATCATGTGATGACTTGCATGGTAGCATGCTTCACGGGGATGCATTGAGCTTCCCCCCCCCCCCCTCCTCTTTTGCCAGAGCATGGCACAATTTATTTATTCAGTAATGAAAAGGTTAACGAGGGTGGACGATGATAATTATCTTATTGAAATACTAGCTACACGAGGCAGAGCTCACAAAGTACATAAACAAGGATATAAACAGAGGGCTAAGATGAAACGACCGTGGACAAACAGACGGATGTTCCCGTTTACTGCAACCTTCTCCACACGTAAATAACTACTTTTGTACAGGGTCCATTGTTGACGGTTTTGCCATTTGTCTTATCGTCCGTGTATTTGTTTGTTTGTTTGTATAGTGTTCAACCCTGTACCGCACAATCCTGAAAGAATCCTTTTGAAAACATTGAGGGAAAAGGAGAAAATGCTGTTGAGCAGCATTTTCTCCTTTTCTCACAATGTGTTCTGCCTATTAAATGACAAATACCACCATCTTGAAAAATATTTGAATTATCGTCTTTAAATTCCTTCATTATTGGACAAGAATAAAGTTTGTTTCTGTGTGGTAAAAGGTTAATGCCATTGTTGACATTGTCTCGGGTACATCACACGGCCAGTGTACCTGTCAATGCTTTCCAATAGATTTTTGTAACCGGTAGTTTGCACAGTATTTTTCAAAAGCCACTGGTTGCTTTCACACATAACCGTCGTCGAAACAATGTTTAGCGGTGAGATATAAATTCATTCTGTCGCACTCACTGACATCAATCATTGGAGAGAAATTGGACGAGCTGGGTATTCGAACAAGGGATCCACTGGTTTCAAAGCCTGTACGTTACCTACTGAGCAATCGGACTGGGCGCAAACAGCCCAGTAGTAGCCTTTTAATTGCCTGTTACGACTAGAATTGCCTAAGCGGTCAGTGCAAATAAAGATACTCTGCAAAAGAAAAGTGCAGTCTGATACTGGATCTACACTGTCCGCTAAAAAGAAACATTCTGGTAAAGAACAATCTTGCCACTCAATGATTAAGAGTCACATCATTATGATGTTTGGTCACAAGATTAATGTACCCCCCCCCCCCACCCAGATTGTCGCTGCAAGATCATTCCACACAAAAATCAGTCTAATACCACATTATTTATTTTAGAAGAAAGATATGTATCCCAAACGCCAAGAAGACTGCATTACGTCCGTGCGAGCTCTCATAGAAGAAGAAATTCCATTTCATCTGAAGCACCCAATAGGTTCCATCATATAACTCCAACTCGATAAACCTTTCATTAACAGTTAATATTATTGTTTGTTTTTTGGGAATACATGTTTAAAATCGCGAACTATGATGAAATGATATAAACATTATCGAGTTGGATTTATAAATTATCTCGTCACGGTATGTGATTTTAAAGCTGTTATCCCAAATATAAACAATAATATAAGCTGATAAAGAAACGTTTTTCGAGTAAGAGCTATATTGCATGGTACTGTATTGTGTTCACAACTCAGTCAAGGCTAGACTAATCCAATAGATTTGTGTTGAGGATAACAGTGCATTCAGACAACAGATTGAGGCATTCAAGATTTGTTTTTTACGTACAGATTTTGTACACAACCAAAAGCAATATTTCTCTACACCGGTTGAACTCATTTGCATACAAGCGTAAAGTAACTCTATGTCTTCAAGTCTTTTGTTAGGGGCTCTAATGTTATCCCTGCAGGTGGCGAATCTAGTAGCTTGTGCGGGCCAAGGATTAATATCAAAACATGGCAGAAAAGCAAGTAATCGCATGATTTCATTTATCAATGAAAAACACAGAAATAGTAAATATCTATAATTAGACGCAATTCATCATCTTCCCTGATATCACGATAGGACAGTCTTAGGCAGTTGTATCAGGGCTGTGAAGTTTTCCGGCTATACAGTTCGCAGCGACCTTGACACTCTGAATCAAGGGCGCTCTTGGTAAATTACCCACATTTCTAGGCTCTTTTTGAAAAGGAAAAGTACAAATACGTCATCAATTTATATTCCGTATAAAAATGAGAAATTGCAGAAATATTTCAAGAACTATTTTTTTTTTTAATTCTATTTCTTTGAGAAAGATGAGATACGAAAAACGTATTTAAGTATAATGAACTTGGCAGTCTGTTATAATTTCAAGTTTATATTCTCTTTTTTTTTTTTTCCGAAAATTTTGTATGAGGCGATTAAGAAAAGTATTATAGAGTATTAAGGTGGAATTTCATTGATAGAATTCGATAAACAAGATGTATCCACTTTTGAGTGGATTTACTATTTTATACATCAGTTTTTACTCTAAACAGGAAATTGCAGAATATTGATTCTGTACTTCCGGCGTTCGACAGGTGGTTTTGGGGGCCGCTTTCAACATTAATTCGTTTGTATCACGGCCAAAAGTCTGAAGAAAAGGTCTTTTGAAAACATTGTTGGAAAAGGAGAAAATGCTGGAAACCAGCATTTTCTCCTTTTCCCAGAATGTTTTCTACCATTTCAAAATAATATTTAAATTTTCAGTCTGTTTCTTTTGTCATCTGCAAAGGGTTTGAAATTGGGCAGACGGGCCCACAATGTTTTCTACCATTTCAAAAATCAAATAAGAATTTTGAGTCCATTTTTTTTATCATTATTATTATTATTATCTGCAAAGGCTTTGAAATTGGACAAGGCTATTTCTTTTTCGTCAGGAAAAGTCTTAAAGCAACTATAGTTGTCGAAAGTAGACAATGGGGGTGGGGGGGTGGGGGGGGGGGGGGGTAAAAATCCATTTGAGCCATGCTCTGGCAAAAGAGGGCTTAATGCGTTTCCGTGATGCATGATACCAAGCAAGTCATTACAATTATGATCATGGATCCATGAAATCCATTTTGTATAACAACCGACTTAATCATGTGGTACACTGGTCCTTGGAAATACAGAAAAATGACCGATAGCGAAAAGTATCGACCAGGTCAGCCTGCGCGGACTGCGCAGGCTGACCTGGTGGATACTTTTCGCACATGTATTAAGCCACCCATTCACAGAGCATGGATGATTTAAATGTAAATCATACCATGTTAGGGTTTGAAAATTAGTGTAAAGATGACAATGCTTTACTGAACGGTCGGTCAAAGTGTTAGTCGCTGGCTGAAAAATTAAAGTTCAAATCAGGTAAAAGGTAAACAAAAGGTAGAGCGACCTGGCAACTTTTAACCTAGTTTTAGAATTTGCTTTTCTGTCAGCGACTAACAAAGGCTCCACCTTACCAACCTTACAATAAAAGATTGTCATTTTCACAATTATTTACATGTTTTTATTGGTATGATTTAAATTTGAATGCATTTCATTATCTTCCGCTATGTGGCATACACAACCTATCTGATATAGGCATTCTGGGTAGAGAACCGGAGTATTTTTCAACCGGGCAATCGATGCAAGGAAATTTCAAAATAGAATATACGTTTACTCTCTAAAACCTACCTCGTATGATTCATCCAGCCATGGTTAGCTAGTATATAACCCATGCAACAGTCCTTTATAAACAGAGCCCATATAATCTTTGGAAAAAGCCTCGGTATAAGCCCAGCAAGGTTGGGGTGTTATTTTTGTTGTTAGTCCGTTGCACAAATCTCGGTTTTCTTCATGTCTATATTTAGAAACTGTCTTCAGAGATTTGCAGTAAACAATTGGTATCTTTAAGAAATATTTTCCCCGTTTGAAATCATTTAGTTTCTTAAGAAATTTGTAGCGAAAAGCTGGTTTGATTTTTCCACAAACGTATTATTTATTTATTGCCATTTTCCGCCTGCATTTTTAAGCGGTGATTTAGGCACCGCGTATTGATATTCGTCCTTTATTTGTCCAGTGATGCGTCATAGCAGACAGGTCAGATATCAGAAGAAAATGACATGCGCAGACAACGAAGTGCATTTAACAAGTGCACCCTTTATATTTAGCAGCTATAGGGCCTTTCAAAGTTACTGAAAAGCCAGGCAAGTTACGTCAGTAATGTGAGAGGTTTACTGGATTTTACTCTCTATTATCATCACAAGAACATATGTTTCTTTTACCGCCGCGTTCTGTTTATTTAGGTTGCAGCGAGGAAAGACAAGACAACTACTGTCATATTTAATCAAACACCCCGTTAGGTCGGCTGAACTGCCATATGGTATATATATATATACTTTTTTTTTTTAATTAAATCAGTATTTGAGAGATGGGTTTATCGGTTCTTCGCGGTAACTGTAGAAGGATGTAAAACTTTGAAAGGTAGCTTTACCTAAAGTTGCGATTGCATGATTAAAAAAAAAAACAATAGGAACATTTTGAAAAAAAAAGTTTCGATAGTTTATCCTTCAACAGAACTCAGAAAAATGCATTCGTTCGACCGCTGCATAATGGTTGCCGCTTTAAAACAATGTGCAGCTTAGTCGAAAACTATCAAATTTATCAAATTAAAACGTTAAATTGTCGAATGCGTCGAACTCCCATTTTAAAATTGCATTACCCACATACATAGTACTTTATCGTAGTAATTAAACGTCCGAAAATTGCGATTGAGATCGCTTGGGATTATTCTATTTGAGAAGACACGGTAAAAGAGCATTCAAATGACGTCACGGGCAGGAATTACGTAGGCAGATCATCGGAAAGTAGCGCGCGTGCAATGACATCGTTCTTTTTTCGCGGGCTTTCTGTAGTAATCGTTACTATTTTTGGAATGCATTTCATTCATAAATGTTGATAGGGGGCGGAGTCAGTGGAACTTACTGTTCTATAAATATCCGTGGTATATCAAAAATCTATAAATATCCGTGGTATATCAAAAAAAATATCGCATGGGTGGTATTGCATGGATATCGGGTTAGTTGAAAGATAAAAGTGAATAAGATTTTAAAAAAGGGGGAGGGGCAACAACAAAAATCAATGACTTTTCCACTGATTTAGGAATGATATCTTTATTGTTTTATCAGTGAAAAAAAAAACTTACTCAAACACAGCTGAATGATTGTTGAAATCGTTGTAACTTCTTTTTTATCCCCCCCCTTTTTTTTAGAAAGAGTGACCTTGCCCTTAGCTTATAAATTAACGAACGAGGCGCATTCGTATGTTTTATGTACTGCCATCGTGAAAAGTTGCCCTTATATTTTAAGGGTTTGACAGGATCTGGGTTTAGAAAAAATGACAACTAGATAGACAAGTGAATCCGCAAAAGGACAAACAGCGAAAATAAAGTTCATCTTACTAAAACCCAAATGGTTCGAACAAATAAAATGGGACAGAAAGAAATATTTAACTCTTTACCAAACGAACATAATGTAGACATAGGGGAAAGGAGAAAATGCTGGTTACCATAATTTTCTTCTTTTCCAACGATGTGTTCGTAAGATTTCTTCCTAAGGGTCGTTAACAGTCGTGATTGTGTGGTAGACGCTTAAAAACGAGCAAGTGAATTGTAAAATAAGGGGTTTAGGTAATAAAAATAATAGAGCACTCACCCTTCTTCAATATATTCATTCTGTATTGTTCCTCTAATGAACAGTTCCATCGGTCCCGTTTAAACTGGTGTTCACATTCTAATATCGACAAGTTTGTAGCTTCCAATAACGTATCCGCTACGCCTTTATCCCGTCGACATATTTTACGCTGTTTTCGTTGAAGTAACATCATGTCACAAACCTTGGACGCTGTCAGTTTATCCATCCCTGGGCTCTCAACCATGTTTGGGTGGAACCCAAAATTGGAGGTCAAAATGGGCTTCCGGGCAGCTAGTCTGGGGAGATAGAAAATTAAAAACGTTACAATTAACAGGGCAGTCCTATACATTTTCTTTTCTCTCTCAAATTAAACACTGCTCATAATATTTCATTTCATTGTTTAGAATGTTCTGTTAGTATTATCACATTTTTGCGTTGCCGTTTCAAGCTTGCAACACCACGATGGTAAAACCCAGGCTTCCATGAATACTTATATCTCTATATTATTTATCGTCAGTAACAAATTCAAAGCATTTTCGATCGATAATTTGTTAGAAAGTATCTTTTTTTATATTTTTCTCTTTGGATCACGATATGCAAACGTTGTTGTTCTTGCTGCTGCTGCTGTTATTTTTATTGTTATTTTCGTATAACGATCAAGTCATCACTTCCACGAATAAAACGCAGAATCAAACGTTCACACATAGATAAGAACACATATTTACCTATGGATATGCTCCAGATTGTATACCATTGCAAAAAAAATATTAGTCATGCTGTATGAAAAGGGAGATTAATACATCTGCAAAAAGTATCGACCCAGGTCAGCCTGCGCAGTTCGCGCAGGCTGACCTGGATCGAAACATTTTGCTATTTGTCAATTTTCTACATGTTAATAAACGACCTGTCTACCTCATGATTAAGTTGGTTGTCAACAAAATAGATTTAAATTCAGCGCATAACATTTTGCTTATTTTTTCCCGCACTGATAGACTTTCTCTGTCTGCACTGCTCATGTGAACGTTGCCCTTGGGCAAGACGAAGCACAGCCCTTTTTGCAGCACACGATACGAGTTTCAGCAATGAAATATTTTAAGAAGTGGGTTTTTGTCGTGATAGCTATTACTCTAATAGTGTAGAGCGCGTCGTAAAACAACGTTTCAACAAAACACACCCGCAATGAAACGAACGAACGAACAAACAAACAAACAAATCACTTTTTGCGAAATAAAACAATCCTAGATATTCATTCACTAACATACGCAAGCTCGGGCTGAATTATTTTTGTTATAGTAAACAATTTGTTCCTAAATGTCTTCAGCTTTCAATGAAAAAGAAGTTGAAATGTTGAGTAATTAGCGACCACTTACTCACGTTCTTGAAGACTTTCGAAGGTATTTTCTACTCTTGAGAGGATGAAATACAGCCTAAATTGCTTCAAAATCATTCTATTTAAACGTTTATCGTTCTTTCTTTTTTTTTGTGTATGGTAAAATACATTCAGACATATCCCCACCCATAAAAAAAAAAGGGACTAAGAGGAATAGATTCATTACCTTCTGCAGATCTATGTCTCTCTTTATATAATCATCAATTTCTCATTTTGACACAATGTTTTCAATTGTAATCATGTGTTAAAACTGTATTGAGGTTGTTTGTCAATATTTTACGGCGATTTTTGTCATTTGCCATGTCTTCTGAAAATGTGTTTAAGCTGACAGAAAGTTTAACCCCTATCCTCTTAAATAAGTAGAATTTTCAAGACGATAGTAGAAATTTGAATAATGATATTTCAAAATTACTTCTTCGTATATCTCCTTATCGGACAGTGTAGATCCAAGATCAGACTGCACGTTCTGTGCAGTCTGATCTTGATCTACGCTGCCCGCAAAAGGTCAGTGAGTCGCGCTTAGCAGCGGAAGGGTTAAAAAATCGATGCTTACTGCCATGTGCTACTTTTCTCGAATGTATCCATTCAGCTTTCCAGTTCACAAGTTAATATGCGCAGGGAAGGCTGTTTTTTTTTTTCATTTAAAGAACCTCTTTTCGGGTGAATCAAAGACTATACTCATTTTGGGATAGCGCATTGTTTTATTTTAGAAGGTAAAAATATGACGAACAGGGTCTATTTATTGTAAGTGATATGAAAAATACATGCAAAATAGTTCCGTTTATTTACTCAAACAGATTAATACGCGTTAATATCAAAGATCAAGTAAAACGAAGCCGTGAAAGTTAAACACGGAACCGTGACTATACTATAGTAGCAGTTAATTTGAAAAGACCTAGCCTGATACGGGAAACAAACTTATCTTGATTGTATTAGAATTATTCAACTCTTTACCAAACGACATATCTTAGACTCGTCCAAATTTGAAAGCACTTGCAGACGACAAAACAAATGTGACTAAAAATTGAATTTATTTTTGGAAAGGTAGAAAACATTGTGGGAAAAGGAGAAAATGCTGGTTACCAGCATTTTCTCCTTTTCCTACTATGTTTTCAGAAGTTTTCTTTTTTCAGGGTCGTTAAAACTCGGGTTATGTTGTAAAGGGTTAAACCACAGATGCACGGGCTATATTTTAGACTCGTCCAAATTTGAAAGCACTTGCAGACGACAAAACAAATGTGGCTAAAAAATTGAATTTATTTTCGGAAAGGTAGAAAACATGGTGGGAAAAGGAGAAAATGCTGGTTACCAGCATTTTCTCCTTTTCCCACCATGTTTTCAAAAGCTTTCTTTGTCATGGTCGGTAACACTCAGGTTGTGTGGTAATGGGTTAACCCATAGATGCACAAGCTATTTGTGTGTCCAACTGAAAACTATTCAGATATTACCAAGTTAATACTTGAAATTAACCAAATGACACAGAAAGGATAGTATTTTTTTTATGACGACATGGAAATTTTTGGGAGAAAAGGAGCAATTTTCTTGTTACAAATTTTGGATGACCGTACTTCTACTTGTAACGAGTAAGTCCTTTGCCAGATCATTCCATGTTTTCACGACCCATAGATATATTGCTTTTGAAAACATTGTGGGAAAAGGAGAAAATGCTGGTGTCCAGCATTTTCTCCTTTTTCCCACAATGTTTTCTACTCTTTCAGATCCAATTTTCCATGATTTCAGCCTTGTTAGATTTGTCGTCTGCAAGAGCTTTCAATTTTAAGAAATCGGACACTTTGCTATCTGGTAAAGAGTTATAGGAAAGGAATCAGATTAACGCTTAGGTTTTTGACCGCGAAACAATCTACTTTTGCGGTCAAGATCAAACTGAAAAAAAAAAAGAACAGTCTAATCATGAATCTATGTTGTACGATACGGCGACGTTTCTATTTTTTTTTTTTAATTTTCGTTAGCAAGTAAAACTATGAAATAGAAATAACTCCATTTTATTTATAGTTTTCGAAATGGATTTCCAAACTTTCAGTTAAAGTTAAGGGTGACTAAACGGCGAATTTCACACCTTGTTGTGATTTGAGTATTATTCCCTCCTCGAACTAGTGTCCTAAATTATTTCTCCTGTTGATTTATGCTTCTGTATTGTGGTTAACATTAATTCAGTTATAAAACGGCAGGCAGTGCAAATATCAGTGCCTTCCTTGAGTTTCTATTTACCAGCACTACAATATCAGTACTAAGCCACTGGCTGCTTTCCCACATAACCATCGTTAATACAAAGATCAGGGGTGAGAGAGGAATGGATCCTGTCGCAGATTCACAAACTGTATAGAGATATGTTCTTAACCCTTTCCCAAAGGACAAATTTTGGACTGGCCCAAATTGAAAGAGTTTGCAGACGACAATTTTAAATCTGATAAAAATGGCAGAAAGTTCTCAAAAAGGGTAGAAAACACTGTGGGAAAAGGAGAAATTGCTCGTTACGAGCAATTTCTCCTTTTCCCACAGTGTTTTCAAAAGACTTGTACTGCAGACACGTGAAAAACCAGGGCTTGTTTGGGAAAGGGTTAAAGAGGCGAGGGCCCAAGGGTACGTAACGAACAAAGTGGAGTTAGTATCCTTGGCTTGCGAAGATGCGTCTTTTGAAACACAGATCTATTCGTTATAATAGAGACGATGCCACAAAGCCAGAAGTTTGACATTATTTAAGTCTGACCGCATATTTCGAATTCTGTCTATTTTTGGACAATATGTAAGCCATTATAGCATATTTTCAGGCATTTAACGGACTAGTCCATTCTATCTCAATCTGTTTTATTTGGATTTATATTTGGTGTTTAACGCCTTTTTTCAACACCATTCCGGTAACAGAGCATGGTTGGTTGTTAGTGCAGTTAGTGCACCTATCCTAGCAATCCTGGAGTTTCTTTTACCAGTACTTGGCACATTTTTTTTTTCTTCCAAATTACTAGCTGTTTTCCTACAAAACCATCACTGAGACAAATATCAGCGTCGAGAGAGGAATGAATCCTGAAGCAATGACTATCATCAATCTTCGGAAAAGAACTGACCGAGCCGGGTATTCCAACCGAAGATCTACATATTCCAAGCCATGAATGTTACCAATTGAGTATAGCCAACCAGCGTCCGTATTCACCAACCATTCCTAAGGATATTCTTAGTCTTCTTCTCCAAGATTATCTTCATATGAAAGTAACACAACTTCTGATTGGCTAAACCAAATGGTTTAGCCAATCAGGAGTTGTGTTACTTTCAAATCTAAAAAAAAAAAAAAATGGAGAATAAGTCTAGGAAAGTTCTTAAGAATGGTTGGTGAATATGGACCCAGAAGTTATTCTTTTTTCAGATTAAGAAATTTTTGAGAATCAAACTAAAAATGTTCTTAAAAAACGACTGATAAATATGGATCCCAATATATTTTGTCTTCGAAACGAGAGGGTGGAGACATAAAATACATCAACTTTATCCTGCTAATAAAGTGAAATAAAACTTTCAAGTCGATGGTAAAATCCATGGTTATGTTATTTCAAAGGTATTTTGGGGAAAAAGATATCTACTTACCGGACAGTGTAGATCCAAGATCAGACTGCACGCTCTGTGCAGTCTGATCTTGATCTACGCCGTCCCCAAAAGGTCCTTGAATCGAGCGTAGCAGCCTAAGGATAAAATATATAGCGGGCGAGTTTTTTAATTAGCAAACATCTTTATAACTTTTGTATCTGGGTTAATTGAATTAAAAAAAGTCTTACGTATCAAACGGTTTGCACTAAAGAATCTATCGACATAAAAATACTATTTTAAGTCACGTGTGATAAACCCTGCAATCTGATTGGCTAGTTGCTTCTATGACGAAAACGCACTCTCTGACGGTGCCACCTTCGTTCAGTACATGTACTCGCTTTACATACAATATTTTAATTAAGAAACACTTGATATTGGAAGAAACTACTAAATACTTTATAATTTCACATGTGAAACCTTTGTATTAGAATTATATTCTAAATTGCACCGACAAATTTCTAAAAGTCCCTCAAATGGATAGAAATAAGATTTGACTCCATCTAGCAAGAAGCTTGAGTTAGCAATTTTTATTTCATCCTGCAAATGGCTTTACAATTTGACTTTAGCCCCTCTACTACACAATCCCGAGTTTTTAAGACCCGAGGAAGAAGAAGGCTGTTTGAAAACATCGTGGGAAAAGGAAAAATGCCAGTAACCAGCATTTTCTCCTTTTCCCACTATGCTTTCTGCTCCATCAAGGACAGAAATCATTATTTACGCTGCATTTATTTTGTCGTCTGCAAACGCTTTGAATTTGGTCGGGTCCAAAATTTTGTCCTTTTGTAAAGAATTAAATAGCATTCAGAAATTCAGATAAAGGGAATGATTGTGATTTCAAAATTAAAAAAAAATATATATATATAAATTATTCTCCACTAAACCCTGTGTTATGGGTACTCATTAGAATCGTCTCTTCGAGAGGATTCTAATGAGTGCCCACAACAAAGGGTTTGGAAGAGGAATAATGGATTTAGAATACCATCACTCCCTCCTATCTGGAGCTCTGACATATTTGCTTGAGAAGCATTATATTCCCAAACGGTAGCCAACCAATTTACTTAGCAACAAAAATGATTGCCTAAAAGATCCAAAGTTTTCTTTAATCCTTTGATTCAAAAACAATGCCATTGTTGGTATGATTTGACTGTGAATACTAAATGATTGATTGATTGTATGGTGTTTAACTCTTTCGGCGCCAAATAAGCAAACTTGGCTTCTTTTGATGGCTGTAAATACAATCCACTGAGTCTCCGGAAGATTTATATCCTATAGGCTTGATCAAACAAGCGGAGGGTATAGATCAAAGATCAGACTGCGTGTTCTGTGCAGTCTGATCTTGATCTATGCCGTCCGCAAAAGTACCTGTTTTTGTCTATGGCGCTGAAAGAGTTAACGCCGTTTTCAACATTATTTCAGTTATATCACGGCGACCAGTGCACTTATCCATGCTTTCCTGGACTTTCTTTTACCAGTACTCCGCACAATATTCTTTCCAAGCCACTGGCTGCTTTCCCACATAACCCTCGTCGAAACAATGGTCAGCGGTGAGAGAGGAATGAATCCTGTCGCAATGACTATTATCAATCCTCGGAAAGAAATTGGCCCAGCCGGGGATCGAACCAGCGACCTCCTGCTCGCGAGTCCTGTACGCTACCGACTGAGCTACGGGGGGCTTGGCATGAATACTAAAAATGTCAAAGTTGTAATAAGTTACATAAATAGATTCAACTAAGAAAGTTCTGGGCCGGTATTCACCAACCATTCTTAAGAATATTCTTAGTCTTATTCTCCAAGATTGTCCAAATTTGAAAGTAGCACAAGTCCTGATTGGCTAAACCAATGGTTTAGCCAACCAGATCTTGCGTTATTTTCAAACTGAGAAAATTCTGGAGAATACGACTAAGAATGTTCTTAAGAATGGTTGGCGAACACGGATCCTGTTTTAACTGTTTCAAAATATCGTAACTCTGATAAATCAGTGGAATGCATGAATTGGAAAACTTTAAAGCAAAAATGACCTTATTTTGATTTTGAATTTTTTGTTTGGAGTATTTTGTCGGAACTTTTTTTTTTTTCAATTTTTCATAGCTTCAGAGTCACGTAACTTTACACACAAAAAAAACTTTTTCATCGCCATAAGCGAATCTGCGGGCTTTTGCAGACAGCATAGATCTAAGACCAGACTGCACTGAACGTGCAGTCTGATCTTGGATCTATATCATCCGCTAGTTTAGGCAAGGTTATAAGATAAATTTCCCTATCAGTTTAAGTGGATCGGCCGTCGCAAGAGTTCCGGGTCTATGTTTGGCGCTGAATAAGTGATACTTATCTAACTCATTTGACATTTTGGTGAACAAATGTCTTGTAAAATGTGAATATAGACACATCTTCCTGTTGACAATTTTGATTTTTTTCGTGCATCATTATTTTAATTGACTGCAAATTTATATCGATTCTTCGATCTATTCGTTCGTTAGCTCGTTCGTTCGTTCGTTCATCCGTTCGTTCGCTCGCTCACTCGTTCGTCCGTTCGTTCGATCGTCCGTTACTTCGTTCGTTCGTTCTTCGTTCGTTCGGTCGTCCGTCCGTTCGTTCGTTCGTTCGTTCGTTCGTTCGTCTGTCCGTCCATCCATCCATCCATCCATCCATCCATCCATCCATCCATCCGTCCGTCCGTTCGTTCTGTTCTTTCCTTCCTTCCTTCCTTCCTTCCTTCCGTCATTCATTCATTCATTCATTCATTCATTAGGGTCTCTCAATATTACAAGTTATTAAGTTTCATTTTTAAGTTGGACGCACATTCTATCTGTTTGTAAATAACATAAAAAGTCAGGATTTCCTTACGTCGTAAAGCCGGTATTTAGAATACGGTACTTAACTTTAAAAGAACAGAGGAAATTGAACTTCTATGAAAACGGAACCTGTATTGCGGCATCTGTAAACGTTTATTTGTGCATAAGTTTGTTCAAAAGCAGTTAAACGCCACTTTTAATTGTATTTCTGTTAAACCTACGCCATATTTTGATTTCTTTTTAACTCTTTACCAAACGACAAAATTTTGGACGAGTCCAAATGGAAAGCATTTGCATACGACAAACTTAACTTGGCTCAAACGATGGTATCTATCTTTAATAGGAGAGAAGACATTGTGGGAAAAGGAGAAAATGCTGGTTACCAGCATTTTCTCCTTTTCCCACAATGTTTTCTAAAGCCTTCTTCCACAAGGTCGATAAAACCAGGCACTGTTTGGTAAAGGGCTAACGAACTTGTTTCTTTTTGTTTCTTAAGCTTTAGGCCTGGGCTCTGTACAGTCTATTACAAATTGACATTTCCACGAAAATCGATGTCACCAATAGGCATCGACACTCAAAACTCTGGATTAAATATCAACCATTTTAACCCTCTGATTGTTAAACCAGACATGCATTGCTTTTGCAGACACTGAAGATCAAGATCAGACAACACAGTGCGAGAAGTTTGATCCTAGGTCTACAATGTCAGATATTTTTTGTACAAATTACGTTCAGAGGACGCATGAAATGCACTGGCAGGTGGCGGTGTAATGTATCTACAAAAGGTATCAACCCCTTTCAGCCTGCGCAGTCTGCGAAGGGTGACATGGGTCGAAACTCGTTCGATTGATCAATTCATTTTCATGCATGTTAACACTTAAGCTGCTGAATAAATGAAACGCAAATTTCTACTCGATACTAAAAGGCCAAACATTGCGGTTTCAAAGTTGATTTCACGGGAAATAAAATACAGTATCGGACAGAGTAGATCAAAGATCAGACTGCACGTTCTGTGCAGTCTGATCTTGATCTGCACTGTCCGCAAAAGGTCAGTGGCTCGCGATTAGCAGCTTAAGGCTTAAGGACCAGTCCATATTATGATTCAGTCGGCTGATGGACTGAATTAATTTTATTTTCCATAATACTATGATGACACGGAGAGGCATGAAACACTCTTTTGCCAGAGCATAGCTGAATTTTACTGGGTGTGTTGAGATCGTCCCTGGGTCACACATGAATTATGACTTCGTAGAAGACTAGGTTTTTCAGACCAACCCGAACTGATCAAGTGGCAGGACTTGTAAATGTCAAGTCTCGAGCCCCATTGCTGGCCATCTAAAATTACTAAGAGGCTTTCGGACGAGACGTTAACACTTAAACTTGTTGTGCCTCTGGACTGATCGGTCAAACAGACAGCTTGTTGTGCCTCTGGACTGGTCGGTCAAACAGAGAGCTTGTTGTACTTCTGGACTGATCGGCCAAACAGGGAGCTTGTTGTACTTCTGGACTGATCGGTCAAACAGAAAGCTTGTTGTACTTCTGGACTGATCGGTCAAACAGAAAGCTTGTTGTACTTCTGGACTGATCGGTCAAACAGAAAGCTTGTTGTACTTCTGGACTGATCGGTCAAACAGAGAGCTTGTTTTACTTCTGGACTGATCGGTCAAACAGAAAGCTTGTTGTACATCTGGACCGGTCAGTCAAACAGAGAGCTTGTTGTACTTCTGGACTGATCGGTCAAACAGACAGCTTGTTGTACTTCTGGACCGGTCAATCAAACAGAGAGCTTGTTGTACCTCTGGACTGGTCGGTCAAACAGACAGTTTGTTGTGCCTCTGGACTGATCGGTCAAACAGAGAGCTTGTACCTCTGGACTGATCGGTCAAACAGAAAGCTTGTTGTAGTTCTGGACTGATCGGTCAAACAGAGAGCTTGTTGTAATTCTGGACTGGTCAGTCAAACAGAGAGCTTGTTTTGCTTCTGGACTGATCGGTCAAACAGAGAGCTTGTTGTGCCTCTGGACTGGTCGGTCAAACAGAAAGCTTGTACTTCTGGACTGATCGGTCGAACAGAAAGCTTGTTGTACTTCTGGACTGGTCGGTCAAACAGAGAGCTTGTTGTGCCTCTGGACAGGTCGGTCAAACGGAGAGGTTGTTGTACCTCGGAAATGATCGGTCAACTTTCTTACCTAAACCCCATCTTACGTAAAATGGGTCTTCAATTTCAACCAAGATGTATCCAGGAGCTTGGTGCCTCGCTTGTCAAACAAGAATGGAAAAACAGTTCACAAAGAATAACATTGAATTGAATGGTGTTTTACGCCGCCTTCGACAATATTTCAGTCATATCACGGCGACTGCTCACATATTCATGTATTTCCTGGGTTTCACCAGTACTAGGCTGGGGTCTTAAGTGTCTTACCCAAGGACATTCCCACGAAAAACCCAGCAGAATAGGTGGGGCTCGAACCCGAGGCCTCCAGGTTACGAGTCCCACACTTTTACCACTGAGTCACGCAGGACCTCGACGCAAAGAATAATAAAGAAACTGACAAGAAAGTGTGAGAAAATGATTTCATAACGGCGACAAGTCACGCCAGCTCTTGTAGTCAGCGTTCCTGTCTGTTTCAAAAATCAAAAATTTTACAAAAATCTCTGTTTTCAATAATGGTTATTCCCGATTTCTATTTAAGAAAAAAACTAAACACATTGACATGTTACTGATGCCTACACCTTTCGGAAATCACTATCTTTTTTTTTTCCAATTAATGAAAATAATCAAAAAACCTTACAATTCTAACATAAACAATATTTATCTTTCAACTAACCGGATATCCATGCAATAACACCCATGCGATATATATATATATATATATATATATATATATATATATATATATATATTTTTGTTTGATATACCACGGATATTTATAGATTTTTGATATACCACGGATATTTATAGAACAGTAAGTTCCACTGACTCCGCACCCTATCACCATTTATGAATAAAATGCATTCCAAAAACAGTAACGATTACTACAGAAAGCCCGCGAAAAAAGAACGATGTCATAGCACGCGTGCTACTTTCCGATGATCTGCCTACGTAATTCCTGCCCGTGACGTCATTTGAATTCTCGTTTACCGCGTCTTCTCAAATAGAATAATCCCAAGCGATCTCAATCGCAATTTTCGGACGTTTAATTACTACGATAAAGTCCTATGTATGTGGGTAATGCAATTTTAGAATGGGAGTTCCGACATAAATAAACTTTTAAAATGTATTTGTCAGCAACATTTTCCACATCTTTCCACAATGAGTACAAATCATCGGTTGAAAGATAAATAGAATACGTACATAGTGTTGTCGTAGATAAAAAATATCTAACTCGGTTGTGAGAATTGATAATTGTCTCGCCAAGGCTCGACAATTATCAATTCTCCCAACCTCGTTAGATATTTTTGATCTACGACAACACCATGTACGTATTCTCTATATATTTCATGCTTTTCGGTAGTTTATCGAGAAATAATGGTGGATTATGGTTTTTTATTTCATGGTTACGACCAGTGACAATACTAATTTCATATTTTCTAACACTTCAATTGAAGGCGGAAACAGTAGTTTCCGCGCACTAGTTACCTAGGTAAACAGCGCGTGCCATCCAAATAGAGGGAAATATGACGTAATTTACGCTATATTTCTCGCGCTTTACGTAATAATGTAATGCGTTGTTATGTGAGGTGGGGTACGGCACGGGGAATTACCGAAAACAACTGTACTGGATTTTGATGAAAGTCCCAACAAAAACGGGTTTAGAAGAATAAATAAATAGAATTAGAACATCACCGGTAATATTTTCACTCGATGAAATAAATTTCTATCTTTCACCAAAAATAAAAATAAAAAAAAAATATATATATATATATATATTCTCTATTTATACTTAAATATTCCTGGTGCTTAGCAAAGTTTGAGCAGTATACCAAAGGTAACATTATAAGCTGTATTAGCTGATGTTTGCTTAACTCTTTACCAAACGACAAAATGTTAGACTGGTCCAAATTCAAAGCATTTGCAGAGGACAAAATAAATGTGATTGGAAAATTGAAATTTGTTTTGAAAAGGGTAGAAAACATTACGGGAAAAGGAGAAAATGCTGGTAACCAGCATTTTCTCCTTTTCCCACAAGGTTTTCAAAAGGCTTCTTTCACAAGATCGTTGAAAGTCGGGATTGTGCGGTAAAGAGTTCATCTTTTACATCATCTACGTGTAAATGTCTTTCCTTCCGAATAAATGTTACAATCCATAGAGGCTAGAGCGTTATGCATAAGATGTTTCTCTTTTTATTTTTCAGACAATAACGATCCAGTTTAGACTGGCTGTTGCAAGCAGTGCAGTCTAAGATCAGACTCCACAGAAAGTATGCTGTATTTTCTGACCAATACTTTCCGATTTTACTTAAAATAATTTGGCTAACGCACTTGCGAATTAGCAGTGGTTTATTATTTAGCGATACCCTCTTGTGAACAATTTAAATTCGGATTCCTATGCACAGAATGTTACAGTACTACCCTGCATCTACACTGTTCACTTCTTCATGAAACACTCCGGCAAATATGTCCTGAGAGACAATACCGGTACATCGTAAAATCGTGTTTAACCCTTTACCACACGACACAATTTTAGACTCGTCCACACTGAAAGCATCTCAAGAGGAGAAACTTAGCCCTTTCCTGCTAAAAAAAAGAAATAAAACTTTTAAAGCGATAGTGTAAACTCAAATTTTCCTATTTCAAAGGTAGTTTTGGAGAAGCGACATCCTCTTATTGGACAGTGCAGATCCAAGATCAGACTGCACGTTCTGTGCAGTCTGATCTTGATCTACGTTGTCCGCATTGGGTCAGTGAGTTGTGCTTAGCATCCTTAGGGTTAACATGGCTCAAACGCAAAGATTTATTTTTGACAAAATAGAAAACATTGTGGGAAAAGGAGAAAATGCTGGTGACCAGCATTTTCTCCTTTTCCCAAAATGTTTTCAAAATCCTCTTTTCTTTAGGTCATTGAAACTCGGAATTGTATAAATTGGGTTAGGATGTTCTTTCGTTCTCTATCGAACTCTCGGGGACAGCGGTGGTCACGTGGGTCTAATTCATGTTGAAATTCAGTTGACTTGCTGCGTAAGAACAAGATTTTTTTTTTCGGCGTAGCTGAATGTGCTGGCTTTTGACCTACTTTTTAGTTCTGATAACGAATGAATACACAGAAATATGTGATTGGTAAAAAATGTAGACATGTTTATTTTAAGGGCCTCTGCCAATATGCGGGCAAATTTACGCCGTCTATCTTTTTCTTTTTAAAGATATTTCTTGTTTCGACTAAGCCCTCTGATATGTGTATAAAAAGAGTAGATAACTCGACAATAACAACAGGTTGATTGATTGATTGATTGATTGATTGATTGATTGGTTGTATGGTGTTTAACGCCGTTTTCAACATTATTTCAGTTATATCGCGCCGGCCAGTGCACCTATCCATGCTTTCATGGAGTTTCTTTTACCAGTACTATGCACAATATTCTTTCCAAGCCACTGGCTGCTTTTCCCACATAACCATCGTCGAAGCAATGGTCAGCGGTGAGAGAGGAATGAATCCTGTCGCAATGACTATCATCAATTCTCGGAAAGAAATTGGCCAAGCCGGGGATCGAACCAGTGACCTCCTGTTCTCAAGTCCAGTACGCTACCGACTAAGCTACGGGGCCTCGGCTACAATAGGTTGAGCAATCGTTTTGCGCTCTGCAAGTTCTTATTTGCCGATATTAAAAACGGACGGAGAGCCACAAAGTTAGAAAAAAATGTCATTATCACACAATGCTTGCTGCAGCCGATGCCACGAACGCACTGGTCAGAGAGTATCCAGAGTGCCACATAAGTGCGGGTGATCAATTTCTAAAAACGTTAATTTACTAAAAACCTATCCTGTGGGTACTAAGTATACTTTTCTGAAAGAGACAATTAAAATGAGTGCCTGTAACAGTACGGACAAATGACCTCCAAGGGCAAGGATTGAACCCAGGAACCCTCGGTCCAAAGGCGACCGGTCTATCACGTAGCTACAAAAGCTAGCAAGGCAGTATAAGTGTCACCTTATACAAGCACAACCTATACATTTATATCGGTCTGTGGGATAGACCTGTATTCTCTTGACTAGCCCGCATAGCTCGATGGTAGAGCGTAGGACTTGTAAACATCAAGTCTCAGGTCACTTGAGGGTGTGGGTTCGAGCACCACGGCTGGCCATTTAGAATTACTAATAGTCTTTCTGACGAGACCTTAAACCGAGGTCCCGTGTGACGGTGCTATACGCCGAGCACATTACAGAAGCAGGCATAACTTAGGATGGGTTTCGTCCCGTATCTTGCACTAAACCCCCCCCCCCCCCACGTAACAAAACTACTAGTTCAGAGGGCGTCGCCCATATGGGCAACCGGTGGCGACGATAAACACACGCAAATTAAATCATCCTGTATCCTACATACCCACAACATAGCTTTCTATAGAGAACCAAAGAAATAATTACGCTGTAAACCCGAATTATACTCTAGTATCTATAAACATTTCTGATACCACTTCTCTACGTAGCCATTACGTGAAGGGACGGATAGGTATCACTTGCTAACGGCCAATGCCAAGACATAAGTCCACGATACGATCTCTCCTGCAGGATACAAGTATCTACGGAACGTTACCTTACTGACATGCGCGGGTACAGCTTGCCAACCAAATTTTAACCCCTTCAGCACCATAGGCGAAAATAGTTACTTTTGCGGACGGCATAGATGAAGATCAGACTGCACAGAACGTGCAGTCTGATCTTGCATCTATGCCGTCCGCTGGTTTCGGTAAACCTAAATCTTTCTTAGTTTCATTTGATTGTATTTTCAGAGTTCGAGTTTACATATTTGACGCTGAAAAAACTAAAGAGGAATCACAGTTGGGTTTTTCGTGATTAAAGATTGCTTGTAAAACAATTTATTACTGTTTGTTTGCTTGTTTGCACGTGTTAAATGCCGTTTTCAACAGCGTTTTCAATGCATCTATCCATGCTTCCCTGGGGTTTCTATTACCAGTACTTAGAATGATATTCTTCCAAAGTTTCTAACTGCTCTCCCACATAACCATCGTCGCCACAAAAACATTGTCGAAACAATGATCAGCGAAAGGATAAGTGGACGGATGGACGGAGGGTCAAACAGCCAGACTGACAGACGGACAATAGACAGATGGACAAAAAAGAGGCAGCCATTTAGGCAGGCGGGCGGAGCTGGCGGACGGACGGACCATGGGACGGTCAAACATTACCATTAAATTTTTCCGAATAAACCTATCAAACATTTTTCTGTCTTGTGTTAAAACGCAATAATTTCAATATCAAGGCTGCTTTTGTTCATTATGTCTCGGCAAAGGCGCGCAGTGTAGATCAAAGATCAGACTTTTCATTTTTATCTACCCTGGCCGCTAAGGCAACGAAAGGTTCAGAAACTCGCTCCGAGGATTAACCCTTTCCTGCTAAATAAAAGAAATGAAACTTTCAAGCCGACCGTAAACACCCATTTTTTTTTCCATTCAAAGGTATTTTCGTAGGATAGATATCACCTTATCGGACAGTGTAGATCAGAGATCAGACTGCATGTTCTGTGCAGTCTGATCTTGATCTACGCTGTCCGCAAAAGGTCAGTGCGTTGCGCCTAGCAGCCTATAGGTAAACTCACCATCCCACAACAATTCGCAGCCTATGACATGGAAGGTATCCTTGCAAGACTACTTAATTAAGACAATCAACAAGAATCAAACTTTCAGCCATTAACGCGTGTATAAACATCGTGACAAAAGGAGAAAATTCCTCTTTACGAATAATTTCACCTTTTGTCATAATGTCTCGGGAAGCTGCACGCTGCAAGACACAGAAGATATGTCTTCAGGGATAGATTTGTTTTACTCTTTACCAAACAATCCCGTGTTTGTTGGAAAGACCCTGAAAATGACGTTGAAAATATTGTTGTAAAAGAAGAAAGTCTGGTTAATAGCATTGTTTCCTTTTCCCACAGTATTCTCTATTACTTCATTGACAAACAACATCTTTAGAGCTCCATTAATTTTTCCTCAGAACTGCTTTCAATTTAATCGAGTCGAAAATCGTTTCCGTTTTATAGAGAGCTAAGGGAGTAAGCCAGTTCCTTTCATCTTGAAGGGTTCTTATTTGTAAACAGATAGTGATCTTTTGGGTTTATTCCGTAAATAATGCATAACAGGTGTGCTGTAGCGTGCGCTGATTTGTATCGCACATTTTGAAATCTAAAATTGGCATTTTAAAACCAATTATCAGAGAGTACCCAAACTTGACTTCGGGAACTATTCCGAAGCACTGTTAATCCCGTCATTGAAAAGAATTGAATACCCGCGCGGGTTAACTGGTCGGTAAAACCATAAAATTAATTGTTTTAAACCGGAAGTTCCTGATTCGTATTTACGAGGACTAAATACTAAATCGGTTCCCCCCCCCCATGTAGATTAAGGATGTAGGTGTATGTACAACAGAGTTGTAGTCGATAGTTGAAATCTTTCACCACCAATGTCGTCTTGGAGAGCTTTTGCGGATGGCATAGATCAAGATCAGACTGCACAAAGAGTGCAATCTGATCTTTGATCTACACCTTCCGCTATCTAATATTAATCTTAGACCAAAATCGGCTTTAATCGCAACGAAAGTTTACTTTTAGACTGCGAGAACTCCAAGTCTAAAAAGGGGACATAACTGTGTCAATAATGTGTTGAGGGTTACCTACTATTGTGGTACGGGTTCCTCTTTGACAGTAACTAGCTTAAGTTTGAAATAAATATCTGCGCTTGTAACAGAGATATGAGAAAATGTCAACGTTTCCATGCGACGACGCTGACAACGACGGCTGGGCTTTGACCATACCTTGATGTTTTCTTCGAATTAAATCCACCTAAAAATCAACGAAGAACCAGAACATAATATATACGTGTGGCGGTTTTTTGTGTACTTTTTTCTGTAGAAACACATTCAACCGACCATCAATTCGATCTGTGACGGTAACTGACTGAGGGGTCAGTTTGTAAACGAATGGCCTAGGGAATTAACTCATTTTCAGTATAAAAAAGCGATAAGCATTGATAAATCAATCAAAACTATTGATTGATCGATCAGGATCCAACGAACCGGATCCATCCATCCACCGACCCACCCACCCACCTTCCCATCCATCCATCTATCCATCCATCCATCTACACCCCACCCATCTATCCATCCATCCATCCATCCATCCAATTAAGCCAGCCAGCAAGCGGACAAAGAACTTCATTAATGACGGAAAGCAGCCAGTGGCTTCGAAACAGTGTTATATACAGAACTGGTAGAAAAAAAATGAAGAACGGTTTGGTGGGAGCACCGCTCGCCGTTACATTGGGAAAATACTATATACTGTCGAAAACGGCGTTAAAAAAGGTACTAAAAAAAGGAAGGCAAATTTCTCAAACATGCCTAAATGATATTTAAGGTCCATTTATCGATGTATCGGTATTATTTCACCACGATTTTATTACACCTAATTATTAAACAAATAAACAAATTAATCAACATTGTTACGGGTCACTTTTATGTGATAGTTTGACATTACATTTTACACTGCATTAATTCAAAATTACAACAGCAATCCTTTTCTCTAGTTTGTTCCATCCAAATATTGTCAGGGTTTTTTTTTTTTAGCGTTTTCGGTGTCATAGACAACGAAAAAGGCTTTTGTCGACGGCATAGACTGAGCTCAGATTGTACAGAACGTGCAGTCTGATCTTGGATCTGTTCAGTTCACATGTTTGGTCAAGCCAGTAAAATAAAAAAAAAAATCTTTCTTAGGTTCAGGGAATTGTTTTTTTCATCCATCGAGGGAGGATGAGTTTATATGACCCATGCTCTGCCAAGAGGGGGCTTAATGCGTTTGCAAAAAGTTTCGGCCCAGGTCAGCCTGCGCGGACAGCGCAGGCTGACCTGGGCCGAAACATTTTGCTATCGGTCAATTTTCTATACGCCAAAGGCCCACACAACCTGAGGATTCAGTCGGTTGCCAGACAAAAATACATTTCGTGGATCCACATTTATCTAATGTCTTGCTTTGTATCATGGATCGCGGAGATACATTAAGCTCCCCTTTTGCCAGCGCTTGGCTCATATATTTGGTGTTAAAAGATTGAAGTTTAGTTAGAGCGGAGATTTTGTCTCCCATGTTCTATAGGAATTAAATAATACAAACATCACAATCAGTCTTGAAATACTTCCATAAATATTAACATATTAGCCATTCTCTGTGAAAAGGGGGCTTAAAATATCTACAGAAAGTATAGATCCATGTCGGCCTTCACAGGCCAGGTAGGCTGAAATGGATCGAACCTTTTTGCTACATGTATTTATGAATTTGCCCCATGTCCTCAAGATCAGGTCGGTTGTTAGAACAAATGGATTTTCTTCAGATATGTAATTATACTGATCGACTGACTCATTTATGGTGTTTACGCCGTTTTCAACATTATGTCAGTTATATTACAGCGACAAGTACACCTTTCCATGCCTTCATGGAGTTTCTTTTACCAGTATTTCCCATAATATTTCTCACCAAATCACTGGCTGCTTTCCCACATAATCATCGTCGAAACATTGACCAGCAGAGAGAGAGGAATGAATTCTGTCACAAAGATCATCAATCCTCAGAAAAAGTTCGCCCAGCTGGGACCTAGAACCAGCCATCTCCTTTTCACAAGTCCTGGGTCCGTATTCACCAACCATTCTTAAGAATATTCTTGGTCTTGTTCTCCAAAATTTTCCAAATTTGAAAGTAACACACCTTCTGATTGGCTAAACCAAATGGTTTAGCCAATCAGAAGTTGTGTTACTTTCAAACTTGGAAAATCTTGAAGAATAAGTCTAAGAACGTTCTTAAGAATGGTTGCTGAATAAGGACCCAGTAAGCTACTGACTTAGCTACCAGAGCTGGGCCTACAGTTATATAATTACTTGCTTGGTACAGTACATCACGGAGATACCTTAAAACCCCTTTTGTCAGAGCATGGCTCAATTATTCTAAAGGCAAAACGACTCTTTTTGTCTTCCTTCAGGCCATTTTCTGATGACATCGTATGAGTTAATTCTCCCACGCATGTTACATGTCTATATGTATAGTCCTTTTGTATGGCTAATATGTAATTAAGAGGTGCAAGAAGAAGACGAAGAAGAAGAAGGGGAAGAAGAGAAAGAACGAGAAAAACGGAAGAAGAAGTAAAACAGAACAAGAAGATGTAAATAATGATGATAATAATTTATGTTGATGATGATGATGATGATGATGATGATCACTTACCCGAAGTAGGCCCAGACAGTTTGTATAGTGCACAGATATAAATAGAATCCAGAGAGGATCGCACTTTTATGTATATACATGGTGATCTAGCGGGATTCCACATTGTAAGGACAGCAGCCCAATCGCATCCTTTCGGTCCATGTCAAGACATTTGGAATCCTTTGTCTTGTTCGTTCACATGCATTATACTTATTGGTTGTATTGTGCATTAACTCAGTCACTTTGTCCTCGGAAATCTCCTTTTTAAAAACGAGTTCTGGTTCGATTTCCTCAGTTAGTTTCTTGCATCTAGCTGTTGACACCTGAAAATGAAAAGAGGCAGAGAAATTAACCATTTAGTCCGTCTCAACAAGACATAATCTTAGACAACTAAAAGTTGAGGCAGTAACTGTTGTTGACTACAAATAAAGTCTAGCTGAAATGAAATGTGACTCAAACGATGATATTTTTGTCTGATAGGCTAGAAAACATAGTGGGAAAAGGAGAAAAGAGACACTTATGAGGGTTTTTAAAAGACTTTTGGGGTAGCGATTTAATTTTTTTCGTGAAACACCAATAAATACCACATTTTTTTTCCTGCAAACGTAATGAAACTGGACGGTCACATGCAGTGAAAATGTTCAAATTTAGCGAT